>JBBBDQ010000511.1:2682500-3372500 GCA_037127315.1 Ascarosepion bandense
ATGCCGTGCTATACTGCTAGTCCATCAATACAAAATTATATATGAAAACATTATCAGAATTGTAAGTTATACAAGTTATATATCTACTATTTCTACATATATACAGTACTGTGCAAAAGTATTAGGACAAGAGCAATTTTATCTTTTATGAGGCATCAAAATAAAGTTTAAATCACCCCTGTTCTAACACTTTTGCACACTACCGGTAGTGTGCAGAAATATAAGAACAGGGGTGATTTTCCGAAAAACCTCACTGAAATTCAAATACAGGGTGAAAAGCCAAACTTTTGTAAGAATTATTTAACCAAAAAGGAAGAAAAAGGAAGGCTTCGGAATTTAAATTGGCCCCCACAGTACCCTTATCTTAATCATATTGAACTTCTATGAGATATTTTGGAAAAAAAAATTGATAAATCTAATGTTACTTTGCAGGACACACTTTGGGAACAAATACAAGCTGCATGGCAGGAGATACCATTAGATACATTGAAGAAGCTTCTGATGTCAATGCCTAACAGAATGAAGGCTGTGATCAAAGCAAATATTAAATTTATTTTGTAACAAGTATTTCTTCTTGTTAAAGCATTTGTTGAGTAAATAAAAAAAATACTTTAATTAAATTGTTTATTTTCTGTCAATATGCCTCATAAACGATATAAAACAGTTCTAATACGTTTGCACAGTAGAATATGTGTGTGTGTGTGTGTTTGTGTGTGGGGGTATATGCGTGCGTGCGTGTGTGAGTGTTTATCTCTATAGGGAACCGTATATTGAAATGTGCTTAAAAATACGCATAAAAATTTCCTTTCGACCGTCAGCTAAATCTACATACAGATTTCATCTTGACTCCTTCTTTTATTCATAGTGTCTTCTGTACAGATGAATATTTGAGAATATTTACACACCTCACGCGCATATATAATACGTACAACTTACTAGCCATTTATAGACAATGGGAGATTGTCCGCATTACGACTTTCGCTTGTTACAACCATTACAATATATATATATATATATATATATATATATATATATATATATATTTATACGGGGCACGATGAATAAATTGTCGCATAAATCGCGAAACAATATCACTGGCATCTTTTAAAATATATATTTACCAAAATTACACAAAAATGTATTTAAATTAATAATATCCCCCATTAGCTTCAACCACGGCCACCAAATGCCTTTGGAATATCCTGTGATTCTTCGGGAAGTTCTCTTTGATTTAAGTTGTTGAATGCTACCATCACTCTTGCCTTCAGTTCATCTTTGTCGTTAGAAGTGGGTTTGTTGGGTGCTCCTACTTGAATAGCGTGGTTCAGATTTCTGCTGCTAGACATCGGGTTTTTCAGCAGCCATCGTCTTGACCCAGAGTAGCACTACCTCCTCAATAATGTAGGCCGCGGCGTTTAATCTGAGGCCATGTGGGATGATATTCTTAATCAGGTAACCCCAAGCAACACGGTACTGCCACTGGTGAGCATAGGGCTATATAAGTGAAGAGTGAAAGTTTAAGCACAAAGAGAGCAAAGAGGAGGACGAGCCGGTTACAGCGAAAGCATGCTGTCTCCAAACTTCTGGCGGAGTTAATTGCTTCATGATATTCTTCTTCTCACAGACGGTGCTCAACTGATCCTACTATACGGTGCTGTAACGAAAGACATGACTTACCTCGGAATTCAAAACGAGCAATAATATGTGATGCCCGTAAGATAATAACAAAAAAGAAAGATGGCCGCTGTTAAAGAAATAATTTATGCGTGCCTATCTCGTTCAAAATGAGACGATATTTGCAGTCATGCAAATTTTGGCCGTCTTAGAATGGCATAAAAAGCGGGTGCCAGTGCTGCTGTCAGTGAGGATTTTCACGGTGGATTGTGTGTGTCGAAGTTGTGGATTGACAGTCAGACTGGCAAAGAGGAAGGAGAAGCGGCTTGGTGTCTGTTTCACAACTGCCTTGTGTAACGGGCCGAGAAAAGGAAACCTCAAATCCATTTTCTTGAGGCGACGAAAGAAAGAATGAAAGAAAGAAAAACAGCTGGCCTGCCGATGAGCAAGCATCGCATTTCACCCGTTGTTCCATCCCACCTCATCATCATTCATCTTTTTTTATACTACAGGTGCAAGCGACAAAAAGCAATAACAGACATCGCGCATGGGCGTTATCAAAATATAAAATAGCGAGTTTATTCATCGCACCGTATATGCGGTTTTAAAAACAAAACTTTATTTCATTTTTTTATAGCTACTTTTATTGAGGATGTTTCTTTTAAGGATGTAAATGTCCCTGAAATTCTCGATAAATTTTCTTTTGCAAGTATTTCTAAATGTAAAATATCTATCTATCTATCTATCTATCTATCTATCTATCTATCTATCTATCTATCTATCTATCTATCTATCTACACCTGAGCTCCTCGACGTGGTGTAACGATTAGCAAGCTTGTCTCGCTAGAATCATTATGAGTAGTGAGTTGGATCCTCCCTAGGTACCCCATACCTTCGGCCTTGTGCTACATCAAAGTGGCGCTTAGTAAATTAACTATCTGTCTACACTGTTTCCTTCTTAACTTAATCTTTTGGCCAGTTAAATTAATCTTCCAATCAGTCAAATAAATAATTAAAAAACACGGACATTCTAAAATTATTATAAAAATAAAAATAAATTTACAAATCATGGGATAATTACACACCAATTGGGGGATCCTCACCAGCGAGGTGATCCTGATAGTAACACACCGCATGGAAAGCACTTGGGCATGGTAACCATCGGAATCGCATGATCAAATGGACTTTCGCCAAACATCATTCTGTGCTCCACATTCGACACCCCCTCAGGTGGTTACTGCACCATCTGTTCGAATATTAGAGCATAGTGCCTTTTTACGTTCCTTCACGGATGACTACAGTATCTAAACGGGGTAAAACACGCAACTATGCGGGACCAAGCGTAGTATAACTACCCACTTAAGATCTGCAGCACCTCCCGTGTACTTCTCGGCTTGAGAATGTGCTGACACATTATCAATAATCACAACTGTGTTCGCCATAATTGTTGTGTGGTCCTCCATTTTTTCTCGTCTAGAGTATACTTATACTACTCCTATAGAAACATAGACGGGAGTATACCGCATTTTCACAGAGAGTTAACACGAGAATACGAGAGTCCAGAGAAATATTAGAAGTCAGTACACCGCAGTTCATAGTAGCTCTGTGCTCCAATCATCGAGAAGATTATTACGCAGTACCCGTTAGCTTCCAACGCGTACATACTCAATATGCTACGGCTTCACTTCAGAGATTGTACATATACTTTTTACAAACCCGCATTCCTGGACTACTAATATTCATTAAAGTCTGTATTCTTATGTTAATACACTTATTTTCTATTTCAATTACTGGTCGTTGTTCATTTATTTGTGCGGATTCTATTCCCGGGATTCACAACAATAATAATACTACGCTCGTCTCTAGCTCTACGTAGCGGCTCCAACAATTTTTCCCCGTGGGAATCATTCTTCACCAAACCCCTCTTCATATTCCAGGTCACCAAACTTTTCTGATCCATCAAACGCACTGCTCTGAAAACCCTGACTGCACGAACTAGCGTACGTCTGCAAAATAAGTTGAGATTGGGTTAGTCCTGGAAAAACAATGTCTTTCTGCCTCCTTGTCACATCAATCCTCCGTTTCTCTTTTTTCTGGTCTATTTGTGTTCCGCCTGGACGTGCCTGTGCCAAAACCCACCTCTAGGCTTTGGGGACCCAGATTCACTGCGAATAAACCTCTTGCGGTCTTCTCATTTATCTCATTGCTCTTTCCAGTCACCACCATCCATGGCAGCCATCCTCATTCTTTGTTTGGCAGCAGAATCAATAACCATGTACTTTCCGCTACTTGGGTCCTCTCTTACAGATATTTGTAGCAGTATTGTCTGATGCATTGGAATGATGACGAACCAACAGATGACATCTTACTTATTGTTTTACAAATAAATATATTGTTAATACTGTGTAAATTTAAAAATTAAAAATCAACAAAGTTATAAATGATTAAAGTTAATTTAATCATGCGACTGAGTAGAAGATTAATTTGAGCGGTAGGAAAAATTAATTTGAATGGGTGAAAGATTAATTTGAATGGGTGAAAGATTAATTTGAATGGGTGAAAGATTAATTTGGAAATAGACTCCGGATCAAAAATTTAAGACCACTTAAAAATCTTTAAAAAGAAATTTTTTAATTGTATTAATTTGACAAGAAAAAGATATAGATAGATAGATAGATAGATAGATAGATAGATAGATAGATAGATAGATAGATAGATAGATAGATAGATAGATAGATAGATAGATAGATAGATAGATAGATAGATAGATAGAAATAAAAAGATTGTCATAGATAGATAGATAGATAGATAGATAGATAGATAAGCAACCTGAGATAGATAGATAGATAGATAGATAGATAGATAGATAGATAGATAGATAGATAAGCAACCTGAGATAGATAGATAGATAGATAGATAGATAGATAGAAATAAAAAGATTGTCATAGATAGATAGATAGATAGATAGATAGATAGATAGATAGATAGATAGATAAGCAACCTGAGATAGATAGATAGATAGATAGATAGATAGATAGATAGAAATAAAAAGATTGTCATAGATAGATAGATAGATAGATAGATAAGCAACCTGAGATGAGATAGATAGATAGATAGATAGATAGATAGATAGATAGATAGATAGATAGCTACACACGCATCGACCTATAGATTTGAGTGTCTATAAGAACTTTCGTTCGTTTAGATTTGTAAAAAAATTTCTTTAAAAACATATTAATATAAGTCTAAATACCAACACAAAAAACAAACAATAATTATCGCTTATTATTCACTTAATTAACAAAATGTTATTTTAAACATATATATACGAAATTATTTAGTTGAGTATTATTAATGTTTGTCATTCAGCAAGATATGAACCTGCGACACCTATCAACATACGGGAAGCCACCAATTGATCTACAAATAACTTGAATATGTCTTGCGTGTCTTACACCACTCGACCACGAATGCTACCATAGTCTAAACGGACTCAAATCAAGAAACTTTACGGAAAATCTCGAAGATTAACGAAATGGTTTAACAACCTACATATTGAAATTACTAGTTTGAACATTATTTTATATATATATAAAATTATCTGTTTACATTTGATGGCATTACGATACATTTCAGAGCAGAAATGTTATTTGCATAGAATCGAAAATTGCGTTATATAGGCTTGATTTAACTTCGTTTACACTATGGCATCATTCGTTGTTGAGTGGTCTAAGACGCGCCAGACAAATTGGTGGCTTTTCCTATGGTGATAGGGGTCGCAGGTACGAATCCTGCCGAATGACACACATTTTCATGACAAAATTTACGTAAATAATCATTGGCGCAATGTGGTTTCCCTATGTCTCTTCTACAAATGCTTTCAAGGCTTCTGCTCCGATGAACTTAGTTCACTGGTGCTCCCAATTTACTCGAACCACAAGACTAGCAACTAGGTCCCACCCTTTTACTGTGAAACCAATAAAATGTAAATGCAAATTCTACTCCACCAGCTTCTTTTCTCGCACTTCCCGCCTGTGGAATTCCATTCAATTTATTTGTTCCCCCGCCAGCTACAACCGCTGAGAAATTAAATGTAAAGTCAATCGTCCTCCCCTATTTCACTAACCTGCATCCTCTCTCGCATGCTCCTTTCTCCGTCCATTCCACTCTAATCAGTATTCTCATAACGATTGGCAAAAGACTTAAACAGGTCAAGATCGAAGCAAACGAACAAAATATCTTACCCGGGAGTCTGTTGTACAAAGCAGAAGTTTTTCTGAAGCCGTCAGAATGGAATTGCGTAAAAAAATAAGTTTCTTTCAAAAAGTACTGAGGAAACTTGTAAGGTCTATTCTATTTCAATTGGTCAATAAAAATTGTATAATAAAATATATCGACCTTTCTTTTGTTTATAACCATCTTACTATCAAAGTGTATACTTACATCCGTTTGTTCTGTTCATCTCACTATCAACCTGATTTTCTTCATATAAATTATGATTTATATCGATTTCATTCTATTCATATCTATCTATCTATCTATCTATCTATCTCTTTTATTTCTCTTCTATCTATCTATCTATCTATCTATCTATCTATCTATCTATCTATCTATTATGCAGAATCTCTCTCAATTTATATATATATATATATATATATATATATATATATATATATATAAAATAAATTATGACGTTCAAAATCAATCATTTCTACATGTTGGGATTGATAAGTAGATAGCAATCAATATCTATTTTAGATTTTTGACAACTTTACTTTTAGATCGTGTTGTAAGTGAAAAATTTAAAATTTGGCTATGCCTAGCTCTAAAAAAGAGGAAGGAAAAGGGAAGGAAGAAATAGGAAGTGGTGTTTGACAGGGAAGGGGGCTAAACAAAATGGAAAGAAAAGAAAAGAAAAAGGAAAAAGAAAGAAAAAATAAAGAAAAGAAAAAATCCATCTCTGTAGAAACGCTAGGGACGTGTTAACAACATAGCGTTTCAAATGAGATGAAGTTTCTAATAACTATCTACTTATCAGTCCCAACCCCTCTAGTATGTCCGTGATGTAAATTTTGAACTTCTGCCGGTAATATCTTGCTTTACTTTGAGTATAAACGTTGCCGATGAAATGTGAAATCTCTCTTAGGGATTTCATGTAGAAATGATCATATAACGATTTTGAACTTCGAAATTTATTTTATTTTACAATTGGCTCTGTAATTTAAATATTAATTGCATTGAGCCCTTCACCTGGATCATTTTTTAATGTTAAAATATTAATATTAATTAGGATTGGGTCTTTGGAATTTACCTTCCTGCTCTTCCTTTTGGATTAAAGTTTTATATTTTAAAATATATATATATATATATATATATATATATATATATATATATATTACTATCAGTCAGGATATCTTTATCTATCTGTTTATCAGCCAGGATCTCTCTCTTTCTATCTCTCTCTCTAAATATACATATACATATATGTATATATGTATGCATGTTTAGATATCAGTCATGATCTCTCGCTCTAACTCTCTCTCTCTCTCTCTATCTATCTATCTATCTAAGATCGCTTTATCTGTCAAAATCTCTCTCTCGCTCTATCTGTCTATCAAGATTGCTCTCTATCTATTTATTAGTCAAGATCTCTCTATCTGTTCTGTCAGGATCATTCGCTCTCTCGCTTCTGCTTTTAAGATCTCTCTTTCTCTCGATCAGTCAAGATCTCTCTCTCTCTCTCTCTCTCTCTCTCTCTGTCTATCTATATATCTATCTATCTATTACTCAAGATCTCATTTGCTCTCCGCCTCTGTTTCTATCTCACGCATACACTATTTATCTGTCATTCAATCTATCTCGTCTTAATCTTTATATCTATCTCAGTCTCTTAATATCTAAGTAACTATGTACCGGTGCACGGGCGCGTTCGTGTGTTAATATACTGCCGTGTGAACATGTACAACGTCATGGATTGCTCAATAAAGCATTATTCACGAATGACACAAAATCCTGAAACCCATCTCAAAAGAATGCGATGCTTAAACTGGACCGCTGCTTTCGTATGAAGTTGGAATAAGTAACCAGCGAATCGGAAACAGCTTTTCGACTTAAAAGATACCCGCCAGATACGAACCAAGCAAACAAAAACACAGAAAAAACAAGATACCGTATTTTAATAAATACTACAACTGAGTTTTTTCATATTTAAAGCCTGCAAGATGTAAGCGGATGTATTAATTACTAAAATTCCACATAAAAGTTTTAATAAATGACAGTCAAGTTTCTCACCTTTTCAGGTGAGAAACATGACTGTCATTTTTTAAATCCAAACAACCGACACTTAATAAAATTACTTTTAAATCTGGTCAAATACATTACATTGCATTTAAATATATAGTTCTCTTATCATTTTGAGCTCTTACGTGGTGTGACGTCATATAATCGCATTACAAATTTGCGAATTGCGTTTGCTAATTTTGGTAACTGTTGCCGTTGCTTAGCGGAGTTTTATGTCAACACAAGATAAAATCGTCGCTCATGGTAGATGCTTTTGTGTTAACGTCCTTGTAACCTCTCTGAAGATGGCTTATGTGAGCCGAAAGCTTAAAACCAACTTAATATAAACATTATCAAAATACTGGAGAATTGTTGTCTTTATTTTGAACTGAAATTAAAGCCAAAATACAATGTTTAAAACGGCTCATGATTAAACATGATAGACATTCATTGACTCTTATATTAAATAGTGTATGTTTAGAAAATTTTCTGCTGTCTCGATACACTAAATATATATATATATATATATATATATATATATATATATATATATATATATATATATATATATTAAAGATTGCTTATTTAATTTTTATTGTGTTCGTACAAGTATTATCATTCCGTTACACAAAGTGTGTAAAACCTCTCCAATAATACACGCTACAACCTATCATTTCACAAATCCAATCTCTTATTTACAAACTATCGACACTCTTTAACGACTTTATTGTCTTTACATACCTACCTTTCAATTACAGTATTAAATCAGCCCATAAATTCCTTTATAATTCTAAAAACGATACAACCATACCAAGATATTTTAGTGTCACTTGAAGTTGAAAATTTATTTAAAAGCGTCCCCCGTCGATCAAACTAACGACATAATGAGTAACACACATTTAAAATATATGTTATTGCTAAACGGTTAGAATCCTGACTCTCGGATAGCAACGAAAACCTTGGAAGGTGTATCCGAACACCAAGAAAAATGTTACGAAATGTAGAAAAATATGAAAATATTCAACGTCTAAAATACTAAGGCACAGGAAACTTTCACTAGAAACAAGAGTACTAGATTGCTATCTGATGTCAGTTCTTCAATACAGCAGTGAATGTTGAACAATATCATCAAAGATGAAGGAAAACCTTGAAACAGCGGAAATGTGGTTCGACAGAAGGATGCTGTAGATATCATGAACCGAGCATGTGAGCAATAATTAGATTGGAAAGAATGGCAACGAAAAGAAAATGAATAGTGAGCATCAGGAAGAGACAACTAAAGTTCCTGGGACATGCAGTTAGGAAGGAGGGCTTGGAGAACCTGATACGGAAGAAAAAGAGACAGAGGAAAGCAGCGAATAACATATTTGAAGGGCCTGAGCGAGTGGGTGGCAAAACGGGGGTTGCGTGGTGTAATAGGAGAAAGCATGCTAAGAGCCACCTGAGATAGGGAGACGTGGAAAGCCATGATCACGTACGTCCTGAAAGGACAGGGCACATAGAAGAAGAAGAAGAAGAAGAAGAAGAAGAAGAAGAAGAAGAAGAAGAAGAAGAAGAAGAAGAAGAAAGATCCTTTGTTGGTTTTTAACCAATACAGTACAAATGTAAATTGCTGCCTAAACACACCCAATATGTACATAATTTTTATAAATTTTATGTGTGTATCTGTATGAAAAACGCATGTTGAGAACGACAGAATGAAAGCAGAAATATATGTAATAGTGTAAAAAGATTTATGGATTTAGTGCTACATTTATTTTCTTTTTCTTTGAGAAAGAACACTGGAAAAAAGTGGTGCCGGGAAAAAATCAATAGGAGAAAATCAATACCAGAACGAAGATCGAAGAGGATCGACAAAAATTATGATTAATGAGTGATAATTTTTGACAGCTCAGACATTGGGAAATAAATTATCCAATTACTTAACGTGTGATCTCTTGATTTCCCTTTATATCTCTTTCTGGTTTTAATCAATCAGTTCCAGAAAGACTGTCTGCTCAGAATTTTCCCTTCAGAAATCCCAAAGCCTTTTGACATCATTTCAGTTATATTTAATAAAGCCCAAGGAAGGACAACGATCGCCGAAAATCTCATTATCAGATAAAAATAGAGAAAATGGTTAACGCGACATATGAAGGGTAGTAGAATAGCAATGAATTGAGTGAGCAGCTATCGGAAAATGAGGAATAACTGCCTACGTGTACCGTTTGCAGGTGCCGCCGATGCTAAAATAAAATATATATTGTTTATATTTTTAGAGGAATGGATGGTTTGCGTAATAGAGTCACGACATCACAAGTTATAAAATATAGGCATGACAGCAACAGTTGTTCCATCTTTTAGAATGGAAATACATTAACGTTTTTATTATCTTTGTTAAGTAAGATTTTTAAGTAGATCGGAGCTAAATAAATATGCTGAATTATTTTCAGATTTTGTCTCAATTGGCAGGTTACGCCAATGGAGATAATAATAATAACAATAATAATAATAATAATAATAATAATAATAATAATAATAATATATATATATATATAGTCATCCGCATACAGTCTTTTTTCTCTGTATCACAGCTCATCTGTGCGGTTTGACATCCGATTGTATCCAGCAGGATTGAAACCCATCTGATTTGATATCATTTGACCTCTACGCTATCGGGGGAGGGATGCAGACTTTAGCGTGTCAAACACACAGTTGTATATATATATATATATATATATATATATATATACTTTTTCAACATATATATATTTTTTCAACATATATATATATATATATATACTTTTTCGGTGTTTGCTTAATCAGTCAGTAAAATGCTTAAAATTTCCAGTTCCTAGTTAATAAACAACATTTCTAAATAAAGGAAGTATTTTGCAAATATATTTCGATTAAAGTAACAAATTTTATGTTTTTAACTCTTTTATATCTTGTGTTAAGATTTAGCCCAGTTTCAATGTTGAAACAAATGTACGATTTGTAGTGGATATATAAAAATTTGTACATGTTCCAAAATATAATTTATAATATATATATATATATATATATATATATATATATATATATATCAGCATGCAGTGTTGGCATAAAAGAATCCAAAGGAGTATCCTTTACATATAGTGGTAGGATAACTCACTAAAAGAACTTTAAACATATCTGCATATTAATATATAGAGAGCAAATATAAGACAAGTTAAGAGAGACGGGTTATTTCATGGTGAATCGGAAGTTTTTACGCGTATTTCAGCCGAGCCATCGTCACCTTCCGTCTTTATTTAACGTAGGATTTTACACGAATCGTGTGTATATATATATATATATATATATATAGTCAGAGAGAGAGAGAGAGATATTTCATACATACATACATACATACATACATACATACACATAGATAGATAGACAGATAGATAGATAGATAGATAGATAGATAGATAGATAGATAGATATGAGGAAACAATAGACAAAGAAAGAAAGAAAGAAAGAAAGATAGATAGATAGATAGATAGATAGATAGATAGATATGAGGAAACAATAGACAGAAAGAAAGATAGATAGATAGATAGATAGATAGATAGATAGATAGATAGATAGATAGATGTTCTGTATTTGCGTGAGAGAGTGAATGATTGTTGGTTAGATTTTATCTGTGAATGAACAAAATGACTGATAACATAAAAAGAAAACTATTCTTAACCGAGGCATTTAGTCACCTACTTGAATTTATCAAGACAATTTTATTGCACGTGTTTATTTGAAAGAATAGAAATGACATTGATTTATCAAAGGTTTTAATTAGAAAAATATATGGATTAGAGAAAATAAATTAGAAAAAATATATAAATATTCATCAGGTGGTTGAAAGGTGAGTCACCGACTTCTGAATTATGACAATTTGCGTCTTTCACACGCTTTGAATATCTATATTTTTCAACGGTCTCAAGTTTAATAGCCTTAATAATGCAATAACTTCCCTGCTCTTGCATATAAACACGTGCAACAAAATATGTACTCATATTTGACTTGATAAGTTCCCTCAAAGGACAAAACGATTCGGTTAAAATAGTTTTAATTTATATATATATATATATATATATATATATATATATATATATATATATATATATATATATATATAAAGTACAAACTACTTTTTTGGCTCTACTTTCGCTTCAAGTGCTTTGTGTGCTCTGCTTTCATATTGAGCTCTTTATTGTTTAGGTTTTCGTCTTGGGTTTTTTTTTCTTTCTTACGAATGTTTGACTTTTTGTTCAGGTACTTCGTTTCTTTCTTTTCCCTCCGGGTTCGTTCCCGTTGGGTTTCAAGACGATTTCATTTGTAGTTTAATTATTGCTAATCTTGACATAATTAGTTCTGTTAATATTGGTATTATTACTATGATTTATATATATATATATATATATATATATATATATATATGTGTGTGTGTGTGTGTGTGTGTGTGTGTGTGTGTGTGTGTGTGTGTGTGTGTGTGTGTGTGTGTGTAAAATTAGTGTGTATCGAAATGAAAATCGAAAAAGGAAAGATGATTTATTTTCATTTGGGTCACTAAAACCTCAAGATAAATGAAAAACAACAATGGCACTTAACACTGCCTGTCCTAAAAATTGGTATAAATTTTGAAATGAACAAAGTACAGTGAAAAATCAATGAAAAACAAATTAAATAGATTTGTGCGTACAAGTATAAATCACAAAAATATGTAAAAATAATTTTTCGATACAAAAGCATATCATACTATTTCATGGAAAAAAACTGCAAAACATGCTAAAAATGAAATATTAAATCATTTTTTGGTAATCATTTTATTCACAAATCTGAAAAAATCTATGTACAATGGTTAATACTAAATTTGTTTTAAATTAATTAAAAGCAACAAACAATGTCCCTATAGAAAATAAATTCCAATTTTGAAATTAAATAAGAAAGATGCTAAAAAAAGAAAAATTTGGGATCCTTTTTTGATAATCCTTTAATTAACAAATCAAATAGAATCTATTTATTTAGAGAATTATTTACAATGGTTAATACTAAATTGGACTGGAATTATATAAAAAGAAAAAACAATGTTCGTATAAAAAATAAATTCCAATTTTGAAATAAAATAATAAATACATAGGCACATATAGAGTAGTGTAAAAATAGTTTAACCTAAAATTTAATTACTTTCAAATCTGTTTTTTTTCCGAGTTTTTCACCCAGGCAACAAGCAAAATAAAACACTCACATTTCTCAGGTCCATAACCATGTGCAGAATTATGAGAAACGTCTTTTACGAATCACTCAATAATTAGTGATCTTAAGACGTAAAGTATATTTTTTAAAAACGGCTTTCAGTTTGTTTCAAATATAATGTCAAATTTGATATTTCTAACCGATGGCATCCGCAGTTTTTGGCAAACCAATTAAACTGAGGAACCTGAAAAATACTACGGTATGAATTCCATCTACAGCAAACAATTTTATAAATGATCTTCACTAGATGAAAAATGAAATAAAAGAACGATGGTAAAAAGTTATCAAAATGAGTATGGTAGTTCCGATGGTCGATACGTTTCTCCACCTTAGTGATTCTCTCTTGGCATAACATTGCAAACAGTTTCTTCATAAACGTGGCGCTGGCCTTTCAGAACTAACTACTTCTGCTTTATATTAAGTTGTTCCAAAAGTTCGTAAACACTTGCAAAAAATTGAAATTTCACTCGCCAAGTAATCTAAGTTTACCAGAAAACACCTGCAAAAAATTGAAATTTTACCCGCCAAAACAACAAACATTATTGCTCAAATTAAAGACCATCATTTTCCAAGACTTTCTGCCACCGATTTGCAAGCTTTCGGATCTGCTTAAAGTACCATTCAGTCGGCTTCGAATCAAAGAATTCTTGACACGCTTCCTCGACTTCATCAAACGAGTCGAATCGGCAGCCCATCAGAATGTGTTGCATTGAGCGGAAAAGGCCGTAATCTAGGCTGGATGAGGCAGAACCTCAACGCCGTCCAGCTCTTCAAACTTGTCTTTGGTCTTCGTGGCGGTGTGTGGCTTGGCATTGTCCTGCTGCATTAAAGCGTGCTTTCGGTTGATCAGATCCGGATATTTTTGCTTTAACTTTCCGTAGACCCGCTCAAGTTGCTGACAGTAAAGTTCGGCACTGATGGCACGACTATTCGGAACCAACTCAAAATGCACGATTCCTTCAAAGTTCTACCAAACGCACAACATGACTTTCTTGCCGAATCGATCTTGTTTTGGAACGGACGGTGTCTCTTGCCCTTTCGGAACCCATCACTTGTCTTGATTGTGTTGGACAAGATAGACCCATTTCTCGTCGGATGTCACAATGCGCTGCCAAAAACGCTCATCCAATGGATTGTTGAGCAATTGACGGCAAATTTCAACTCGTCTGTTGTGCTTCGGTGAGTGCGTGCGGATCTTGGCGCGGCTTTTTGTGAACAAAATCAAGTTGCTTCAAATGTCGGTGAATTGTCAATTTGCCAGCTCCAAGCTCATCAGCCAGTTCTCGAGTGCTCGATGAAAGCACAATGTCCAACCCGGTTTGCAAGTCTCCATCTTCCAATTTTAACGGCCGTCCCGAACGCCCGAACGAGGCTTATCATGTCGTCAGAATCGAAACGCTTGTACCACTTTGAAATCGCCGCATATGCAATTGTTCCTTCACCTTCGGCAGCACAAATCTCTTCTGCAGCTTTTCTGGTTGAAAGACCTCGCTTCCAGCAGTAACGAATCAATACTCGCAGTTCAATTTTATCAATTGCCATCTGGAATGCAAAGATGACAATCACTATAACAATATAAACGCAAAATTGCATAAAAATTCAATTTTTCGCAAGTGTTTACGAACTTTTGGGACAACCTAATATTAAACCACATTTCATAATAAAGTCACACAATATATTTCTCAATAATTTCAAGATCTTTTTTAGCGCCAATAAAATTATGACTGCTTATGTTACAAACTCATTGATAAGTTTGAAATTGGGAGCCAACATGAGTGACCAACTGGGCCAAATGATATGTCTGTAAGACAGGCAAATAATAAGCAAACCTGATAACTTCCAAGCATTTAAGATAACGATAATAATTTTTACTATTAGATATAAAAAGTTTTATTGAAATCTATATCTATGTGCTGTGTCTTTTTAGGAGTTTAGCGATAATGACTATCTACAATTTTCTGTTCTTTGTATCTCTTGATAATTTTTGCTTTTTTGCATTCCACCCAAACCCTGATTCAACGTTCATTTTCACAGGCTGACCAGGTTTATCGCGTGTTACTTTCGACTGTATCAATCTGTCCTGTAACAATCAAATTTTCCAAATCATTTTTCTCATTATGCTTTGTAAAAAGCTCAAAATCTCTTATTGATGTTAAATATAAATGTATTCTTTGTTGGTACAGTTTCTATAACTTTGTTTTTGCTTACATGTTCAATATAGGATATTCCCAGCATCGTTCTGTAAAACCACCTTTTGTTGTTTCAGATCTCTTTCTGAGATTCTTCTTCTTCTTCTATGTGCCCTGTCCCTTCAGGACGTAGGCGATCATGGATCTCCACGTCTCCCTATCCCTTGTGGCTCTTAGTATGTTTGCTCCTATTGCTCCTGGCAACCCCCGTTCCGTCATCCACCTGATCAGACTCTGCAGATATGTTATCCGCTGCCTTCCTCTGTCTCTCCTTCCTTCTATCTGACCAGTCAGTATCAGGTTCTCCAGGCTCTCCTTCCTCATTGCATGTCCCAGGAACTTCAGTTGTCTCTTCCTGATGCTCAGCATCAATTTCCTTTTTGTTGCCATTCTTTCTAACACTTCGTCGTTGCTTGTATGCTCAGTCCACGATATCCGTAGCATCCTTCTGTAGAACCACATTTCGGCCGCTTCCAGTTTTTTCCTCATTTTCGATGATATTGTCCAGCATTCACAGCCGTACTGAAGAACTGACATCACGTAGCAGTCTAGCACTCTTTTCTTCGTTTCTATTGAGATCTTCCTGTGTGTTAGTATTTTGCTCATCTTCTGGAACGCGTCCTTTGCCATGCCAATTCGCCTTCGGATCTCCGTGTCGCACTTTCCATCTCCTGTTAGAACACTTCCTAGGTACTTAAATTCTTGGACTTGTTTGATTCTGTTATCCCCCACCTGTATTTGGCATTTTGGGTTGTATCTTTTGCTGATGACCATGCACTCAGTTTTCTTAAAGTTTATTTGTAGTCCCTTCTTGTCACTCTCCACTGCTACTTTCTGTATGAGATCTTGCAGTTTCCTTTCCGTGTCCTCAATCAGTACTGTATCGTCCGCGTATCTTATGTTGTTCAGGTTGTGGCCTCCAATAATAAATCCTGGTGTGTCATCTAGTGTCCTCAAAATATTCTCGCTGTATAGGTTGAACAAATCCGGTGAAAAGACACATCCTTGTCTTACGCCTTTTTCTATCTTTGTGTATCTACTGAGGTCGTTACCTGTCCGTATGCAGGCCGTTTGCTGCCAGTAGAGATTCTTGATTATTCTTATATCTTTGCCGAAAATGTCGAGGTTGCCTATCATTTCCATCAATTCTTTGTGTCGTATTTTGTCAACCAGCATTTACTGTTTTTTAATAGAATTGATGTAACATAACAAACTATTTAAATGTTAAGTGAAATAAGTTCCTGCATTTTCATTAAGCTGCGAACGATTTCTATTTGAACCTGCGATTTGCAAAGTATTTTGACGTATCATACTTTTGAACAACGCCTGCATCAATTAGAGTTGGAGTGGTCAAGGCTGTCATCACCAGGCGAGAAATACTAAACCTAACGCTTTGTTGGGCGTGGATTTTTAAAAAGCAATTTTTGTGTCTGTAATTGAACCTCTTGATCTCTCTGTACATGATCAACATTCCGGAAAACTTCTGTTATCTGCAGCATCTTTCAAATTAAAAGGGGTTCATTCAGCACAAGAACAAAGTTTATGCGCGTCTATCACCTGGGAACGCTTATGGTTCTTGTTTGATGTTGGATCCAGAAGTTTTCGTTCGTAATTCTTCACAATTATTTTGGATACAGTACACTAGCTATAACAATCAAATATAAAACCCTGAATCCTGTTTTTTTTCCACATGATCACGAAGACAGTTGTTTGAACGAGATGTAAATAAATATAAGAAATAACCAATAATAATTATAATAATTTGGAATTTCTTACTTAATTTAATTAATTTCTCTTTTTTTAATCCTTTATTCCTGAGTAAGGAAATAATGCTACTAAGACGCCAGCAGTTATTGTTCAGAAAATAAAATAAGATTTTAAAAGCAGGTACCGGCTCCTAAACAGAAAACAAAAATGAACATCTCATATCTAAAAAAAATAATAGGAGTGTGAACCGGGAGATAGGCAAAACTATCTACTATTACTAAAAATAGCTCAATGGCTGCAAGAATCAGGTGGTCTTAGGATTAAAGCGTTGTTGAAAAAATAGCTTCCTGTCAATATGAACGGAGGCATAACATTTCCATCACTACTGACCAAGTAAAACCTTCATAATCTCCACTAAATATATCCAAATCTTTCTGAATCCTCTGCACTGTCCTCATGTTGACACACAAAGAAAATGAAATGTATACATTAGAGATTTCGACGCAAATACCAAGCAGTACAGCATACTGTTTCCACTTTTATGGTAGAGTGAATTGCGTCATTGTACCCTTTTTCTCACAGACGCTGCCCAACTGACCCCACTATAGTTACAGTCGACAAAATCATAAACAAACATTTCGCATTCGCGAAAACAAAAGTATAAAATGGTGACAGTTTACCCATTACTTGCCGTACTATGTTTCCTCTGGGATAAGTACAGGAAAAATGAGTTTGATGTGAATCTTGGCATTATCGCAATTCATCAAGGCACATGACCGGACAGGGTGGTAGCATCTGTTAGTGGCCCAGTTATGTCAAAGTGTGATCCCCTAAATGGGGCCAAAACATAATAACATAAAAATAGATTAGTTATATTTATTAGCAATACATTTTCAAATTGAAAAAATGATTATCAGTAATAACATTATAATTTTTTAAAAATTAGCAGCAGTATATTACTGGAAAAAATTAAAAGCATTGCATTTTTGAAAAAATAAATATTTCCAAAGTATACAAGAAAATAAAATTTCGGCATTAAATGACCTATAAAGAGTTTACAGCTCGTAAAACAAACAAACCAAACAAATCTCAAGACATAAAATGCATTAATAATTCCATATATTGAAAAGTTTATTTAGTACGATTAACAAACCTTATTCAATTCGTTTATCCTTCCCACCCACGTCTATTGAACAGGTGTAGAGGCACATCCCTTGTTCCCTGTTTAGGATGTGGTTTCCGGCTTTCTCTTTTCCAATCTTTTCACTTTTCCTTTTTGTTTATTTTTTTTTCAATTGGAGTAGATGGACTGAACTATCGCCCGGTTCACGCTCCACCCACGTCTATTGAACAGGTGTAGAGGCTCATCACGTGTGCCCTGTTTAGGATGTGATTTCCGGTTTTCTCTTTTCCAATCTTTTTCACTTTTCCTTTTTGTTTATTTGTTTTTTTTTTCAATTGGAGTAGATAGACTGAACTATCGCCAGGTTCACACTGCACCCACGTCTATTGAACAGGTGTAGAGGCACTTCCCTTGTTCCCTGTTTAGGATGTGGTTTCCGGCTTTCTCTTTTCCAATCTTTTCACTTTTTCTTTTTGTTTATTTGTTTTTTTTTTCAATTGGAGTAGATGGACTGAACTATCGCCTGGTTCACGCTCCAACCACGTCTATTGAACAGGTTTAGAGGCTCATACCTTGTACCCTGTTTAGGATGTGGTTTCCGGCTTTCTCTTTTCCAATCTTTTCATTCTTACGTAGCCCCCTGCACACTAGTGGCCTTACCGCCTTGCCCGGGGTGATATGATTAAAAAAAAAATAATAGTTGTGAACACATTGAAATTCAGTTTAATGTTCTGGCTAATTGGCTTGTTTGAAAGTTAAACATAATTCTTATGAGTTATATCATATCACGTAACCATATCTAGACAATCAAACGTGTAAATTATTAAAATATACTTTGCGTTTTGTATTTAGGTTGCATGCTATCCCTTAAGTGCGAAACATGTTGCAGAACATCACGCAGCGTGGATAAAACAGAGACTGGTTTTAGTTTAGAATGTTTAATGATTCTTTAGTATTTTACACCGAGGTATCTTTCTTTTTAGACGCAGCAATTCTCTTATAAAAGTAGTCTTAGATGAGGAATGGGATGCAGGTTCCTCACACTAAAACAAGCACAAAAAGCCACATAAACATCTTTGATATCCTTAGCTATTGAGTTATTAAAGTTTACGGTAGATGGCGTTGTGGTGCCATAAGACTAGTTTACATTTGTCATTCGTGTACATCTGTGACTGGTCTATTTTCAACGTTTAACGCATGTAGTAGGGAGATAACCGAGAAGTAATCTATTTAACAACGGCAGGATAGTCATATCATGAGTAGGCGGATATGATTTTCTCGTACATTAGGAACAAACGGTAATGAACGCCAGGCTGCACGGCTGTATAATATTGCGTTTCCAGACCAAAAGCAACCGAGTCATCAAACCTTTGCTACTGTTTATCATCGCTTTGCTGCAACAGGATCCGTGGAACCACAATTATGGATCGAAGAAGAGCGAGATCCGCTTATACACCAGTCCATGAAGAACATTCTACATTCTGTCGAGGACGACCCAGCTATCAGCACGTATCTCCTTAACATGTCGTACATATCATAGTATCGTATGGAGGGCGCTTCACGAGCAGCTATTGTATCCGTATCATTTGCAAGGTGGACAGGATTTTTCGCCCTTTGATCACTCACCACGAGAGAACCATTGACGACGGTGTATTGCACAGATATTTGTCATTCATGTACATTGGTGGCTAGTCTGTCTTTACTGATAAACGTGTGTTGCAGTGATTTAACTGAGAAGTGTCTCCTTTAATAATGGCGGGATTTTCATATCATGAGCAGGCAGATATGATTTTTACATACGGCGGCGAGAATGGTAATGACCGCCAGGCTGCACGGCTGTATCAGATTGCGTTTCCAAAACGAAGGCAGCCGATTCATTCAAACTTTGCTTCAGCTTATCGTCGCATTGCTTAGACAGGATCCGTGGCACCGCAAATTATGGATCGAGAAAAAGCGAGACCCGCTCGTAAGCCTGACAACGAAGAACACATCCTACAGGAAGACGTGGACAATTCAATTATCGGCACGAGTCAAGTTTCCTTGGCATGTTGTACATCTCAGCGTACCGCATATAGGTGACTTCAAGTGCAGCTTCTGCATCCGTAACATTCGAAACATGTGCAGGGTCTTTCGCCATCTGTTCACTCATCACAATACAATTTTTGCTAATGGTTTATTGCACCAACCCCTTTGTTTTTTTTTAGTCTTCTTTACGCATGAGGCAACATTTTGAAAAGATAAGAAAAAAGTTCTGAATTGCTAAATGATGTCTGTTCTTCAATATAGCAGTGAATGTTGGAAAATATCATCAAAGACGAAGAAAAAATTAAAGTAACTAAAATGTGGTTCTACAGAAGGATGCTGCGGATATCATACACTAAGGAAGGAGGGCTTGGAAAACCTGATACTAACAGTCCAGATAGAAGGAAAAAGAGACAGGAGAAAGCAGCGGATAACATATTTGAAGGACGTGTGCAGGTGTATGGCAGATTGAGGTTTGAGTGGGTTGAAAGGAGGAAGCGTGCAAAGAGCTATCAGGGCTAGGAAGACGTGGAACGCCATGATCACTTACGTCCTGAGTGGAAATGGCACATAGAAAAAATATAGCTGAAGAGAGTGACAAGAAAGGACTACAAATAAACAGCAAGAAAACCGAATGCATAGTCATCAGCAAAACGAGCAGCCCAAAATGACAAATACAGGTGGGGGATACTATAATCATGCATTGAAGGGCCTGAGAAGATGGATGGCAAAGCGGGGTTTGGGTGGAGTAACAGGAGAAAGCGTGTTAAGAGCTACTAGCGATAAGGAGACGTGGAAGTCCATGATCGTCTATGCCCTGAAGGAGTATGGCATATAGAAGAAGAAGAATAATAACAAATATACATTGCCAATATTTGTGCCCCCTATCTAAAACTTAGTTAGATACCAGCATGTTTATATGAACTTTTTAACTTGTTTTGGTGGCAGGAACGCACCCATAAAGTATTTTGATAAACGTTACACACACACACACACACACACACACACACACACATATATATATATATATATATATATATATATATATATATATATATAATTTTTTTTACTAGCAACTGGATTTAAAATATAAGACTAAAAAGGAGGGAAAATATTTTCCACTAAGTAATTCCTCTACCTTTATTCTTATATTTTAAATCCATTTGCTAATAAAAAATATTCTTAGTTACTCAGTTTTAATATTTGTCGACGATTGTTGTTATGAAGAAATATCGGTCAAATGGTGCCTAAAATATTTTAAGAATTGATACTTTTGTATCGCGTTTTATTAGTGACATATACCGGAGGTAGTCAAGTGGTTTAGACAAAGGTAACCGGGTAAAACAATCTAGTACGTAGACTTAATAGACGGTACTCGTCGTATCCAGTATCCTGAGACATAAGCGTAGTTAATAGCCGCACATCAATAGTCGTAGACCTCTCGACGTCCTCGCTTTAGTCTTTATTTATGGCTGACATTAGCTAATCCTATTCCAGTGAGGGGGAACCAAGTTGTATACATATTTATTACCTATTCATTACATCAATTAGTAGAAGATGATCTCACTTTTTCTTTATATATATATATATATATATATATATATATATATAAGTATCTCAAATCCAAGATCTTTTTACCAAAATACAAAATGGCATTAATTAGTGAGAATTCATAGAAGTTTTGCGGAAAATGTTTTTAATTTTCATTTATCGCAATGAACAGTTTTTCTCAATTGATTAATTTAAAGGAATTAAAATATTTTTCAGAGTGTAAGATCTTGTTTTTATTTTCGTCGATATTACTGGTTTATCCATACGGTTCTGACTTAACCCATAGATGGGCAGAGAATAGATGGATTTGAACTTTGCCCAAGTGTATTTGCCTCGTAAGTGAATATAACGAATCCAACTGGAATTTGAACTCGTCTCTTCGATTAACTATTCCGAGGCATTACATATTACACTTACCGGGAACCCAAGCTTACAGGACCTGGTACTTTCAAGCAATCACAAATCTTTTTTATTGTTTTTACGTTATATGTCCGTAAGCACTGCAAATAATTAGAAAACATAAAAATGTTCCTCCATTTAAAATAGACTTAATAGATTATTTTTATTGTCATATATAATAAGTTTTATAAAAATGCATCAACATCTTGAATGTAGCGTGTATGTTCAGGAATTTGGTTATCAAGACTCTTCACAATGTCTATTCTTGTACCTCTTTAAAGATTTTGACTTTTTGCCATGTCTCTTTTTGCAATGATATTTTAACTTAATGCGACCGAAAGGCTAAGAATCATAAAAGCACAGCTAGCAGACCAGATATAACAATTAAAACTGCAACCAGAACATTTTTTCTTCTCGGTATGACAGTTCAGTTGAATAAAAATATAGCTGTGTAAAAACATGACCAAAATAAACTGAAAGTAAGAAACTTGAAATTTAAAATGAACAAATGTGCGTTTTTAAAGTTACTGTTAAGATCTAATATTGGAGCCTGTGTACGCTGAGAACAGATACAAAGAAGTGTTTCCAAGAGAATAAAAAAAACTGAACTTAGTATAAACGCTTCATATACTTATGCGTGTTACTGTATATATATATATATATATATATATATATAATGAATTGTTTTGAACATTATTTTTACCGATACTCGTATTTAAGTAGATATTCTGTTTTTAATTAAGCAGTATTTTTTATTTATATCTACCAGCCTGATTTTTTTACGATAAATTTTATTTCGAAAATGTGTGCTATCCAGCAGGATTCGAACCTGCGACCCCTATTTACATAGAGGAAGCTACCATTTGATCTGGTACTGTCTTAACCACACGACCATGAATAGCCTCTTGATCAGACGAGGTTTTTATCACGCTTATATAACACAATCTTCGATCTACCGTAAACAAACCATATCTGAATGTATCGTAAATGTCAACAAATGTAAACATGTTACGGAAATTAACGAATTTTTACGAAACATGGTTATAAGCAACCGACAATTTGTAATGAATTATTTATACAGTAACACGCATAAGTATTGGATACGTGTTTTTGCTGTTATAACTCTAGTTAATGTTCGACATTTTGACTGATATTTGGTAAGTAATATCTCGTAAAGTTGTTTTAGTTGTAGGTGGAAGGAAAATTAAAAACTCATGGTTGAATCCATTTTTTTTTATCAATGTTCAAAATTACCCTATGCAAAGTATTGGATACATGACACTTTTTTTTTTTAATTTCTAATCAAAAATTTGTATTTTAAAAGACTTTAAATATTCAAATTTTCGACGGTATTGGAATGTTATCTCTGACCAATCAGAGAAACACACAATTGCTTACAAGATATTGCTACTAATATTTTAACTCTTTGATTTGTATTATGCAATTCAAGCATTAAAAATGGCAAAAACTAAAGAATTATACAGAGATATGCGAGATAGAATCAATGAACGTCACAAAAGGGGACAAGGTTACCGAAAAATTAGATATGAAATGAATCTAGCACTAAGTACAGTATCCAATACTTATGCGTATCACTGTATATATAAAATGAAAACTGTGCATATTAAGTAATATTTAACAGTAGAATTTCTGAAAGTATAATGCATATATTTACTTTTTCAATAATTTACGTCCCGTATAATGACCCGGTAAGTGAATCTATTAAACAAAATGTATAATAATAATAATAATAATAATAATAATAATAATAATAATAACAGTAGTTGAATGTGCTTTCTTATTGACTTTGCAGTCATTGCAGATTGTAATCAATTTATGGTGATCTTCGAAAAACTAAAAATATCAGAATTTTAAAGTTAGAATCTTGAAAATGTGGCACATGACGTCAACATGTGTATTGGTGTCCCTCGAAATTTATTCAAAGCCATTTCAGTAAACTTTTGCTTAAGTCTAATACAAAAATAGCTTTATCTATGTGAAATATGTGTGATCTTAGGTTTTATTTTTTCCTTTTAGAAAAATTATCAGTGGAAAATTCGATGAAGTCATTTCGGACCATAGGTTACTGGTTGGGACCCAGAAGATAATTTGTATACATTAGAAATCAAAGAAATTATTATTATTATTATTATTATTATTATTATTATTATAATTTTTATTATTACTACTACTACTACTACAAAGAAAAAGAAGAAGAAGCACAGCTCAATTCCAGTATCAAGATAATAGAAAAGTATGAAAATATTTTGTTTCATTAACGAAAAGTAAACTGCATGAATTTAACATTTCAGAGAAAAACAAACGCAAGAACTTAGGGAGGTAAAAATGAAAAATTGGTCACTCAATTAAGTGCTAGACCTGATACACGTTTGGGTGATTATGTGTCTTTCTAGTCATGATTGACTAGGTAGAATATTTTGCCGCAGTAGGTTGTCAGTTATTTCTGCGGTAGACTGAATGCC
This sequence comes from Ascarosepion bandense, assembly GCA_037127315.1. Lineage (NCBI taxonomy): Eukaryota > Metazoa > Mollusca > Cephalopoda > Sepiida > Sepiidae > Ascarosepion > Ascarosepion bandense. The sequence continues at coordinate 2,707,121 of JBBBDQ010000511.1, forward strand.
AACCAAGGCTACATAATCTGCCCTGCTACTTAACCCATAGCTAGAAAGAGAAGATTCGTATTTTTCCCAATGTCATTTGCACGGAAGTGAATGCAACGAATTCAACTGGAATTTTAACTTGGCTCTCCGATTTGTCGTTTCGAACCGATATCCACTGCACCACATTGCGCAAGAAATACGTATAAAACGTAAATTAATGATAATACTTCTGTATTATCTACCCATAAGTTTGTCACATTCGATGCTAGTAACGATGCATTTTATCACATGAAACAGTAAATTACTTGATATCTACTACTTGAATTTGCTTTGTGATATATATATATATATATATATATATATATATATATATATATATATATATATATATATTAGAATTGAAGCTGCATGCGAGGCATATGAAAAACTAATCACATTTGATTAAACTGTCAAAAGTTTTTTCGTTTTTATGCTTCGGAATTTAATATTAGTAGAACTTCCTATTTTGCTAAAATTGTTTATTTTGTTTATATTTTTACCTGATATTATTTAAATAACATTATTTATATTGATCGGACTGATGTCCTCATCTTTATTGCTATGTTTACAACGTTTCGGCTGTTGTACAGTCCGGACTTCTTTAAGTAAATGGCAATAAAGCTAAGGACAACAGACCGAACAATGTAAATAATGTAAATACTACCTCATATCAGAAGTGTGGAAAATATTAATAAAAAAGTTTATTAAAATCAACTATTAGGATTTTTAAAGAATTTTAAGTGATCATCTTAATCCTATGGTACGGGAACTGTTTCCAGAGGGAAATGGCATCTTTCAAGATGATAATGCACCCATTCATACTGCTAAAGTTGTAGCTGATCGGCACGAGGAACATTCTAGTGAAGTACAACAACTTATCTGGCAAGCACAGTTCCCAAATCTCAACATTGAACATTTATGGTTCATTTTAGAAAGATAAGTGAGTAGTCGATATTTTCCACAATCATCATAGAATTAGAAACTGTTTTAGCTGAAGAATAGATAAAAATTAATCTGGAGACAATTAAAACCTTTTCTGAGTCGATTACACAAAGAATTCTAGTTGTCAAAGACAGTACTACCCAATATTAAAATAATTTGCTTGAAATTTAAATTATTTCGTACACGCCCCTGCATATATATATATATATATATATATATATGGTGTGTTCTTCAGTACATTGGAAATAATCAATATCTCTAATTTGTTAATGCAATAAATCGAACTATTGCAACTTTGATGACACGTGTAGAAACAAAGTGTCAGGCGGAGGAAACCTAATTCAATCGCAACATTGTGTCAAATGATAACATCAGATCGTTCGAGCATGTTAACAACTGACACGACCTTGTCACTCGACTAAGCCAATCTGCAAATACAGCAGCGACGATGCGCAGAGTATATGTTTAAATACCAACGTTGTGTGTAATCAGGGCAAATTGACTGTGACAATCTTTAGCGTGAGAAAGCAATTTTCAACAATTACTCACCATTTACGAGTATTTTACGATTTACATTCATTGCGCACTGACAAAACATTTGCGATCAACGTTAGATGTGTTCCTATGACATTAACTTTCCCTGTAATACATTATCTGGATTCTATCACTGAGGTATCTAAGCAAGCAAAACAACGTTTGCAATTTTATACAATAATTAGTTTAGTGCCGTAGATAGCTATATTAAAGCGGAATCCTGGACATGACAGTAAGCTGCATCCGGCAGCAAGGCCTCTGCTTGGGAGGTTATGAGGAGCATGGAACTACCTCTTAATTGCTGTTGTTCTCAAGTCCACCCTGACCCGGAGTGGTAGCACCTGTTAGGGTCCCAGCTATAGGCAAATAGTTAACCCCCAAACTGGAGGAAAAAAAACTATGAAAGTAAAAGAATACACTTTTACAGAAAAATATACATAAAAAAGACTTTTATAGAAAATTATCCATTTTTGAAGGAAAAATATTAACAACAATACATTTTTAAATAGAAAATTATTACCATAAAATATTTTTGAAGAAAAAAAATATTCTCAGCAAAACATTATCTGAAAGACAACTGCATACCTTTTGTTAGTATGGTTGATAGTAGCCTCCAGGAAAGTAACTAAAGCTTACATTATGTGGAAAGACTATATTGAACCCACTGCTAGGTGAGTTGCTAAAAAAGTTTATCACTGTGTCGTGGGAGACAATTTTTTTTTCTCTCCAGAATCAATCTCACATATATCTATAAATCTGCCATTCATTCACGCTTAGATCGTAAGGTCCGGTGAACTTGCTCTTTACCTTGATCTCCATGATGAAATCCAAAGAAGAATCAGTAATATTATTGGTCTTCATCTGACCGCTTGGCTTCGCCATATTGTTTCTGTGTGTTTTATCTATAAATACTTTTATGATGATTTTTCTACGGTACCTAGACTTTTAGAATTTAAACACAGTCCTAGACTGACGTCAATACCTCATCAAATTGCAGTTGAGCCGAATAAAAGTAACCATAACTTATGTGATAACAGTTTCTCGTGTCGCAATCCTCGCTTCCAATTCCATATATATTTCAGCCAACTTTAAACTGCAAAACATTAAATGCAAAATCAGTCTATCTACTGTCCTGAATATTCTTTCGTCTTCTTGATGATTATTAACGTTTTTATTCCTAATTCTCTCACCATCTAATCGCTTGTGTCTTAGTGGCTTTAATTCTTTGCATGAGGCGATACTGATTATAAAAAAGTTTTATTTTATCTGAAAAAAAGAAATAACATTGGTTTATATAAAAATACAGTTAAACATTTGAGATAATATCGACTATTCGGTTTCTAAGCAGTAATCGCTGATGAAAGTATCACAAAAGCAAAATGACGAAGCCTATAAACTAGTCTAACATAAACCTGGAGAGAGATGAACATCATCATATTATCTTGCTTGGACATCCATTTTTTAATAATTTCACACCAAGCAAGGTGGGACCACCACTAGTGCCCAGGGGCTTACAGAGAAAGGAAAGACTGGGTACAGCGGGTATTGAAGAAAAAATAAAAAATGAACGAGATTCAAGAAGATAGAATTTGACAATTCACGATACATCTAAATTTTTGAAGATTGTCGCTGTCAGAGGAAGTAGTAAATGAAAGGAAAATCCACAGGCGGGAAGTTCGAGAAAAGAAACTTTTAGAGTAGAAGAGGTGCTTACATTTAACTGTCTCAACAATAAAATGGTAAAAAATACTAATATAGTAGCACTCTTAAATTTATGTGGTCAGGGCACCAAGGAGTAAAAGTTATTAGAGCAGTTGTCATTAAAATATTTGTAGAAAAAAACAGAGGGCAACCAAGTCACATTTCTGAGAAAGCTACTAATGTAGAGATGCCGAGTCTAAACCTGTTACATTCCACAGCCTACTCAGATTTTGTCGAGAACCTCAAGATAAATAGCAGGAACCCCGACTCAGATATGGCAATAATATTCAATGCACAGACGAATGGTGGAGCTATTTAAATACGTAGCCCATCACAGTTATCAAAAACATCTTACTCATTGTGTTAACTTATCATCACCCCAAACTTTTTAATAAGTAGGTAAATTGTGGTGCAGTTACTATCAGATCGAAACGAGAGATCGGGAAGCCGAGTTCAAATACCAGTTGAATTCCTAGCATTCACTTTCGCGCCAAATCTCTTGGGAAAGGTATTAATCTTGGAAAGGTATTAATCCATCTCTTCTCTTCTGTCATGGGTGAAATAACAGGACAGATTGGGTGGCAAGTAGTCTACCGCAGAATGTAATGATAACCTACTCCGGGATCATATTCTGTCAAGTCAGTCATATCTCTTTTTCGGACATGATCGCCCAAGCGTGTGGCACTTCCTTGACTCTGTTTTTAATCTGCTCCTGGAGGGTAAGATTCTCCCTCCAAGTACAATTTCCTCAAGATGTTTCTTTAACATTTCACTTGCTAGTTTCTGATTTTAGGTAAAAATGTTATTTCGGTCTCTAGAACAAGCTTTCTAAGGAATAGTACTAGAGATAAAACTTTGCAAAACAGAAAATATGATTTGAACAAGTGATATCACCCACACTGAATGTACCATCAAAATTTCAGAATATGAAATTAGTCTAAGACCAAGCTGTTGTCTGTCAATCATCACAGGCAACCTTTACTGCCTTCCATAAGCATGGACCAAGCGAGTCTCCCCTAGAGTAATATACTGCGCTTCCTCGGCCTTACTCTTTCTACTTATCTCAAATGGAACCACTACATTGAGTCAATAGCTAAATCCACTGCTAGGAAGGTTGGGTCACTTTGTCGGGCCAGGATGTTTTTTACCGCCTGAAACCATCCTGCATATATACAAATCAGCCATTCGTCCGTGCATGGAGTACTGCTGCCGTATATGTTTAGATGCCCCCGCTGTTAATCTCCGTGTTCTTGACAGGCTCCAAAGGAAAATCAGTAATGTGATAGGTACCGACTTGGCGGCTTGACTACAGCCACTTTCCCACCGACGAGAAGTCGCTTCCATTTGTCTGTTCTATAAATACTTCCATGGGTTCTGCTCTAACGAGCTTGAGTCACTGGTGCTTCCGCAACAGATGTTTACTCGTGCAACCAGACTGGCAATTGGGTCTCACCCATTCACAGTGAGATTAACCAAATGCAGACGACAATTCTACTACTGCAGCTTCATTTCTCGCACTTTCCGCCTGTGGAACTCACTTCCTTATTCTTGCTTTCCTGGCGCTTACAATCTCCATGAATTCAAATGCAAGGTCAATACTCATCTCTTAACCACTTGACTCTAGTTCTTTCCTCACCACCCTGTATATCCTTTTCTTTCTCTCCACCACTGCAACTGTCATCACACCTGTGTCCCCTCCCTTCTCTTGCTCTTTTCTAAATGGTTTGTCCTTCTCTTTACTCTTCTATTTAGTTCTTTATTTCTTTTACTCTTATGTAGCCCCCTGCACATCAGTGGCGTTACCGCCTTGCTCGGGGTGATATGATTAACAAAAAAAACATAAAACAATATTTGGTTGTCCGGAAAGTCCATGCCGATATCTAAGGGAAAATGAAAACAAAAAATTATGCCATTAAATATTTATTCAAATAATATGAACCATTTTGTTGCACAACTTTTCTTCATTTTACCTTTAAGTTAAAGATTGTCTTTTCGGAATTTCGGTGATTTCTCGGCAAAAAAATCATTGAGGTGTTGTTTTTTAAGCCATCCATAGAATTGAAATTTTTGCCATCATTATTTTGCTAGGACATTAATAAACAAAAATCCGAAGGATGATTGTATGGTAAATATGGTGGATAGGGTAAGACATCCCAGGCAAGCCTTTTTTTCTGTCTAGGTACGTTTGGAGATTTTAGCTTACACAATAAGAAAAGAGAGCTTGGAAATTTTGATACTCACAGGACAGATCAAAAGTCGATGGGACAGAGGAAACAACGCGTAACCTACCTAGCAAACTTGAGTAAATGGCTGGCGAACCAAGATTTAGGGTAGATAACAAAAAAAATATATTACTAAATAGAAAAAAATTCGACCGCCGTCGGTATCCTCGAGTCAATGTGAACGATCTTTTCCTTAGCTGCATATTACGTGCTTCGCCAAACTAACATTTTGCACTCAGAGAAACCATTATTATTATTATTTAATATATGTTAAAACACTTCAAGAAGACAAGATCTGTATGTTTGGGAGCGAGGTCCCTGTTTTTGCAAAAAAGACTATACCTTATATTTTTAAATGCTTCATCAATATCCAGAGACTGGGCACAAATGATTGATCTATAAAATTATCTATCTATCTATATATATATATATATATATATATATACTGTAATTTCATGCCTCTGATTCAGTAATATATTACTCTTCATGTATTTAATAATTTCCAGTTTTTCTAGTAGAAAAAATATGTTTGACTATTTTTCATTTAACTTTAGGTGTTTTATTTTTACTTTTAACTTCCAAAAATATTTAGAAAGTGTTTCATATTTTGTTTATCTTTATTATTGAAGGATTAGAGATGATTGCAAAAAACGCATTTTAAAAAACCTCATTGTATTACCAACATAAACTGAAGTAACTCTAGGATTTTTTATAGATCAGATAGAGCACATATAAACCAGGGATGTAGTAAAAACACTTATTGAATAAGGAGAAATGGTTAAGATTTCGACAATTACAAAAGTTATTATGATGGAGAAAATTAAAATTAGTAGTAGTATTACTATTGTTATTGTTATGTAATTTAATTATTTTTCTAAATTTTTTAGCGCAACTATAGCTGAGTTTTAGTATATTCCTTTTGAAAATTTTGTAGAAAATGTTTATCAATTTATTTAAGAAAGTTATGTCCAAGTTTAAAATGAAGTAACTGATTAAATGGAGGATTATATTATATGATTTTTCTGATTCTATTTTTCTTATTGAAGCCACCGTATTTTTTCACAAAATCAATTTCAGAAGAGCGGTAACCGCTATCCATAAAAATTTTATCATAATAGTTTTTTAAGTTTTTCGAATATTTCTTTGCTAGAAGAGGGCATGTTAAAGCGACGCTCAACCAATGATACGATAAGTTTGATAAAGGATGTTTGAAAACGCATACATATATATATATATATATATATATATATATATATATATATATATATATTGATAAATATACATATTATCCTACGTCTATGACAAAACTCGAAGTTTCATGTGCTATTTAAACATCAGGTGCATATTTCAAAATGACAGTTTAATAGATTTGAATTTAAGTTCATTTGATGTTCATCGGAATTAAATATTATCATGTAAATTTTCTGCTTTTTTAGTAACAAGATTAAAAATTTAAACATTCTAAAATTACATTTAGATAAAATTATACAATTAAAATTAAACAATAAAATACAAATATTAAAATGCCGGCAGAAGAAATCAACGGCGCGTAAATCATAAAATGTAAAAAATTTTAAAATTTAAATATTATAATATTACAGGTAAATAAAAAATTAAAATTCTAAAATTTTAAATGAAAATAGAATTAAATAAAAGTAAAAATAAAAATTAAAAAGTAGATTATAGAAATAAAATTAAAAATTAAACTATGTAGGAGAAAAAAGGCCTTTTCTTCTTGTGCCTTGTTTTTCAGGATGTAGGCGATTATGGACTTCCACTTGGCTCTTTTTTTGTCGCTCTCAAAATTGTTCCTCTTATATCACACAAACCTTTCATTTGCTAAGGCCTATCAAGTAGATCTCGCATTGCTTTCCCTTGTCTTTCATTCCCTCTATTTATCCTGTGAGTATTAAATTCTCCAGGCCCTTCTTCCTCATTACATGTCTCAGAAACGTCATCTTTCTTTTCTTGCTAATTATGAGTTTTCTCATCACTTCCATCCCCTCCAACACCTTGTCGTTAGTCACTTGCTCAGTACATTGTATCCTCAGCATCCTTCTGTAAAACTACCTTTCTTCTGTCTCAAGCCTCTCCTTCATCCTTGAGGAATTTGTCAAACATTCATTGCCATACAGAAGAACAGACCTCACATAGCAATCCAGCACATTTTCTTTGTTTCCAATGAGATATTCCTGTTTTTTAGTACTCTGGTTAGCTTTTGAAATTCGCCATGTCAATGCGTCTTTTGATCTCAATATGGCATTTTTTTTGTCTTCTGTTAGCACACTTTCCAGGTACTTATTTTTTTACTTGTATTATTTTAGTTTCTCTGACCAATAGTTGGCATTTTGGGGTCTTCTTTTTACTGATGACCATACAATCAGTTTCCTTGAAGTTTATGGTTATTAATTTCCTCTCGCTTTCTCTTGCTATCTTCTGTAGGAGGTCTTGCATTCTCTTTCCCATGTCTGCTATCACCACTGCGCCATTTGCGTCTCTTACATTGTTGATAGTGTGGCCGGAAATGACGAATCCTGGCAAAGGTTTTATTTCTCTCAGAATTGTTTCGCTATTAAAGTTGAATAGATCCGTTGAGAAAACATCCTTTTCTATTTTTGTATATCTGCTGAATTCACATTCTATCCGTACACAGGCGTTTTGCTGCCAATATAGATTCCTGATTATCCTAACGTCTTTTCCGAAAATGGCGAGACTGTCGAGCATCTCTATCATGTCTTTGTAACATACTTTGACAAATGCCTTTACCTAGTCTATAAAAAACAAAAACAGAGGTTCTTCCGCATTTCTATTGCTCTTTCGGATAGCATTCTGAGTATGAATATCGCATTTCTTGGTCGGTAACCCTTTTCTCCGAGTACGACTCTGCCGACTCTGGTGTAGTGAGCGGCCAGGGACACGAAAGATGGCGATCCACGCCCGATAAAGCCAGAGGAAACTCTGGTGGAAGTCCGAAGCGCCTCTGACGTGCAAATCGATCGTCGGAACCGGGTGTAGGGGCAAAAGACCAATCGAACCGTCTAGTAGCTGGTTCCCTCCGAAGTTTCCCTCAGGATAGCTGGCGTTCGATCGTCGCAATTCCATCCGGTAAAGCGAACGATTGGAGGCCTCGGGGCCGTTCAAGGCCTCGACTACTCTCAAACTCGGAATGTGTATAACGGTCGACTCTCCCGAATACGGAGCCATCTATCGCCCTCCTCGCGGGCCAAAACGACGCGAGGACGAAACGAATGCGAGTGCCAAGTGGGCCCCTTTTGGTAAGCCGAACTGGCGTTGTGGGATGAATTAATGCTATATTTTTCATGTCTTATCCCTGGGCTGATTCGACTGCGCGCTCTATTCATCAGAATCCGTATCATGAGTTTATTATGCCTCATTAAGCTGATTATTAGGTGGAGTTCACATTCCTTTGAAACTTGCTTCTCAGGTAGTTCTATGAAAATTCATTTGCTTAGGTCCTCCGGTATATTGCCGCTGTTGTAGATTTCGTTTATTATTTCTGTAACCCTCTCTATACCAAATTCTTCCAAGGACATCAACATCTCTATTACAATCTCATCGGGTCGTGTTGATTTATTTCTGTTCAATTTGGCCATTACTGATTTGACTTCGGTTTTTAATATTTCTGGTTCATCCGTATTTTTGTGTATTGTTGATTGCTCCCTTTCTCTTGTTGTGGAAGAGATCAGCAATATACTCATCCCATTTCTGAAGTTTTTTTTAATACACCCTGTTGCTGAGCAGGTCTTGTGATCTGTTAGTTCATTTATTATTCATGCTTATCGCCATTATGCGTTTCCTTTAGTCTCTCTACTTCGGCACATTTGTCTTTGAGCCATCTTTTTAAGCCTATCTGCATTTTCTTATTTCCTTGTGTATATTCTTGTATTCGGTTCCATATCTTTTCATTGTTTTTGTCTCTTTTGCATCAGGTCAACAATCTCTTCAGTGATCCACTCATTCTTTTCAACGTGATTTTTTTCATTTGGGATGATGTCGTTCGCCGTTGTCACTAGAGCCACACTTAGTGCGTCCTATTTTGAGCTTCCGTTTCCAATTTGTCCTTCGTATTTAGTTTTTACACTGTCCGTATACATTTCTTGCAGATTCGGGTCATTCATGAATCTATTGTACTGCAGTCTTCGGGCTGTGTTAGGTTTCCTTAATCGCCTTCATTGTATCCTTAGTTTATATAAAACTGGTATGAGGTCACTTCCACAGCCAGCACCAGAATGGTCTTTGCAGTGAAGGACTGCGTTTTTGAAACTCTTGTTGATAGTAAAAGAATCAATTTGTTTCTTAATTTCTCCTCCTGGACTTCTCCATATCCATAGTTTCTTGGGTGCTCTTGGAACCGGGTGTTAGTTATTATCTGGTCATTCGCTGTGCACCATTTGGTCTTTATCTTACCATGGCCATGGCGATATCAGTCAGTCATTTAAGTGCCATACGTGAAACACGCTTGGGCGATCATGCCTCGAAAGAGACATGACTGACTGGGCAGAAGATTATCCCGCAGTAGGTTGCCATTGCTTTCTGCGGTAGATTGGTTGCCAGCCAAGGCTACAGAACCCAATCTGTCCTGTTATTTAACCCATAACTGGAAGAAAGAGACGGATGAATACCTTTTCCAAGGGTATTTGCGCGTAAGTGAATGCAATGAATTCAACTGGAATGGCAATATCCTTGTCCTAAATTGCAGACGGTATCACCTTCTCTCTCTGGCCAGACTTTGGCATTGAGATCCCCTATGAGGATTCTGATATCTTCTGACTTGCACTGTCCCTTGGCATAATCAAGCATATAGTAGAAGAACTAGATTTCTTCTTCTGTACTTTGTGTTGTCGGTGCTTATACCATTATTACCGATATATTGAGAGGATTTCCTTTCAGTTTAAGTACTAGATTTCTTTAAGATATCTGTCAGTATCCCATAACGCATTTCCTCGTGTGTTTATACAGTATCACTCTGTCTCCTTTTTCATCATTTTCACCTCCTGCGTAAATAATTTTGTGGTAGTCACTCATGAAGTCTCCATTGTTTGGCTATCTCGTTTCACATATGCCTAAAATGTTTAGGTTTAATCTAGACATCTCTTGCCTCACGTTTTCCATGTGTCCACAATTGCTCATGGTTCTGACATTCCACATCCCAAGAGTTTTTTTTTTTGTTAGTCGCGAACTGTAGCAGGATAACGATCCGGAGATACCTGTCGCTCCTTTTCTTCCCTTCCGGGCGAGAGATAAATTCTGAGGAAATTTGTCCCCTTTACGCAGTTAATGCTAACAGTCGCAGAAGGACGACGGTCTGTAGACACCTGTAGCGCATGTTGTTCCTTACTGGGCGAGAAGTCAGTCTTTAGGCTTAATCCCCTTCACGTCTTAAGTATTTATCATATTGTTGTGTAAGTGCATGAATATATGTGGTAGAAATGGTGGAGTGGTGTTTCATTACCTACTCAATGATGTTTTATCGAGACACTACCTCTAGTTAACAGGCCATTGACCCCTGAAGTGTTTATTCACCCTTTGTCCTACTGTGTTGCTAATATCCAGACAAACAGAAAAAAATCTTAACAGGTAGGAACTAGGTGGGATGTGGGGAGAATGAGAGAATATAGATATTAAGTACGTAAGGAGTTAAATTCATAATTTTTAAATTAAAATTGCCGGAAAATGAAGAAAGTAGAAAGAAATAAAAAATCGTTCTGGTTTAACAATTTAAGTAAGTAGTTTTCCTATGACAGCATGTGGACAAAAATCCCATTTTTATTAAGTAAATTAGGATTATTTATATGGTTTAAGATGACAAGTTTTTCTAAAGGTCATAGATTATAACTGTTTCCTTTTCCGTTGTAAGGTTTACATTTAGCTACGATATAATAGGTAATAATTGGGTCCTTGTTTTATTTTTTAATTTCTAATACTCTATGGATAAAGCAATACTTTTGCTGTATTAACTTTTTTTTATAGTCAACATGTGGTTGCTAAATCTTACTTTCCACCTGTAAGAAGTACGCCCAAAGTAAAATTTATCATTGTTATCATCTGAACTAATTCGAGCGCTATAAACAATACTTTCAGATATACATTGGCCATTCAATGTGTAGATTTTATTTTTTTGGCAATTGCAATTATTTTTAGAAGGATTATTGTTGGTGTTAAGTGGGTGACAGATGTCGTTTATGTGTGCCAAATATTTATTTGATATCATAGTATTATGTATTAATCTATATTAACATATTAATCTATATTCTTTACGCAACTATAACTGACTTTAACATTGTTTTTGTTGATTTTTTGTCAATGAATAGTAGAAATATTTGTGAATTAAGTTTAAGAAAAGTTTGCCAATGTTAGTTTAGACGTAACTACTGAAGGGTCGGTTAAACAAAATAAAGTTACATTTACGTGAATTCTGCTTATTTCTGCCTACCTTGCTTTTAACAGAGCAATTCAAACTAATATTGAGTTTACTAAACCATTAATGTAGCTAATTTAGAGTTGTCTAAAATTTCCTTACTGCTAGTGTTGGTACTTAAACAAAATTAGGTTGACTTATGCACCTTGTAGATGATTCTTCAGGAGTGATTTGATTCCCTGTTGCTGGATGTAAGGATATGTGAGTCCTTAGAGTATGGTTTGTACAGACCATTTCTCAGGTCAAAGGTAGCATATAAGGACATTTACGCCTTTAGCGTTAGTTACGATGGTAATATTAAGATCGTGGTAATTGAAAACAATTATTAGATCATTCTTGAGTTTGTCCATTTTTTGTGAATTAGTTTTGCGGAGGAAAATCTGCGAATGTAATGAATTCGGGTTCGGCTATGCGAGTTCTAAATCCGAGCTGCAATGCATTACTTCACTGTGCCTCCGTATAAAGGAAAGGACATTTTGGAAAGACGTGATCGCCCCTCGTCCTGAAGATAGAAGAAGAAGAACAACAACAACAACAATAACGACAACAAGGAAGACAAGAAGACAAATATCAACTCCAAAAATAAACTGGTTCTAGAAAAATTACTTATCTACTATAGGCTTCGTTTAATGGCGAATTACGTTTATATTTACCATCAAATGGCCACTGCCATCAAAGCTGCTTGTATGCAGGAATAAAACCGCTAAAAATGAGCCAGCACTTTGGGGATAATACTGAGTTATTTCAGTGCTCGCATTATCTCCTTACTGTGGCACCGATTAACTTTCACGTTTTCACATCTGTAACCCAAAGACGCATTGGCATAGCCGAAGACGCATTGGCATGGCCGAAGACGCATTTCAGAAGCTAACTAAAGTATTGAAAGATAGGAACATCTCATTAGAAACAAAGAAAAGAGTGCTTGATTGCTATGTGATATCTGTCCTCCTATATGGAAGTAAATGCTGGACGATCTCATCAAAGATGAAGGAGAGGCTTGAGGCAGAAGAAATGTGGTTTTACAGATGGGTGTTGAGGATACCATGGACAGAGCACGTGTGCAACGATGAGGTGTTAGAAAGAATGCAAACGAGAAAAAAAACTGATACTAAATATCAATAAGAGGCATATGAGGTTCCTGGGACACGTAATGAGGAAGGAGGGCCTGAAGAACTTGATACTCACAAGTCGGATAAATAGAAAAAGAGACAGGGGAAAGCAGCGCGAGACGTAGGTCTGAGCAACTAGTTGACAAATCGGGGCTTGGAAGAGATACCAAGAGAAAAATTACTGAGAGCGACAAGAGACAGAGCCAAGTGGAAGTCCATGATCGCCTACGTCCTGAAGGGACACGGCACATGAAGATGAAGAATTCAGTAGGGAGAAAGGTCTGACTGAAAAGACAAAAGAACTGTCAGCTGCTCATTGCCTAAATTGTATTCTTTGAATACTTCTTTTTGGTCATCATAATGTTAGGGGCGTTTTTTTTCCGTCTATCTACTGTTTACACTGATTGAATAGCAGGAAAAAGTTCTTTCGTCTGCCGGAGAAACGCCTCCGTAGTGGAGGGGTTCCCACGTCAACGCAAAGGTTTGAACAAAACAAATGCATTTAACACAAAACAATACGGACAAACCAAGAAGAAGAAGAAGAAGAAGAAGACTGTTTCAATCATTACACTGTCAGGTCAACTCTTTCTGTGACTTTATTTATACATTTACCAATGTACCCCTGTCGTCCAAAATGACAGCAAAATCTTTGAGTGTATTTATCTGTTGAGCATTCTGCTTTAGCTCAGTTTTTACTGCGAATACCCCTGGAAATTGTTTGTGTAATTCTTCCTTCAATTTCGTAGCTTATGACGCCTCGCACTGTATTTGTTTTTTACAAAAAGAACTAATGTGCAAATCCTATACATCAAACTTTTGCATCCAGTCTGTGCATAGCAGATTTTCTGTGTTTTTAATAACGTATATTTTTATCTTTATTCTTTTTTTGTTTTTCAATGAAATTTCACATTCACGATTATTTCACCTTCGAAACTGATCCGTTTTCCTGTAACAGACTTCGAAATTTTTGTGTGTGCAACATAGTCGGCCTATCCATTTTCATCAAAGTTTTTAGGTTTATTATCGTTAATTCCGAACCTGACTTTAATTGTAGGTTGATCTTCTTATTTAATATTTCAAGTTCGACATCTTTCCTCGTGTTTTGTTTGTTTTCATATTCCACTCTAGTAGATCTTACCCTACTAGACCGTTTTTGTTTCTGCATACAGCTGCTTTATGTCCAATCTTTCCACACGCGAGGCAGTTATTGTATTTGAACCGACAAGCTCTAAACCAATGCAATCCACCACATCTGTAGCATGCAAATGGGGGGGGGGCTTTTTTTATTTGATTTTTGTCACTAGTTGCTTTTTATCTTGTAATTTTGTCATTTTTATGACGTTTAATTTTCATGGATACTCTTATTTTAGTAGACGTTCCGTTTATTTTTTTTTAATTTATATCTGAAATCATATTTAATAATCTTCGTCAACGGTCTCAATATTGGAGAAATCCTGTTAGACGAAATGTAATCAAAGTAAAAAAAGTGTCTACTCCAATAGGGATAACCACTAAAGATAACGCGCAAATATATATATATATATATATTGGCTCTGTATTCTTAATACATTGAGCTCTCTGCCTGCATCACTTTTTAATGTTAAAATTTTTTTAATATTGATTAGGATCAGGTTCTTGGAATTTACCTTCCTACTCTTCCACTTCGGATTAAAGAAAAACATATATATATATATATATATATATATATATATATATATCAGAAAGAGAGATAAATAACTAAATAGGTAGATCGATACATCCGTTGTACGTGTATGAGAAAAAGAGATTTTACAATGTTAATTTCTGACAAAGCAAGTTTCAGATTTGCCAAATAAGATAGATTATTTCCAAGTGTGTGTAAGTGTTTTTTTTTATTTTTTTATTTTTTCTTTGGTCCTAGTGAAGTTCTTTTTCACTTTTACCATTCTTATAATGTTGCTACTCTTTTACCAGAATAAATGTTTTGGCTTTTAATGGAGGAAAGTTATTGTCTGGCTCCGATTGATAATACTATGCACGCATATTCGCTTGTTTCTTGACCGTAAATATCACATCTTATTCGTAAACTGAACATGCCTCGCCTGTGATAGATAGGTTTTTTGAACAGAAGGGCGGATCAACAGCAATTAAACGAAAAACCGTGGGCGTTGAATAAAAATAACTGTTGAGAAACTTAGATAATGTTCTTCGATCTGTAGCTACACATGTCAGCAAAACTGTAATAAGTGTCTTCAGTCCGTATACAGTTCCTGCTGGTTGGTTATCCTCTCTAAATAACGAAGTATATTTTAATCTAGCAAATTTTATTATTACCAGTCGAAAAAAAATATTGATGAAAAAGCGCTGGGCCAAAATAGCACATATGTAGGGTGCATCGATCATGTTTGTTAAATTAGCCTTATACTAAACATATCCAAACTGCCCACATTTAAAAATTCAGAAGGTTTAACAAACGTGAAAAAACAAAAAAATATTCTTTCTTTTATAATAATAAAAATGAGATTTATTAATCAAATTACATGATCAGTATTATGATTAATGAGAATTGTATTTAAGTGTGAAAAGAAGAAACTTTTTGAAGAAACGTCTACTTGATGTTTTACTATGCGTGCCCAATATTAGTAAACATTTTGTATTTTGATTGTTTGTTTCCCTCTTTTTTGCCGGACAGTCGTCAAAATGAGAGAGAGAGAGAGAGAGAGAGAGAGAGAGAGAGTGAGAGAGAGAGAGAGAGGATGCGTGTCGTCTGGTTTTTGAATGCCAAAGCAGACGATTCGTGGCTCAATGTGATTGATTTTCTTTCGTTTCATAAAACGCACACACACACACACACACACACACACACACACACACACATTATGTCTGCATATATATATATATATGAAGACAAAATGAGAATTATTTTCTATACCACCACATTTCTTTCCTTTGGGAATTCTATCAAGGAATATGCGAAGAATTTATTTCGTAGCGAACTTGTTATGACAAGCGATAACATATCACAATAGTCTAAGTACATTTAATTAGTTTCCGAAAGAGAGTCTTTCGGGAAATCCTATCTAAAATTGTTTCCCAAAATAAAACTGATATTTTTGTTAAAAGCCACATTAAATAATTGTTATTAAGCATTTACAAACGAAATCCAACAGAAATTATTAGAAAACCGTAATTTTTCTTTATAGCGAGCAATATAAGATCAGTAAACTATGAACATAGTTGAACTGGTTTCACAATGGATGCTTTCACGAATTTCTATGTTTCAGTCAATTAAGTGCCATACGTAATAAGTGTTTCAGCGATCATGTCTCTTTCAAAACTTTTAAAGTGGTTAAACCAGTTTACGTACATTTCTTAACCGCATTTTTATTCATCTTAAATTCCGGCAATCACTCGTGTTGAGTGCTGTCAGATTTTAATGTTGTTTGAGAATGACAGTATTATTTACTATACTGGCTGCAGCATAAGTAAATCCTGGATAATGTTAAGATATTAGCGAGACGCAGACACCATTGCCACTTACGTTCAACATACACCCAGACAGCAAAGTGTTTCTGCATAACTATCACACAATTTGCCGACCAAAATATTCCCATATATATATTCAAAAAAATGTCTATTGCTTCAAAACACGTGAGACGTTTATTAATACGAACACATACATATACACATATATTAACTAATGTTACCGTCCAGCAGGCACATAAACACACAAGCCCTAAATATTTGTCTATACTTCTGAAATGAGATAGGATTTACACTGTTTACGTTATTCTTACAAAGATGTAGGCAACAGTCCGAATAATGTAAATAGTTTAGGCAAACCGGTCTATAAAAACATATACAAGCACTATTACACACTTTACCGTTCCACGCATATACATTTAAAAATAAAGAAATAAGTATCTATTGCTTTAATCCATGTGACACATATCTGAACAATAAGAAGTAAATCACATTTTTCTCTCGGTCTCTGAAGAAGCTTTGAAAAAATTGAAACCATGCCTTCTGCTCTGACGAACTTAGATCACTTGGTGCCCCCTCCACAATAATTTACTCTTGCAGCTAGACTGGCAACAAGGTCTCATCCAAATGCAGCCGACAATTCTATTCCGCTAGCTTCTTTCTCTCACTTCCTGCTTGTGGAACTCCCTTCCATATACTTACTTTCCTGACTGCTACGAACTCCAAGAATTTAAATGCAAAGTCAATTCCCATCTCTTTTCTTTTCTCTCTACCTTCACAACTCTCTTCACTCCTACGTTCACATGCTTCTCTTACTTTTTCTCTTTCACCCTCTGTAGCTGGTTCGTCTTTCTCTTCGCTCTCCTCTTGCCTAAAACTGTAACTCTCTTATGTATCCCCCTGCACATGAGTGGCGGTACAGCTTAGCTTGGGGTGAAATGATTACAAAATGTTAGATTGAGATACGTTTTCTATTTGATTGTTTTTTTTTCTAATCAATATATTCAACACACTTGCCTAAGTCCCCTTGCACCACACAGGTTACATTTTAAACTATGAGAGTTATTACCGCTATAGCCTGTATATTTGAATTATTAGTATTAATTAATTATTATGTTCGTTTAGTCAGTTAAGTGTCATTCGTGAGACATGCTTGGGCAATCATGTCTTATTTGATTCATGACTGACTAGGCGGAGACTATTCCTGCAGTAGGTTGCCATTTCTTTCTGCAACATACTGGTTGCCAACCAAACCCAATCTGTCCTGATAGTCAACCTATAGTTGGATGGAGAAACCATCAATTCATACTTTGCCAACGAGTACGTAAGTGAATAAAACTAATCCGACTTGAATTTGAACTCGGCTCTCCGACTTCTCATTCCGAGATGATATCCATTACACACCAACACATGCTTACTATGCGTGTTAGATGTAATATATTCAGTGATACATTTCAACTATTGTACAGTTAGGCCTTCTTCAGTCTTATATTGATCTGGTTCACTCTTCTGCTTTCCACGTCAAGTGATGTCTCTTGAACTGACTTTGAGTTGCTATTGTTATTAATGAAAGAACCTTGCTAAGAATTATCAACTGAATAGTAATTTACTATGTATAGCTTAGATATGTTTCAGGGTCTAAAGTACAGAGCGCACATGAGAACTGAACTCACTACACATTCCTAAGATAAGGTTGCTAAGCATAATCCCACATCTAAGTTCACTGGCTAAAGGCTGAACTGTGATCAGGCATATATCTAGATTATTTTCAACAATTTTTCTTTTTGAGAAACAATATTACGAATAGTATCTTCTTTTACATCTATGTACCGTGTCACTTCAGGGTGTAAAGCAATCATGGCCTTCCACATCTTCCTATCCGGTGTAGCTCTTGACATCTTTTTTTCTTAGCATTTCAAAACCATGCTCTGCCATACATTTGCTCAAGCCCATCAAGTATGTCATGCATTACTTTTCCCTTTCTCTCTTTCATCCGTCCTGTGAGTATCAGATTTTCTATGGCTTCCTTTCTCATTAGATGTTGCAGAAACTTCAGTTGTATTTTTATGATGTTAAGTGTAACCCTTTTTTTTTTCGTTTCCATCGTATCTCAAATCTTGTCTTGGCTCACATGTTCAATTCATTGTATCCTCAGCATCCTTCTTTAGAACAACATTTCGAGTGCCTCAAGTCTCTCCTTCATCTTTGATCGGATTGTCTAGCATTCACTGTCATATTGTAGAACAGACATCATATAAAAATTCAATAACTTTTTCTTTGTTTTCAACGAAATTTTTTCTGTGATAAATACCCTGCTTAGCTTTAGGAATGTGTTCTTGGCCATCCCAATACGCCTTCGGATCTCAGTGTCGTATTTTCCCTGCTATGTCAAAACACTTCCCATGTATTTAAAATTCTGTACCTGCTTGATTTTAGTACCTCCGACCTGTAGTTGGTATTTTGGGCTCCTCTTTTTACTGATGGCCATTCATTCTGTTTGTTATGGTGCCCTCCTACGAGAAATGGACTCTTCCTCTTGTTATATATGATTACCTGCGTGACTTCCGGAGAGCGGTTAACGAAAGCAGTTAACGAAGGAAGTTATGAACAGTTAACGGAAGGAGTTAATAGAAATGGACTATAGCTACAAGTCAGGCAATAAGTAGCGTAATAATACCTTCGGACTTATTTATTTCGAGTTATTTAGTTTTAACACCTTCTTTTTCCGTGTCTTACTTCCGGTACAAACGGTGATTACAACTATGCAGTGAAGTCTCGCCACAACTCCACAACGAATTGGCGATGAAGATCCACAACACTGTTGTATACGGGTTTGTTTTGGCGCGAATCTTCCTGTCGTTTTATTGGAGTTTCTTTTAATTAAATTAAGCGATTCGGAATTTAAGAAATAAAAGCAAATAAAAGCATGATTATATTCTCGGCGTATGGAACAATGCCAAAAGTATGGCATACTATTCAGTCTTAATTGTTCTAGCGAAACAAGGTTACTAACAATTAAACCAGGTCGAAGTGCCCAGTCAAATTACAAGTCAATGTTTTAATCATAAATCTGGTATTTACTAACAGATGCTCGCAAAGTGATCTTAAGGGTATATTAGGTTGAAACACCAGGTCTCGTTCGATCACCAAGGTTAAGCAACATCGAAGCTGTCCAGTGCTTTGATGGATGACCACTTGGGAATATCAATATCAAATCTGGTAATCTTGGTTATCAGGTTGTGTAATGATTAATATAATTACGTTGGAATTTGGAGAACTGAGTTTAAATATATTTTGGGTTATTCGTATTTAATTACGAGCAAATACCCTTGCGAAAAGCATGAATCGACCTCTCCCTTCTCTATTTGTGCGTTAATTAATAAGACTTGTATCAGTGAAGCATTATTATCTTTGAAAAAATCTTACGTTCTGTTTTCTTAATTCTTGTTATTTTATTGTTCTCTTCCATGAATAGCATTTTTATCGTACTGGCAGTATAGCCCGGCGTTGCACGGGTGTAATGAAAGCTTTAAAACTAATCCATGGTCCTGGAGCTCAGACTCAGCCTAAAGAATATTTGAAATAATAAAATAACTGCGACAATTTACAAATCGCACCTAATATATATATATATATATATATATATATATATATATATATATATATATATATAATAACAAGACCGACTCTGTAAGTATCTAAATCCTAAAATTATACGAAAATAAACTTTGAGGACAACAAATACCAGACAGAATCTAACTCCGTTACTGTCCGTCGCTATAAGGCGTTGGACAAGAGGGGAAAAAAAAGAAAACTGCGGAATACAGACAATACATACAATACCCCGCAGTAAAGAAAAAACCCCAAACGGAACCAACCACAAAAAAAGAAAAAGTGCTCGATACAGAACTAACCAAAGCGGAATAACAAAGAGGAAGCAATGTAGAGCAAAGACACGTAAAAAAATCACAAGATCGCCAAAACCTACCGCGGTTTCACACAACGGCTCGTCATATATATATATATACTAGCAGTATAGCCCGGCGTTGCTCGGGTGTAATGAAAGCTTTAAAACTAATCCATGATCCTGGAGCTCAGACTCTTTGGACGTTGGCACGAAAGACTAAAAAGCAATAGTTGTTACCAGTTAAAGCGGAACCGCAGACTGAAAGAAAAATGAATGGATGTAAGTCAAATTTTAATTTCCTGGTATCGATATCAAAAAAGTTTTTTCGTCGTTAAAGTCAAGTTTGAAGTCTAAATAAGTCCTTGGAGCAAATGGTATCATGGTTGAGACTAAGAACTACAATTATATCTACTTAGAGCCAAACCTGAAGCAAAAACTAAAATAAAACGGCTGAAAAACAGACACACACACAAACATCTTGTCTTATATATATATATATATATATATATATATATATATATATATTGTCGATTTTCTGCACTATTGTAAGAACTGTAACCTTGAAACTTCTGAATATCGTTTCTTATGTCTTTGTTTATGAGTGTATCAAATTTGATTAAAATCGGACCACTCCTTCTATAACCCGATTTTCGATTTTAGATATTTATCGGGGGTACCTCGACGCAAAACCTAGCTAAGAACACTCGCAGACGCATATAGTACATCATTGTAAATTTTGAAGAAAATCGATTCAGCCGTTTCGGAGTCTATAGATAACGGACACACACACATACACACACACAAAGTTCCATTTATAAATAAGTTTACATTATCTAACACTCAGTAACCTTGCATCTTAGTAGTTTTCTTGCTTTGCTTGAATGTGGAAGATTTTAAAAAAATATTTTCTGGCTTTAAATATCTTGCAAAGGGTCGATAAGCTGTGAAAAAAAAATCGATTTACCAATAGTAAAATTATCATGATATACATATATGCGTTGTGGTGCAGTGGATGTCGGCTGGGAATGAGAAATGGAGTTAAACCTCAATTTAAATTTATCGAATTCTCTTACACGCAAATAGCCTTGGAAAGGCTATTAATCTGTCTCTTCTCTCTCCAGCTATGGGTTACATAACAGAGCTAATTGAGTTCTATAGCCTTGGTTGGCAACCAGTCTACCACAGAATGTAATTTCGCGACATGATCGCCAAAGCATGTATCAGGTGTGGACCATAACTGACTCATATACAGCAAGTCGGTGCAAAATGATATTCGATGGTTAATGTAAAAGAAAAATGAATAATACAATTCATTAAATATATAAAGAAAGTGTGTTTATTTTCTCGTGGAACAGAAAATCTCTTTTATCAACGACAATGACGAATGAAGAAATATTTATTCGCATTTACCCTTTGCGCACTTTCCGAAAAGCTACGCGTTTTGATGCAACTGAAATTCTAAATGAACCCTTGAAACCAGGGCAAATTCCTTGCAAGAAATATACAGCGTATCAAGTTAAGATTTATACAACATGAATTTGTTTCCTTTGAATAACTGAGCACAAAATGTGATTTTGGCACCGACGTATGGAAAGCTTTACATGCTGTAACTGACATATTCGCAATTAGAGTGATTGATATCAGGTTCATTTTCTCACTACTAAAGACGAGTAGTGACGAAAGCCTTTTACCTACTGACGGAAAAGCGGATTGTATTCCTCTTGCTACTTGTATCTGATTTCGCCAACAGTCATGCAATATTAGTGCACGTAAAACTGCACACATATATCCCCGCGCATGCGTGTAATCGAGTTGCTACCCCAGATTTCATAGAGTACGGAACTGCATTTTGTTCTCTGTGTGAAAAACGTAGAACAGTATTCACATGACTATTGTCCTCATCTTTGTTGCCATTTGTACGACATTTCGGCCGTTGCACGCTCCAGCATTCTCCAGAACCGAATTCTTTATTACAATTACTGGGGTATACCATTCTCATCTCTTTGCGTAATCCACTTTTGGAAGTCATGAGTTATCTTTCTCTAACCCTGCAAGTTACTTATTAGTGTCAAAAATTGCAATATGAGCTCTAGTAAAAATACTAGAGAAAACCATTAACATAAAAAATAAAAGAGAAAACTATTAACATCACAGCTATAGTCTTGTATTGAACGCACAACTCATTGGGTCAAGTCACAGGAAGTAGCCAACGTCTCTATACACTGGTCTATAAACATTCAGGACAAGAACAACTAAATTTTGGGGACTTATAAAGCTAATGTCCAGTAATCTATTTTACCAGAGTTCATATTGCAATTTTTTTTATTTTAACAGTTTTCTCTATTATTTTTTGTGTTAATGGTTTTCTCGGGTATTTTTACCAGAGCTAATATTGCAATTTTTGACACTAATGATTTTCTCTGGCACTCCGTATTTATCCCTATGTTTGGTCAGTTTGGGACATTTTTGAAGCCTAGCATATGTGCTGATTCCTTAAGTTTACGTAGTTTCCAGTGGCGTTCTCTATCTATTATTTCAACTTCATCTTATAGAGAGCGATGATCTCATTTCTCTCTCCATATGTCGTCATCTACGCTTGATTTTTCTATTTCCACTCGTGCTACGGCCTTGCGATGTTCTTGTAGGCTTACCTTAAGAGAACGGCCTCTCTCTCCTTTATATTTTTATGTTCTTGTAACATTTAATTGTTGGAAAGTATATTAGTTCGGTTTCCATATATGCTGTTATACAAATAACTTACCCCCAAACATAAACGAATATATATAAAAATAAAAATGTATAAAATTAGCTTGAAATTACGTGATTTTTAACAGTAAATATTTGTTGACAAGAATATTATACTACAACAGAAGAAAAACTTCTGATCCACATGGCCTTTTCTATCAAAAACAATCAACCAACATTCAATAAAATGTTTCACGAATATACCAACAACTTATTAAAATGCATTAAACGTTTTTATATTTCTAACAATTTCCGGTCAACTTTATTATACTGAAAAAAGTAAGTTTATTCAGTAAAATCACCTTTGGCTTCAGTAGCGGCCTCTAGACAATTTCGGAATCTCCTGTAACATTTCTGGAGGGTTTCCTTGTTTAAATTGGTGGATGCTTCTATAATCCCTGGCTTCAATTAATATTTGGTGTTAAAAGAAGTTTTGTTGGTTTCTCGCTCAACTACGCCCTACACATAATAATCAGGAAGATTGTTGTCTGGGTTACGGACACACTGTATTTAGCAAAATTACACAAAAACAAATTGAAATGATAAGGAGTAATTTTATTCAATAAAATTGCCAATGGCTTCAATCACAGCCTCTAGGCAATTTCGGGGTTCATTGCAAATCTTCTGGAGCGTCCCCTTTAATCTAGGGCAGTACTAACAACTTAAGGCACTTGATGTAGGCATTTGTGTTAAAATGAATGTGAGCATTACGCCGACATCACGAGTCAACACTTCAAACATCATGATGACTAGATATATAATCTAAGTCTTTCCGAGTCCATTGCACTGTTATCAGTTTGAAATCGAAACAATTAGAAATGTTCGCATTGGGGATTCCGGTGCGAATGCCAAGCAGTACAACAAATAAAATGCATGCGCGAAATTAAACACATAAATGGGAATGATTTACTCATCGCATTCTTTTTATGTATGCATGTATGTGTGTGTGTGTGTGTGGTCTTGTTTAAATACCAAAGATTTATCTTTTTATTTTTGCATATTTTGAATAATATTCTTGGTTTCTAGCGCATATTTCAGTACTTTTTGCTACCGTTAGCCATTGTATAGAAATGAAATATGATTGCTAAAGTACAACCATGATATATATACTAGCAGTATAGCCCTGCGTTGCCCGGGTGTAATGGAAGCTATAAAACTAATCCATGGTCCTGAAGCTCAGACTCTTTGGACGTTGGCACGAAAGACTAAAAAGCAAAAGTTGTTTCCAGTTAAAGCGAAACTGTAGACTAAAAGAAAAATGAATGGATGTAGGTCAAATTTTGATTTCCTGGTATCGATATACCAGTTTTTTTCGTCGTAAACTGGATTTTGAAGACTAAATAAGTCCTCTGAGTAAATGGTATCATGGCTGAGACTAAGAACTACAATTATATTTACTTAGAGCCAAACCCGAAGCAAAAACTAAAATAAAAGGGCTGAAAAACTGATTTTGATCAGACCAGGTATCTTGCCTTTTATATATATATATATATATATATATATATATATATATATATATATATATTATCGATTTTCTGCACTATTATAAGAACTGCAGCCTTGAAACTTCTGAATATCGTTTCTTATGTCTTTGTCTATGAGTGTATCAAATTTGATTAAAATCGGGCCACTACTTTTATAACCCGATTTTTTTTATTATCGATTTTCGATATTTATCGGGGGTACCTCGACACAAAACCTAGCTAAGAACACTCGCAGATGCTTATAGTACAACTGTGTAAATTTTCAAGAAAATCGGTTCAGCCGTTTCGGAGTCTATAGGTAACGGATACACACACACAGACACACACAGACACATACACACAGACAAAGTTCCATTTATAAATAAGTTTAGATTTAGATCGATAGATAGATATAACAAGAGAGAGAGAGAGAGAGAGAGAGAGAGAGAGAGAGAGAGAGAGAAAGCCTGGAGAATTTAAAATCAAACTCACAGACCCCGTAGTGATGATTTCATATAATCTGGGAAAATTACCCACTGACCTTACATAGCAAGTTTTTTGTAAATGATAACATGCTTGATATGTTTTTATACAGTTTATCAACACTTTTCTGATTATTTAAAGCCAGAAAATATGTATATTCTTTTAATCTAAAAGCAATCTAATAAATGTTGAGGAGATAATAATGGTTTAATTGCACAATTCTTAATAATTAACCCACAAATGGTATTGTAGAAGAGACGAATTTATGCCATTGTCAAGAATATTTGCGAAACAGAACTCGATCTGGGCTCGTCGATTTTTCTTACAGAGCCAATAACCCTTACTCTACCAGGTGCAAATGTTAAAGAAGTAACGTAACTTTCTACTTGGCAAATATTCAACTTTAATTTCGAACTAACTGTATTACAGACTTATCCTTATCTTAATAAAAACATATTTCTATTATTAATACTATTACTCAATCAGAATACTTCAATTTCATATTTGCTATTCTATTCAAAGATATTTTGAGAAATATAATTAAATTTCAAACAAAACCTTTCGATGTTATTGAGATCTTTGGGTTTAGCATTAAAAAAACTCATTGATTTAAAAGATTTGAGTTGTTTTATTTGAGATAGAAAAGAAAGTCTGTATAGTTTTAACCCGTATTCAAGAATTGTATCAGACAGCGGGAATTGGTTGAAAAGAATTTTTTTTCTTAATTCCACACGCGTCGATTCTGACGTGACTAAACAAAAGATCGAATGGATAAATTTACAAGTGAATAATATCAAGTGTGCAAATAAAGAAACAGAACACACGCTGATATACTGCTCTTTTTTTCGGTTGCTCATTTGCGGGTTTAAGTTTTCATCCATCGTGTATAGGTCAGCAATGATATAGTTTAACCTAAAATTAATCAACATATGCATATCGGGACATGTTAAAATTGGCTCTTAAAAGATAAATTTTGACTGACAGTTTGTAAAACCATTTATTTGGTAAATAATTATCATTTAGGCAATTTTTTCTCGCATTTCTTGTTTCCATGCTACCTCCAATCTTCCTGCCAACCATTTTCTTACAGCCACTGCTGCTTAAATCTGTGCGAGATACTAGATTGGCAGCTAGGTCCCACCGTTTTGCTGTTGAACTAGCAGAGATTCATCCGGTATTCTAACAGTTTTCTCACCTATGGAACTCCCTTCCAAATTTTGGCTTCCCTGTCACATCAATCAGTCAGTTAAGTGCTATATGTGAGACACGCTTTAGTCGATCATGTCTCCAAAGAGACATGACTGTATTGGCAGAAATTATCCTGCAGTAGGTTGCCATTGCTTTCTGCGGTAGACTAGCTACCAGCCAAGGCTATAGACCCTAATCTGTCTTATTATTTAACCCATAACTGGAGGAAAGAGACGGATTAATACTTTTTTCAAGGATATTTGTACGTAAGTGAATGCGCGGATTTCAACAGGAATTCGAAATCGGCTTCACGATTTGTCGTTCCGAGTCGATATACACTGAACTACACGCACATCCAAGTCCCATATAATCCTTAAATCAGCATCTTCTGTATTCTTGGATCTTTTTGTCTATAATTTCTCAGCATTTAATTATACTCATTCTCTTCCATTCCTAGTAACCGTTACATCTTCATAGCATTATAGCCATTCTTAGGGTTAAAATATCAGTCAATGAAGTTTAGAAATACTTTTTAATGACCAAACATAGTTAAAATATACTTTGAGATGAGTAATAAAATGTCTTAGTAAAATCGGGTAGCCATTTTTTCTTAATATCGAAAAAACGGAAGAGTATTAATAAATGGGTAAATTTTAGAGATTTAAAGGGTCAAACAGTGCGAAATTAATAAACACATTTTTGTAGTCCTTTAAACAACAGATATTTACCCAAGATAGAAGGTTACTGAACGATGTGGAAAACGGTTGATTCTAGAATTGAAGCCGGCAAGACTGTAGTGATCCGTCAGTTCTCCATTCAGGAGAGGGGGTTCTTTAGAACAAGCTGCCCGAATAGATGTTGCCTTTTATAGACGGAATACGAAAGGAATGAGTACGTCTTAACTTTGTGTATGTGGAATGACGGGTCTTGTCTATAATAGTCTGAAAAATTGGAAGTTCCTCAGAGCAGTTGACTTAAATACAGATTAAGAAGCTTGTTTTGTGACGTTTAGTCTGTTGGAAAGGGGTTGTACAGCCAAAAATAATTTATCAACCACTAAGCCGCATAGACAGTTTAGAATTCTGTCAAGGGCAGGAAGTAAGAATTTTCAGTTTTTGATTTACGTAAATAAGCTCTGAGGGTAGGACAATTTTATCAAAAACCATCACCACACGTGGAGTAAGACCTGAGAGATTTAATTTTTTTTTAATAAACTCTCCTTAGTTATACTGAAAGTGATACACAACATTAGGTGGAGAAATCGCGGCAAGCAACAGTGTATTACTTATCCAAACCCAGCTTCACAAATAGGAATCTCTTTCGTCATCCAATCGATCTTTAATATCAGTGTGAAGCAACGCTTTTGATTGGGATTTCAGTCACTTAAGCAGTCACCTGGTTTGCTGAATGCGGAGAGACAACGCTGAGACAAGTAGAAATCTAGTTGTTCAACATGTTCACTCAGTTTTTGTTTTTATCATAAAATGTTACCGCTTGAGTAATCAGCAAGACAGACGTTGGGAATAATAGTATATCAACAAGTACAAAACTCCACGTTGCATGAAGTAGATATCCTGCAGGTAATTACCAGTCAGTATAATTGATCTTTTCTCTTATTCCAATAGTGTCTACTTATATAAGAGAATAGGATACAGGTAGGTAAGAGAAAAGCATACAGGTAGTTAAGAGAATAGCATACAGGTAGTTATACAACAATAACATTCTTTCTACTAGGCCTAAGTTTTTAAAACTGATTTTAGTTTCAAAAGCAAAAACATTTTTAACAGATTACTATTTATTTACTTTCAAGATGATGAGATCGCAAGAGAAGAATATTATGAATAGGGCGTGAGGGAGGGGATGAAGAGGAGGAGAAGAAGGAAAAGATAAATAGGGAGTGATAAGAAGAAGTGGTGAAGGATAATAATCAGAGGAGGAGGAGAGTTAGAAGAAGTGGTAGAGGAGGGGGAGAAGAAATGGAGGGAGACGTGGAGGAGGAGGGGTGTGGCAGATTGAAAGAAGAAGAAGAGGTATAGAGAACGAATAAGAAGAAAAGTCGATGGAGGGGAGAAGCTGAAAAAGGAGGGGAAGAAAAGAAGAAAGAAAACTTTCTTTCCTCATTTTGCAGGAGAAAAGAAAAAATAAAAAAACAACGAAAAGATAACAAAGCCAAAATGTCGTACCAGAACGAGAAAATATAAGATAATTAAGGCTGCAGCCGCTCTCCCACCGGCGTGATGTGGCCTCCCTGTGCCTCTTCTACAAGTACTTTCATGGTTACTGCTCCGATGAGCTTAGTTCACTGGTGCCGCCTAAGCACAAATTTACACGAGATACTAGATTAGCAACTAGGTCCCATCCTTTTACAGTTAAACAAATAAGATGTAACCGTAAATTCTACTCCAACAGCTTCTTTTCTCGCGCTTCCCGCCTGTGGAACTCCCTTCCACAACTCTGCTTTCCCGACAATTACAATCTCCAGGTGTTTAAATGTAGGGTCAATAGACACCTCCTATCACACTAACTCCCAATTATTCTCAGAACACTCTCATCTACCCAACCCTCATTTTCGGTATCCTTACCCACCTATCACCCACCCTCTGACATTTCCTATATTAAATCATCCTTTCTCCACTCTACGTAGCCCCCTGCGCAGTAGTGGCAGTGACATGCCTTGCTCGGGGTGAAACGCTTATAAAAAAAAAATGTTAGCCTACCCAAATATCTAAAGAATATTTGAAAAGACAAAGTTAATTCAGGCAATGTTTCCAATGTGACATTCCATGGAAAAAGATGACACGCGGTAGATGTCTTCATAAATCGCCCACCCAAGCATAATATCTTTTTCATGCTTCCATAAACGCATGACACGTGATACCTGTAGTCTTGTTAGTGTTAAAATAATGCTTAGAGGGTTGAAGGAATTAATGGCTGTAGAAGGTTACTGCTGTGAGTCATAAAGATTCCAGCCAAAAATGGCGGAAATGGATAACTCCTGCCATAAATTCAAAGAAAAGCTTTCTGTTGCCTATAATTAATGATATATTTTTGTCGATAAAAGTGCATAAACGCCTCTATGTTTTTGTTTCTAAATCTAAAAACCCACTAACCAAAATTCACCAAAAATAACAGGAATAATAAGAGAACAACATCAGCATAAAACAACACGTAACCTTGAAACTTTTGCATAAAAGAGGTAATAACGATAATTCCCCCTCCAGAAGAAGACAAAATAAAAAAGATTGGAACTCATATTTCTTCGATACTATCTAAACCTCTTGACAGAAATGAAACTAAATAAGAGTCAGTACCTTCAATCTAATAAACTTTATTTCTAATCTAAAAGAATAGACCTTAAAGAATCATAAGAAATAAAACAAAAATTTTAAATAAATAAGTAATGTTTTATGGGTTCATTTAACAGTACCCAATTCGTCAACAGAATAACTGAAACACACAAATATAATGTGATTAAACTTGACTACACAGAAAAGAGTCTGATTCAGATATCTGATCAACTCGTTTTGTAATATAAGAGTATTTATAGACATTCACTATATCACACTATTTCGAACATAACGTACAGTAACTGGAGTTCTCAAACGGTCACTCAAAGTTGCTTAACTTCGGTGTTCGGACAAGAGCCGATATTTCAACTTCATGTGGTCATACGCAACTTTACTTTCACCCATTTCTGTGATCACGACTTTTTTTGCAAAACATTTATTAGCTTTTTTATGTCGGTCTATTATCAAGTGCGAAATACTACTTCGTCCCACGAAGTCAAGCACACTTCAACTGGATTTGATTCACTATCTGTGAGAGCTTCGCCCAGAAAATTAAATTCTGTCGACAGCGTAACACCAAGGTTTTTTCAAAATTATGTTTGGCTTCTTTGAGGGTAAGTCTCTAATCCAGTTAGATGTAAGATGCCAAATCTCTCTAGAGGGAGCGCAAATGTTATTAAAAAAAATCTTCATAAAATAATTTTTGTATATCACCAAATGTCAAAACAATTTTTCAGGCACAAAATTCTCTTGGAAACACAAATGTCAGAATGTCCCCAAATCATTTTGTTTCTCTCCTTCAACAAAATTACGTTTTATTCCAGTTTTAGAGGTATGTTTATAGCATATAGCCTTGCATCAAAGATAAATTAGGTCACCAACAAGAATTATCATTTGAAGGTTAATTTATGATCATACTAGCAATATAGCCCGGCGTTGCTCGGGTGTAATGAAAGCTTTAAAACTAATCCATAGTCATGGAGCTCAGACTCTTTGGACGTTGGGACAAAAGACTAAAAATAGTTCTTTCCAGTTAAAGCGAAAATGTAGACTGAAAGAAAAATGAATAGATGTAAGTCAAATTTTGATTTCCTGGAATCTATATCAAATAAGTCTTTTTCGTGGTAAACTGAATTTTGAAGGTTAAATAAGTACTCTGAGTAAATGGTATCATGGCTGAGACTAAGAACTACAATTATACTTACTTAGAGCAGAACCCAAATCAAAACTAAAATAAAAGGGCTGAAAAAGATGCAGACATACAGGCAGATAAGCAGGCACACACACAAACAGCTTGCCTTATATATAAATATATATATATATATATTATCGATTTTCTGCACTATTGTAAGAACTGCAACCTTGGAACTTCTGAATATCGTTTCTTATGTCTTTGTCTATGAGTGTATTACATTTGATTAAAATCGAACCACTCCTTCTATAACCGGATATTTTCGATTATAGATTTTCGATATTTGTCGGGGGTACCTCGACACGAAACCTAGCTAAGCACACTTGCAGACGCTTATAGTACAACTGTGTAAATTTTCAAGAAAATCGGTTCAGCCGTTTTGGAGTCTAGGTAACGGACACACACACAAACACACATACAGACACACAAACACAGAGACAAAGTTCCATTTATAAATAAGTTTAGATTAGATCGGATATTTTAGTTTTTAGTCATAAAAAGAAAGTAAAAATATAATCTTGCTTATTGTTTAAATTTATCATGTTAGGATGTAGGAGATGGATTTTAGACAGCTTTTAGGGTGGCGACTCTTGAAATGAAGGTATTGTTGGGTGTCTGTTGGTTTATGGTAAATATATGCGATGATGTAATTTTTTTAAATTCATGACTTCTAGGAATGGTAATTCATTATAGCTATAGTCTAGTGTGAACTTCATTTTGGCGTGCAAGTTTTGGAGTAGGTTGTGTAGTTTATTTATGTCTGCCAATGTTGATCTCTAAAATATAAAACAATCATCTAGATAGTTTTCCACGATTTAGTGAATTCTGCTTTTATGTTTTCCCCATGTTTGTCTCCTATTTCGTTGTGTTGTCTTGTTTTCTAGATATGCTAGTGTAAGTGTTGCATATTTTGGTACTATTTTTGTTCTCACAGCGGTACCTGTTGTTTGGATATAATTTTGGTTGTTAAATTGGAATGAATTATTGTGAAATATTAGTTCTGTACTCCATATAAGAAATTACTTTGTGAAGTGTGTGGGAAGTATTTCATGATGATATTAAATCCAAAATGTAATGGCTTGTTTACCTAGTTCATGGTGTACGTTGCTGTACAGGCAGTTCACATGAAATATGAGTGTACCGGGGTCTACCTTTAGTGGTATGAAGCATAATAAATGTCTGCTGCGTCTGATGTAGCGTTTTATTTTGTAGTGGAATTTTAACTATTAGGCTGCTCAGTCTGCTTGTTAGGCAGACAGGTCCTGCTGCAAAGGCTCTGAATTTAAGATCACTAGGGTTTGGGGTGTGAATATATTCAGATGTTTTTCCTGGATAGCTGCTATAATTGTGCTTGATTTATGTATCTTTGAAAATTTTTTAAAATTACTGGTTTTTCATATAAAGTCTATCAAAAATATTTTCGTTAATATTCTACTGTGTGTAAGGCAGAGTTTTTGTTTATTTTTGATGCAATGTTCTCATGTATATTATGGCTGATTAATCTGTAGTTATTTTTATCTCCCAGTATATGTTGAGTATTTGTTTTGTTGTAACTTTTATCCATAATGACTACAGAACTGACCTTGTCTGCTTCCTCCCTTTCTGTCATTGTTCTCACGAATGTTTTGTTGTAACTTTTATCCATAATGACTACAGAACTGACCTTGTCTGCCTCCTCCCTTTCTGTCATTGTTCTCACGAATGTTTTAATGCTAGTTTTTGTTTGGGTGTGAGATCGTTATGGTGGTTATGATTGTTTTGAAAGTGTGTATCCCAGAGTTTTTCAAAGAATATGTTCATTTCTTTTGAATTGTTTATTTTATTTGGAAAATATTTAGATTAGCATTTTACAACTGAGCTGTCGGTAGTATTGTTGTTGTTTATTTTTTCTATAAGCATGAATTTTCGTTCGAATTCTTTAAGCTCTTTTTAAGTCTGTAACATTACTTTGTGGAGTGAGACAGAATTTTAGTGCTAACTTTAAGAAGTTTATATTCTCTTCTTTTAAAGAATACGAGGAAAGATTAATAATAATACGTTTTGTATTTTTTAAATTGTTCTTTTCCTTTGGGTTGGATGTTTTAAAAAGGCTTTCTAGTTGGTGAGGTACCTCTATGTATATGTTTGAAAGTTCTGGGTGGTAGGGGTTTGGGTTGGAAAATGTGGTGTTTGCATATCTGGGTGATCTTGGGTGGGTGCGTATGTTTCGATTGTGGGATTTGTAGTTGTAGTGTCGTCCATTTTATGTTGTGGGGAATGTTTTGTAGTTGTGTCTGTGTTATGAAATAGTGGTACTTTGCTTGGGCTCGTTGATGGGTGGCCTGATACGTCTTGGTGAGTGTATTTGATGGGTGGATATGTTGGTGCGGGATAATTATAATTATGATCATGAAATAATTGCTTGTTGTATGGGTCCGTTAGTGAGTAGTTCGGCATAACCTGGTGAGTGTACCTGATGTGTGGATGTGTTTGTGTGTGATCAATCAGTTAAGTGCCATACGTGAAACACATTTGGGCGATCATGTCTCGAAAGAGGCATGACTGACTGGGCAGAAGATTATCTCGCAGTAGGTTGCCATTGCTTTCTGCGGTAGACTGCTTGCCGACCAAGGCTATAGAACCCAATACGTCCTGTTATTTAACATATAGCTGAAGTGAGAAGAGATGGATTATATTACATTATTATATTAACTATAATTAATGGGCGATCAGTTTAGTACTTGATAACAATAGAAAACCGATCCCCCACTTTATGACCGGTAGGTTTTAATTATATTTCAAACTATTATATTTAGTCAGTCAGTTAAGTGCCATACGTGAAACACATTTGGCCGATCATGTCTGGAAAGAGACATGACTGACTGGGCAGAAGATTATCCTGCAGTAGGTTGCCATTGTTTTCTGCGGTAGACTGGTTGCCAACCAAGGCTATAGAACCCAATACGTCCTGGTATTTAACCTATAACTGGAAGGAAGAGACGGATTAATACCCTTCCCAAAGGTATTTGCGCGCAAGTGAATACAATGAATTCAACTGGAATTCGAACTCTGCTCCC
The DNA here is from genome assembly GCA_037127315.1 of Ascarosepion bandense. Classification (NCBI taxonomy): domain Eukaryota; kingdom Metazoa; phylum Mollusca; class Cephalopoda; order Sepiida; family Sepiidae; genus Ascarosepion; species Ascarosepion bandense. Next base: position 2,740,869 of record JBBBDQ010000511.1, read on the forward strand.
TGGTTTCTGGTTCCTAGTTGATATCCACTGCACCACAACGCATATGCTTACTTCTATTTTGTTGTTCATATTGTTTTTTGTGTATGTGCTTTGTCCAGGATTTCGTTGCTTACTAAGGACTTGTATTGTGATTCTTGTTTTCTTATTGTCCGGGGCTTACGGTCTATCATGTTGAATACACCGGTTCTCGCTCGATCACCGAAGTTAAGCAACGTTGAGCCTGGTCAGTACTTAGATGGGTGACTGCTTGGGAATACCAGGTGCTGTAAGCGTATAGTGAAGGATGTGCGTTGTGGTGCAGTGGATATCGGCTCGGAAAGAGAAATCGGTGAGCCGAGTTCGAATTCCAGTTGAATACCCTGCATTCACTTAAGCACTGGTACCCTTGGGAAAGGTATTAATCCGTCCATTCCCTCCAGTTATAGGTTAAATAACATGGGTAGGACTTGGGGACCCTGCCCTTAAAAACAAATCCCAATGAATCGTGAAAAGAAAAACGTTGTAAAAATAAAATAACCTTACCCAAACTCACTGGTTATGACCTTAAAATGATCCCATAAGGATTGATAGGTCGTTAAGCCTCAAAAACCAATAAACTTATTGTCCGATTCCTCTTGATTTGGTAGTATTTTTGTCTCGGTTGTCTATCCGTTACTCCCTAGCATGACGAATTTGCAAAATCGTAGCTGACGAAATCTTTCGTAAAATACACACATAGGAACTCCGTGTTATATATCGCCGTACGACGACAAACAACAAAACACGCATATATAAAAATATAAGGTTATATTTTTATTACTGACGCCGAACCCGTGTGGAATAGAGAACGGGAGGGTGAGAGCGCGCACAGAATGGGTCGACGGGAGTGTAGTCTTGCCTGTGGTGTTTCTCTGCTTCCACTGGCCGTTCTCTGCTAGCGAATCCGTGTGTCGAGGTCATTATATAGTCTTCTAGAACCGAGACTTTCCTTCCGGTTTTGCCTCGCCCACGCAACGCCCACGTAATTCCCAGAGACACCTGTTCTGTCTGCCTCCGCAGTCATTTCCGCCGCTGTCGGAAATAAGGTCAAACGACATCCGCTCCGGCCTCGACAGGATGTATTTCACAAACACCTGCCCCGCCGCTCGCCGACCCCCCCCCCCCCACCGACGGGAAACACCATCGCTTGCATCACTTCCTCGGGTGGGGCCAGATTGTTATATTACACTCTTCGCCCTCCCATTTTCCAAAATGTTCACCTAAGAACATTTTAAGCGCAACACCCTCACACACCCCCCATGCCACACAAGCCCGACAATTGTACAAAACATGTGCACGCCGAAACAACAAAACATGTGCACGCCGAAACAAACAAAACAACAACAAAAATATAGGGGAGCCTACATCGGCAACCCAACAATGTTCGTGTCCATTGTGGAATTTTCCTGTACAAAAAACACAGAATCTCTTGCATATGCTTCATGATGCAGTGTTGGAAGCCAAAATGAGTGAGACTGCCACAAAAGTGATGATAGAATTACTTGGGACTTATACAGAGGATAATGTTCTCCCAGCTCGATGTTTCATTGTTGTTTTTTTTTTTTTTTTTTTTTTTTAGTTTCTGTAACTTTCAATGTTCGTTTTCTTTCTCGACTCTGTCCATACGCGTAGACGCCTCGATGCACGACCATATGATCATAGGCGGTAACCGCGCCCCAGTTTCTAAACTGACATCGAGTAAATGACCTTTGACCAACACCATGCGTGTTTCCGCTCGAGTTTATTGTTACACATGTAACTTCATTTATTTTAATTTAATTTCAAACATACTATGTTTGAACACAGAAAAACTGCCATTATCTGCAGTACATATCATTCATAGTCTGACCGAGAAATGTTCAATAGAAAACGAAGAAAATTACCCTGATTCCAACGTTAATCCGCATGCAATTTACTTGTGGAGGATTAGAGGTTTCATCTATCTTAATTTAGTCTAAAAAAAAAATGGACCCGTGACTCTTAATTCATTAGTTTGTATCTTCCGCATGTTTTGCTATAAGGAAGGTGACCTAACTATTTCACTTAAACTATCGTTAATCCTCCCACTGCTTTCTTTCCCAATCCTATAGCATATCAGCCAATAAGTCTACAAGACTTTTCAGTTGTTCTTTCTTTTTGTTCCGATCAACTGTGGAATCTGCAGGTCTATCCGTGCTTTTTGCCCCAACAGACGTTTGCCTCATTTGGACATCTTCGCTGCTAGGTGATTCCCTAGAAAAACCCTGATCTACATGAGTAGATCCAGTCGTTTCACACTTTGAGCAATCATCCTCGAACGTGGATGAAACATTATTTATACCACCGATTCTATCATCATTATCAATAGTTGACACGTTTTTATTCGCCATTTTACGTCGCGTCACGATGCGACGCTCCATTAATGGAACATCCGACTCATCGTCTGATTCCACACGTTGGTGTCGATTTTTGTGCACTGGAAAGTCGGTCTGTTCCGCTCCGGATTCGTCATCTGAATCACTGGATTCTACTGGAGCAGCCAATACAATCTTTCGTAACGGCCTATCGGAAGTAGGGATTTTCTATTCATCAATGGACGCTGCCCGAAGATGCTCAGCATGCGTCTTAATGACTGAGCCGGTTAACTGATCTCTAATTCTATAAGAGACCGGGCCAGTCTTTTCAACGATCACATAATATGGCCGCCAGCGCACATCTAACTTCCCTTTCTTTTGGTGATTCTTATAGTACACCAAATCACCAACCTCAAAAGTTGTATTTTTCGTCTTACCACGCGACTTATCTATCGCGGCTCTCCTCGCTTTTCTTATATTATTCCTAACTAAAGTGAAGCTACGATGCATTTCCTGTAGTGCAATTTGGTGATGCTCATCACCATAATATATGCGACGAGGCCTCAGTATATTGTCCAAGGGCAAAATAACATCCCTGTTGTAGAGCAAGTAATACGGTGAAAACTTAGTGGTTTCGCTCACATGAAACCGGATAGCCGCCAACATTTGGTTAATGTAAATATCCCACGACTGTTCGTTGTTGCCGATTTTTTTTGCTAGAACATCATGCATTGTTCTGTGAAACCTCTCAACCTTACCGTTGCTCTGGGGGTGATAAAAAGAAGTTGTCACATGGTGTATATTTAGGTCTTCTAATGTCTTTTTCATTATCCTGTTGACATTTTCTGGCCCATTATCAGTTAAAAGCTGAAGTGGTGTCCCAAATCTGGGGAAAATTTCGTCAACTAAGAGATGCACCACTGTTTCTGCCTTCTTGTTAGGAACCGCAAATGCCTCCGGCCAACCACTGTACATATCTATGAATGTAACTATGTATTGGTTACCTGAATGGGTCTTTGGGTAGGGTCCTGAGACATCTAAAGCAACCTTTGCGAAAGGAAAAGGAGGGAAGTCACATTCCTGTATGTGGGGTTGCTGCCTCTTTAGGTTTCTTGTCTGACACGGGATACATTTACCTACGAAATCATTTATTTCTCTAAGTAAACAAGGCCAGAAATACTTTTGTTTTATTGAGTGGAATGTCTTATCCACCCCCATATGGCCACTGTCATAATGGTATTGAACTAGCACCCTTTTTCTAAGGTGAGATGGTACATACAGCCTGATGAGGGGTTCATCATCAGGTTGAGACAAATAGTACACCACCTCATCCATTACTATATATCTCTTCTGTTCTGCTTTGGTAGCCCTACCATTTCGTAATCTAATCTTCAGGTCTAAGATGTTTTTGTCTGATTCTTGCTCCCTGATTATGTCTATTCCTTTCAATGTGGGCCGTTCGGGTACCTCTGATGAACTTCCGACATTTTTATGGGCTGCTAATTCTTCCGGCTCCATTAGGTTGGAGTTTATAACACTAACCAAGTAATTTCTATCATCTATATCTACTGGAGAAGCAATATGATCTTCGTTCACATCAACAGCGCGTGATAAGAGATCCGCGCAAACATTATCCTTACCCTTAAGATACTGTATGCTGCAATTGTAGCCAGACATGCTCAGAGCCCAAGTCTGTATCTTCTTATTTTGTATGGGCGAGTTAAGTAAGTGCTCCAGGGGCCTATGATCAGTGTATATTGTGAATGTTGCGCCATGCAGGTAGTGATTCACTTTTTGAAGAGCATAGTGTATGGCATAAGCCTCTTTCTCTATAGTTGACCACCTCGTTTGTGTGTCACTTAATTTATGGGACAATAAATAAATTGGTTTTTCTACATCCTTCCTATTTTCCTTATCGTACACCACCTGGGATAGGCATGCGCCAATCGATTGATCGGATGCGTCAGTATATAACCTATACGCCTTATTTGGGTTGGGATATGCTAGTGTTATCATCTCCGCGAGCTTCGTTTTTAGTGTATCGAAAGCGGTTTGGCAAGCATCGTCCCATTGGAATCGTGCATATTTCCTTGTCAAATTGACCAGCGGTTCGGCTATATCAGAGAAATTTCTAATAAAGCGGCGATAGTATGAGGTCATCCCAATAAAAGCTCTTACTTGCCTAACAGTGGTTGGAGTAGAAACTGACTTTATAGCCTTGACTTTATTGAGGTCTGGTTGTATTCCCTCTTCACTTATCTTGAACCCCAGGTATTGGGTCTCTTTCTTAAAGAATTCACACTTAGCTAGCTTCAGTTTAAGGTTGTGCTTACGTAGACTACTCAAGACTGTGTCTATATGCCTTAAATGATCTTCCACCGTATTTGAAAATATCAGAATATCATCTAAATATGCCAGAGCAAAATCTTCCTGTCCCTGTAAAACAACTGACATTAATTCCTGGAAGATGCCGGGTGCGTTTGCAAGTCCAAATGGCATAACATTAAAATGAAACAGACCCTTGTGGCAGGTGAATGCACTTTTTTCTTTGTCATCATCATGAAGCTTAACTTGCCAGTACCCTGATTTTAAATCAAGCTTCGAAAAGTACCTTGCCGAACCAAGTGATGCCAGTATATCATCGATGACAGGAAGAGGTCGAGCATATTTCTTTGTAATCTTATTAAGTGCTCTAAAGTCTACACAAAATCTCTTACCACCGTCTTTCTTCTCTACTAAAACTACTGGAAAACCCCACGGGCTATTGGATCTCTCAATTACACCTGCCTGCATCATTTCGTCGATTGCTGAATCCATTGTCTTTCTTTGTTTGAGGGGTGTGCGATATGGGCGTTTTCTTATGGGCTCATGCGTTCCAGTATCGATATGCATCTCCACAGTATCGGTTCTGCCCAGGTTTTTGTCGTCACTAACGAACATGTCCCTATTTCTTTTTAGCAATTTGTTAATTTCACGCTTGAATTCCTCCGGTACATGTACCTGTTCCAAATCTACATCAGGACTTTTATTATTTTGTTTATCGGGCATAGTAATTTCAGTAATATCACCTGCCCTTTCCAATTTAGCCAGCGGACACCCCCGTCTCAAAGTGATTGTCTGGTTAGTATTATTCATTATCAGCAACTGAAACTTACGAGACTTTGGCATTTTTACAACTGCGTTGGCTACTGATATACCACATAAGTTGCTAACATATCCACTACTCAGCTGTTCGATTTCATATTCTTTGCCACGTCCATTTCTCAGCCTGGTTAATCCCAGACAAGCATGCAGGTGTTGAGGTCTTAATGTTACTTTTTGAGCTAACCTAACAATAGAGGAAATATGAACATCCTCCTCTAATGCCACGTATTCTTCACCAATCTTCAATGCCCCCAAATCGAAATACATTCTCACCCCGTTCTGCATCAGCCAATCTCGGCCAAGTATAACGTTTCTATTGAGATTTTTCACGACTAAAAAATCATGGGGTATGGACTTACTTCCTATCTGGACCTGTAGACGACAAAGGCCTTCAACGTATAACGGGGATCCATTCGCAGTTCGAAGTTTAATGTCCCTCTTTTGCAGTTCAAGTCCCAGTCGCAATTTTTTAAATACCCTACAGCTTATAACCGATACCTCTGCTCCCGTATCTACCAATGCCCTATAAGGTCTACGTTCTATTCTAATAAAGATGGAATTTGGCGCGCCCATATTACCAACTATGTGCGTTGGTACCGTCTTGTTCCGTTCGTTGGGCGTCGCACGAACGGACCTCTGCCGTTTCCCGGGGCGCGTCTACAAAATTTCGCTATGTGGCCTTCTTTCCCACAATTCCAACACCTAACAACGCTCCCGTTCCTCTCCCGCTCACGAGTCCCAACTTTTCTATTGTACTTATTCCTATTATTATTATTATTATTATTAGTATTAGATTCAGCGGGGCTTACGGCTTCTATCGGTACCCGTCTCCGAGAGTGACAAATTTCCATAGGCTCCTCTTCGTATTCAGAGTTTGCATCGAGTCGAATTTTCCATCTCAACTCAGATAACGCTTTCTGATAGGTAGCCTCTAGTGTTTGTGGCTCATCCTTCATAACTACCATCTTTATTTCCCGATCCCTTAGACCTTTTATGAAAAATCCTAGAACTTGTTTTATCACAACTTCATTCCTCCCGTCAACCCCAACATATGCGCCCTTCGCTAGGCGTACTACTCTCTGCATGTAGTCCTGCACCCACTCCGTTCTACCCTGCTTAATGTTCACTAATTCGACTAACCGTGCGTCGGGGTCTAAAACCAATCCGTAATATTCCTTTAAAGAAGTTTTTAACTCCTTCCATGTGAGTTGTGGGTTATTAGAGATTAGTCTATCTACATAGTGTCCAACAGCTCCCCTTGTCGTGAGAAGAGCTGCCTGACACTTGTCTTCTTCTGCCACGCGCACAACTTTAAAATACCTCTCCATATCCTCCAACCAAGCACTATAACCACCATCTTCTTTGCATGCTAATGGCTGTATATTTTTTAAAAAAGATTCTCCCCTTAAAGTGTTCGACACCGAACAAGCCACATTTCTCAATTCTAGGGTCAGACCTTGAACAAAATCGGCAAAAGTATGCTGTTCCATTTTTTTTTTCTAGACTTATTATAAACTTATGAACAAGAGCAGAACACACACAAGATCGAATCAAAAGTCACCTACCTTTCGTTGATGTCGTCCGGTTGCTTTCGATTTTCGTCTTCTATCTAGTAGTTTTAATTCCGTTGAATTTCAATTGTCGCCGTGTTAACCAAGCTCGTATCTATCTGTTTTGTTGTTGTTGTTGTCTTAAAACAGCAAGTCACTGGGCACCAATTTGCGTATGTTATATATCGCCGTACGACGACAAACAACAAAACACGCATATATAAAAATATAAGGTTATATTTTTATTACTGACGACGAACCCGTGTGGAATAGAGAACGGGAGGGTGAGAGCGCGCACAGAATGGGTCGACGGGAGTGTAGTCTTGCCTGTGGTGTTTCTCTGCTTCCACTGGCCGTTCTCTGCTAGCGAATCCGTGTGTCGAGGTCATTATATAGTCTTCTAGAACCGGGACTTTCCTTCCGGTTTTGCCTCGCCCACGCAACGCCCACGTAATTCCCAGAGACACCTGTTCTGTCTGCCTCCGCAGTCATTTCCGCCGCTGTCGGAAATAAGGTCAAACGACATCCGCTCCGGCCTCGACAGGATGTATTTCACAAACACCTGCCCCGCCGCTCGCCGACCCCCCCCACCGACGGGAAACACCATCGCTTGCATCACTTCCTCGGGTGGGGCCAGATTGTTATATTACACTCCGGAAAACACTACAAATATGAAGATACCCCACTCTACTAATAAACAAGTGGCTTCCAACTAGCAGAAGAAATACCTTTAGAACCTCACCAAAATAAAAAAAAATCATGAAAAAGAATAAATATTTTCGCATACGTCTCCGCACACAACAAATGCAACCCAGAATTATTTACAAAGACAAAAAGTAATCGAGAATTACTTAACAAAAATAATAAAATAAAAGAAATCCTAAAAACAACTAAAATAATTAAAAGCAAATGCCAACCTCAAACTTACTAAACTCAGCAAAATTTGAGCAACACACAACACAGGGTGTCACAAAATGCAAAAAAATATGGGTCTGAAACATACTACTGGAGCGAAACTACTTAAAATTCGAAAATACATCTATATTCGAAATAAAAAACAAATATTAGTTGTAAGTCGTAATTTATACTCTAAAATGCAATGAATGCGAAAAGATATACGAGGCTGCGACACAAGGCTTGAATAAAAGAGCAGCCCTTCCCAGAATAAACATTAAACTAGCCAATAAGAGGAAATTATACGTTTCCTAACATTTACACTAATGAAGTGGAGATAAATTCAGAGTAACCACTATCTACGAAAATGCAGACTATCACAGGCTCAAGGTGAGGGAAGAAATATTTCTAAAAATTACCTTCCCTTACAAAACAACATGAAAAAAAGCCACACACACACACATACACACACACACACACACTCTCTCTCTCTCTCTCCCTCTCTCTCTAAATTTCAATGCATTTTTTAAAAAAATCCCAAGCTGTTGCGAAAAAATATCAATTCTACATTCCAAAAACAACAAACAGAACTTGATGACCAGTAGAATTGAATAAATTGCTGAAAACAATCTTTGAAGAAAAAAAATCAAATTTCGCAAGTTCGTGTAAAAAAAAATATTTTGGACAATGAAAGTTGAATGATACCCAAACCGAATGAGAATTTAACGAGTCTGTTTGAAAAAAAAAAACAAAAATAAACAACAACAAACGAACACGTTCACATATGAACTTTCTGACCTTATCTACCACAGTAGTTTCGGCTCTCAGAAAGACAAACGGATTTCGATATGTAAAATCAGAAAAGCAAACGGATCTCGACCTGCAAAGTCAGAAATGTTTTCGCCTGAAGAATGTCAACTTTGGACTCGAAAAACGTGTAGCGACACAAATACCATTATTAACATTGAATGTATTATAAAAAAAGCAAGTAATATTTATAATAATAATGACAGTAAATCTACACGTTAAACAAAACAAAACGTTCACGGCTTCACGCACTTTCTCGATATATAGTTTTATGTCAACACAAAATAAAATCGTCGGTGATGGTGGATTTTATAATATTTCAGTTTGAACGACCTCTCTGAAGATAGCTCATGTGAGCCAAAAGCTTAGAAGAAAACCAATAAATAATTATCCAAATGTTGGAGAATTTTTGTCTTTATTTTCAACTGAAATTAAAGCAAAAATACGACGTTTAGAACGGCTCATGATTAAACATAATAGACATTCATTGTCTCTTATATTTAATAGAATATGTTTAGAAAATATATATATATATATCACTACACAACGGTTTTTATTGTAATAGAGAGGATATATATATATATATATATATATATATATATTCTTCACTACACGATGACATAAATATTGCAAAAAATAATAAGGCATTGTCAAAGAACAATTACACGGCAAGAACTTATCAAAACTAGTAAAGTTTAATAACGCTGCCTCGCTATTGTCTCTCTAATGAACTTAGTCGACGTTGCTTTGATATTCTCTCTCTCTCTCTCTCTCTTCATGAGCGAAACAAGAAGTATATATATATATATATATATATATATATATATATATATATATTTTTTTCATTTGTAAACGAGTTACAATCAGTTATTGCAAATCGCCTGAAAACATCATATGGTAGAAACCTAGGTCGCGTAATAACTCGTATACAAATGAAAAATATTAAAAAGTTCTACTATATAATTGTATTGAATACTTTTAATACAAATGTGTACTCGTCTACTTTTATTCTGACCAAAAACTAAATAATCAATCAATCAATCTATCTATCTATCTATCTATCTATCTATCTATCTATCTATATATATATATATATATATATATATATATTCAACGTTCTTTATTGTAATAGGGAGATTTTTCTCCATTTTTTTCGGATGAGATGTTTGATGATTTCTTTCAGTAAAATTCTTTTTTGTTCAAGATTTTGGAGTTACATAACATAAAGCCTTATTCCTAAATCTACCAACTGTAGATTTAGAAATTTTCTGAAAAAACACGTCATTTTATTTTTATTTCAAGCTATGAAACCCTGTTTATAAATAAACATATAATGATATGAAAATTCACTCTATAAAATAATTATATAAATTTATTTATTTAAAAATCAACAATTTTTAAATGATTCTAAAAACAAATTCTAAATGCTTTGAAATATTCTACGAAATTTATTTCCATTAAAAAATGAACGTAATCGAACGAATCATGACTGACAAATTAGATTAAATATGATAATAATTCTCTCTAATTGAGATGCTGGTCAGATTTATTGATAAATCAATGAAAAAATACAACAATAAAACAATGATAATGATTTGGGAAGAGTGAATCATTAATATTTTTTTGAAAACGAGAGTCAGTGTTCTATCAAAATTATTGGAATTATTTCAACAGAAAAATATACAGACACCATCATTTGGTATTTGTAACCTATTCATTCCCAAGTAGACTACTTCGATGGAGACTGATCAAACTAGCAGTCTTTTTCATTGTCGAATTTCCACAATCTTATTAATATTAATAAAAATGAACTCTCCTGAATTCTAAAGAAAAAATGTTATTTTCTCGTTTCCTACTCATCAATTTTCTTTAAGCATTGATAGATCTTTCACTATGCAAAAAGAAGTAGATAGATGTCATAGAATTTCAGTTTTCGGGAAGAGTAATTGCGGCAAACATTCGCAGGTGTTTAGTGAGTATTTATGCGAGTGTCGGATATTTTGTAAGTTGAAATCGGTCAGTAAAGTTAAATTGAACTGAGTTATAGTTCCAGCACTGACGGGAGAGCTGATGTTTCTACTTATTTTATATAATGCAAAAGAGCCCTAAAGACAGAGCTATACTGAATAAGATCGTTTTATGTCTCTAACGACAGAAATCAAAATATATATTATGTGCGTATGTGGAATATATAACGACTTAACTTTGACATGAAGAGATTCAAATCCTATTGACCGAAGAAGCAACACCTCGGGAGTCTTTTTTACATTAATGGGTTTTTGGAAAGAAGCTGCCAGAATAGAGCTTCCTCCTTAACAATGGTGTGCGAAGGGAATATAGGTGAGTCGGCCGTGTGTATACGGTATGCAGAATTCTATCAAAAAGTCGATTGAAGAAACTAACAAACCCGAACATCAGCCATGAAAATAGCAATAAAGACCAGCAGTGTTTTCTTCTGTAGGATAAGTGTAGTCAGCCTTTGAGATTTGAAAAAGAAATCACTCGACCGGCGGTCGAGGGCGAGGGAAAATTTACTCACCCCCAAATAACCTACTGATTCCATTTTCTTAATAGTCGCCTTACGTAAACATGGCATGAATCTCTGATGGAAAACAAAAAATGAAATTTCAATTAAAATTTCGAACGTGTTTGAAAACATTTACAAAATTAAAAAATAACAACAAAATTTATCTTTCTTCTCAATAATAAACATTTTGATGATAGAACTTTTTTTTTTATTAAATTTGAGTCCTTTTAACATCATGATATGCTGTTTTTTTTTCTTTTTTGGCAATTAAGTGGAGGTACCTAAATTCGTAATTTTTTTCTTCTGTTTGACTACAACCTTCATCTCATACATGATAAAAACAACAAATCAGATTTTCTCAACAATTTCGTATAAAAATGTTACTCGTATAATTTGTTTTTTGGTGCGTGGTTGAAAGAAGTATGCGTATTTTTCTTCTTTTATTTTTTTCAAATATTCAATTTTACTTTTCTTAAGCGGGGAGGAAATAAAGGATAACATTTTTCCAGATGAATTTCTAAAAGTCAGTTAGCGTCTTTAATCTGGGCGACAGAGACATTTTGGCTCCACTCTGGAAGCGTTAATTAAACGAATGTTTACACTGACCGGGACGATAAAAGCCAAGTGTTCAATAATGTCATTGTAGATCATTCTAAATAACTTGTGTATCTTCAATTGCATACTTTTGGGTTATAAAAGGAATCAGATTTCCTTTTTCTATATTTGAATGGGACACGTTTTATTGCTAGTCGATTGAGCGAGTGGCATCTCAAAGGCTGAGTGTAGTAAATGGAAAATTAATCATCACACACAAGGCGGGGTAAACGGTTTAATTCTGTTAAATTTGGAAAGAGAAGATTGTGTAGCGTTTTAGCAATATTCTATTTGTTTGATCTCTTTTAGCAATATTCTATTTGTTTGTTTGATCTCACCCTTGTAATGATAGCACATGCCAGGAGGAGTATGATTCTTTCCGAGTCGGTCCTAGAAATCGATTACTTTTCCGCATTCGTAAGCGATGGTCTATAATTTAAGAGTTCCAATTGGGTTGAATTTCAGTCCCAATAGTCGTTCAAGAAAATTAGTTTAAATGAGAATAAAATGTTTCATCAGGACTACAGAAAATTGCTTCGTTTGCTAAGAATTTTGTGGGTGCGGATAAATTGAAACAGACTGAAGCTCCCATAACCTTTCATTGAATCTACGGCGAAGCAGTGATAAAGACATAATTGAGCCATAATATTAAACTACAGTTTAGTTTCTTGAGAGCTATGATACCCTTTGTCCTGAAGAATATGGACAAAGAGGAATGGTAATGATTCAAAGGTTAATTAGCTAGGAAGTAAATGAGAGCTATGATCGTCCACATTCCTTAAAAATAACACGATATTTATTAGGGGAGTCCCAATTATTTTTGTTTAAAGAGAATTATTTTCAATCCAGAGAAATAGTTTATTTTCAATGAGTTCATTATATGCTTAATTTATTTCGAATAAAGCATGGAGATAACAATTTCAACTTAGATGTCAATTAAACTAAAACTGTCAAATAAAATTTAACAATTTAGAAGCAAATATTCACTTTAAACTCAGAGCGCATTTGTCATTTAGTAATTTAGCAGTTAAGCATAGTAGAATAACAATTAAACGCGCCATTAAAAGCAAAGAAAATTTTACTCAACCACTATCTAATACCAATCATCCTATATGGCAAATTCTGAACATCACAAATGATGAGAATACTTGAGGTAACGGATATGTGTTCTCAAAGAAGGACCCAGGATGATTTTTTTAAAAAACTTCTTGTTAGTTTACACGATACGGAGCCCACATTAACCATTCGACCGTGCATAGAATACTGGTCAGGCGCTCCTGCTGTTCTTCTCGGCGTTCTCAACAGGCTCCAAAGGAGAATCTGTAATGTTATTGGTCGTGACCTAGCAGCTCGACTCCAGTCACTTTCTCATCGGCGGGATGTGGATTCATTCTGTATCTTCTACAAATACTACCATGGCTTCTTCCCCGAAGAACCTCGGTCACTGGTGCCCCCTCCACAGAAACTTACTCGGCCAACCAGACTGGCATCAAGGTCCCACCCTTTTACAGTTATATCAAACAAATTCAAGCGACAATTCTACGCCAGCAGCTTCTTTTCTCGTGCTTCCTGCCTGTGGAACTCCCTTCCATATACTTACTTTCCTGACAGCTACGAACTCCAAGAATTTAAATGCAAAGTCAATTCCCATCTCTTATCCACTTAACTCCAGCCCTTTACACATCGCCCCGTGTATCTTGTTCTTTTCCTTTTTCTCTGCCTTCGTAAATGTCTGCACTCCTGTGTTCACGTCCTTCTCTTACACTTTCTCTTTCACCACCTGTAGCTGGTTCGTCTTTGTCTCCACTCTCCCACTGTCTTTTGTAGCCCATTGCACATCAGTGGCGATACCACCTTGCTTGCGGTGAAACGATAAAAAAGGTACACTCGAATTAGAGCGTTACTAAATCAAATTGTTGGACGTGTAAGAAGGTATTAAGAAGCGCACATACTAAGAACATAAATATCGGTTAACCCTTGATTAAAAATATAAATAATGTTATTATCAGGAAAGCATCTTCTAGAGAAATTGTTGTACAAGGTAAGAATTCTAAAAATCTGTTTTAGTAGAATTTGGTACTTATCCAAAGAAACAAAGAAGAGTGAGGGTGGTTTGCAACCGGGAACATGCCATGACTGTGAATGTCTCAGATGGTGGAACTTAAAAGTGTAACTAGTCCGAACCTCTGACATAATAATTGTTATGCAGAAATGGATTCTCCCTGCGTGACTTCCGGGGAGGCAGCGGTGAGGCAGTTGTGTGGTAGTCTACAGGCAGCCTAGTGAGTCAACAGAAAAGCAGCGTAACTATACCGTTCGAACTTACACTTCTAAATGCTGACTACTAACCTTCTTACTTTGTATCTATGTTCTGTTATTCTGATACACTAGTTGAACCTACATTTTTGTTTCCCTGTTTTTCTTCCTCGCCCTAAAAGGCCACAACAACAACACCACCACCACCAATAATAATAATAATAATCAGGTAGCGTCTTGTCTGTTAGATAAAAGCTGCAGAATTGAGAATAAAGTATCACCTTCGAGGCTGGGGAATTTCTGGTGTCGAGGCTGAACAGTAAGTACTGGGTAGCGTCATTCCATATATTACAGCTAGTTGCATTCCTTGCATTCACTTACGCACAAATACCCTTGGGAAATATATTACTCCGTTACTTCCATCCAGTTATGAGTTAAATGACAGGACAAATTAGGTTTTATGCCTTGACTTGCAACCAGTCTACCACAGAAAGCAATGGCAACCTAATGAGGGATAATGTTCTGCCCAGTCAGTCATGTCTCTTTCGAGACATGATCGACAAAGCGTGTATCATCTATGGAACTTAACAGAGAGACTCCAGTGTAAGAACAAAATATTGCTTCAAAATTGTGTGTATTTGTGTGTGGCTGTGTGTGCGCGTATTTGTGCGGCTGTGTTTGTGTGTTTGAGTATTTGTGTGTATTTTTTTGTGCGTATTTCTGTCTGTGCGTCTTTCTTTTTTTTTTATAATCTTATCGCCCCAAGCAAGGCATTTAACTGCCACTGGTGTGCAAGGGGTTACATATGAAAAAAGTTATGAGAGGGACAGGTTATAGAGGGTGTCAGAAAGTTGGTAAGGGAAAGGTGAGAATAATGAAGAGAATGGAGTGAACGGGGAAAAGAGAATGAGGGAAAGAAAGAGGATGCAAGTTTGTAAGATAGGAGATGACTATTGACTTTACAATTAAATCTTTGCAGATTGTAGCCGTCAGACTATCTATCTTTCTTTTTTTATAATATAGCCCCAAGTAAGGCATTTAAGTGCCACTGGTGTGCAGGGGGTAACATAGGAGGAAACTTATGAGAAAGCGTGACAGCTTAAAGGGGGTGTCAGAAAGTGGGTAAGAGAAGGCTGTGTATTTGTATATCTATATTTGTGTATGTGCGTATTTCTGTATGTGCGCGTGTGTCAATAAGAATACGCACCGGCTTTGAGTGTATGTGCTTCTTTGTTGTGGCTACGGCAATCTTTGAGTCAAGTCTGGGAAAAAGATCCGCTTCGTTTAATTTTCTTGCAGATAACGTCAGACACCTGCTCGCTGAAAGTTTGTACGTCGACGACCCCTTCAGCATTTATCATCTCTTCTCATAACTGCTTGCCACCAAAAGTCATTAACTTATATGACTGAGTGAGCTTTCTGCTTATGTACTCACTAGCAGTATAGCCCGGCGTTGCTCGGGTGTAATGAAAGCTTTGAAACTAATCCATGGTCCTGGAGCTCAGACACTTTGGACGTTGGCACGGATACTGAAAGAAAAATGAATGGATGTAAGTCAAATTTTGATTTCCTGATATCGATATCAAATAAAACTTTTTTCGTCGTAAACTGAATGTTGAAGGCTAAATAAGTCCTCTGTTAAATGGTATCATGACTGAGACTAAGAACTACACTTATACCTACTTAGAGTCAAATCCAAAGCAAAAACTAAAACAAAAGGGCTGAAAAAAATACGGACATACAGGCAGATAAACAGACACGCAGACAAACATCTTGCCTTTTATATATATATATATTATCGATTTCTTGCACTATTGTAAGAACTGCAACCTTGAAACTTCTGAATATCGTTTCTTATGTCTTTGTTTATGGGTGCATCAAATTTGATTAAAATCGAACCACTCCTTCTATAACCCGATATTTTCGATTATCGATTTTCTTATTTATCGGGGGTACCTCAACTCAAAACATAACTAAGAACACTCGCAGATGCTTATAGTACAACTGTGTAAATTTAATTAACTAGGAAAACGTGTCTTTAATCTAACTTGTTTCAATTTAACAAGCTTCTTCAGAGATTTATTAAGGACGAATGATTAAAAATCTAAAATACATGACATAGATTGAGGTATTGTTTCATTGGTGCCACGTGTGATAAAGCAATGGTTTCGATATTAAATGTAGAAGAAAAAACTTGTGTCTTGCTTGTTACTTATTCTATATATATATATATATAGTAAAGAGCTACCCTAAAGAGCTAACGAACCTACCAAGGTTTCACCTAAAGGATCTTCAGGGATGGTTGGCCAACTTTCCCTGAAGATCCGTTAGGTGAAAGGTGAAAACTTGGTAGGTTCGTTGGCTCTTTAGGTTAGCTATATATTTTGTTTGCTCTTGCGTATTGAGCGATTTTTGTTTTAGGTTACTCGTCTCGGACTTTTTCTTTGGCCGACGTACTTTGACTGATGTTCAAGTGCTTAGCTCGTTCTTTTTTTATTAGCATTTTTTCCTTCCTCGTATGTAATTGTAGGGTTTTTCGAAACTAGCATAGCGACAAATTTACACACACACACACACACACACACACACACACACACACACATATATATATATATATATATATGAGAGTGAGTGGAAGAGAGTTAGGAATACCGGTGTGAGTTAGAGGACAGTGACATCTTTTTGCAAATGTATATATTTACTATAGTCTTTACACTTTTTAAATTGCATGGATGAATATATTAAAAGACAGAAAAAATGATGCCTACTCAAAAACATCTTCTTTTTGAATAGTGTAATTGTTGTCTATCGGCTGGTTTATTTAAAGCGTTGATAATCCAAGCCGATGGATGACGATTGCATTAAAAAAAATAACAGCATATGTTCCACTCAAGCATCTCTGTCTACTAAATATAACGTCAGTCAGTTAAGTTCCATACGTGATTCACGCTTGGTCGATCATGTCTTGAAAGAGATATGACGACTGACTAGCAGAAGATTATCCCGCAGTAGGTTGCCATTGCTTTCTGCGGAAATATAACGTACAATGTGCATAGAAACTTCAGTTCATGCCTTAGACACAAGACTTTAACTGATGTTTACAACGGGTGTGAATTGATTCTGAAACATATTTAGTGTTTTTCTTTCCAAATGGCTCGGAATTGAAAAATCGGTAGAGCTGAGGTTAAATTCGAAATGAATATTTTTATTCACTTATACGCAAATATGCTTGGAAAACTTATGTACAAATCATCGCTTAATAATGGGTTAAATAGCAGATCTTTTACCTGGATTAAGTATCAGTCAGTTATGTGCTATACGTGATACACGTTTGAGCGATCATGTCTCGAAAGAGACATGACTGACTGGGCAGAAGATTATCCCGCAGTAGGTTGCCATTGCTTTCTGCGGTAGACTGGTTGCCGACCAAGGCTATAGAACCCAATCCGTCCTGTTATTTAACCCATAACTGGAAGGAAGAGACGGATTAATACCTTTCCAAAGGGTATTTGCGCGTAAGTGAATGCAATGAATTCAGCTGGAATTCGAACTCGGCTCCCCGATTTCTCGTTCCGAACCGATATCCAATGCACCACAACGCACATCCCATTGGATTAAGTCTAGTTAATCTAAAAAGATTGTTAATCACCAGACATCAACAAAATCAGAATTATTCTCATAATCTAAAATATTTTTCAGCTTACTTCCAAACATAGTTTTGCGTACGATCAACGTCGAGCTTGGTACCTTTATGACTGATTTTTGGGTATACCAGGTGCTTGGGTATTCGAATGGTGCATTGGATAAAGCCTCGGAATTATAATCGGATGCTGTGTTTATCTATACTTCTGACATTAGGTAGTATTTAAACTATTTACCTTGTTCGGACTGTTGTCCTAATCTTTATTGCCATGTTTACGACTTTTCAGCCGTTGTACGACCCAGTCTTCTTCAAATGCAAGGAATTTCAAACGGAAACCTTATGAACATGGGGTATATTATTCTCATTCCATGTGCGATGCTACTTTTGGTAGCCATGTGATTATCTCACCTTAACTTAACTAAGTTATTTGTTCAACACAGCTGTAGTCTGGTATTGAACTCACAAATTTTGGAGGTAAATATCTGGAACTAACTAACATTAATTCCACTAGATCATTTGTCCTTGAGTAACAACAGCCGAAACGTTGTAATCATAGCAATAGAGATGAAAACAATATTCCGGACAATGTAAAGAGTGTAAGAGCTGTGTTCTATGCTCGGTCGGGTTCGTTCTATTCTCTTATGAGCCAATACTTATTGAAAATGTGTGAATCCACACCTTCTCCCCTAGATATTTATTAAGTAGTAAGTCTTGTATCACTAAACCATTATTTTCTAAAATAAAAATATTTTAAAATTGAGAAAATTATCTAGCTTTAATTTTTTTTTCAATCGTGTCGCCCCAAGCAAGGTATTTTACTGGCATTGTTGTGCAGGGGGTTACGTAAGAGGAAAGTTATGAGAAAGAGTTACAGGTTACAGGGGGTGTCAGCAAGTGGGTAAGAGAAGGATGAGAATATTGATGAGAGTGGAATTGATGGGGAAAGGAGCATAAGAGAGAGGATGCAAGTTGGTGAGATAGGAGATGACTATTGACTTTCCATTTGAATTCTTGAAAATTGTAGCTATCGGGAAAGCAAGTAAACGGAAGGGATTTCCACGACAGGAACGTGCGAGAACAGAAGCTGATGGAGTAGAATTTCCGTTTACCATTTGTTGATTTCACAGTAAAAAGGTGGGACCTAGTTGCTAATCTTGTGGCTCGAGTAAATTCATACATAGGGGGTGCCAGTGAGCTAAAGTCATCTGAGCAGAAGTATTCGTGAAGAGACACAGGGAATGCACTTTGTGCCGGTGAGAAAGTGACTGCATCCGAGCTGACAAGTCGGGGTCGATTACATTACAGATTCTAGGTGAATAGCAGGAGCACTCGATCAGATATGGCAGCAGTATTCACTGTACGGGTGGATGGTAGATTTGTATATGTGCAGGATTGTTTCAAACGGGAAAAACTTCCTGGCCCTGCACAGAGAACCGACCTTTTTAACAGCGTATTTATCTATGGATTCTATATAGTCATTCCACTTGAGGTCTGTTGTGAGAGTTAACCCGAGGAGGCGCAATGTTTTACTTTCAGGGAGACTAGCCTGATCCATTCAAATAGTGAGTAGGAGTGATTGTCTGTAGTAGGTAATAAGTAGAAACTTCGTTTTGGAAGCATTGAAATTCACGAGCCATTTCATACTCAGTCTACCACGGATTGAAGGTCCTTTTCAAGTTCGGCAGCGAGGTTTGCTTTGACAGTCTATGCAGATTTTTGATCGAGGCGATAGTAGCCGTAGTGTCATCAGCGTATATGCCTACTTGGGATCTTATTATATCGGGGAGATCGTTAATGTAGATGAGGAAAAGCGTTGGACCTAGAATAGAACCTTGAGGTGATATTATTGTGAGGCATGTCGTTCAATATTTCATTGTAAGTTGGGGATAAGCCATAGAATAAAAGTCAGTCGATCTTTCCCAACGTGAAATCTTCTTCTTTATGTGCCCTGTCCTTTCAGGACGTAGGTGATCATGGTTTTCCACGTCTCCCTTTCCCTGTTACAACACGCAACCCTCGTTCCGTCATCCACCTGAACAGGTCCTTGAAATATGTTATCCGCTGCTTTGTCCTGTTTCTTTTTCACTCTATGTGACCTGTTAGTATCAGGTTCTCCAAGCAGTCCTTCCTCATTGCATGTCCCAGGAACTTTAGCTGTCTCTTCCTGATGCTTCAGGATAATTTCCTTTTCGTTTCTATCCTTTCCACAACCTCATCATTGCTCACATGCTCGATCCATGATATTCACAGTATCCTTCTGTAGAGCCACATTTCAGTTGCTTCAAGTTTTTTCCTTCATCTTTGATGATATCTTCCAGCATTCATTGCCATATTGAAAAGGTGACATCACGTAGTCATCCAGTACATAAATAATGAAGCTTATAATACTTTTTAGTCGCCTGTTTCGTTATAAAATTCACGGTACACAACTTTGCGAAGTACTAGAAAATATATACTTTTACGGCGTTATATAACAAACAAGTTCTGTGATTAATTATGCTTAGGTTAAAAGGATACTAATGAATCTCTTTTAGTAATGCGCTTAAAATTTTTGACCTGTTGTCTTAATACAGGCTGAAAAGTTTTGTAGAAACATGATGGACGTTAAAAATTGAAACTAAAATATTTTCTGCAATTTTACTGATTTATATTCGACAGCATCTAGAAAAGTTTCAATTACCCGGATTGGATTACCTATTACTAATTCTCTCCGACAGGGGTCGTCGTTTGTCTGTCAGGATGTGAAACAGTTTTACTAAATATCTAATCTCAGAAATTCAAAAGGTCATCCAGTGATTGACGGAAGCATTAGAGATAAGCCAGTTTTCTTGTGCCAAGTAATTCCGCTAATTCTTCAAAAGCAAAAATGTTCAGAAGTATCAAACTAATTGCCAATGGAATGACATGTAGAAACTTTTAGAGACAAGATGTAACTTTTTATCGATCTCAAAATCTGTTTGCCAATGTATAGATATTACGCAGTTTTATTTTCGAATATTTGAACATTATACCGGGCGTTTTGACGAAGTCATTAACGTTTAGCAACATCGCCCCCACTCTGCAGAATGCGTCTTGCTGCTCCTCTACTTGTGCCCCCCCCCCCCACAAACATACTGAAGCCACAATAAAAGGTACGGAACGTAGATATACCGTGATCACGAAAAAACGGAAGAAATCGCGGAATTCGCGATTTGAAGCTATACATTACGAATGTTAACTTGATTATATATATTATATATATATATATATATATATATATATATATATATATATATATCTAAAGATAGTAAGCGAGACAGGTTGATAGATGTCTATTTAAACATACAAGTATGATAATAATTTGCCAGTTCAACCTAATAATCATTTTGATAATTTTTTTTTTTTACAATAGATATGCGGAGCTAAGAGGCCTTGCCTCTCCCCGGGGCTTTCTGGCTTCCTGGGGCTTTGCGGCTCCCCGGGGCTTTGCGGATCTCAGGGGCTTTGCAGCTCCTAGAGAACTTGCGGTGCCCCCGCAATTGCGGTGTCTGCGGGGGCACTAAGCACGGCCCTAGACCTAGTCTCCTACTGTTTTACTAATACTCACTCTACATTTTGCTGGCTCTTTTGGATAATTCTAGTGAGTTAGAAAAAGGACACCTAACAGTAACATTTTTACCCAGTATAGGTTAAAAGAAAATCTATAGGAAGAGACTTGATGTTTTTTTTAATCATTTCACCCCAAGCAAGGTATTCCACTGCGTTTGTTGCGCAGGGAGTTACATAGGGGAAAGTGATGAGAAAGAGGGATTAGTTATAGGATATGTCAGGAGGAGGGTGATAGACGGATGAGGATACCGAGGATGGGGGTGAGGTAGATGGGAAGAGAATTTGAGAGAATGGATGCGAGTTAGTGTGATAAGAGGTGTCTCGTGACCTTACATTTAAATTCCTGGAGATTGTAGCTGTCGGGGAAGCAAATATATGGAAGGGAATTCGACAGGCGGAAAGTGCGACAAAAGAAGCTGTTAAAGTAGAAATTGCGGTTACATTTTATCTATTTCACTGTAAATGGGTGGGACCTAGTTGCTAATCTACTATCTCGTGCAAATTTATACCTCGGGGGCATCAGTGATCTAAGTTCATCGGAGCAGAAGCCGTGAAAGTATTTATAGAAGAGGCACAGAGAAGCCACATCACGCCGGTGAGAGAGTGACTGCAGCCGGGCTGCCAAGTCGGTATCGATCACATTACAGATTCTCCGTTGTGTTTTGTCAAGAACCCAGATGAGAATAGCAGGAGCGCCCGACCAGATGTGGCAGCAGTATTCAATACACGGGCGGATGGTAAATTTATGTATGTGCAGGATGGACTCAGACGGGAAAAATTCCCGGCTTTGCCCAGAGAATCGACTTTAGTTGAAATAAATTTTTACTAGCCACATCTGAGTCTTACGAATACTTTCTTAATAATAATTAAAAAAATAATTCAGCAGACGATGTTATTTTGTTTATGTAACTGGATCTTTGGCATTTTCTTTCCCGTCTGTGGTTTCTGCATGTCTAAAAAATGTCGCTTTGTATTGCGGTCACTATCGAGTAAAGTACTTGATTCTGTTTGACGGCAGCATACAGCGGCCATTGTCCTTTATGCCGGGTGAGCGATGCCTTACTTATGTTTACTTGATTTTAGGTTCATCCTAAATTTTTCATATCTATCTAAACTTAAATATAAATGGAACTTTGTCTGTGTGTGTGTGTCTGTGTATGTGTCCGTTACTTATAGACACCGAAACGGCTGAACCGATTTTCTTGAAAATTTACACAGTTGTACTATAAGCATCTGCGAGTGTTCTTAGCTAGGTTTTGTGTCGAGGTACCCCAGATAAATATCGAAAATCGATAATTGAAAAAAGCGGGTTATAGAAGGAGTGGTGCGATTTTAATCAAATTTGATAAACTCATAGACAAAGACATAAGAAACGATATTCAGAAGTTTCAAGGTTGCAGTTCTTACAATAGTGCAGATAATCGATAATATATATATATATATATATATATATATATATAAGTCAAGATGCTTGTTTGTGTGTCTTTTTATTTGCCAGTATGTCTGTATTTTTTCAGCATTTTTATTTTAGTTTTTGATTCGGGTTTGGCTCTAAGTAGGTATAATTGTAGGTCTTAGTCTCAGCCATGATACCATTTAATCAGAGGACTTATTTAGCCTTCAAAATCCAGTTTACGACGAAAAAAACTCATTTGATATCGATACCAGGAAATCAAAATTTGACTTACATCCATTCATTTTTCTTTCAGTCTACGGTTTCGCTTTAACTGGAAACAACTATTGCTTTTTAGTCTTTCGTGCCAACATACAAAGAGTCTTAGCTCCAGGACTATGGATTAGTTTTAAAGCCTTCGTTGCACCCGAGCAACGCCGGGCTAAACTGCTAGTAACTGTATATATTTCATCATTCAATCGAACGACTGGCAACAAGGTCTCATCCTTTTACAGTTAGATCAACCAAATTCAGCCGACAATTCTATTCTAGCATCTTCTCTTTTCGCGTATCACGCCTATGGAACTCCCTTCCATATATTTGCCATCCTTACGGCTACAACACCCAGGAATTTAAATGCAATGTCAGTCCCCATCTCTTATCCACATAACTCCAGCCCTTTCTATATTACCCCGTGTATCTTGATCTTTTCCTTTCTCTGTACCTTCACAACTGTCTTCATTTCTGTGTTCAAATCATTCTCTTGCTCTTTCACTTTCACCCGCTGTAGCTGGTTCGTTTTTTTTCTTCAATCTCCTCTTGCTTACACCTTTTACTCTTTTATGTAGCCCACTGCATGTCAGTGGCTGTACCGCGTTGCTTGGGGTGAAATTATAAAAAAAATATCATGTTTTTATTATTAGATTTACTGAGAAAACGCAGTATTTTGAGCCTGTTCGAATCGAATGTCTAAGGACGAGTTTTTATAATGACTGTGTTAATTGTTAGAATGGATGGCTCGAGAATCGAACCTTCTAGTAGTCGGATATTTACTGATAAGCACACTCTATATTATCACTATTCGGCCTTGATCCGCAAATAATGCCTATCAATTTTAAATGAAGACTTTTCTCACCATTCTGAATTCGATCGAAGCGTAATATTTGCCCCCACGGGGATAAACTACATTTCATATTTCAGTTGTCCTACTGTCTGCGGACAGAGCGCAACTGAAAACGTTATTGAGAGACTCGTGCTACCAGACTGGCAAGTGAGTCCCACGCATTCACAGTCAGATCAACTAAATGCAGCCGACAATTCTACTCCTTCAGCTTCTTTTCTCGCACTGCCCGCCTGTAGAACTCTCTTCCATATTCTTGTTTTCCTGACGACTACAACCTCCAGGAATTTAAATGCAATGTCAATACCCATCTCTTAACCACTTGACTCCAGTTCTTTCTACATCACCCTGTGTACCTTTTCGTTTATCTCTACTTTTGCAACTGTCACCACATCTGTATTCCCATCCTTCTCTTGCTCCTTTCTCTGACACCTGTAACTGGTTCGTCTTTCTCTTTATTCTCCTTCTAGCTAATCTTTCTCTCTTATGTAGACCCCTACGCATCAGTGGCGTTACTGCCTTGCATGGAGTGAAACAATTTAAAGAAAATGCTCGGTCTCGGCGAAGCAGCTGCCCACCGACGGTCGCGAGATTTGGCCTATTTATCGAACTGATTGGGCTGCACGCTTTCGTCTACCCACATAAAACTGACCTTGTGTTACATATTACCATCGTGAAGAGACAAGAAAACTGTCGGCTTCTTGGCTAAGATCAACGTATAATATCTGTTCTTATTAGCATTATTTGATTCTCTGTCTCCACTTCTGATTTCTCTTCTTTCTGTTACTTTTACTCTTCATTTTCTTAGTAAACTACATACTGTCTTTTCTCTTTTATTTTTTTTTTTGTCCGATGAAAGCGGAATAGTCAATTATTTATGAGGCACTGACAGGACGTAACGGTCGTGCTGACTAAAGAAGGCGGAGACAAGCACAGTTATAGTAGGATATACCATAAAATTCATAAAGATAAATGTGATGTACTTTACAAAGGAAATCTTGGAATATATATATATATATATATATATATATATATATATATATATATATATAATAAATTTCGAAGTTCAAAACTGTTGTATGATCCTTTCTACATGAAATCCCTAATTTGTGCTCTCACAACAAAAAGCAAATGATCAAAAGAAAGTCGTCCGTGCGCAGCCGGCCTCGCGCAGATGTTTCAGCTGAAAAATAAAAAGTAATCAAATATCAAATTTCCATTTCGCGAGCCTACGCGAATTTTATTTATCAGCCATTGGGAAGCCCAGAATCAAATACATGTGTGAAAATCCCAAACGAGCTGCTGTGATCCAAAAAGCAGATATAAAAAGTGGATTCAGACAGACCCCACCAGGCAGGCAGACCTCAAGGAGAAGAGTGTAATCAATATCCCCTTGACCTAAGTCAAGTGGCTACTACGCTTGCCTCTTTCCTTCTCTTCTGTCTCAAAACTACTTACTGGCCTAAGGAGCGACTTCAAAGACATTCCTCACTTACACGCTTCCCACATTCCTAAGCCTTAAATATCTTTCAGCATATTATTTGCCATGAACATTTTAACCTCCGTTGGACCTATATTCAAAATAATTGATATGTTTTTATATAAAAATGTTATTTTCAACTCAATTTGCTTTTCTTGATTTTATAGTCATTTTATGACTTATAATGGGCTATCTACAAAAAGGCCAAAGTCCGTTAACATACAATGGTATACCCTTCATTACAAACGGGAAAACAATAGATAACCCGCTATAATCATACAACACTTTTGAACTTCAAAATTTATTTTATTTATAATTGGCTCTGCAATTTAAATATTACTTACATTGAGCCCTCCACCTCGAACATTTTTTAATATTAAACTTTTAATATTAATTAGGATCGGGTCTTTGGGATTTACCTTTCTGCTTTTCCTTTTGGATTAACGTTTTTTTAATATATATATATATATATATTGTCATCCGCAGACAGATCTGTTTCACTGTATCGCAGCTCATCAGTTCGGCGTCAGTCGGCGATTCTACACCTGGGCCACGCGCCTAATAGCTAAAGTGATCCAATTCATTTTACTGAATTAGCGATATATATATATATATATATATATATATATGTGTGTGTGTGTGTGTGTGTGTGTGTGTGTGTGTGTGTGTAAATTAATAAATGTACATATGGGTATACACTTAAGTATATGGACCTATATAAAAATTTTATTCATGTGTTAAAATAGAGTGCAATATAAAATAAACAGCGCTATTAATTATATCTTCAGTCAGTCAGTTAAGTGCCATGCGTGATACGCGCTTGGGCGATCATGTCTCGAAAGAGACATGAATGACTGGGCAGAAGATTATCTCGCAGTAGGTTGCCATTGCTTTCTGCGTTAGACTGGTTGCCGACCACGGCTATAGAACCCAATCTGTCCTGTTATTTAACCCATAAATCGATTCAACTGGGACTCGAAGTCGGCTCCCCGGTTTCTCGTTCCGAGCCGATATCCACTGTACCACAACGCGACATTGTAAGATTTAACTTCAACAAACATTGAGTGGCCTTAAATTCAAATCTCATAAACGGTCAGTTTGTGATATGCACCTGATGGTTGCATAGTGCATAAAAATCCGTGCCGTGCTTCAGATGTAGTGTTATATATATTGTTTATTCTATTTATCGTCCTACGCACTCGATTGCCTTTATTTAGTTTACTTGAATGGGCAAATAGTAATTATAACCCGGATTATAGTTGACAGCACTTGATCGAAAATGTCTTGAAGATATTTACACTCTAAGAATATATGCGCTCTCACATTATCAAAGAAAAATATTTTTATAGTTGTAGTCAAACATATTTTACTGAGAAAAGGTACCTACCGCCATGCAAATACACACGCATAAATGTACGGTGTCAACCCCAAATAATGTATTCACCTCAGGGAATGAATAGTTCTTCTTTCGTAGTTTTATCAAATTACAATAACACTGTTTATATATGGCCGGCGCTTAGACAAAAAATTGAAAATACCTGTGCCATTCCACTGAACACTTTGCCCAAGTAGCAGATTGCTCTATAAATAAATGTATGGCAGCTAAAGGTCACCATTAAGGTTGTAATTTCAAAAGTAACGCATACAAATCTCATATCAGAATAAAATTAATATTACAACATCTATACGAATTTATGCTTTGCTGAAGTGGGTACATAATTTTTTTAGTGTACATTTATTTTGTATATATATATATATATATATATATATATATATATATATATAACATAGTGATGATCCACGTATACTGTCTTAATATGTATAGGAAAGAATATTAATAAAAAACGTTTTGAATTTAAAAATGTACTTTTTTTGGACAGTATTTGTTTATTTTTATTACTGTATTTTATATTTCAGACCGCCCTCGGTCCTTCATCAGAAACGAGTGATTTTTAAATTTGAATTAGAAACGTATTTCACGATAGCGTTCGAATATTTTTTGTGTTTACATCACGGGGTGTGTTTGTTCACAACATGCGGCACGTCCGTAGAGAAAGTCTGTTTGTTTTAAATAAAAATTTCTTGGAATATCTGAAAAAAAATTTTAGCTATTGAAATATTTGTAATGATTCAACACACCTAAGTCCCTATTTAACCCTAGCTTGTGTGTATTTAATTTTAAAATCCAGTATTTTTCTTTCTTTCTGCGTGTGTATGTAGAACTAAAATTGGAGTCTATTAGTAAATATTTGCAATTTTCTAAAGTATGATCAGGTTGATTAAAATGGGCTGCAATTGGGGAGTATACATTTTTTTGTCGTATATTTAGTTTGTAATTATTGAAGCGAAATCTAAAGCTATTACCGGATTCGCCGATATATCCACTGTTGGGGCAAATTGAGCAGAAGAGAAAGTAGATGATGTTTTTGCTGTCACAAGTAAGGTTTGGTGGGTGTAATTTTATTTTGGTGTTGGGTACAGAGAATATTTTGTCTGTTATTAAATGTTTACAAATTAAACAGCGAGGCTTCCCACATTTTAAATTCCCTGATAGGTTTGTATTATTTAAATATTTGTTAGAGGTGAGGATAGTTGATAGGTTGGGTGTTTGTTTCTTTGCATTTATGGGTGGTTTATCGAAAATGTCTTTGATGTTTTTGTTTGATTGGAGGTTCCTGTAATCATTTTTTAAATTTTTGATAAGTGTGTAGGCATATTGATTATGGTTAAAAACCATGGGAATTCGGTTGTTATCTTCTCGTTTTTTGTATGTGAGAAGTGTGTTACGATCTATGTGGATGGCTTTATGTAGTGCTTCCTTTATTATTTTTATTGGATATTTACATTTTAGAAACTGTTTTGTTAGGTTGTTAGTGTTGTTTAGAAAATCTGGATGGTCTGAGCATATGCGTTTTATTCTGATAAATGAGCTGTATACGATAGATTTTTTTAATTTGAGGGGATGACAGCTGTTAAAGTGTAGGAATTTATGTTGGTTTGTGGGTTTGTTGTATAGACTGGTGGAAAGTGTATGTTTATTTAATTTTACCATGACGTCTAAGAAAGGGACGGATGTGTATGAGTACTCCATGGTAAATTTGATTGTATTGTGGAAGTTGTTGCAAAAAGTAAAAAGTTTTTTAATTTTTCTAATCCATGAGTCCATGTTAAGAAAATATCATCAATGTATCTAAATTTTTTTCTTAAAAGAGAAGAAAGGTAGAGAGAAAGGGAAAAGATATACAGAGTGATGTAGAAAGAACTGCAGTCAAGATGGGAATTGACATTGCATTTAAATTCCTGGAGGTTGTAGCCGTCAGGAAAGCAAGAATATGGAAGAGAGTTCCATAGACGGGAAGTGCAAGAAATGAAGCTGCTGGAGTAAAATTTTCGGCTGCATTTGGTTGATCTAAATGTGAATGGGTGGGACTAAGTTGCCAGTCTGGTTGCAGGAGTAAACTCATGTGGCAGGGGGCACCAGTGACTTAAGTTCGTCAGAACAGAAGCAATGAAAATATTTATAGAACAGACAGAGGGAAGCCACATCCCGTCGGTGAGAAAGTGGCTGGAGTCGAGCCGCCACGTCGATACCTATCACATAACTGATTCTTCCAATTACACTTCTTAACTGTCAGTAACATTTTGGAGAATGATCTGTGTTTACGTTTGTTTGCATTAAGATTCGAAAGATAGCCATTATGAATATTACAAAAAACAAACCAACACAGGAATTTATGTATTAATATGATTTAATTCGCCCTCGATTCACTCAAGGTCGAGTGGTTTACATGCCTTATACCAATTGATGGCTTCTCCTAGCTCTAAAGAAGTCATAGGTTCGAATCGTATAGAAAAATGCATAATTTTTATACAAAATTTCTTTAATATTCAGGCTGATATATATATATATATATATATATATATATATATATATTTCTTTCTTTTCAAATAAAAATCGAAGTTTTATTTGAAAATATACATATTTGTCTCTGTAAATAAATACGAATATTTAGATCGAACCCTATACCAGGATGATTTTTAATATTAATGAGATTTATATTAATTGAATCTGTTATGGGATTTTACCTATATGCCATTTTCGTTTTGGATTTAAAAATGTATATATATATATATATATATATATATATAATCTGGAAATGTTGTTTCTGCAACTTAGGTTTGAAACCTACGTCGGGAAATAACTCATTTCAAAATGAAAAATATTTAAATTTCTACAAATAGAATTTTATTGAACACCTTTTTAATACAACTGTGTCCTGGTCTAATTTAATAATGACTAAAAACTAATTATATATATATATATATATATATATATATATATATATAGATAGATAGATAGATAGATAGATAGATAGATAGATAGATAGATAAGGTTCAATGTATATATAATTTCATGAAGCTGATATAATATAAGAGAAGAAGGCAAAATTAAATAAAGTATCTTTCTCCACAGGAGACCGTATAAGTGCTTTAAAAAAATCCGTGTGACAGTTTATATGACATCACATTACCTGAGTGACTTGAAATTGGTTTTATAAAACGTGAAATCATCGGATTTATAAAAAAAGGTAAAGTTCCGTCAATATATACACAAAATAATCCTTTAAAATGCTCTTGAAAACCAGTCAGACTTGAATAATAAATGGCTCGTAAATCTTTAATGTCTCTCAAAAGAAATGCCCTCCTTTAACCACAAAGGAACTTTCTAACCAGCAATCAGAATGGATGGCGCTAGTTTCCTGTAGAGCAACCCATTGCACCTCCTTGGCCTCAATTTCCAACCGACTTGAAGTGAAAGGACTACATTGGATCTATAGCTGCATCTATTCAGAAAGTTTTTCTCTTCAGAATATAGCTTGCACATTTATAAATCTATTATTCGTCCGTTCATTGAATACTAACGCCATATCTAGTCGAGTACTCATCTCCAGGTTCAAGACAAAACCCAAAGAAGCCTCTGCAATGTAACTGATCCTGACTTGACATCTCAACTTCTATTGCTTTCTCACCGTTGTGAAGTGGTTTCATCCGGCTTTTCTAGAAGTATTTCATGGCAAGTGCTCTGACGAACTTTGTTTCACGTATGTGCCTTGTGGTGCAGTGGATATCGACTCAGAACGACAAATCGGGGTGCCGAGTTCGAATTACAGTTGAATTTTTTTTCATTCAATTACACATAGATAACCACAGATAACCTTGGGAAATGTATTAATCTGTCTCTTTTCTTTAATTATAGGTTAAATAATAGAACAAATTATGTTCTATAGCCTTGGCTGGTAACCAGTCTACTGCGGAAAGCAATAGCAACATCCTGTGCGATAATCTTCTAACCAGTCAGTCATGTCACTTTCCAGACAAGCTCAATGCGTGTATCACGTATGTAACCTAACTGACTGACTGACCCTGATAAAGTTAATATAAGAGCGCTACTAGATTTGCACCCTTTTAGCGTTGAAATTGTTAAATGTAGGCGCCTCTTCTACATTGAGAGTTCCTTTCCTCCCACTTTCCGGCCTGTAAAACCCCCTTCAATTCACTTGCTTTCATGAAAGCTAAAATCGCCAAAAATGTAAATGCAACATTAGTTTTTATCTTCAATCTCCTTTAATCTCATCCATAGTTAAATCTTTTCTTCAGCACCCCTTCTACCCAGCCTTTTCTCTCTCTGTAACCCCCTGTGAATTAGTAGCGGTACCCGTCTTGCATTTTAATTTCGTGCATGGCTGCTTTTTTCTTCTTTTTTTCTTGAAATTTCTCGACCGCGCATGATAGTAGCGCCGATTGGAAAGGAGACGCCCTGTTTATTTTAAACGCTATCATATTTCATCTACCAACATGCCCGCTTGAGAAAACTCTTTAAAAAAAGATGCGATCTACGACAGGCTTCAAACTACGCCCAAATGCAAGACGAAGTGAATGTGAAGCTCTTCGTGAATGAGCTGTTAAAGCATGTCGAATTTAACAGCTCGGTCAAGAAGAGCTTCACATTCAAGCAAGGTTTTGTTTGAATTTAAAGTACAATTAATTGTTCAGATTTTCCCGTGAATCATAATTGCTTAGTTGTAAAGGGATAATGGCACGTCTATTCAAATATGGGCATCCACTAAAAAGTATCATCTAAAGATAAAAATATGATGTGTTAAAAATGAAAATTCGTTAAGTTTTATATATATATATATATATATATATATATATATATATATATATGTGTGTGTGTGTGTGTGTGTGTGTGTGTGTGTGGATATATCTATATATATATATATATATATATAAATGTTCAATACAAGACTGCGTCTCTTGTCATAAATCCGATACCTCTATTAGACATAATGCCACGTTTTTGTGTAGACGTCTTACATGCCACTTATCTAAAAAATGTACAATAAAAAATATTAATCCACAATTTACAAGAACCCTTCAGTAAAATTCTGGTCGAAAATACAAAAATACAATTGAAATCGCAATATCAAATGCGTTTAACTATAAGAGTAGCACTATATATCAAACAATTCTCTCCTACCATCAACCTGACATTATTTTACAGTGGAAATGTTGTTTTGGAAGTTTTTAAAAAAAGAAATACACTCGCACGATTTCCATTCGGTAGGGTCACGTGATAGCTTTTAAAAAACTTTTTTTCTTTCAAAACACAAAATAAACTATGTAACAGTCATGATACAAGGAAAAAACATTGTAAAGATAACACCTTTGACAATGGCCTGTGAAGTGGCTGAAAGCACCCGGAAATTTTATCATTATGGAACATTTTTAATTCTTTATCTCCACCAAAAAAAAAAATATATATATAAACATAATGAATAAGAAATAAATAAAACCTTCCTTTTCCTTCGTTTTTAAAGGAACCTGTTCAAAATATATAATAATATATAATTGTCTTATACTCTTCTGGTATATATAAACAACAAACCAAATTTTTGAAGATCGGACTGACATCCAAGACACCATATATATATAAAAAATATACACTTATATTGCTATCATTTTTTTTCAGTGACGTGATTTTGGAATAGAGAATTGGTCGGAGCTAGACACGCACGCATACAAGGGACAAGTGACCGCTGTCTCTGATCGGAAATCTGTCTGATCTCTCTGCTTTATTAAATAGGTGAGCGTCGCTCGACACGTAGCACTTCCGTCTCGCATTTTATTTATATTTCGAGTGCTCATTTCCTTGACATCGACTTGGGTTCGTAAAAAAAAATATATATATATATAACCTGCTACCTGAATTTTTACACTCACTGACATTTCAAATCAATATATATTTTCTGTCAGATATTGCCGGGCTTGCGTCGGTCAGTGCAAATACATTTCTGGGCAAAATTATACACCGCAGCAAAAGGATGTATATCATAATATGAACGGTATGAATTTTTACAAACAATTGCCCAAATAGTAGTATAGGCAAGGCTGCACAACTGTATCAGATTGCGTTTCCAGAACGAAGGCAGACGTATCATCCAACCTTTGCTGCTGATTATCATCGTGTTCGTGAGGTGGGAGCCGTGGTACCATAGACTATCTTAATAAGTATTTTTGAATTGAATCTTGGATTGTACATTTAGCAACTTCTGTCGTAAACTTAATAACACAAGAACGGAAGATTTGCGGACACGTGTTTATATAGATTTTTATCTTTGTACCGCGAAGCAATTATGAAAGAAATAAAAGCCTTGTCGGGATTCGTCAGTGTCGGCCATAATCTCAGCAAGATAAGATACGCGGATGACAGGGTACTTATAAAAAACAAAGGAAAATGCTGGAATCTTCTACAGAAGGCAGCAAAATAAAGTGAGAAGAAAGGACAAAGCATAAACTTAATGTATGGTCATCAGCAAAAATGAGAGCTCAGTATGCCAACTACAAGTTGGTGAAAGTAAAATAAAACAGGTAAAGAAATGTAAATGCCTGGGAAATGTTTTGACAGAAGATGGAAAGTGCAACATCGAGATCCAATGACGCATTGGCATGGCTAAAAACGCAAGAGTACTGAGGGTCAGGGAAATCTCATCGGAAACAAAAACAGAGTGGCGGATTGCTATGCAGTTATATAATAATGTGAATTTGGGGCAGCAATCATTCTTTTAAAAATATTTTAAAAAAACGACCAACAAGGAAAATTTTATTAGTTTTTTATTCAATTTTTACATTAAATTGACTATAAAATGACATTTATATATATACATTTCAATTAATGTTTTACAAATAAAGTAATACTTGAAATAAAAATCCAGTGGAGGTTAAAGAGTTCATAGAAAATAATGATGAGCTGAAAGAGATAAAGGCTTAGGAATGTGGAAGCCTCTTGACGGTAAGGAATGTTCGTTTAGAAGTTGCCGCTTCGCAGGTCAATAAGTCAGTAAATACTTTGAGGAATGTCTTTGAAGAGGTCAATAAGTACTTTTGAGAACAGGGAGAAATTTTTTTTCTGGTGTGGGTGACTAACGGAAATTTTTTAAAATTTTGTAATTTCCACTTAATATATATATATATATATATATATATATATATATATTAAAAAATTATATATATAATATATATTAAATATATTTAATATATTATATAAAATATATTAAAAAGGTGTGATCAGTGAGTATATATATATATACTCACTGATCACAACTTTTTTGTGTACTAAGTTAACGTTTTATTTTTTTGAAAAGCTTCAATTGTCAGCATTGATTCAACTATTTCCTAGGAGGACTCTTTTGATATGTGGGTTTCTTCATTTCGAAGAGATACCAAGAGAAAAATATTGAGAGGGACAAGTGACAGAGCTAAGTGGGAGTCCATGATCGCCTACATGCTGAAGGACCAGGGTTCATAAAGAAGAAGTTTCGAGAGAGGAACCCATCCCCAAAGTTTGTACAAGTATTTTTATGCACCATGACAAATATGTTCGAGTGTTTATGAGCGTGTGTAAATATTCACATATTTATGTTGAGACCAACAGTATGATTAAAAGAAAGAGACAAGAAGATAAATGCATTTAGTTTTAAGCAACGTATTTCGTTTGCTGATGGCATTTATCAAGGCAAAAATGATATTAATTCAATTGAAATAAAGTGTCTGTAAACATAGTTTCAGCTAAAACGAAATACAGTTTTCCTCCTGTCTTTTTCTTTTAGTCATATATATATATATATATATATATATATATATAGCATAGTACACTTGGTATGTAATCCAGGTAAATTCCAAGAGACGAACTCAAGAGAACTCAATGTTAAATTCATTTATTTGATTTAACAGAGTAATATAATTTATAAAAGATTTTTGATTATTACAATGTGTAATACATATTTCACCGCGTTTTGATGGTATTATCGCGGCTCGCCAGACCCAAATGGTACAACAGTAGGTAATCAAAATGTTTTTCATACGTCAGGTAGTCGTTCAGTAAAGGCTCATAGACATGACCTCTTTACGCAAGGAACGTATATTCCACTCCTCAGAATGTATATATTAGAATTTTACCTTGTAATCTGGTAATAAATAAATGAGAACATAAGAAAATGGCCTAACTTTGTAGTAATTTATTCAGCTTAATTCAATTAAAATTTTAAAAAACGTATATACAACGGTCAACAAACGACCAAAATATTTATTCACAAGAAATATTAAGTGGACTTTTAAAAAAGTATACGGTTTCATTTTTTTTTCTTAGAATTGAGTGATAGCAAAAGAAAATCTGCGATAATACATGGAAAAAAACAGACAAAAAACTGACAGCAATCGTGGGTGGGCCTAGAGAAACAAAGAGATAGAGATAGATATACACAGATAGATATAGTGCAGATAGATACACAAAAAATAAAGGAACAAAGAGATAGAAAATTGAGAAAAAGACATAATTGTGATTTTCCCAATCGCTGAATTTATCCAAATCAATACAGTAACTACGTTAATTCCCTAGAACATGTCAAATGCAATACATGTACAAAACAGCCGATGTTTCACGTGGAGGTAAACGCAGGTAATGTACGTTTCAACAAGAAAAAAACAGTTTGATACAACACTACAATAACAAAACAATGAGGAAGCGTTCCTGGCTTAGATCAAATCAAATGAAATAGATTACTCATTTAGTTTCTCCTAATTTAGAAGTTCGCAATCTACGACCAAAATAGGGTTTTTTAAAGCGGTCGCATGATCAGTGATTTTCAGTCATTGATGTTAGTCGCTGGTCGTGTTCTGGAGGTGGTCGTTCACTAAGGGTTAATTAACTTTAGCAAATCGTCCGTGCATAGAACAAGGGTCGTTAACAACAGGTGGTCGCTGACAAAAGGGTCGCATACAGCAGATTCCACTGTATATATATTTATCCTAATCGTTTTATTTTAAGAACAGTCTCAGTCCTTGACATTGATTCAACGATTTCCTTGAAGGACTTTTTCGATATGTGAATTTCTTTATTTAACATACCATCTTGCAATTCTATTTGTAGAGTCTACATCCACAGGATGTGCGTGGTGGTCCAGTGGATATTGGCTCGGAACAAGAAATCGGAGAGCCGAGTTCGAATTCCAGTTGAATTCATTGCATTCACTTACGCGCAAATACCCTTAGGAAAGGTATTAATCCGTCTCTTCCTTCCAGTTATGGGTTAAATAACAGGACAGATTGGGTTCTATAGCCTTGGATGGCAACCAGTCTACCGCAGAAAGCAATGGCAACCTACTGCGGGATAATCTTCTGCCCAATCCGTCATGTCTCTTTCGAGACATGATCGCCCAAGCGTGTATCACGTATGGCACTTAACTGACTGACTGACATCCACTATTCTTATCTGTCTTTCTTAAACATCGCAAATGTTATCTACGCATTCGAAATCCAACAATTATAGAGATCATTATTAATACAGAAAGCAAATTTATGTATTTCATTAACCAGTTTTCATATTTGTCTTACTGCGTATTTTTTTGCAGGAAATGAACATAAGTGTACCGTTGCAATCGACGGGGCATATAGCAAAATACCAAAGTACCGGCGGCATTCACAATGTATTACTGGTATCAACTGTCTCAACGTAGGTCTTGAAGATACCACCATATCATTACATTACCATTGTTACCAGTCTGAACCTTTTAATACAAGGCACAGGGAGCCACAATTTTACATTTTTTAAACCAAATTCTGGTTTTGCCATCCGAATTTAGAATATCAAATCAGAAAACACTTTTTTAAAAAATATTTTGTATTTCAGTTTTTGTGGTCCTTGGCGAATTTAGTTTCTTGTTGGTAATTGCGAGGCTTGGTAACCGGCTTTGTTTTCTGCTGTTGTCATTCATTTGCAAGGTTCGACGTTTGGTTCGTTCAGAAATGCTCTTCTCTCTATCTTTGTTGTAAAAAGTGATTACTTGAGTTACTGTTGTCTTTCTAACGAATTTGCACGAGATACTAGATTAGCAACTAGATCCCACCCTTTTACAGTGAAACCGATAAAATGCAGCCGTAACTTCTACTCCAACAGTTTCTTTCCTCGCACTTCCCGACTGTGGAATTCTCTTCCAAACGATTGCTTCCCCGACGGCTACAATCTCCAGGAGTTTAAATGTAAGGTCAATAGACACCTCCTAACACACTAACCTGCTCCCATTCTATCAAGCACTCTTCCCATCTGCCCGACCCTCATCCTCGCTATCCTTACTCATCTGTCACCTTTCTCCTGACATTCCCTATGTCTATCCACTCCTTCTCTTTACCTTCCCCTATGTAGCCCCATGCGCAATAGTGGCAGTGGAATGCCTTGCTTGGGGTGAGATGATTAAAAAAAAAAACCAAAAAAAAAACCTCTCCTCTCAACTTTTTCAACCTACAGAATTATCTCTTTTTTTTTATTTTTCTCTGTAAAACTTTTAGTATGATATACCTGAATATTCTTGTAGATCACTAACGAACGTGTCGCGTTCAGTCATTTAAATAAACTTTCTATAACATAATACATAAAATGACATTCTGCCGATCTCTATGACTATATTTAAATGCTTATAACGATTAAAATGCTGCCAGGTTATTTACTAAATGTTTCGAAATCTCCATAAAAATGCACAGTGAGTACATATATAGGAACATATACACATTGTTTTTGTTCTGTTTTCATTGACTCTTAGCCCGCTTAAAATTAATTCACATTTTTCTATGTGTACGTATTATAATTACTTCAGTTTTAAAATACTGCACTAACATACATTTAAGAATCGGTTATTAATTAATCAAAACAGAGTAACATCAAATTGATTTTGTTTATTTTGCATGATTTAAATCCCTTTAAATTTTTAATCTAATATTAGTAATTTATTCCTAAAACAAGGCCTTCAATAATTAAATCAGCCGGAAACTTTGAATTTAACGTGAATGTCCCTATAGATTTATCAATTGCCGAATTTCAATTTTGAAACATTCTTGGAAGTCATGGAACCTTCGGTTCGTAACTTCTCGAGGGCCAGTTCTTTTTAAAACACTGTTTTGAAGTTTTAATTTCGAAACAAAACTTGAAAGAATATAAGATGGAAGAATTTATTAATTAAAGACAGGTTTTTTTTTTAAATGAAGCCCTCTTCACCTGATCAGTCGTACGAGTCACATATAAATGGTTAAGCAAATCTAGATGCCCGTTGGTCCTTATTTCAATTTATGGATCATTTTTGTCTTTCAGTTATTTAATTTACTCAAAGCCAGTAGAAAGAAACAAGCGACAGATTAATTATCTGCTTTCTAATTTGTTTATCAGTCAGTCAGTTAAGTGACATACGTGATACACATTTGGGTGATCATGTCTCGAAAGAAGCATGACTGACCTCAGCTAGATTAGTATATAATAGTGAGTTTCAGTCCACTCTTCTGGAGATTTTCAATTACTGACAGGGTTTTTCTTATTTTTTGTTTTAGTTATACGAAGTTGGGTGTAAGTAATTTAACTTAAATGGATGCTCTTATTGACTAGCAGTATAGGACGGCGTTGCTCGGATGAAAGCTTTAAAACTAATCCATGATCCTGGAGCTCAGACTATTTGGACGTTGGCACGAAAGACTAAAAAGCAATAGTTGTTTCTAGTTAAAGCGAAGCCGTAGACTGAAAGAAAAATGAATGGATGTAAGTCGAATTTTGATTTCCTTGTATTGATAACAAAGAAGATTGTCTCGTCGTAAACTCAATTTTGAAGGCTAAATAAGTCCTCTGAGTAAATAATATCACGGCTGAGACTAAGAACTACAATTATACCTTCTTAGAGTCAAATCCGATGCAAAAACTAAAATAAAAGGGCTGAAAAAATACAGACATCCAGGCAGATAAACATACGTACACACAAACATCTTTCCTTTATATATATATATATATATATATATATATATTATCGATTTTCTGCACTATTGTAAGAACTGCAACCTTGAAACTTCTAAATACCGTTTCTTATGTCTTTGTCTATGAGTGTATGAAATTTGATTAAAATATTTATCGGGAGTATCTCGACACAAAACCTAGCTAAGAACACCCGCAGACACTTATAGTACAACTGTGTAAATTTTCAAGAAAATCGGTTCAGCCGTTTTGGAATCTATAGGTAACGGACACACACACAGACAACGTTCCCTTTATAAATAAATTTGTATGTTCGGTGGTTTCTTTACTCTTGTGTGTGTGTGTGTGTGTGTGTGTGTGTGATCGCGCGAATCGCACACGTGTCTTTCATGCCTGTATGTGAGTATGTGTCAAATATGGTGGTTTATACGCACACACACACACACACACACACACACACATACACATACACATATATATACATTGTGTTTTGTAAAGTTTTACTTGATATATATTAACGTTCTGAGCATTTTTTTGTTTTAGTATTTACATAAGACCATAATTGATGTATGGTGGAAAAGGAAGTTGTCATAAGAGGGTCTCTGTCATCTACTGTAAGAGTATCTCCAAACTAGTCCAAGACATACGCTTGCTAAAGACCTCAAGTATTATGTCTGTTACCAATAAACATGCCACAATCTCCTCTTTGTTGAAACATGCACCAGTTGAACTTTGTCAGTTTCTTTTCAGAATTATAAACAACAGAAACACTTAACTGACTATAAGATAATGAATGGACTTATTTCGAGTTTGTGCTGTTCTTTAATTCATGTTTTCTTTTAAGGTAAGTGCATCATTGATAATGCTTGTTTATGGCTATATTACGTTGGATCCTTTCTCGTAGGATCACCGAAGTTAAGTCACGTCGAGCCTGGTTAGTATTTAGATAGCTAGCCTCTTAAGAATACTAAGTACTGTAAAATTTGATGCTCAGTTGTGTTATGAAAAATGGCTCGGAACTGAAGATTGGATTGTCTAGTTCCAATTTCAATCTATTTCGTGATATTCAATTAAGTGCAAACGCACTTGGGAAAGGTATGAATCCACCTCCTCCCCGCAACTATGTCTTAATTTGTGCGGTACCTCTCACAAACAAGAAAACCTTAATGAATTCATTTGCACATATTTTGTATAAACTCACAAATACTACATGCTTACTATAAGACTATTTTGAAATCGCTATCTAGCGACAATTTAACAATCGGTCAATTTTTACAAAACTTTCAATCGGCTCGGTTGATTCTATCCACTAGAGAGATGAAGTTTTTCTGCTCAGCACAGATGATCCATCCTGAACAGTACTTAAACCTTTGAACTCGTCTCATCAATCAGTTTGCCCGATAGCACCAGCACGACCACTTGTCTGACTCACTGCATTCGGGCAGAGCGGGACCAAGTCGAGGCTCTGCCGAATGCTGGAGTCTCGTCTGAGCAATATTACACAATAATTTTTTGCCCGGGTTCAACGGTCCGGATACCCCCACATTAAAAAATAATAAATTTGTGCCACATTCCTTCTCGGTGGGGAGGTAAATAAATATCGTTGATCCGGCAGCAGATGCCAAATGAATTCGCCTTGTAACAGAAAATAATCACCCACTACATTCACCATGCGGCACGAACTGGAATCCATGACGGTCCAAACGTCACCCCAGCAACTCGCCAATTCACTCACTGAGACTTCCAAGTTAAACTCGAAACTTTACATTCATTCAAGCTCACAATATCCTTGTACAAACATTCCTTCACATTGAATATTCTATCACAAACTCTCAATCATCTAAGACATTCATCCAACAAAATAATTCAATCAAACCTGTAACATTTAGCAAGAAATAATAATTTTAAAACACTTTCTTTTCGGTTGATATCGTACAGTCTAAGAGAGATTTTGTTAATGCAATTGAGTGAGAGAAATTGATATTAGTGGTATTGTTAGTTGTGCTTTATTGTAATCTGCGATGTGGGCATACGTAAAAAAAGAATTTTTTTAATACTATTATGTACTTATAAAATCCGGGGAATAGAGAAATTGGCTAACACTTGGGAAAAATAGAAAAAATATAGTTTCTTCATTTTTTATATACGAAACAAATTGTTTTGATCCAAGTAAAAGGTTGAAAAATTTGCCGTAGTCATAACAAAATATCAGGATTTCCTTGATGAGGTCAGGTATGGTTAAATCCTCAAAAATTATTCCTGGGGACAGATTCTAAAATCGAGAAACAGATGATATAATTGAAAGGAAGAATACAGAACTACATTACGTCATGTGAGCTGTGATATTTCATTCGTCTAGCCATGGCTTCCCGTAAAACGTGTGGTTGGAAAATAATCTCATTGGTGAAAACTTTGAGTCTCGTAGATCCTCCGAGAGGATTGAGCACAGCTATAAAAATCCAAACTCAGTGCGAAAAAAAGAGTTGTTTTGCTATTTTTTTAAAATTACATTCGAAATGGAACGACAGAAGGGAAAGTGTTCCCAATTGGGGAGCCACGACCCAGATGTTGGTCGCTTACCACAGAACTCATGACTGAAGATGTAAAGAAACGTAGAAAAGCTGAAGAGTTAATATCAAATAATGCGCCTCCGATAAGAAACCCGAAAGAACTGGATAGTTTTAAAAGTTCTTTGGAGAATTGAAAGCTGTGATTGTTCTTAACGAAGAGTTCGCACTGCTATAAAAAAATTTTTAAATAAAAGTTGATGAAAGAGGTTTTTTGAGCAACAATGGTCAAACGACCCCCACACCTTCGCCGCTCGTCGTTCTGTTATTTGGCTGTGTCCGCAAAGTTTGATAAAGGCCGAACAGCCGTTTTTTTATTTAGAGAATTTACAGCCTGATTATTTAAAAAAAAATGAAAGCTCTGATTACCTTTAACGAAACTTCGGAAGAACTTATTTTTATTTGAAGATTGAAAAGCTCTGATATTTTTAATGAAACTTAGAAAGGACTTATTTTTATTTGAAGATTGAAAGCTCTGATATTTTTAAAGGAATCCTCTCTCCGTTGTAAATTGAATTTCAACAATTGTATTTTTTGCTATTGTAATTAATCATTTTTTTTATTATTATAAAGACTATCTTTAGTGACTCATCCAGGCGTCTTCGAACTTATTTATTTAATTTTTTTGTGCCGTAATTATTTTAACTTCGGAAGGACTTATTTATATTTGAAGATTGAAAGCTCTATTTTTAAGTGAATGCTCTCTCCTTTCTAAACTTGAATTTCGACAATTGTATTTTCTGCTTTTGTAATTAATCATTTTCTTTATTATTATAAAAAATGTTTTTCTTAACTCCTCCAGGCTTCTTCGAACTTATTCATTTAATTAATTTTTTTTTTTTTTTGGTTCCGCAATTATTTTATTTTAATCACAAGTGTACACAAGTGTCCGGTCTGGATATGGTAGAAATACGACTACTTGGTTTTCACAACGTGACTCTCTGAGATCAAAAGAACACAGCGTGGGCAGTAAGTTTGTTGTTGTAATAGACGTCTTGAGGACCAGCTACTGTGACTAGATCATCACGACTAGCGGCCCGAAAGCATCGACATAATTGGTGCCGTTTCGACATCATCATCGCAGCAGGCTCCGTTCCCGAACCAGCGAACGAACTAGCCGGGCAGACGTGTGTCACAGCGGTATTACTAGATATTTTGGCAACCAAAACTTACTTTTTTACTATGAATTTATTGCAAGTCTTGATCTCTTAAGAGCGTCCAAGAATTTCCATATTGGGAGATAATGCGATGATAGTTACTTTAAAAAAAAAACGATATACCATACTTCTAGGGCTTTATTAGTTCAAGGTAAATCAACATGGGCTCACTCAAAGCAAGAGCACATACGTATTTTAATTTATTTCGAATATAATTTAGTATAATTGTACTTTCGATTAATTTTCTTTGAAATAAATAAGTGTTTTTCGAATAACTGCTTTCAAACAATTATTTTCCAAAAAATTTCATCTATACAATTCATAGCAGTGGCAATGAATTTCACAAGTTAAATTAGTGCAAATAGTTTAAATAACATTATCAGCACCAGATTTTCTCAACCCTCTGAGTTCAAAAACACAACGTTAGAGAGGCGTGGTTGGTCGTGAAAAGGCAAATGTCAGCTAAGTTGGGGGGTCAGCTCAAGTAACTTGAAAACGAAGGCTGTCTATAGAGCTACATTATTGACTAGGTGTGATATGGTTGAAGAGTTATAGTCTTCCTTATTTCATTGGCTGGTTTTGAAAGCTTAAACCGGTCTGCTATCAATCCAAATTGAATCACAGGTAGAATAAAAAGAAGTTTGGTGTACGGTTTAAAGCGATATCCCATACGTCTAGGGCGTTGAGAAAACCTGAATGGCTGGTAAAAAAAAAATTAAAAACTCGATTAAATTCGTACGAATTACACAAACTGAAAAACTGGGGAGAAACGCAAAGCCTAGTGTCAGTCAGTCAGTTAAGTGCCATACGTGATACACGCTTGGGCGATCATGTCTCGCAGAAGATTATCCCGCAGTAGGTTGCCATTGCTTTCTGCGGTAGACTGGTTACCGACCAAGGCTATAGAACCCAATCTGTCCTGTTATTTAACCCATAACCAAGGGTATTTGCGCGTAAGTGAATACAATGGATTCAACTGGAATTTGAACTTGGCTCCCCGGATTCTCGTTCCGAGCCGATATCCAATACACTACAATGCACATCCGACTTACACGACTAGTGTAAGAAAACTAAATATGGTGTGTTGTTTAAACCACATGAATGGCTGGTGTGGCAATATATCAATTAAGGTTTTTACAAATAAAAGTAATTTCTTTTGGTTGGTACAAGGTCGTTAAAATGTTCATAGTAGTAATTTGATGGAAAGAGTTTATGCGTACGTATGTATGTATATCTGTAAGATCGTTTGTTTGGTAGGATTGTCTTTAAAAGTGTTCGCTCAGTCTTTTGGGTTCCAGCCGGTTATTAAGTACATTGGTGAACGATAAAGAAGAAGGTGGTGATAGAGAAAGGGAGGCAATAGTAATACGATGGCTTGACGTTTGGCGAGTGACAAGTTAATTGTGCTTGTATTTTCTCGCTGCGATCGTCTTCTTGTCTCGTCTTTTTATTTCGTTTTCTTTTTTTTTTTTAATCATATCACCCCGAGCAAGGCGGCAAAGCCACGGATGTGCAGGGGGCTACATAAGAGTATAAGGATTAGAGGAGACTGAAGAGAAAGACGAACCAGTTACAAAAGAGCAAGTCAAGAATGGGAATACAGGTGTGATGACAGTTGCAAAGGTGGAGAGAAAGGAAAGGATCTACAAGACGGTAAGGAAAGAAGTAGGGTCAAGTAGTTACGAGATGGGTATTGACCTTGCATTTAAATTCCTGGAGGTTGTAGCTGTCAGAAAAGCAAGAATAAGGAAGCGAGTTCCACAGGCGGGAAATGCGGTAAAAGAAGCTGCAGGAGTAG
Source organism: Ascarosepion bandense (assembly GCA_037127315.1). Taxonomy (NCBI): domain Eukaryota; kingdom Metazoa; phylum Mollusca; class Cephalopoda; order Sepiida; family Sepiidae; genus Ascarosepion; species Ascarosepion bandense. The sequence continues at coordinate 2,785,083 of JBBBDQ010000511.1, forward strand.
AATTGTTGTCTGCATTTGGTTGATCTAACTGTGAATGGGTGAAACCCAGTTACCAGTCTGGCTGCACGAGTAAACACCTGTTGCAGAGGCCCAAGAGACTCAAGCTCGTTGAAGCAGAAGCCATGGTATTTTTTTTAGATCAGACAAAGGGAAGCCACTTCTCGTCGGTGGGAAAGTGGTTGTAGTCGAGCTGCCACGGACGAATGGTTGATTTGTATATATGCAGGATGGTTTCGAGGCCATTAAATGCTGAAATAGTTCAGCATCTTACTGCCCATAAATTCTTCTCCGACAGGCAGTATGGCTTCAGCTTTCCCAGCCGACATGCTAACGACCATTACGGAGTACATCTTTCAGGGTTTCGAGGAGTCCGTCGAGGCTCGCGTTGTTGCTCTGTACATCTCAATGGCTTTTGACAGGGTTTGTCACTCTGGCCTTCTATGCAAGCTACGGAGTTATGGTATTACCGGACAACTGCATGACCTGATCCAATCTTTTTTTTATCGTATCACCCCGAGCAAGGCTGTAACGCCACTGATTTACAGGGGCCTACATAAGAGTAAAAAAGATTAATTAGAAGAGAGTGAAGAGAAAGACGAATCAGTTAGAAAGGAGCAAGAGAAGGATGGAAATACAGGTGTGATGACAGTTGCAAGAGAAAGGAAAAGATCTACGGGGCGGTGAAGAAAAAACTAGAGTCAAGTGGTTAAGAGATGAGTATTGACATTGCATTTAAATTCTTGGAGGTTGTAACCGTCAGAAAAGCAAGAATCCCACAGGTGGGCAGTGCGAGAGAAGATGCTGTAGGAGTAGAATTGTCGTCTGCATTCAGTTAATCTAACTGTGACTGTAGTCGAGTCGCCAAGTCGGTACCTATCACATTACTGATTCTCATTTGGAGTCTGTCGAGAACACTGAGACGAACAGCCGGGGCGCGGGACCATATATGGCAGCAGTATTATATGCAGGATGGTTTCAGGTGGGAAAAACTTTCTGGCCCGACATAGTGACCCAACCTTCCTAGCAATGGATTTAGCTATTGACTCAATGTAGTGGTTCCATTTGAGATCAGAAGAGAGTGTAAGGCCGAAGAGACGCAGAGTATTGCTTTCGGGGAGACTCGCTTGGTCCATGCTTATGGGAGGCAGAAGAGGTTGCCTGTGATGATTGACAGACAGTAGCTTGGTCTTAGACGCATTGAAATTTACAAGCCACTTCTTACCCCAATTCACCACAGAGTGTAGATCCCTCTCAAGATCAGCAGTAACATTATGTTTGTCCGTCACGCCTGGATTCTTACTGATGCGGGAGTAAATTGTGGTGTCATCTGCGTAGATGCCTACCTGGCTCTTGATCTTGTCTGAGAGGTCATTTATGGAAATAAGGAAGAGCGTCGAGCCTAGGATAAAGCCCTGTCAGACACCAGCGTTTGTACAGTAGGGTGTGGAGGCATGCCCATTCAGGACGACATTCATTATGCGGTTATGTATGACTCCGTCTGTCACTTCTCAGTTCAGTTAGCTACCTTTTCTTTCTTTACCGTTCTCCCTCCTCTCCTGACTGCTCCCTTCTAGATAGCATTTCTGACAACATAGATAAGACTATTTCCTACCACCAATTCGCTCACATATTTGTATTCGGAGATCTTAACGCCCATCATGCTGAGTGGCTTAAAGACTCTGTTACTGCTTCAGCGGGCATCCACGCCATGAATTGTGCCATTTCTCAATTCTTTACGCAAGTGGTGGACTTCCACACACGCTTTTCAAGCACTCCCTCTGGACACTCCTCTCTACTAGATATATGCTTTACCTCTGCACCTGACTCCTGTGAAGTCTCGTAGCTTTGCCCTCTAGACAACTCCGACCATGTTGTTGTCTCCCTCAATATTTCTTTCCACTCTCACTCCCCCCCAGGAGCCTCCTACCTATAGGACCTCCTACTGCTACCAAAACGTTGACTGGGACGTCTTTCGCGACGTCCCCTGTGGAAAAGTGTTTGATCTCCCAGTTGATGACTGCGTTTCTGAGATTACTTCTTGGGTGAAAGCTGGCATTGATGGCTTCATACCTACCAGGAATTATTGTCTCAAACCTCATTCCTCCCCTTGGTTATCTCCTGCCTGTTCGGCCACCATTGCCCACAGGAACCACTACTTCCGACTATTCCGGAGACAGTCATCTGATCACAATAGGCGCCTATTCACGTCTGCTCGTAATGAGTGCAAGAGAATCCTGAATGACGCCAAGCGATTGTTTGCCGAGAGAATGAAACAGCGCATAGCTGACCGCAAGTTCGGCTCGAAGGACTATTGGCGGTTATGCAAACGGGTGGTGAACAATAGCAAATCCTCTATCCCACATCTATTCAATGAATTTGAGGTCCTCACGTCATCTGCGGACAAAGCTGAGTGCTTTGCTCGCAAATTCTCATCCAAATTTACATTTGACTCATCTGGTATACCCTCACTCGAGTTCCCTATTAGAACTCAAGCTAAACTGTACGACGTCTATATTACCCCGACAGTAGTATCCCGAGTAATTTCTAAACTTGACCGTCATAACACGAGTGGTGGCGATGGAATCCAGGTGATTGTCCTTAAGAAATGTGCCCCTGAACTCTCCTCTGTCCTCTCTAATCTCTATAACAACCGCCTTTCTGCTTCCTGTTTTCCTGCATGCTGGAAGTTCTCTTCTGTCGTTCCTGTATTTAAGAACTGTGGCGAATCCTCAGACCCATCCATCTATCGCCCTATCAGCCTTCTACCTATTTTCGGGAAAGTGTCCGTGGCCATAATGAATACCGAAATAGTTCAACATCTTACTGCCCATAAACTCTACTTTGACAGGCAGTATGGCTTCCGCTTTGACAGGTCCACGGAGTACATGTTCCAGACCCTTGAGAAGTCCGGCGAGGCTGCTGCTGTTGCTCTGGACATCTCTTTGAGGCAGAAGAAAATGAAGGCAAGATGAATGATTAGAACGCAGAGGTTGATGTTAACAAAACATTACGCTGGAATGCAATAATATATCACATATGTTATCAAACAAAGTATAACTTCTGTTTATATGCGTAACAAGAAAACACAGCTTGGTTAGAAAGTTTAGATTTAATCGAAATCGCGAGTCACTTAATTTTAAAAATTCCAACTTTTTTGTCGGAAGTATCTGCATGTTTATTTTCGAAAGGTTCCATTTCTGTCCATCTCTGGAAAAAAGTCAGTGACAAATATTTTTTATTTAATAAAAAGAGATCGGTTTATTTTTAAACAGGAAATAATAGCCTCAGCAGTAATTTAAAACTGAAACGAAGTCCCGTGTCCCTTAATTCAAAAAATATAATATAATTAATAAACAGATCAAAAGCTTCTTGGGAAGATAATTGCATTACTTTTACTTTCCTTGAAAAAAATGAACACTCATAGAAATATTTTCTTTGAGTTATGTTAAAATTTTATAACTTCTGTACGTCAGAAAAGTATCTCTCTAGACATTTTCATTAATTTATTTTACGACATTTTGTTGCGCGTTGAAAGCAACATGGCTGCGTGGAAACACATTGGGTGTACACTATTTCATAAAACTGATAAATATCAAATTTATCACCAACAGCACGATTTATATACTAGTAATAATAAATGGGAGTATCTCTTAGATATTTGAGAAAATTCTACGTTGACTGTTTTTATAATAAAGACTCTAATGAATTTATAGAATATTGTAAAGTTAGTTTCGCGCAAGTATTTTTATTTGTGAAGTTCGTACATTTGTCTTAGAATTTTCTACCTCAATCTTTCAGACTGAGAAATCCAGAAACCATTCTTACTGTTTTATCGCAGTCATTCAGCTTGTACAATCAGTATACCACTTTGTTACTGTAGTGAACAAAACAAATTCTAAATTTAAAATTAAATCTGACTCATTGATTTTGTTAGGAAAAAAAAGGGAAAAGAAACGTTCTAGAATTTACAAACTTTGCACACAAAACTCTTGAAATTTCATACCTCAATGCGAAATGTTTTTCGCTTAATAGAAAACTAGGAAACATCTAAAAAAATTTTCAAATAATATTTAATTATAAAAACAAACAAACAAAAAAAAACAAATTCCTTTTACGGACCCTTTTCGCGTGCCGACGAGAAGTTTGTTTGTCATCCAATAGGAAATGCAGAATTACATCCGGGTGTGAAGTCCCAAATGACCTGTTTGGAACCCTAGTACATTTGACTCATTTGGAGTACACTCACCCGACTTCCCAGTCAGAACTGATGCTAAACTGTCTGATATATACATTAACCCGAGAGTAGTATCCCGTGTAATATCAAAACAAGATCGCACAAGGCTAGCGGTGGTGATGGAATCCAGCTGATTGTCCTTAAGAAATATGCCCCTGAACTCTCCTCTGTCCTTTCTAAACTCTATAACTACCGCTTTTCTGCTTCCTGTTTTCCTGCATGCTGGAAGTTCTCTTCTGTCGTTCCTGTATTTAAGAACTGTGGTGAATCCTCAGTAGTATCCCGTGTAATATCAAACAAGACCGCACAACGTTAGCGGCGGTGATGGAATCTAGGTGATTGTCCTAAAGAAATGTGCCCCTGAACACTCCTCTGTCCTCGACCGACCTTCGCAAGCACAAACCACAGGACGCACGCAGTTAGTGCGGTAAATTTAAAACCAGTATTCCGTGTTAAGAATGAGGTTAAAGAAAATTTTCTTAATAATGTCTAACCTTTTTTAATATTTTTTTAATAAAAAATCCTCAATAAATCCGATCTGGTATGCATTCTTGCTTGATCAGAGTCTCGTCTGGATAAAAATAGACAAAAATATTTGCCCGAACTTTAAGGCTCAGATTTCCCACTTTAAATGACCCTGAGTCACATCAGCCTCCGCCATATGCCTTGTGTGGGGGTTGTAGATATCATCCTCTCTTGCTTGGGGATTTTGTAATATGATATCTTTACAGGCTCATGTGAGAGCAGAAAGGTTTCTTCTTCTCTGAGTCGCGTCAATGACTCTTTACAACTTTCTGTATTTTGTGATTCTTAGCAGTCATTCTCCCTTTTGCTAAGAATCTCGGTTCCCATTCCGCCATCCATTCCGCTCGTTACGCAAGTGGCTCGCTGGCATCCCCATTTACCTTGTTCCCAATATGTCCCGTTGGTCAGTCAGTTAAGTGCCATACATGATACACGCTTGGGCGATTATGTTTCGACTGAGCAGTAGTAAAAGTTTTCAGTGGTAGTTGCAGTTAGAGATTCGCTGTAGTCCTTCAACATCAGGTCATTTGAAAAAGTGATACAAAATAGTTGCAGCGTGTTGCTCTCCAGAAGACTCGCATTAGCCATGCTGCTGGCTAACAGGAATGTTTCTTTATGAAAATTAAAGTAGAGCAGTTTTGTTTTGAAGTCTTGCTTAAAATTCACAAGCCAATTCTTGTACCAGTTAACCACAGATTGGAGATCCATTTCAAGATCATCCGCCTGGCTTACTTTGTCTGCCTTGGAAGATTTCCTATTGTCAGTCAGTCAGAAGTGATCGGTTTGGGCGATCATGTCTCGAAACAGACATGACTGACTGGGTAGAAGTTTATCCCACAGTAGATTACCATTGCTTTCTGCGGTAGACTGGTTGACATCCAAGGCTATAGAACCCAATCTGTCCTATTATTTAGCCCATAACTTGAGGGAATAGACGGATTAATACCTTTCCCAAGGATATTTGTGCGTAAGTGAATGCAAGGAATTTAACTGAAGTTAGAACTCGGCCTCGGTGTTAGAGAACTTAAAAGGAAATTCTTAATAATTAAGTGACCATTGTAGAAAATGAAAAATATACATAACACTGTACCCAGAAAAGTTCAACTTCTTTTATGTGCAATGTCTCTTCAGGACATAAGAGATCATGACTCTCCACATGTTTAGCCTAACCTTCCAAGCTGGTTCAAGGCATGTTAGAAGAGGGCGCTAAGAGAATTTCCAGCAAGAAATTGCCAGTACTTTTTGCGGTAAACTGGTTGCCATCCAAGTCTGTATAACCCAGTCTGTCCTGCTGTTAACCCTCTCCAGTTTAGAGTTTCCTTCTACTAGACTGGTTGACACCAAAGGCTATAGAGTTCGGTCTATCCTGCTATTGATAGTGGTGGGGGAGAGGAGATAGTTTCCTACCTTTTCCAAGGGTAATAGCTCGTAATGAATTAATGTAATGTTTTCGACTGGAATTCGAACTCGGTTTTCTTATCCCTTAATCCGAGGCACTATGCATTATTCCGCAGTGCGTCTATATAGTCCTCCTACATGACAATGAAATCTGGACAATCTCCTCACAGATGAAGATTAGAACAAGCAACAGAAATGTGGTTCTACTGCTGATCATATCTAGGATTGAATATGTGAGCAACGAAGAAATTTCATAGAAAATAGAGAAAAAAGACAAACTTCAACCTAACTTTAGGAAGATACTTTTGAAGTTTCTAGGTAAAATAATGAGGAAAGAGGCCTTGGAAAACCCGATACTCATAAGAGAAAATGAAAAAAAGAGGGTCAGAGGAAAGCAACGCGTAACCTTCTTTGTGAGCTTCATAAAAGGATGGCGGAAAAAGATTTACGAGAAATAAATAGATAAAATGTATTACAAGCTACAACGGACATAATATTTACCTCTCCTCTAACCTAGCTGCAACTTGATGATCACATTTAATGCCTCGAAAATCAAACTCGACAAATTCCACTAATGGCGATCGGACTATGATTTTTCCCCAATCGTGACCGAGGGAGAACCTGTGACTTGAGTACCTATTGCGACTTACTCAACCCAGATCTCAAGTGGAACTCGCACCTATAACCCATTGCTAAAGATACAGCTTAAATAGTCGGCTCTCCAGCAAGTAGCTGGCCCCTTCTGATATCATCTACCTTTATAAGAGCCAAATAAGGCAGTCATTGGAGTACTGCTGTTATAAATAGGCCCAGTCTTTACTTTCCACTCTCGATACTGTCCAAAAGTGTCTCCCCGTCCAGGTGGATGATAAATTATTTTTCACCGTACTTTTCCCCACAAATGAAACGCCACATTCTTATCACTGCCCCATCATTATTTCATGCAGAGTTTTCAGATGATTACATTCCTTAGTTAAAGCATTCCTAACTTTTAGGACGAAGACATGTCATGCCACGCCTAATGTAGCGAACAATACTCTCTCTTTCTCTTCATATTCCCCTGGAGAGGTGTAAGTTCTACTATACCAGCTTTATCCCACAAAAAGCAGGCGTGTGAAAAGAAATCCCAGGTGTTTGATTGCTTAATCGCTACAATCATAACCTATTTAAGTAAAGGTTTATCTGTTATCTTCCATAACATATCACTCAAAAAGTCCTTGGCCTAACTCATAAAACAACAAATTTTAGGCAAAATTCGATTTTAATCATCAACATCGTCTCCTTCAAGAGTGATACACGGATTCCTAGGATTTCTCTAACAATTCGATACCTTTTTGTAGAACAATTTACCTTGGCCTCAAAATAAAGCCGGTAGTCGCTAGAGGCTAGATCTGAAGAATAGGGTGGATGCGGAATAGACTTGTAATCACTTTTTCATCTTTATTAGTGGCCGCTTTTTGGCCATTTCTTCTTTCAAACACACCAATAATGCTATATAATAGCCGATATTGATGGTTCTTACTTTCTCAACGTAATCGATGAACAAAATACCTTGCGCTTCCAAAATACGGAGGCCTAATCTTTGCCTGCCAATGTTTGCGTCTTTGGTTGGTTTGGACAGCTTTCACCTGCTGCTGTCCACTCACCTGATCGCTGATTTGACTCCGAAGTGAAAACGGTGGCTCCAGGTTTCATCCATTGTCAGACATTTACACAAAATTCGCCTTCTTGTTGCTTTGAAATAGTTCAAAATTACGCTCTGAATCGTCGACGGGATATTGTTTTTGATAGACTGTTAGCAACGCGGCGCCCACTTTGAACACAGATTTCTCATTAATAAATATTCATTCAAAATGATGAATACACTGCCTTCTGTTATGTTCAACTTTTCTGCTATCTCACGCAACTTCAATTTACGATCGGACAAAAGGAGTTTGTGAATTTTGCTGGAGTTTACCGGGACATTTGTCGATTTTGCTTGATCTGAGCGTTGAGCATCATTTGTGTCTGTACGGCCGCATTTAAATACCACCTCTTACCCGTTGTTTACGGTGGAGCAGAGCCCAAATAACACTTATCAAGTCATAGCTTTGCTTGAACATTATTTTTTTGGATAAGAAATAAAGACTTTATCAACAAACAAAATTGAGGTTTTTCCATTGTCTTGAAAATTTGCCGCAAGAGCGTCATTTAAATAACTGTAATTTTTAAACTAATAATAAGATCAGGCCCAAATTTTGTCACGTACCATTTGAAGGTAAGTACTTCATAAAAATCATATGGAGTTTGTATTTTTGATGACATCTATATTTCAGGCCACAAAACTTATTGAGTGATGTGTTATTTAGTGAATTTGAGTAAACAGATTGCGGAACAGGGTTTGGAATAAATAACAAAACAAAAGGGTTATAACGGACAGGAAATTGTGAAAAGCTATGATCGCTTTCGTCCTGAGGTGATACGGTAACTAAAGAATATGAATCAATCATCCTCCGGTACTGCCACGTTTTTAATATTAGATTTTTCGTTGTTATCATTGCGTTCGAAAGTAAGGAATTCTCGCCCAATTATTTCGTAATCATATGTTGCATTTAGTCTCTGTCTATTAGGTCCGCGCGTAATATACAGCATAATATATGTTTTTCCCATTTTATTAGATCTTTGCAAGAAGTTATCATAAATGAGCGCATCATGGCTCTCCACAATGTCCTGTCTATTTTAGCTCGTAATAAACTTTACTGCTTTTTCTTTTCTTTTTTTAAGCTCTTTCAAACCCTGTTTTCTAACCTTTTACACAATCTTGTTAAATAAGTTATGCGATCTATTTACGTTGTTCTTTTTTCATCGTCATTGTTGCAATATTCACGATGTTTCGACCGTTGCGTACTCCGTCGGTTTTCATGTTCAGTTTGAAATACAATCCCCCGAAAAAGGCCGGAGCGTTCAACGGCCGAAACATTGTGAATATGGCAACAGAAAGAGGGAAAGATAACAGTCCGAACAAGGAAAATAGTGTAAATAATTACAGTGATTCATCTCAGAAATAAGAATTGGTTATGCGCTGTTTTCTTTTCAGTCACTCCTAACTTCGATATGTTCTGTGAGTGTCAAATGTTCTAAGCCCTCCTTTCTCATTATGCACCCCAGTCTTTCAAACTTACTCATTTTCATTCTAGGTACAAGTTTCTTTTTTGTTATGAGTTTTTTTAAAACTTCGTCGTTCCTCACATGTTCCTTCCATGGGTTTTTAGCATTCTTGTCTAGAGATACACTTCTGTTGCCTCAGGTCTCTTGTTCATCTGTGAGAAGTTGTCCAGCGTTCCCCGAAAATGTGAAGGACCCATATTATAAAACACTTTTTCTTTTTTTCATTGTTTCTGACGAATATTGTCCTGTTTCTTACTGTAGAGAAAAAGCAACGAAGAAAGCAAGCAACCTTTAATTCGTAACGTTGATTAGCTTTGAAAACCGACCAAAAGAATATCATTTGAAATGCATAACGCTGTTGTAAAAAGATAAAATGAAAATTACAGGTGATATGAAAATTACAGGTGATATGAAAATTACAGGTGATATGAAAATTACAAGTGATATGAAAATTACAAGTGATTTGAAAATTACAGGTGATATGAAAATTACAGGTGATATCGAAAATTACAGGTGATATCGAAAAAACAAAATAACGCAAAAACCGGAAAATTAAAAAAAAACACCTGATAGAAACGTTTTCGGGCGCTGAAAATATAATGAAATTGTTTACAGAAACATCAAAATTAAGACTAACTGGGGAGCGAGAACTGTGAACATTTCGGCTTTATCAAGATGTTACTTTTGTTGACGATAAAGACGCTTGATTGTGCATGAAACAACACCTTCAGCCACAGATTAAATCTAATGAAATTTCAGAAAAGACATCCCAAAAGTTTTGGTTGATTTTACGACCTAACAACCATTGCTAAATCAGTCAATGTCGACCTTTGGTCTTATATTTGCTTGTAAGGATCAGATTTATAGTTGAGTCTATAGATAAAAAACATGAGTAATTAATCTTGAGCTACTAAGCAGTTATATTTTAGTCTATGCGTACAAATTTATAATTGTGTCTATCACTAACTTATTTGGACGTTTTTGCACTTCTACAGGTATCGATTTCCCAGATATATACTTGAGTCCGTTGCTAAACATTAGCTAATTTTATACATGAGTCGACATTTTTTTAGATTCTTACTTGCGTCCATAGCTAAGCATTTGTCGTATCTAAACCTTAGTCTCGCTGATCGGAGTTACTGTACTTATACATGCTTTTATTGATAAACATTAGCCAATTTCATAAATGGATCAATATTGGTCAGTGGTTGTAAAGCAGACCACATCTTAAAAAAACATGGAACACAGTATGAATTATGTCTTCACAGTAGAAATAATCTAACTTCAGTACTGTGCAAAAATGTTAAGACAAGAACTATTTTATCTTTTGTGAGTATTTATGAATTTTAAATAAAGTTTAAAATCACCCCTGTCCTAAAACTTTTGCACACTGCCGGTAGTGTACAAAAGTATTAGAACAGGGGTGATTTTCCTGAAACACTCACTGAAATTCAAATGACGGTTGAAAGGCCAAACCTTTGTAAAAATTATTTGACTAAAAAGGAAGAGGAAAGAAGGGTTCGGAATTTGAATTGGCCCCCACAAAACCCTGATCTCAATCCTATTTTAACATCTATGGAATATTTTGAATAAAAAAAAATTGATAAATCTCATATTGTTTTCAATACACACGTTGGGAACAAATACAAGCTACTTGGCAGGAGATACCATTAGATACATTGAAGAAGCTTGTGATGTCAATACGTGACAGAAAAAAAGGCTATTATGCTAAATATAAAATTTATTTTGTAACAAGTAATTTTTCTTGTTAAAGCATTTGTTAAGTAATTCAAATAAAATTGCTTTAATTAAATTGTTTATTTTCTATCAATATGCCTTATAAAAGAATAAAAGATAAAATAGTTCTTGTCCTAATACTTTTGCACACACACACACACACACACACATACATATATACATATATATATATATATATATATATAACCAAAGTAAAGCGATATTTTATTTAAAAAAGTTTACAGGTATATTCATTATTGCATGATTCGTTTACTCAAACCATAATTAGCGGACAAAAATATTTTATTTTTGCAATTAACAAGCTTTCAATGGCCGAGTACGTAAAAGCGTTGACAGAGTGATTAAATACGTGACTTTACCCAATGAGTTCTGAGTTCAATACCTGGCTACAGCAGAGACAGAATTAACTAAATATTGGCGAGTTGAATTACTAAAAAAGAATTAACTGAACAAGGACGTAGTAAGCAGGATTTAATCAATATACCCCGTGTACCAAATAAATTGCGTTGTTTGAAATTCCAAATATTATTAGCTGATTAAGGCCGTAGCCGGCAACGCCCGAAGCGTCATGAATATGGCAAAGACTAGTACAACAGTCTGAACGATGTAAATAGTTGCAATACCTCATGCAGAAATATAGACCGATGTTAAAAGAAATTATGTAAAATGGAATGATGAAACTAATCTTTACTCGCCGCATATAATGTGGTTGTCCAGTGTCTTAAACGACTTTGAGTTCCGATTTGTACTTCTACTATATTAGTTACAGATTAAGTTTGGAACGCCCACTCTGCTCTACTATTTAACTTATATATGGGGCAATTCTAAGTCCGAATCAGTGAACTCACCAACATATAAGCTTACAGTGCCATTAACCATTACACCACCATCATACCCAATCTCACTATGTATTTTGAAGTGGTCACATTGGAATACTTTTCAGGTTCGATGTTACTTAATTTCGGTGTCTAGGTTTTAGTTTTTGACTAGTTTTTCTTCGTGTGATATCAACTCTTTTTTTCTGTTATTTCTTGAAAGGCTAATTCATTTTCACCACCTGTAAACGTGTAATGCGAAAATGAAAGGTAAGCATTCCGGTTTTCTAACTTCATTCTTCTTTTACTTTTCAAATAAAAATTTAATTCTGTTATAATGACCATTTCTTAATTTTGGATGAAATTGTATTCTAAGTTTTGTAAGATATTCCCTTTGTATATGATAATGGACTCGACTGAGTTTACATATACACCTGCCATAGAGAAAACAGTAGTCGGAGCCGGCATTTGCCGCTCCTACTATGACACTGTCAGCTATCTGCTTCCGGGCAGAAAGCACAAACCCAGTCGTGGTTCCGCCGAAGGGTAGAACCACGACTCGGTAAAAATAGACAGATATTTTTTGGTCCAGCTATATGGCCGGGAATACCCACTATAAAATGACCATGTGTCACATCTAACCTTGCGTGGGAAGGCTGGTAAATACCGTCGCAGTCGGCATTTGCCGCTGTTACTATGACACTGTCAGTTCTCTGCCTTTGGATATAGGGCGCTCTCTGCTTCCAAGTAGAGAGCACTAACTCAGTCGTGGTTCCGCCGAGTGGCAGAAGCACGACTCGGTAAAAATAGACGGACATTTTTAGCCCCGGCTATATGGCCGGGAAGACCCACATTAAGAAGACCTTGTGTCACATCTCGCCTTACGTGGGAAGGTGGGTAAATACCGTTGCAGTTGGCAGGAGAGAGTAATTGTAGAGATCCGTGCGAGTTATCGGAGAGTACCGGAACTGATACATAAGATACCGAACTTACCCAGAGACTACTGCATCAGAAGTCAGACTAGCTCCGAGCTCCAGTCAGCTAGAATAATATACACGAATATAATATTTCCAACGACTTCACTTCAAGAATTGTATATATTTATTTCTTAATAATAGTATACCTGGATTTACTAACCTGCGTTCAAGTTTGTATACTACGGTCAATATAACCTACTTTTCTATCTCCATATCAGTTTTGTTGTTCATTATTTTGTGTGGTTCCTCATCCGGAATCCACAGCACTATGAAAAACTAAATATTTATAGATTGATTTGTTTTTTACGGTTTATCAACTCTTTGCATTTTATTTAAATGCAGAAAATAATTTAGATTTTTTTTTAATTTGGTGGTAATAATTGTTTAGGTGTAAAAGTTTTATTAAATAATTTTATTAAATAATTTTATTAAATAATTTTATTAAATAATCTGTAATTTAAAGAGAAGAGGTGTGTGCATATTTTTCCTAAGTGCGTTTGTGCTTAAGTAGATATAACAAACCTAATGGGAATTAAAACTAGTCTCTCGGATTAACAATGATGAGCGATTCTCCATTACACCATTTGCACACCCAAGTGATCACCTATTTAGGTACTGACCAATTTCGAAAGACATTTCAAAATATCCGGCATTTTATCTATATTTTAATCCCGTAGTGCCTACATGTGTCACGCTCTAGAACGAGATACGAATGTACAAACAGAAACAAAAGATTGAACATTGAACGCCGAACGATGTACACAAACATGCATAAGTGAAAAAAAAAAGAAAACAAACAAAAAATATAAAGCGAAAAGAGAATTACTGTACAATATATATAATCTATTAATTAAAATGAGCGAGTGAGTATTATGTACTTAGTTTTCCTTTGCTGTCTTCATTTTGATTCTCCTTGAACTTTTCATCCGTTTTTTATATATTTATTTTATCGAATCGGTTTTTTAATTCTCACTGTGAACAATATAGCAATTCGAAGTCTTTACATTAGAGTACAGTTATGTCTACCTAGGTGCCTACGAGTGTCACGCTTTTGCTGTAGTGAATGAAATTAAATGAATTTTCTAAATGTATCATATTTCTGTAGAAATTCATTGTAATGGAAGAAAGAACAAGACAACAAACAGCGGCAGCAAGAGAACGATAAAAATGAAGACCAAAACGATTATTAGCAGAGAGAGAGAGAGAGAGAGAGAGAGAGAGAGAGAGGGAGAGAGAGAGAGGCAATTCATGGAGTACTGCTGCCATTTATGGTCAGGTGCCCCTGCCGTTCTCCTCAGTGTTCTTGACAAGCTCCAAAGGAGAGTCTGTAATGTGATAGGTACTGATCTGGCGACTCGACTGCAGCCACTTCCCCATCGTCGAAATGTGGCCTCCCTTTGTCTCTTCTATAGATACTTTCATGGCTTCTGCTCGAACGAGCTTAAGTCACTGATGCCTCCTCAACAGGTGTTTACTCGTGCAACCAGACTGGCAACTGGGTCCACCCATTCACAGTCAGGTTAGCCAAATGCAGACGACAATTCTACTCCTTCAGCTACCTCTCTCGCACTTCCCGCCTGTGGAACTCGCTCCCGTATTCTTGTTTCCTGACGGCTACAACCTCCAGAAATTTAAATGCAAAGTCAATACTCATCTACTAACCACTGGACTCTAGCTCTCTCCCCACCCCTGTATAACCCTCCCTTTCTCTCCACCTATGTATATGTCATCGCACCTGCTTTCTCAGCTTTCTATTGTTCCTTTCTAACTAGTTTGTACTCCTCACTCTTTTCTAATTAATCTTTTTACATTTATGTAACCCCCTGCACATCAGTGGCGTTTCCGCCTTGCTCGGGGTGAAATGAATAAAAAAAAAATTCATAAATATAATGGAGAACGAATGCAAGAGAGAGAGAGAGAGAGGCAATTCATGAATATAATGGAGAACGAATGCAATTAAGGAGAAATCATATGAATAAAAAAAAGAGATAACTTTATATTTATAATTGTTATTGCAATCTTTTGTTAAATTTGTATTGTGGGAACTACCTACAAATGGACTGGTCCACACCTTTTACTTGGCTACCAACTCTGAGTAGGAAGTCACTAAGTAGTAGCCACAGAGTGCGTGAATATGTGAGTGAGGGCGCCTGTGAGAGAAAATACTCTCCAGTCCACGTTTACCTTTGTACTACGTTTCCCAATAATATACTATTCAACTTTATATCCGAGTCTGAGTTATCTTTCTATGGCCCTTCAGTTATAACAAGTTGTAAAGTTCAAATATTTAATGACGCAATAGAAGAATTTCTATGGACGTTTTATTGTCATAGAATCTGCCATACGCTTATTCAATCATTAACAGAAGAATTAAGATTCATCGGGATATTAAAATAAGTAAACGGGTTAAACCTAGTATGATATAAGTTATAATTTGTAACTGCATATGACAGCTCTTTTTTCATACTCAAAGAGACAGGGGAAAGCAGAGGATATCATTTGAAGGGCCTGATCAGGTGGATGCCAGAGCGGCGTTTGGTTGGGGCAACAGGAGAAAGCGTTCTGAGAGCCACCATGTTTAGGAAGACGCGGAAAGTAATGATCGCTCACGTCCTGAAGGGACATGGCACATAGAAGAAGAATGGAGAAGGGCTTGAAAAATCAGATACTTAAAGGATATATAGAAAGAAAGAGAGACGAGGGAAGTATCGCCTGACGTACTTGATTGGTTTGAGCAAGGGAATAGCGGAGCAGGGTTTAGGAGAGACACTAGGAAAAATGTGCATTGTGCTGCGGGGTGTGCGTTGCGGTGCAGTGGATATAGACTAGGAACGACAAATCGGGGAGCCGAGTTCGAATTCCAGTTGAATTCCTCGAATTCACTTGTGCACAAATACGCTTGGAAAAGGTAATAATCCGTTTCTTCCCTCCAGTTATGGGTTAAATAATAGGACAGATTGGGTTCTATAGCCTTGGCTGGCAACCAGTCTACCGCAGAAAGCAATGGCAAGATACTGCGGGATAATCTTCTGCCCAGTCAGTCATGTCTCTCTTGATACATGGTCGCCCAAAGCGTGTATCACGCATGACACTTAACTAAGAAAATTTCTTAAGCAAGTGGAGAAGAATGTGTTCTCATTTAACAATAAGAAGCGAAAAGATTTAACGAAATGTTTTTAGATGACATTCGTTTAAATCGAATAAGTGACTGCTATTATGTGAATTAATGAACAGTGAACCACGTTAATGGCGATTTTCTTTCTGCAGCTGGGAGCCATGTGCGATCTTTTCGCCAAATGATAATCAAGGGATGAGGCGTTACGTTAACCAGGAATTGTGTCGAGAGCTCCTGGGAAGAAAATAAGCTGTAAAGATCAATGTAGCGTAAAACACGATAGAAAAAGCGAGGAATGATAGAGAATTGGTGGGCAGGGACAATCCAGCGGTAGCCAGTAGAAAATTAATGATAACGATTAAATGGGAAAGGTCCTTATTACGCAGATACAACCTCTGCGTCTTAAGAGAAGCAAACATATCTCTTTGACGTGTTTGCAAGGAATACAAGCATGGGAAAACATGGCATAGTGGCAAGTGTAAAGGACTGTGACACATTTCGTAAGATCGAATGTACGCTAAACAAAATCAACCCTAGTGGGAGTTTAATTTTTGGATGCTCTGTACTTTTATCCTGCTCGAGGTGGAAAGTTTGAATTGCTAAAGTCTGAATTACAGGCAGCATTTTCCCACATTCTAGTGATTCAGAGAAGGTCAGGGTATCTCCCTGATGTCTGTGGCATTTTAAATATGGATGTGTTGAATGATCTGTGCAATTTCTGTTATAATTTTTATTTACATGTGAGGGTTCAAAATAAATTTAATATTTAGTAGAATAGCGTTTTGCTTTGATCACATCCTTCATTCTGTCAGACATTGACATCACAGGCTTTTTCAATTCGTCTAATGGTATCTCCTGCCAAGCAGCTTGTATTTGTTCCCAAAGTGTGTCTTGCGAAGTAATATCAGATTTATCAATTCCAAAGGGGGGAATAATAAAAAAAGTTAGTAATATCCAAGGATAATAGAATAATGAGTAGTTTCAAAATAACTTGTTTAAAAGAAAATAAGAAAAATTAAATATAACTACTTTTTAGAACATTTCTTTTACACCTAGTTTTAAATAATCATTATTTATTAGCAATTTTCTTGGCTTTTCACCCTGTATTTAAATTTCAGTGAGTTTTTTATGAAACCCCGAGGCCACATTATGCTGCAGGCTGCACCAGTCTCCATTCCTCACATGCTGCAAATAGTAACCAACTGATTCTGCCCTAGTCCTCTCTCCTCAACGAAAACACCAAGAAAAAGAACAAACAAAATAGCAAAATCATACCAGCTACTCGGAAAACGCCCAAACCTGTCTGTGTCTCTTTCACTAACATACGTAGTATCCGCACTAACTTTTATAGCGTAGAAGCATTCCTCCAAACTAACTCACCTGATATCTTAGCCCTATGTGAAACTAACCTTGACCCGTCTATCCCCTCCTCTGAGTTCTATGTTCCTGGTTACCTTCCCTTCTTCAGGAAGGACTCCAACGTCCATATGCATGGGCTTGGTGTATATGTCAGTGAACACCTCCCACTAGCTAGAGTAACATCTCTCGAATCCCTGGACCAGTCTTTCATGTGCTTCCGTCTCTCACTTCTAAGCTTTGTTACCTATCTCTTCTTCCTCTATCGCTCCCCCTCCTCTTCTGACTTCGGTACTTGACAGCATCTCTGACAATATCGACAAGGCCATTTCTTCACACCTATCCGCTCATATTTTCGTGTTTGGCGACTTTAACGCTCACCAAACTAAGTGGCTGGAAAACTCTGTAACCGACCCTGCTGTTGTCCACACCTTTAATTTTTCAATCTCCCAATCCCTTACGCAAGTGGTGGACTTCTCCACGCGTTTCTCCAATAACCCTAACGGAAGGGACTCGCTACTAGACCTCTGCTTCACTTCCACCAGAAATTCTTGCTCTCGGAAACTTCTGAACACGCCGTAGTTTCTGTCAACATCTCGTTCCACTCCACCCCTACCCTAGAAACCCAGACCAACAGAATATCCTGCTGCTATCAAACAGCAGACTGGGATTCGTTCCGTGACTTCCTCTGCGACGTCCCTTGGAACAATGTTTTTAGTCTTCCCATCGAAGATGGTGCATCAGAGGTCTCCTCCTGGGTTAAGGCTGGTATCGATGCTTTCATCCCTGCCAGGAAATTTCAGCTTAAATCCCATTCGTCTCCCTGGTTCTTGCCCGCTGAATGCTTTGCCCATAGATTCTCGACCAATTCGACTCTGGATTCGTCTGGAATCCATACACCCGATTTCCCATCTAGAACTGAGGCCCAATTGAATGACGTCCACATCACGCCCTCGCTGATTTCTAGCATAATCTCAAAACTGGACCCTCATAACTCGAGTGGTGGGGATGGAATCCCAAGCATAGTTTTGAAGAATTATGCCCCTGAACTCACCTCTATCCTTTCTAAGCTCTACAACCTCTGCCTATCTTCCACCTGCTTTCCTGCTTGTTGGTAGTCTTTTACGATATTGGAACATATTCAAGAACACTGGTGAACCATCGGACACGGCAAATTACCGCCCCAACAGCCTTCTTCCAATTTTCGGCAAAGTGTTCGACGCCATTATCAATGCTGAGGTCGTTCAGCATCTCACAGCCAACGGGCTCCTCTCGGACAAACAGTATGGCTTCCGCTTCACCAGGTCTACTGCTGATATGCTAACGACCATCACCGAGTATATATACCAGGCTCTCGACAAGAATGGTGAAGCCCGAACCGTCGCCTTGGATATCTCTAAAGCATTCGACAGAGTATGGCATGCCAGCCTTCTACGGAAACTGCAAAGCTATGGCATAACTGGACTTTTGTTGGACTTAATCCGGTCATTCCTCTCTAACCGCACACTGAAGGTGGTATTAAACGGACATGCCTCCCAGAACTACCCTACAAACGCGGGTGTACCCCAAGGCTCTATCCTAGGTCCTACGCTCTTTCTAATCTATATCAATGATCTCCCCGATGCCATAAGATCACAAGTAGGCATGACAAGGCGAACCTCGCTGCCGAGCTTGAAAAAGACGTCCAATCCGTGGTGGATTGGGGTAAGAAATGGCTCGTAAAATTTAATTCTTCCAAAACGAAGCTGCTGTCAATTAACAACCACAGACAACCGCACTTCCCTCCCATTAGCATGGAACAGGCTTGCCTCCCAGAGAGTAAATCACTACGCCTGCTTGGCCTGACACTCTCAGCGGACCTCAAGTGGAATGACTACGTCGAATCCATTGCTAAATACGCAGCTATGAAAGTCGGCTCTCTGTGCAGGACCCGGAAATCTATCCTGCAATTATATAAATCCACCATCCGCCCGTGTATTGAGTACTGCTGCCACATCTGGTAGGGTGCCCCTGCTATTCTCCTCGGGGTTCTTGACAAAATACAACGGAGAATCTGTAATGTGATCGATACCGTCTTGGCTGACTGCCTGCAGTTACTCTCTCATCGGCGTGACGTGGTTTCCCTTGCCTCTTCTATAAATACTTTCACGACTTCTGCTCTGACGAACTTAAATCACTGGTGCCCCCTAGGTGTGAATTTGCTCGATGTACTAGATTGGCCACTAGGTCCCACCCTTTTACAGCGAAACCGATGAAATGTAACCGCAATTTCAACTCAAACAGCTTCTTTCTTCGCACTTCCCGCCTGTGGAATTCCCTACCGCATGCTTGCTTCCCCGACGGCTACAACCTCCAGGAGTTTAAATGTAAGGTCAATAGACACCTTCTAACACACTAACTCACACCCACTCTCTCCAACTCTCTCCCTATGTACATCCTAAATCGTCTATCACCCACCTTCTGACATTTCTCTTACCCAATCGCTCTATGTAACCCATTGCGCTATAGTGGCAGTGGAATGCCTTGCTTGGGGTGACACGATTACAAAAAAAAAAAAACTACCGGTAGTGTGCAAATGTGTTAAGACGGGGGTGATTTTAAACTTTATTTTGATGCCTCATAAAAGATAAAATAATTCTTGTCCTAATACTTTTCCACAGTACTATATATATATATATATATATATATATATATATAGGCACTTTTCGTTTTAGGTAACCACTTGTAATGACGAGTGTATCCGCTAACTCCTCATATTACGTGGCCCTTTAGAATAAATTTCGTGTATCTTAGTTTTTCGTAGTAGTATGAAAGTACGCAATGTATTAAATGAACATGTTGCTTTCTTCCATGAAAGCAAAGTCCGCGTACAGCAAGGTTAACGGGAAAGCATTGTGGAATACACCCAGCTCTATTCAACCCGCCATATTCGCCTGACCTTATAGGAACTTATTATTACGAACGATGCAAAAGATAGGGACAAATTTCTCTCATGAAAATAAGATTCTATTAATCGAAAAATCTTTACACCACAACCAGCAGAATTTCTCTCAGAAGTTATGAATAGCTGTTGAATAAGTGTCAGCAAGTCACTGCAAATAGTGATAAATGCATAATTTAAATAAGTGATAACGCCACCTTATTTTTTTAAAAATGGATCATTCCAACCTAATGCCAGGGAAATATCACTCGTACGCAGGGAGTTACAGTGTGTGAAGGTGAGAGAAAAGACTGAGTATAGGGAGTATTGAGGAAAAGACAAGGGAGTATTGGGGAAATAACGAATTATGAACGGTATACATGAAGATCCGTTAATCAGTTAAGTGCCATGCGTGATACACTCTTAGGCGAGCATGTCTTGAAAGAGACATGATTGACTGGGCAGAAGATTGTCCCGCAGTAGGTTGCCATTGCTTTCTATGGTAGACTGGTTGCCGACACAGGCTATAGAATCCAATCTATTCTATTATTTAACCCATAACTTGAGGGAAAAGACGGATTAGTGCCTTTCCCAAGGGTATTTGTGCACAAGTGAATGCGAGGAATTCAACTCGAATTCGAACTCGGCTTCCCAATTTCTCGTTCCGAGTCGATATCCACTGCACCATAACACACAAATCATGAAGATAAAAAGATGATAATTGAATTTGTCTATATTTTTTCAATGAGGTAGTATTTACAGCATTTACATTATTCGGACTATTGTCCTCATCTTTATTTACATTTGTACGACGTTTCTTCCGTTGTACGCTCCAGCCTTCGTCAAGTGGTAGGAATTTCGAACCAAACCGTTTATTACGATCACTGGGGGGGGGGGTACAGCCATATCACGTTGAATACACAGGTTCTCGCTCGATTACCGAAGTTAAGCAACGTTGAGCCTGGTCAGTACTTTGATGGGTGACCGCTTGGGAATACCTGGTGCTGCAAGCGTTTAGTGACGGATGCTCGTTGTGGTGCAGTGGACATCGGCTCGGAAAGAGAAATCGGTGAGCGGAGTTCGAATTCCAGTTGAATACCCTGCATTCACTTAAGCACTGGTACCCTTGGGAAAGGTATTAATCCGTCCCTTCCCTACAGTTATAGGTTAAATAACTGGGTTGGACTTGGGGACACTGCCCTTAAAAACAAATCCCAATGAATCTTGATACTCGAAAAGAAAAAAGTATAACTTGACACAAAACTTATATAAAAAACAACAATAAATTGTTGAAAGTAAAAGGTATTACCAGCAATAAATAAAATAAATTTAGTTGGCAATGAGGTTGATATGCCATAAAAATAAAACAATCAACCAACGATCTCTGGGGTATATCATCCTCATTCCTTGCGTAAAGGGTCTAACCCAGCAATTTGCTGGTTTGACCAGTTCTGTAGCCTGATATCGAACTCACAACTCTTTGGATCAAGTCGCAGAAACTAATCAACGTCTGATATCCCATGTGTCCTTAAGGGCAGTTGCGAACAAGTAACAATAGACTGCCTTGTTTGTTGCGATATAATTATAAAAATACAATAAATAGTGGCACCAAGGATGAATTTTGGCAGGATTTCTTGTTCTCTCAGAATTGCCAAACAGTGTATGTTAAATAAATCGGATGTGAAGACAGATCCTTGTCTTACACGACAAAGACCTATCTTCACAAGGGTTTAATGATTCCTTTCTATTCATGTTTATCTGCTGTACTCGTTTTGTATCCGTCTGCAGGCGATTTTTCGCCACTCTAGGTTATTGATTATTCTCATGCCTTTACCGAATATGTCAAGGTTTCTGAGCAGCTGTAACGGATATTGGTGGCTTACGTTGTCGAACTTAAACACTTGAAAACGTTTATTTTATAGTGGATGATTACAAGAGGAGAGATTAGCCCCATCTCAAAAGAATTCTTAATGAAATATTCACTGGTAATATATGAATTACACTTTTTTATCATTTCGCCCCAAGAAACGCATTAACGCCACTGATGTGCAGGGGCTTAAATAAGAAAGTTGAAGTGTTAGGCAGGAGGAGAGTGAAGACAAAGACGAATTAGCTACAGGGAAGTATCCATATTTATAATCTAAAATGTGATTCCGTATGAAATAACATAAGAAGGGTTAATAAGCCGTAATAAATTAATCACTTCCTGTAGCTTTATACGTGAGAATTTGAACCGTAACAAAGTCTTGCTTCTAAATCAATACATTTTATTCAAGACAAACACGAAATACTCAATATATATATTTTTTAATCGTATCACCCCGAACAAGTCAGTAACGTCACTGATGTGCAGGGGGCGACATAAGAGTAAAAAAATTAAAAAGAAGGAGAGTAAAGAGAAAGACGAACCAGTTAAGGATGGCAATACAGGTGTGATGATAGTTGCAAAGGTGGAGAGAAAGGAAAATATAAACAGCGTGGTGTAGAAAGAACTAGAGTTAAGTAGTTAAGAGATGAGTATTGACATTGCATTAAAATTCCTGGAAGTTGTAGCAGTCAGGAAAGCATGAATATGAAAGCGAGTTCCACTGGCGGGAAGTGCGAGAAAAGAAACTGATGGAGTAGAAATTTTGTTCTGCATTTGGTTGATCTAACTGTGAATGGGTGGGACCCAGTTTCCAATCTGGTTGCACGAGTAAACACCTGTTGCAGAGGCACTAGTGACTTAAGTCCGTTGGGGCAGACGCCATGAAAATATTTATAGCACAAGAGAGATGGAAGTCACATCCTGTCGGTAAGAAAGTGGCTGGAGTCAAGCCGCCAAGTTGTACCTATCACATTACTGATTCTCCTTTAGAGCCTGTCAAGAACATTGAGATGAACAGCAGGTGCGCATGACTATTTATGACACCAGTATTCCATGCACGGAGTGATGGTTGTTTTCTATATTTGCAAGATGGATTCAGGCGGAAAAAACCTCCAGGCCCGACACAGTGACCCAACCTTCTTAGCAGTGGATTTAGCTTTTGACTCAATGTAAATGTTCCACTTGAGATCAGAAGAGAGGCTAAAGCCGAGGAGGCGCAGAATATTGCTCTCAAGGAGACTTACTTGGTTCACGCTTATGGGAGGAAGGAGAGGTTGCCTTTGATGATTGACAGACAACAGCTTGGTCTTAAACTATTGAAATTTACAAGCAACTTCTTACCCCAATCCACCACACAATGTAGATCCCTCTCAAGATCATCAGTAAGGTTATGTTTGTTCACCTCGTCATATTTCTTACTGATGCTGGAGTAAATTGTGGTATCATGTCCGTAGATGCTTACCACAGTTTGAATTATGTCGCATTATTTCTTAATACAATCCAAGTTTACACTCTTCACATAGTTCGGACAGCGGTCCTCATCTTTCTTGTAATATTCACGTCTTTTCGGTCGTTATACGTTCTGGCTTTCTTCAGGTGATATACGGCCCCAGTGAATCAAAGCGTTTGTTGAAGTAATCCTGTGACATGCCCAAAAAGTTTTGCGTTCAATACCTGGCCACAGCAGAGGTGAACCAAAACTTGGACAATTTAAACTTCAAGAATTCAAATGCAACGTGAATTGCAAATTATATCCTCGACGCCCAACCTTTCCCCGACATTTCTGTATTTTGCGCTTCTTCCTTTCCGCTCTACCCTCATGTAGCTCTCTTCACACCAGGGTTTTCATCATGCTCTTACCCATTCTAGGAAAGCCCCTGTGTCTTGTTCTTTTTCTCTTTACTCACCTTTTATGTAACCTGCACGCGAGTCGCCGTAATGACTTTGCTTTGGATGAAGAGATTATAAAAATTTAAGTTACTAAAGAAAATCAACTGAAACTGAGATATTCAGAAAAGGCATCGCAAGCGGAACTAGAACAATTTACCCCAGTCAACTAAATAAAGAATTCAATTCGAAATTCTAACGTATATCACTTGAAAAAAACCGGAGGAAACAACTGCCAGATATATGACAACCAAAAAAGATTTTAACGAATATTTAAAATACCTCATCTCAGAAATATAGAAAAATAATCAAAGTAATACATCAAAGACTGAATTATGTTGCATAATTTATTCATAGTAATCTGGAGACAGATTTATTTATTTTTGTTTTTGTTTTTAAATACAGATTAGTTTAGAATTTTATCTCTTTGCTTTTTTTCGTTTAATACTTTTTATCACTCTGCAGATAATAAATAATCGATATTATATTTTCCAAAAAATATTAAAACTGAAAAAGGAACTGACAGCTAATCACAGATCAATATCATACCTTCAATGAAACTGTTATCGAATCACACTAAAATCTTCAAATGTAATTGGAACGAAACTTAAGCGAATAATTAACAGTCAATCACACACAAGGCTGTCAAAAATGAGCGCACTAAAAGAGAAAGACAATCGCCGTGATGTAGAGTAACACAAAACCCACAGTCGAGTAACAAGGCATGCTGTCACTTCTCTGATTAAGTTTTATCGATCTTATTGCATCGGTTTGATTTGATGAAAGGCGACTAAAGACGACATAATGCCACAAACAAACTGATTACTTCAGGCACTACTTTCCTCAACAATAGCTGGATAATGCAAAGCAAACATTAAGAAAACGGTCATTTATTGATCGATCGATAGGATTCTATTTTATCTCAGAGAAAATGAAAACAAAAAGAACTCTTATACCTAAAAGAAAGATACAGATGAAATTTCTAGGGCAAATAATAAAGAAAAGGGACATGGTAAAAAGGACAGGGGAAGATAACCTAACTAAAAAAATTGTGAAACTGGAAGACAGAAGAGCGTTTAGGACAGATTAGAAAAAATACAAATAGATACAAAGGACTACAAATTGCAAAAAAAAAAAAATAAATAAATAAAATAATGATCGCCTACGTCTCGAAGGGACACAATGCATAGAAGACATGAACAGAGACACATAGAAGAAGAACGACATATACATTGATACAGTTTTAACAGCCATCTTGAATTATTGAGAAGCAAATAAATGACGAGAGCAAACAAGTAAAATTATCATAAAAAACATATTTTGTGATTTCAGAATTCATTTTCACTGTTTTTTTTTAATTTTCGGGCTTTGACTGCAAGTTTTTCGTAGTCGAGCTGTCAAGTGTCCTCAGATCAATTGATGGTTTACCCTAAGGAACTCAGGTTTGAATCCTACTGACGGACGTGTATTGTCCTGATAAGATGTCTCGATTATTAAGGCCAGTAGATATAAATGAATAGTCTGTTTAATTATAAAAAAAAAACAAATCAAAACCGAGTATCTGCACAAATACGAATATCCATTAAAATAATGTTTAAACAAACAAATTAAAAATAAGTCGAAGTTAATCCATTTCGTAAAATTTCGTAAATATATCTATATAACTGAAACGATAAGTATTAAGCGTCAGTATATCTAATTTAATAATAATTATGATTCTTGTCTATTCTTAAGCACTTTTAATAGCAATTCTGTTAAAGCTGCTGTATAATAAACAATCTAATTTAATTTTAATATATAATGTTTGAGTTAGAATCGGAAAATGCATCTTTCTTTTCATAACGATCAGTGCAATGCCATGAGGTTGATTTTTGAATATAATTTTTTCAGACAGTTCAACTCGGTCAAATATCACGACAATATCTCCTCGCCATAAATAGGTTCAACCATATTCCAAAATATAGCCAGTTTAAAACAATACATTGCAAAAGAATTCGTCCGAACTAACCTACAGGCAATTAAGAAAACCCTTGTATCTAGAAGGTCCTGAAATGAATTTTGTTTTAATTCAAATATAGAATATCGAGTGTATATCATTTTTCTATTCCATTTGAAAGTTACTATATTGTTTCATTATTTCATCGTTTCCTGAATTGATAAAGAAATCAGCAATACGTGGCGTAACAGGAATTAAATAACACGATAATAGGCTAATATATGATATGTGTTATCAGTTAAAATTATGAATATGTGAAGGTTACCGGCGGAAGTTTAAACTCATAAACTTCTTATATTATTTAGACTGTTGGGACCGTTGTCCACATATTTATTACCATGTTTGCATCGTACACTCAGGCTTTCTTCGAGTGCTAGGAATTTTGAACCAAGCTTTTTATTTCGATCATTGGGGTATATCATTCTCATTCAATGTGTGATGCCACTTCCGGATGCTATACAATTATCGCCCTTTACCCCAACAGTTTATTTGTTCACAACTGCTGTAACTAAGTATTGAACTCAAAACTTTTGAGGGAAATACCTCACGCTTATATCTACTGGGCTATGTGTCCTGGAGAACCTGAAGAAAGATGAAGCGTGCAACATGACAATTAAAATGAGGACAACAGTCTGAACAGTGTAAATAATGTAAAGAATACCTCATCTCAGAAGTAAAGACAAATACTGATAACTTCTTTTTTACAGTGGTGTACAGATTATAAGAAAACCCGGGAAAACTGACGGTAAAGTGTTTTATTACAATGTATCTAGCATAGCAGGAATTAGGAGTGAAGTTAAGAACTGGTGGAAATAAGGACTGTTGTTCTGAGAACCTTCGATAGAAATATCGATAGAGCAGTAAGAATCCTGCAATGTTTCATCTGTGAGAAAAGGGGAGAGAATATGTTAACAAAGAGTAGGATTGTGTTGTATCGCCGAGGTGGATATCGTATCCACCTCGGCGATACAACACAATCCTACACAGAGAAAATGTGCTGCACTATTATTCAGCACAATATCCGGTGCTTATATACACAGAACAGTTTAATAGTTAAAATGACAGACACGAAAAAATTACAGCACACAGAGGGGATTTAGATCACAAATATCGCCGAAGTAATCAGTCCAAATATTATTCGAATGCTAGTATTCTTTACTCAAATAGACCACTTCAGCCCTTAATCCATTCCGTAATTGAGAGTGCTGCAGGGATGTCAGCCACTCTACAACAGATCGAAAATAAATTTCAACCAAAACGATGCGAAAACTTAAGATAGTAGATGAAAAAATTAATATTTTTGCTCGTTTGTGTAAAAATAATGTCTACCTTTTCTTGATAGATTTGACACTTGAATCATACAGAGAAAAACACAATCGACCTTTGAATCAGGATTGATAATTCAAAAGACTGAAAATCTGGGCTCAAAATACAAATCCTAGTCTGAAAACAGTATTTTTCCTTCTAAAATGTTGTACCTAACAACCTAACTATGGCATCCGTTTCTGCTTCTTAGAATACTTTTATCTGTTTTATTCGGCACTTGTAATTTCTTTCTTTCACCACATAATTAAGAGAGAACGTCTGTCCTGTGAGTGTCTCCTTCGGACTTAGTTATGAATGTACCAGGTCAGGAATCTATTGGCATTCTAGAATTCCACTTTGCCCAAACCTTTAAATGCACAAGCCTCTGCACTAAACTGCAGTCGCTATCAAGGCTACCTGCAGATTTTCAAAGTTTCAGAATAATTATTCATTTAGTAACTTTGATGAAGACATCAGCCCGTGTGGCTTTATCACGATCAGCAGTTGCTAAGTTGCTAAGGTCAGTTTATACTTTATAACTTGAATTTCCATTAACTCTCCCGAATCACCCCCTGACTGCGCTTTCATAAATCAGCTAAACTTTCACACATCTATTCAACATTTTTCACTTTCAAAACCATAATTGACTTTTCATTTCTTTCTACCTATGTCCTTAGGTGGAGCCATACTGAAAAATGATTATGGTAAGGTAAAGATAAAATATCCTTGCAAATTTACCCTTGGGCTTCGAGATAGCTTATGGTTTATAGCTAATAAAAATCCAGAGATATGCATTTTTAATATTCAGTCAGTCAGTTAAGTGCCATACGAGATACACGCTTGGGCGATCATGTCTCAAAACAGACATGACTGTCTGGGCAGAGGATTATTCCGCAGTAGGTTGCCATTACATTCTGAGGTAGACTGGTTGCCTACCAAGGCTATAGAACCCAATCTGTCCTGTTATTTAACCCATAACTGGAATGAAGAAACGGATTAATAACGGATTAATGCAACGAATTCAACTGGAATTCGAACTCGGCTTCCTGATTTTTCGTTCCGAGCCGATATCCACTACATCGCAAAGCACCTCCTTTTAATATTACCTCATGCATTAAAGCCCCACCAAGAAGAAGAAAAATATAAACATTAGGGGGAGTGAAGTATAGAAATCAGATCATGACAGGAGAGAGCGGTTGAGATGGCATTTAAATTTTTGATGATCAATGTTGGCTAGAAAGCATGAAATCGGAAGGAAGTTTCACACTCGAGAAGTGCGAGAAAAGAAATTGTTAGCATAGAACCGACGGTTAAATTTAACTAAATTTTGAAATGATGAAACTTTCCGCCAGTCCACTATTGCACCAAAAGACATAATACATAAGATACCATATCGAAGAATCTACTCGTATTTTTAAAAAAAGCACAAGTAAGGTACATTACGGTGGTTGGACAGTGACTAAAGCCGATATGTCAGATCAACATCAATAATATTGCTGATACTTCTTTAGGTTTTATTAATAATCTTTAAATAAACAGCAGGAACTCTGGTGCATATGTAGCAGCAATATTCGAAGCAAGGGCAAAAGATAGACCTTTAGAATTTTATTAAAATATGAATAGCTATTGACAAACGTTTGTAGTAGTAGTATGAACAGTTTTAATTTTTTATTTTATAAGCAGTTCATCAAACCAAGATAAGACCGTCACTGATGAGCATAAAATTGCAGTGAGAAAAAAAAAGACGCACTGGTGATGTCGATGAAAGGATGAGAAAAGGATGTGAATCAAGGATATAGAAAATGGCAATTGACGTTGCATTTAAACTTTTGGAAATTTTAGCTACCAAGGATGGAAGCAAACAGCAAGTAGGAGAAGAGAAACTATTAGACTAGATGAAGCAGTTACATTTAACTATTTCGACAGAATATATTAGTGAGGGACTCACACTCAACACAACAGCCAACATGAAGGGTTTTAAGTAGGTAGTACTGCCCCGGATCCAGACGGTGGCTGCTGAAAGACCCTAAGTCAAGCAACAGGACAATGCAGAAGATTGTATACCGGCAATTATGAATCTTACATACAGCCGGTTGAATGATAATGGACGCGATGGTTGAATGTCTGTATCAGATTGCGTTTCCAAACAGAAGACAGTCGTGTCATCCAATCTTTGCTGCTGAAAATTATGTACCGAGGAAGACCGAGATCCAATCGTACCCCTGAAAATGAAGAACATTGGCTAACGGAGAACGTTCCAGAAATCAACACGCCTCAATATTTCTTGGTATGTCGTACGTTTCATAGAATCGCGTGTATAATACTTCAAGAACAGCTCCTGTATCGATATCATTTGCAACGTGGCAAGGGTCTTTCACCACGGGAGAACTGTCGCCGATGATTTATTGCAGAAATTGCTGATGCGTTGTTTGTCTCTTCAGTCTTGTTTGTGGATGAGGCAGCATTTAGATGAGATTGATTAAAAAATTTACACAACTAACATTTGTTTGCAGATTGGAATTCCCATACTACAATACAGCAGGACACCGATATTAGTTTACGATTAATATTCAGTTAGAATTATTAGTTACTGTCTAGTAGGGCCGTCTTACAGGAACTCTTTACAGGGACTTTATTTCGAACACATTTCCAGACCTGCTAGATGATGTACCTCTG
The DNA here is from genome assembly GCA_037127315.1 of Ascarosepion bandense. Classification (NCBI taxonomy): domain Eukaryota; kingdom Metazoa; phylum Mollusca; class Cephalopoda; order Sepiida; family Sepiidae; genus Ascarosepion; species Ascarosepion bandense. The sequence continues at coordinate 2,815,059 of JBBBDQ010000511.1, forward strand.
CTATTATGAAAACACATGTGATTCATGCATAATGGGGTCTATTATATTTTAGTCAAATTATTCGTGATGCACTGGCTGATATCAACCATGAAAAATGAATAGACAAAGAATAGCCAGTTCCATGGATAGTACATTCCCCTAACCTCAATTCTTTGGAATTTTAACTGTGAGACCAACTAAAACGATTATTTTATACACCAGACATCAATAATACCGAGGCACCTCATAAATCTGTCATGGACGCCTGCGAAACTTTCGTCATTGTCAAAAGGATCCGCTGGTCAATGATCCGACGGGTGCCTAGAAGCAAGCGGAGGATATTTTGAACATTCACTACAAGTTATTGTGTTGAGGTACAAGGATGACCTATTTTACATATATTTAAATAGAGATTTTAATTTGTTTTCGTGTGAAGAACACACCCCTAAGTTTAGAAAAATTATTTTTTGATTATATATTTAACAGCGTCTACTCAAAAACAAAAGATTTTCTGACATATGTCTATGTGGCCTTTTGTCCTATTTTATTTTTGGTGTGAGAAATCCGAACTAAAAGTTTTAAAAATATTTTATACATCCTGTATATCCCACTAAAATTTATTTGGTGAATACATTTTGCACATAAACGAAATGCGAGACCTCCTACAGAGAATATCTGAAGAAAGTGACAAGAAATGACTACAAATAAACTGCAAGAAAACCGAAGGCATAGTGATCAGCAACAAGGGCAGCCCACAATGCCAAATACAGGTGGGGGGACTCTAAAATCATGCAGATACAGAAATTTAAATTCCTAGGAAATGTTACTTACAGAAGACGGAAAGTGCGTCTCTGAGATCCGAAGGCGAATTGGCATGGCGAAAGAAACATTCCATAAGTTGCGTGAGGTATTAAGAAACGAGACAATTTCGCTAGAAATAAAGAAGAAAGTACTGGATTGTTATGTGATGTCGGTTCTTCAATAGTGAATGTTGGACAATATCTTTGAAGATGAGAGAAAAACTTCAAGCAGCTGAAATGTGGTTCTACAGAAGGATGCTGCGGATATCATGGACCGAGCATGTGAGCAATGACGAGGTTTTGGAAAGAATGGAACCGAAAAGGAAATTGCTACTGAGCATCAGGAAGTGACAACTAAAGTTCCTGGAACATGCAATGAGGAAGGATGGCTTGGAGAACCTGATACTAACAGTCCAGATAGTGGGAAAAGAGACAGAGGAAAGCAGCGGATAACATATTTAAAGGACCTGATCAGGTGGATGATGGAACGAGTTTTTTTTTTTTTTTTTTTTAATCATATCACCCCAAGCAAGGCGGTGACGCCACTGATGCGCATGGGGCTACTTAAGAGTAAAATGATTGGAAAAAAGAAAGCCGGAAACCACATCCTAAACAGGGAACAAGGGATGAGCCTCTTCACCCGTTCAATAGATATGGGTGCAGTGTGAACCGGGCGATAGTTTAGTCTATCTACTCCAATTGAGAAGAAAAAAAGAGATGAAAAAAAAAACCTGAAAGAAGATTGGAGAAAAAAAAAGAAAAAAAAGAAAACAAGCCGGGAACCACCTCCTAAATAGGAAACAGGGGATGAGCCTCTTCACCTGTTTAAAAGACGTGGGTGGTTTGCATGTTGCAACAGGAGAAAGCGTGCTAAGAGCCACCAAGGAGAGGGAGATGTGGAAAGCCATGATCGCCTACGTCCTAAATGGACATGACACATAAAAGAAGAAGAACATAAAATACGGAGTCAATATTGATTTACAATATTTTTTTTATCAGTAAACCTGCCAAATTTTGATTTGATTAACCAATACAGTATACGGTTCATATCTTTATGTCTTGTAGTAGTTGGATATACAACGGATATAGAAAGATATTGCGGCAAGTGTCTCAAACGATAGGTTAATAGTATACATTAGGTAGTTTTAGTCGAGGTTATATTATAATGTAATATCGGTAAGTCTAAATTATACGGTGGATATAGGCCTAATTCAGAAATTTGAGCTTAAGTTCTTGAGGTTAATTGTAAACCGCAATTTACCATAATTAATAATTTTCCTATTTTATTGTTTCTTTTTTTCAATCATACTATAATATCATCATCATCATCATCATCATCATCACCATCATTAGTCTGTTTATTGCTTCAGTCTTTGCTGGGTACCTAAAGACAGAAAAAGGAGACAATCTCCTCCGTAATGTTCTGTAGGCAGTGGCGGTTAGCAGTTTCGACATTATCATGTTCGTCTATTCTTTCAAGTTTTTTTTAACTATTTTTTGTTGTTGCTGCTTTTCCCACTTGCGTTCATCTTCAACAGTGTCTGGTATGATAACCTTACAGAGTCTCTTACGTCATGTGACCTGGCCAGATCATGATAATCTTCCGGGGTCGAGGAGAGATTCCTTTATACCCGTTTATTTCTTTAGATTTTGTCACTTTAGCTCTGCTTTAAAGCACAGTATTATGCAATATATTCCGTTTTTATCACAAGAATTTGCATGAGTATTATATAAAAAAAAGGTTTGTACATTATGAAAGCAATTCCGGCAAGATAGTCTTCAATATACACCCTTAATTCAAACATCATGAATAGCAATGTGCGATGGCAATGGTTCGTACACTAACGGCCATAATTATTAAGCCACCCTAGTTCTTTAAAAGAAATTATGTATTTCATAATATTTTTAGCATTTTTGACAATGTGAAAATTCTAACTGAGAATAGAATGGTTCTTTTGTCATTATTATTTGCAAAATTTTAGAAACCAAGGAAGCAAAGATGAACACGTCCGAATCACTCTAAATTGTCTTCATTCTTTCATTGAAGAAAATTCAATATAGGTAATTATTAAATATTTATAAATTCATTTGATACACATGTTATTGAAAAAAAATTCTATTTTCATTTACAATTATTCACTTGGCAATACATACTATAAAATGATATGAAATACATATTTCTTAAACACCGGAGTTGCTTAATAATTTCTTTTAACCGTATCACCCCAAGCAAGACGGTAACACTACTGATGTGCAGCGGGCTACATAAGAGTAAAAAAATTAGGTAGGAGGAGTGTAAAAAGAAAAACATACCAGTTAAGGATGGCAATACAGTAGTGATGACAGTTTCAAAGGTAGAGAGAAAGGAAAAAGATATACAGAGTGGTTTAGAAAGAACTAGAGTCAAATGGTTAAGAGATGGGTACTGACATTGCATTTAAATTTCTGGAGGTTGTAGTCGTCAGGAAAGCAAGAATATGGAAGAGAGTTCCACGGGCGGGAAGTGCGAGAAAAGAAGATGCAGGAGAGGAATTTATCTCTGCATTTGGTTGATGTAGCTGTGAATGGCTGGGACCCAGTTGCCAGTATGGTTGCACGAGTATACACTTGTTGCAGGAGCACCAGTGACTTAAGTTCGTTGGAGCAGAATCCATGAAAATATTTACAGAATAGACAGAGGGAAACCACATTGCGTCGGTAGGAAAGTGGCTGGAGTCGAGCCGCCAAGTCGGTACCTATCACATTACTGTGATAAGTACCGATTTTGGAGCCTGTCAAGAACACGGAGATGAACCGGTAGTTTAGTTACACCAGTCATTGACATTATTCCCAAACTGTAAACCTTTGAAATAATAGAACTAAGAAAGGGCAATGAAAATTTCTTAGGCTCGCTATCAAAATGTGATGGTAGAACTGTGAAATCCTGCATGCAATTATTTCAGTTATTACCTGCTATGTTGTTTAATTCGAGGTAAACTGACATCTGACTGGTCAAAAAAGACTGGTCAACATGCTGCTAAAAAAGTAATCAACAGCAGATATGACGTCATCATCAAACTAATATTGGTTCCCTTCCATATATGTTCTCATGTTGAGTTGATCAAACCGATCAAAGCCACTGTCATGCACAGCAGCCCTTAAAAACACAGACTTGTGTTATAATCTTTTGTAAGAATCTTAGCAAACTGCTATAGTGTTATGGTGCCCTTCTACGAGGAATGGACTCTTCATCTTGCTATATATGTTTACCTGTGTGACTTCCAAAGAGCAGATATGGTAGGAACTTAACGGAAGTTGCCGATAGGTACTAGTCAGGCAATAAACAGCGTAATAATACCTTCGGACTAAATTAATATTATCACTTTCTTTGAATATCTTGTTTCATTTTATACTAATGTACTGTTTTGAACCTGTGTCTCTTACTTTCGAACAAACTGGTCATTACAACTTTGCAGCGAAGTTTCGCCATAAATCCACAACAAATTGGCGACGAACATCCACAACACATAGTATTCTCTATTCGATAGTATGGACTTTCTGAAGATAAACACTGCTTTTTGTTTCCAGCCAAAAATGAGCACGTCACCTTTCTTCAGATGGAACAACTTTGTCTTTGGAGCAGATGAAGGCTGTTTTATCAGAATAGATTGTCGCTGGGTCAAAGTGATGAACGGAAAACCCATCCTACGTTAAGAAACGTTCAAGGAAGCAAGGTGGATCTGACTTAAACAATATTACATTTTACCATGCCTGAACTTTTCTGTTGAGATTTTGATCAGGTGTCAGATGGCTTGGGGCACACCGATTTGAAAGCTTCATCATGCCATATTCATTGTTCATAATATTCTCAACTCTCTCATGGGATATGCTAATATCATTGACGATTTTGTCTATTTTCAGTCGCGTGTCATCTATCAGCACGTGGTGAATATGATCTGTGTTTGCCTCGGTGGTATTAGTAGCAGGAGTCATATGCAAGGATTTACTTTCTTAAATTCAACTATTCGCTTCTGAACTGTTGATAAATATGAAGCGTCATCCATTAATGCAGCAACCCTGTCAGCCTTAATGTTCTGGGGAGAGGTAAACCCTTTGTTGGAGCTGCTTGATAGCAAGACAATGCCAAACTTTATCCATTTTCAAAAGAAGTCGCTCCTTGTTATTTTTTATGCCTTCTGTGAACAGTCAGATGTCGGTTTACCTGGAAAGAAGAAATGCAGTTATTAAAATTGGAAATAAGTGCATGCAGCATTTCACAGCTCCAGTGTAATACTATCATAGTTAGACTATCAACTTTTCAGCTGACCTTCGTAAAAATAGAACTTATCTGATCATATGACATAGAAAGAACGGTAAAGTATTGATAACATAGGCTTTGTGGGAAACAGATGAACTACAGATTATTATTTTTACTGTTTTAGTTTTAAAAGACAACAATTCTGAGTAGAAATACATTTTATCTACTAGAGAAATTACTATCCAATAAAACAATAAGGATTTGTGACTAATGAGATCAGACGTCGTATTTTACATTTCCGAAAAATACTTCGTTATGTTTGTTTCGATATTCGAATCCAGTTATTCCCCTGCAGACGATATGAAAAAAATTCAGGCCTACCGAGTAGGTCTAATTGATCATGAAAGAACGTGGAACTGACATCAAAGACTACCCTAAATCCTTGTTCAAGAACAGAATCCTTGATTGTCAGTATATCTTCAAAGTTATCAGATAACATAAGTGTTTTTTTTTTAAATAGGCGGGAAATAGCAAAAGTTTTGTTGGAAAATAGAAGCAGTTTGTTTCTTTTTTTCTTGTTTTCGCTAAATAGATTGCACGGGCAAACTGTCAGTATAGAGTTAAGTTCTGTCAATTTATCAGAACATATTTGAAGTACCAGTAAATAACATTTCTTTCATCTTTTCTTTTATACGACTGAACCACGATTCCTGAGTAAGATAACTCCGCGTAAAATGCAAATTGATTGACCAAGTTTCTATAATCAGTTCCTTGATGTAGGCCGTAGAGAGTAAATATTTTACCAGAATTATTCCTCCTACAAAACCATCCCATTTTTTAAGAAATTGCAAAAAATTAAAGTATTGGGTTGCACCAAGTTTCCAGTCAGAAAAAAACTTGCTTAGAGAATATTCATTAACTTTAATTAATCGATGTAACTCCATTAAATTAAAATATGTTTGAGAATCAATACTTGGCATTGCAAATAAAAAGAAGTGACAATTTTAGGTAAGAAATAAAATATTAGTGATTTTGCAGAATTTTTGTTTTCAAAATCTCACTCTAAACATAGCGATATGGCAGTAAGATGCACGAATTTACTGGGTGTTAAATAATCTGTGTAAAACATTATAGAGAAGAGAGGAAAATAACAGGAATTCAGAAGACAGAAGATAGCGATTGATTTTGCGTTTACATTTAATTAAAAAGGGGAGAGTTCCAAAAGCAGGAAATTATAGCGAAGGACATTTTATCATAATACATATGGTTATATAGGGTCAGATAAATAAAATATACTCTAAATTACGCAAAAATGAAAGTAACACTGATATCTCATTTTAACAGCTCTATTTACTAGAATTACACAAAATATTTTGAAATACTAAAGACTAAAGTTATTCAATAAAACCGCCATTGGCTTCAATGACCTTCTCCAGACGAGTTCAGAATCTCCTGAGACTTTTCTGGATGGTTTCCTTGTTTAATTGAATGCATGCTGCTATAATTCTTCATCAAATTTATCTTTGCTGCTACGAAGACCTTTGTTGGTTCAGCACTCAAATAAGCCCTACATATAATAATCAAGGGGTTGCAGTCTGAAGAGTTAGGTGGCCAGATTTAAGGCGTGATGCTCTCGTAGAAATTGCGACACAGGTATGACTGGGTCCTCTTTCTTGTGTAGAATAGTGCAGTCCTGTTGTTATATAAAATGGTCTTTCAGCAGTTACTCTCTAGAACCAGGCGGCACTACCTTCTCTGATTACGCATATTATGTGACCATGTAATTGATAATGTCTAATAAATCAGTCGTGTTTTCGACTTCTAGACAAGATTTCAAGTAGTGATGTTCATGCATTCATAATGTGCCTGGTGAGTTATTTATTACGGAAAGCGTCCTGTTTTATATTTTTTTAGAATGATTTGGCCGAGCAGAAATTAATCCCAAGTTTACTATTAACGCAGTGTAGATATTTGCTAAATGATTCTAGTGAAATACGCTTATTAAACATAGCACCATATCAATGCGTTCAATCCAGTCGGAAAAAAGGTTTTCTAAGCACATATTCGATGTGGCACAAGGCCGAATGTATGCGGTACCCAACGAGGGCGGAATTCACTAATCAATTGTTACGATTCTAGGGAAAGTTCCTTACTAACCATTACACCACATCGAGTTGCCCAAATTGATTTTCTAAGCGCAAGGCCGAAATTATAGAGCAGCCGGTAAGGATCAAACTCACTTGTAATGAGACAAACTTGCTTTCCATAACACAAAGTTGAGGTGCTCTCTTTGTAAAACAGGGGATCTCATTTCTTTTCAATATCTTTCTGTCATACCTGAATTTTTTTTATTATCACTTCGGGTTATTGGTCCTGGGTATGACGGTAAACTGCATCCAGCAGCAAGACCTCTGATAGGGAGATTGTAACGAGCATGTAATCACCTATTAATTGCTGTTCTTCTCAGGTTCAGTCTGATCCAGAGTTGTAGCACCTGTTCTGGTCCCAGCTATGGGCAAATAGTTAACACCTAAACTGGATTCAAAACATCATGAAAGTATAAAAATAGTTTTTTTTATGAAAATAAATATACATTAAAATAGACTTTTATAGAAAAACATATATTTTTGAAGGAATAAATTATTACCAGCAATACAATTTGGAATATGAAATTAGAAAACATCCTTAGTTTTCTAAAATAGAATATAATAAATAAAAAATAATTCATTAAAATCTGACAAAATCAACTTTCTCACTATAAGTAAACATTAAAAAACACCTTAACCCCACACCTTTTGGGCATTAAATAACTCACAGAGGTTGATATGCCATTAAACAAAACTCAAAAACTCACTTCGAGTTATGAACATTTTGTTATTTGGAATCAATTGTTTTTGCTTATTAAATAATAGATGACGATAGATATTTTTTATCTTCATGTCATATGGAAGTTGGTTGTGTCGTGTAAATTTTACAATTGAATTATATAACGAATAGTTTGGATTTTTCTGGCGGTCTGATTTCGCAAATTATGTGACCATGTAATTGATAATGTCCTTTCTTACTTTCTTATTTTCATTCAGATCCTGATGTTATTCATGTAATTCGGATGTTTCCTGTCATGTTAGAAGAAATCATCTAGTAATGCTGTTGTGTTTTTGACCTCTAGAAAAGATTTCTTATATTGCTGTTCATGTGGTATGTGTTGATAATGTCCCCGGTGAGTCATTTATTACGGAAAGCGTCTCGTTTTATATATTTTTAGAATGAATTCACCTAGCAGACATTAGAAAAATTCCAACTTTACTATTAACGCAGTGTAGATATTTGCTAAAACGAAATATATTTGATGTTATTCCAACGATTTCAAAGAATACATTTTTTCAGAATTTATTTGTGCCGAAGAGACAAGATATACGCTATACAAGCATCTATTAAAGAAAGGCAAAAAATCAGAAATAATTGCATAAAATGAAATAAAATTATTTCAGTCCTTCCATCGAGGATGTATTATAGAAAAACTGGTAATTCAACAAATGTAGTTTGTTTTGTAGATCACACTAGTGGCTTCAACCTCTTTTTATGCACTTCGCTATTTTTTTTCTTTTTCCGAATTTCTTTAAATGTTAGCCGTCATCTATATGCTATTATAGAAAGTAATCATATATATGATCATTATCATACGGTATGGATTGCGAGTCAAGCAAATTATACGGTATGGATTGCGAGTCAAGCAAATTATACGATATGGATTGCGAGTCAAGCAAACAAAGCAATAATCAGACAATTCTTTTGCGCATGGTATTCTAATGCATTTTACTTAATTTATGGTACTGAATCGACATCTGACAGAAAGTTTAGCCTACCACGTCATGTTTTTGAGATATAAAAATTTGCATTTTTGCAAAATTTTAAGATTGTACGCATAAATAACAGAAAATAATTACTAAGTTGTTACCAAAAAGTCACAAGAGTAAATGTAACGCCCAAAATGATGTAAGTATTAAGTTTGATGCATGTGTCCATGAGTCAGAGGCTATGTTGGATGATGAATAGAGTCATAACATCACCATCACTCAGTCAATTTTTTCTGAATCCTTCGTAGTCTCCTCAAATTGACACCCAAACACTTTGAAATTTACGCAGTGGAACATCTGGGTCAAATATCAAATGCTACATCATGCAGTTCCTAAATTGCTCGTACAATATTCTTGTATATACTGTGCACTCGACAAAATCAAAAACTAACCCTGCGCATGCGCAAAATGCAAATTATAAAATGGTTACAATTTTGCTATCGCACTCAGTATTTAACAATTTCAACTGAAAACGATAAAACCTAGCTAACATTCTAGTCAGTCAGTTAAGTGCCATACGTAGGGTGATCATGTCTCGAAAGTGATATGACTGAATGGGCAGAAGATTTTCCCGCAGTAGTTTGCCATTCCTTTCTGCGGTGGACTGGTTCCCAACCAAGGCTAGAAAACCCAATCTTTTCTGTTATTTAACCCATAGCTGAATAGAGAAGCGACGGATTAATAGCTTTTCCTAGGGTATTTGCACGTAAGTTAATACAAAAAATTCAACTGGAATTCGAACTCGGTACTCTATTTTCGAGCCGATATCCACTGTACCACGGCGCACACTCAATCTAGTACTGCGCTTAAATTCTAAAAGTCGAGATTCAAAATAGGAAAACTCATCATCACAATTACAATGTAAATATTTATAGACAATCAGAGAAAAGCTACGTTTTGGGACTGTGATGCAAGCCGTAGAAATTACGATTTAACAAAATTAGATATCAAATTAAATGTAGATTAATTTTAATTGAAATTTTATTTATCATTTATTTTAAATGAATGCAACGGGTAGACAAAATTTTAATCCCATTCAAAATGTTTGATTTGCTATTTTCAGTTTATCTGTTTATGATTGTTCTGCCATTTAATAAATATTTTAAGAATCGAAAAGAATCTGTATGTGCTAAATACTGTGATGATTGAAGACGTGGAACAACATACCATTCTCACGATCTTTTTTTTTCTGATTTTTTTTTTGCACAATGTGCTTTTGCATTGTCATGTTGGAGACTAACACCTTTATTATTTAATAAATCAGAATACTTTGGACCAAATGCTTCGTTTATTCAATAAAGTGTCTGGCATTATACCTTGGCAGTCATAGTTTTTCCAGGTTTCTATAGCTCCTAATGGACATGCCTTTCATATTCTACCAGCCGCAATGCAAAAACTTTTTTAAATAGAGACCTGCTTTTTGTGTTTGCACTAGTTTCTCTTTTTTTTTTTTTTTAGACATGCAAAACCCATTTTTCATCACCTGTAACAATGAGTTGAGGAAAACGAACGATTCACATTCTTAATTACAAGACAAATGCAGATGTCGTAATACCATGTTCAGGTTCTCAAAGGAAAGTTCATGAGGAATAAAAAAAACACTTTGTAGTGTTTCTCTATAAATTTTACATTTCTCTTTAAATAACATAGTGTTTTATAAAAGAGATAATATGCTAGTTTTAAATCCAGTTTACTACTGTTCAACCTTCATTCTCCAATGGTTACTTGACACATAACCGATAGTGTTGAAATATGTAATTACTTTCCCAGTTTTTTAATAGAAAGTGTGATTAAATCATTCTAGACGCTGTTTCCGAATATTTAATCGTGATACTGTTTTGGCTGGTGGACTCAAAGTGTTACATACGTGATGGCTTTCAGAACACCACAATAGTAAGGATGATAAATATGTTCCAGATGCTGTTGCTGACTATTTAACCTTGGTTTCGCTTTGGCTAGTTGACTCATAATTCATAGCGTAAATACGTATTTACTTTTCGAACAACTTAAAGGAAAGTATGATAAACTAATTCTAGACGCTGTGTCCGAATATATAACAATAGTTCTGGTTTGGTCGTTCGACTCATAATTCATATCTTTAAATATGTAATTACTTTCTCAACAGCCTAACATGAAGGATGATAAACTAATTGTAAATGTTGTGTCCGAATATTTAACCATAGTTTGTCTGGTTGACAACATAATTCACATCGTTAAATACTTATTTACTTTCTGGAAAACCTAATAGAAAAGATGATAAATTATTCTACTGGTCAACAAACAAATTGTTTTCTGGCATGAAGAGTTAGAGCTGATTTCGACTAATTGAAACTTTTTAGCTGTAGATTATCACATGTAGGGTGACAAGTTTTTAATAGGTTGAATACATTTCTTTAAGTAAATTATAATGTATGTAATATGTCTCATTTATTTATTTCGGATTGGCTGGATAGGTAAGATTATAATTTAAGCTTCAGTGGAAAATACTAACAAACAATTAATTTACAAAGAAAAATTAGCTGATCAACTAAGATACAGTAAGGATAGTATAGTATACACAGAATCTTTAGATATATGTTATACTAGCAGTATAACCCGGCGTTGCTCGGGTGTAATGAAAGCTTTAAAACTAATCCATGGTCTTTGAGTTCAGACTCTTTGGACGTTGGCACGAAAGACTAAAAAGCAATAGTTGTTTCCAGTTAAAGCGAAACCTTAGAGTGAAAGAAAAATGAATGGATGTCAGTCAAATGTTGATTTCCTGGTATCGATATCAAATAAGTTTTTGTTCGTCGTAAACTGAATTTTGAAAGCTAAATAAGTTCTCTGACTAAACGGTATCATGGCTAAGACTAAGAACTACAATTATACCTACTTAGAGCCAAACCCAAAGCAAAAACTAAAATAAAAGGGCTGAAAAAAATACAGACATACAAGCAGATAAACAGACACACACACACAAACATCTTGCCTTATATATATATATATATATATATATATATATATATATATAATCGATTTTCTGCATTATTGTAAGAGCTGCAACCTTGGAACTTCTGAATATCGTTTCTTATGTCTTTGTCTATGAGTGTATCAAATTTGATTAAAACCGGACCACTACTTCTATAACCCGATTTTTTCGATTATCAATTTTCTATATTTAGCGGAGGCAACTCGACACAAAACCTATCGTAGAACACTCGCGGACGCTTGTAGTACAACTGTGTAAATATTCAAGAAAATCGGTTCAGCCGTTTCGGAGTCTATAGGTAACGGATACACACACACACACACACATGTACACATCCATACAAAGTTCCATTTATAAACAAGTTTAGATACAGAATTATTTTGTGCATTCATTTTGTAGACTATAAGATAACCAAGAGCACTCATTAACAGTATTTTTGTATAGACATTACTCTCTGGTTCTGACTAGAAAGTTAATTAGGTATTATTAATTGATTCTAACCATGAAGTGATTTAGGCGTTACATCCTGATTCTACCCAGAAAATAATTTGCGATTACTTCCGAATTAACAGCCAATCAAAATATGTACAAATTTCCTACAAACATTCTTGTCCTAATCTTCATATTGATTTGCTGTTGCTTGTTTAAACATTGCAGTGTACAGCCTTTGAGGTCTCGCAGCTATGACGACAACATATCAAAGTTGAGCGTGCTGTAATTATCCTAATATATTCTGCTAAAACTGTGAAAACTTTATTTAGCAGGATCAAAGACGTTACATTAATAACATTGTAGAAGCTTTGCAATCATGGTCTCAAAGGAAGAATACTAAGCTTATGTTTAGTGTGCCAGTAGTTTGAAGAGATCCAACAAACCATTTAGAAGACTGCTACTTCTCCATCGTCAATGTGTAAGGTTTCAATAATATAACTAAACAACATAGTAAATACACAAATATTCCATCTACCAATGAACCAGTTGAACATTGTGAGAGAATACCTCTGCCTGTATTTATTGAGCTGCCAGACATTGATGTTGAATCATTCAATTTACCTGATTCTACAGACAAAGGTGATTAGACGGATATCTTTGAGCCATCGGATGCAGATTGTGATAAACCTTTGTTTAGTCAGCCTGAATTGAACGAACTGGTCAGAGATTTGTATTTACCAAAGGAATCTGTTGAATAGTTGGTTTCTAGGTTCTATGATAAATGACTGCTGAAACCTGATACAGATGGGTGTTTCTATCATGAAGAAAAAAAGCGAGGTGCATAAAAAGAGATCGAAGCCACTAATGTGGTCTATAAAACAAACTACATTTATTTTAATACCAGGCGTATATGTTTCTATAATAAATCTTCGTTGAAAGAACTGAAATATTTTTATTTCATTTTATGCAATTCTTATCTGAATTTTTCCTTTCTTTAAAAGATCTTCGTATAGCGTACATCTTGTCTCTTCGACACAAATAAATTTTGAAAAATATGTTCCTTGAAAACGTTGGAAAAACATTAATATATTTCGTTTTAGCAAATATCTACACTGCGTAAATAGTAAATTTGGAATTTTCCTAATGTCTGCTAGGTCAATTCATTCTGAAAATATATAAATATATAAAAATATATTCTAAAAATATGTAAATATTCGCTTTCCGTAATAAATGACTCACAGGGGACATTATGAACTCATACGACATGAACAGCACTATAAGAAATCTTGTCTAGAAGTAGAAAAAACGACAGCGCTATTCAATGATTTCTTCTTACATAACAAGAAACATCCGAATTAGGTGCATAAGTTCAGACTCCAAAAGAAAGTAAGGAAAGACATTATCAGTTACATGGTCGCATAATTTGTATAATCAGACCGCCCGAAAAAATCCAAGGGAGCCATTAAAAAATTTACGCAACACAACCAACTTTCATATGAAAAGTATCTATAGTCATCTATTATTTATTTGTGGTAATAAGTAAAGACAATTGATTCCAAATATCAAAATATTCATAACCCGAAATGAGTTTTTGTGTTTTGTTTAATGGCGTCTGTGAGTTATTTAATGCCAAAATATAGATGACGGCTAACATTTAAAGAAATTCGGAAAAAGAAAAAAAATAGCGAGGTGCATAAAAAGTGAATGAAGCCACTAGTGTGGTCTACAAAACAAACTACATTTGTTGCAATACGAGGCGTACGTTTTTCTATAATACATCCTCGATGGAAGGACTGAAATAATTTTATTTCATTTTATGCAATTATTTCTGATTTTTTGCCTTTCTTTAATAGATGCTTGTATAGCGTATATCTTGTCTCTTCGGCACAAATAAATTCTGAAAAAATGTATTCTTTGAAATCGTTGGAATAACATCAAATATATTTCGTTTTAGCAAATATCTACACTGCGTTAATAGTAAAGTTGGAATTTTTTTAATGTCTGCTAGGTGAATCCACTCTAAAATTATATAAAACGAGGCGCTTTCCGTAATAAATGACTCACCGGGGACATTATCAACACATACGACATGAACATCAATATAAGAAATCTTTTCTAGAGGTCAAAAACACAACAGCATTACTAGATGATTTCTTCTAACATGACAGGAAACATCGGAATTACATGAATAACATCAGGATCTGAATGAAAATAAGAAAGTAAGAAAGAACATTATCAATTACATGGTCACATAATTTGCGAAATCAGACCGCCAGAGAAAATCCAAACTATTCGTTATATAATTCGATTGTAAAATTTACACGACACAACCAACTTCCATATGACATGAAGATAAAAAATATCTATCGTCATCAATTATTTAATAAGCAAAAACAATTGATTCCAAATAACAAAATGTTCATAACTCGAAGTGAGTTTTTGTGTTTTGTTTAATCGCATATTAACCTCTCTGAGTTATTTAATGCCAAAAAGGTGGGGGTTAAGGTATTTTTTAATGTTTAGTTATAGTGAGAAAGTTGATTTTGTCAGATTTTGATAAATTATTTTTTATTTATCTATTTTTATTTTAGAAAACTAAAGATGACTTCTAATTTCATATTCAAAAATATATTGTTGGTAATATTTTTTAGTTAAAAAATGTGTTATTGTAATAATTTATTTCTTCAAAAATATATTTTTTCTATAAATGTCTAGTTTTAAGTATATACATTTCTATAAAAGTACATTTTTATATTTTCATAGTGTTTTGAACCTAGTTTAGGGGTTAACTATTTACCCATAGCTGTGACCCTAACAGGTGCTACCACTCCGGGTCAGGGTGGACCTGGGATCAACAGCAATTAATAGGTGATTCCATACTCCTCACAACCTCCCAATCAGAGGCCTTGCTGCCGGATGCAGTTTAGCGTCATACCCAGAACTAATAACACGAAGTGATTAAAACATCAGGTATGACAGAATGTGTTTGGAAAAGAAATGAGATCCCCTGCTTTGCAAAGAGGGTACCTCAACCTTGTGTTACGGTAAGCAAGTTTTGTTTCGTTACAATTGAGTAGTGAGTTTAATCCTCACCGGCTGCTTCATAATTTCGATTTGTGCTACATGTCAGCTGCGCTTAAAATCAACTTGGGCAACTCGACGTCGTGTAAAGGTTTAGCAAGAATCTTTCGCTAGAATCGTAAAAATTGATTAGTAAATTCGGTGCTCGTTGGGTACCCCATACATTCTACCTTGTGCCACATCGAAGATGCGCTTAGAAAATCTAGTTTGGACACATTAATATGGTGCTATGCTTAGCAAGCTTCTCTCACTAGAATCATAAGAATTGATCATTGATTTCGATCCTAGGTGGGTGCCCCATACATTAGGCATTGTGCTACATCTAAGATGTGCTTAGAAAATCTTCATTCTAACTAGATTGAACACCTTGATTTACTGCTATGGTTATTAAATTTCTCTCACTAGAATCAAATGAATTAATCAGTGATTTCGATCCTCACTGGATTTCCCATACATTTGGCCTTGTGTCACATCTAAGCTGCGAATAGAAAACCCAAATCCTGCTTTTTAATGATGATGTTTAAATATCATAAAAAACATCTTTATTATTCTAAAAGCATATTCTAGTTAATGCATATATCCCGAAACCCTTCAACCATTAGCATCATAGTGCCACAATATGCATTGCATAAAATAGCCTGGCAAAGCCCAACCTTTCCCAGGCTGTTAGTGTTTTCCTCATTTTGACCGGTTGTCGTTGAAGGCAACGACATTGTCTGTCTTGCAATTTACTCGTAGAGTAGTGAGAAAGGCAGAGATAGATTTATGCCTTTCACAAGTGTATTAGTATACGTATAGCCTGTCACTCGTATCCAAGCATGCCTGTCAGTTAGCTAATCCCCGTTACAGGCGCCAACAGAGCCCACCTGTGGTTTATCCTGCAACTATAATGAGTGTACAGTTTCTGGGAGAGTGTGCGTTATCTAACGAGAAAAATAGTGTGAACAATGCCAGGACGCAGAAATCCTCGGTCATAATGACTTGTGTTTTTGTGCTACCACAATTATCGACATAATTCCGTCTACCCAATTTCACTCACAATGAAGTATATGTACAGTTGTTAATTGTTATTAATATTGTTGCTGTTGTTGTCTTCATTAATATGCTCGTCGTTTTTATTCGGAAATCATACATTATTCTTCCTCAATATCTATGTTTTTAAAAAGTTAAGACTCTTCTCCGAATATTTGCATAGCAGACATCTGAAGTAGGTTTCTCAAGCAATGACATACGAGATTTCTTGCTTCATGCAAATTTCATGATATGCAAATCTAGAGCTGTTAAATTTCAATGCAAATGTAGAGTTAATAGAACACTAAAATGAGTATACATACATTGGAATGAAATACATCCTTATCAATAAAGTTCTGGTTTGTAGAGGTAGAAATAAATTTAAATAATAGCGTTTTGTTTGTAGCTTTTCAAAACATTTGGTTTTTAAGGTTTTTATTTCAGATAATACGAAAATATTATACTGTAACTGTTGCAAAGAAAATCTCAAAATTCGTAAAGCTATTATAATACAAAAAGAAAAAAAGGAGATTAAAAATAACTTTTCACGCAGTAGATGGCATATTAAAGTGCATATAAAATAATTAATACACATTCTTTTTCTGATTATCACCATACTAGCCTCTTACCTCTTTGTGGCAATGTATTTGAGGCTATTATCAATGCTGAAATAGTCATCTTACATCTCTCAAACCTCTCTCTGACAAACAGTATGGCTTCCGCTTCGCCTGGTATGCTAATGACCATCACTAAATATATATATAGCAGGCTCTTGATAAGAATGGCAAAGCTTGAGGTGTTGCTCTTGATATCTCAAAAGCAACTGATAGAGTTTGCCATGCTGGCCCTCTTTGCAAGCTCCAGATTTACGGGATGTCTGGATGACTGGTTGATTTAATTCAATCGTTTTTATCAAATGGTGAAATGGAGGTTGTTTTGAACGGTCAAACTTCAAGAGGCTTTCATAAAAATACCGGCATCATTCTAGGTTCTATCCTATGTCCTACGCTTTATCTGATCTTCATCAATAATTTTCCTGATGTAATCAGTTTCCAAGTAGGCGTCTATGCAGATAAAACCACCATGTACTTCTCAGTAAGAAATCTGCGAAGGCTGCCAAAGTATACCTGGCCGGTGCTCTTGAAAAAGACCTAGTATCTGTGATTGAATGGGGAATGAAATGACTCGTTGATTTTAATGCGTCCAAAACAAAGCTGCTCTCTTTTAACCACCATAAAGAACAGTCCTGCCTACCATCAGAGTGAGTTTGAGTTTGAGTTTCGTTTAACGGCATATCAACACCTCTGTGGGTTACTTAATGCCAAAAAGGTGGGGTTTTAAGGTATTTTTTAATTTATGGTCATAGTGAGAAAGTTGATTTAGTCAAACTTTGAGGAAAACTTTTTATTTTTTTATTTTTCTAAACTGAAAAGGTCTTCTAATTTTGTATTTAAAAAGGTATTGCTGGTAATAATTTAATTTTTCTTTAAAACTGTATCGTTGGTAGTATTTTTTCTTCAAAAATGTATATATTTATATAAAGGTGTATTTTTAAACTTTCATAATGTTTTGACCTCAGTTTGGAGGATAACTATTTGCCCATAGCCGGGACCCTAACTGGTGCTACCACTCCGGGTCAGGGTGGACCTGTGAGCAACAGCAATTAAGAGGTGGTTCTATGCTCCTCACAACCTTTCAATCAGAGGCCTTACTGCCTGATGCAGTTTACCGTCATACCCAGGACCCCATCAGAATGAATGACACTAATTTTCTAGGGAGCAACACACGTCACCTACTTGTTCTTACTCTCTCAAATGATCTCAGATGTAATGTCTGAATAGAATCCTTAGATGCATCTAATGATAGGAGAGTTAGGACACTGTGTCAGGCCAGGAAAAATGCATTTTGTGCATTTATGAATCTATCGATTGTACGTGCATTAAATAATATTTCCAAATCTAGTCGGATGCTCCTGCTATTCATCTTGAGGTTCTCAACAAAATCTAAAGGAAGATCTGCAATATAATCAATCAGCCCGCATTCAGTCAGTTTATCATCCACGTGATGTGGCTTCTCTTTTTGTTTTTACAAGTATTTTCATGGCATCTGCTCTTACGAGTTTTTTCCCTGGTTCACCGACCACATGTATTTACTTTGGCATCCAACTTCCACCCTTTTACAGTTAAAACAGTTATATATAACATTCTCTTCTACTCTAAAGTTTCTTTTCTCACACTTCCCGTTTGTCTACCTCCCAACTGCTTGTTTACTTCCCTGATAGTTACAATCTCAAAAAGTTTAAATGCAACGTCAATTGCCATCTTCTATCTACTTGATACCCGTACATCTCTTATCGTTTCTTCGACATTCGCTGTACCTTGTTTTTCACTCACTGTAAACCCCCTTCGCACCAGTGGCATTCCTGCCTCGCTTGGGGTGAAATGATTATAAAAGAATGTGTTGTTTTTCTTCGGGTTATTGGCAATCATGATTTCCATAATTTCCCATCATTTTAGGAAATACTGCGTTTTTGTTATCTCTCTGTTATGAGACCGATAGTTACGTACATCATGGACACTTCCAGTACTATATTACTATGTGAATAGTAGTATTATAGGTGTAGTAGCACCAGAAGTGCTATCTTTGTCACTGTCAGTTCTCTGCCTTCAGATAGAGTTCGCTCTCTGCTTCCGAACAGAGAGCAATAACCCAGTCGTGTTTCCGCCGAAGAATAGAAGCACGACTGGGGAAAAATAGACAGCCATTTTTGGGCCGGGCCATATAGCGCGGAAACCCACTTTTAACTGACCATGTGTCACACGTTGTCCTTAGTTGGAGGGACAACTAAATAATGTAGTAGCACCAGAAGTGCTACATTTGTCACTGTCAGCTCTCTGCCTTCGAGCAGATATTTTTGGCAGGACTATATGGTCCGGAAGACCCACTTGTGCCACGTTTCGCCTTAAGTGGTAAGGCCGACTAAATATTGTAGTAGCACTAGTAGTGCGCAGCCGCGTACGACTACCAATATCGGTCACCACTGGATAGTAAGCTCCGCTTACTCTTACATTATTCTTTGTACCCTTTCTGTTTAATATATCTTTCTTTACCTTTAACCCGTGTTCTGTGTTTTCCTTCCGTGGCCCCATCACTCTCCGAAACCATGTTCTGTGTTAAATCTACACAAGCTCGTTAGGCAGGTTATTGGCTAGTTTTCTCTGTCCCTGTGACCTTAAATATCTCATGTCCATGTCAAATTTTCTAAGCCCTTTTTCCTCGTTATATCCGCTCGATATGTCAGCTATTTCTGTCTGTTTTATGGATAAGTGTACTTTTCGTTTCCCTTTTCTCTAAAACTGTGTCACTGCAACCATAGAATATCCGTGGTACTCTCAGTATCATTCCGAAGAATCACATTTTTCTTCAGGTTCTTTCTTCACCTTTGTATAGATAGCTAGGCAATTGCTGTCATATAGGAGGAATGATATTACGTAGCAGTTCACTACACTTTGCTTTGCTTTGCAAAGGCATCTTCGCAATCCCGATTCAGCATTAGATTTTAGGGTTGGACTTTCATTCTTCTGTTAGAAATCTCATGATTTTTGATACCTCCAATTTGTAATTTCTGTGTTGAGCTGTTCCTTTAGCCGACAAAGATTAATTTTATTTTCTTTCAATTTTTGATCAGTCCTTTCTTCTCGCCTTCTTTCAGTACCTTTTAAAGGAGTTCTTGTAGCCTCTTTTATGTGTCTATTATAAGGAGGTTTTATCAACATGTCTGATGTTAAGATTGTGACCCCTAAAAACAAATACTTGTAGGACTTTTAATTCTTTCAGAAATTGCTTAACTATATAAGTTGAATAATCCTGTTGATAAGACACATACTTATCTAACATCCATTCACTTTTTGTATATTTACTGCATTCGTTTTCATTATGTATGCCGGCGGCTTCTTTTTAGGTAATAAATTATTTTAATATCTTTCCTGAATAAGACAAGGTCAATGATTCCAACATTTTCGTTACTTACTTCATCAAATCTACAAAATATATGTATACATTCTTTTGCATTTTTTATTGCAATTTCTGATAATATTCTTGGCCTAAATATCGTTGTGCTAGCGTCTTTAACGAATACCCACTGTTTATTTGTTGAGTTACCTCAAGAATTAGGTGATAATGGCTCTCTACAACTTCCTTTCTCTTAATAAATCGTGTCTTTTTGTTATTTCGTCGTAGCCCTGTTCTGCCGACATTTTTACGAAAACTCACTAATTACGACATACGTTGTTTCCCTCTGCACATACTGACCTCTATATGTGAGTATCAGATTTTCCAAGGCTTCCTTCCCCACTATATCATCTTGATGTGAACTTTTTATTTCCATTTTCGTTCCATTTTCTCCAAAACCTTGCGACCGCTGTCATTTTCGGCTTATGGTATCCCCTTCATATTTGAGGAGGTCGTCCATCACTCATTGCCATAAAGAAGGAGGGTTCTGAGATTAATGTTTTGGTTTTGTTTCTTTTTGCAAATTGTAACTATCAGAGAAAAAAAGTATATTGAAGGGAGTTCCACAGGCGGGAAATGTGAGGAAACCAAGTAGTGTAGATTCTGTAGCACTAGGCCACTGGTTCAAAGACGAATGGTTCCTCCAAGACCTACAGACTTCATTTTTTTAAAGCGGTTTTTAATCATTGCTCTAAGAATAAGGTTGTATCAGTTAACAGTCCGGATAATCCTGAATGGTTTTGCTCTCATACATGACATGTCTTGATCTAATGAGGTTATTTAGAACCACTCACACGCAAAGATATTCAATAACATCAAGCTCCATATAAAAAAGGAAAATATATCAAAAACAGCAGCTGAAACAAGCAAAAGCCCTGAAGAGTGACGACATGGCAAGAATGCCTTCACCAAACTTTTAAGTCAGCATCATTCAGTTAAGCGACAAAATTCTCCAACTTAATTGTATTAGGCTCTATATCTATCTCGATATCGAGCACATTATGACAAAAACAAACTCTGGTTGCCAAAATGTTTCTCCCAGTAAAACACTGAAAAAACAGTAATCTTTGCACTAAGCATCATTACAATGATAGTCATATTTGAGTAGATATTCCGTTTTTAATCTTACAGTATATTTATTTTACTGGTCTGATTATTTTCGATAAATTTTGTTACGAAAATGTGTGTCATTCGGAAGGATTGTTAAATCATTTCGTTAATCTTCGGGATTGTCCGTAACATTGTCTGTTTACATTTGTAGACATTACAATACGTTTCAGAGCAAAGATGTTTGTTTGCGGAGAAACGAAAATCGTGTTATATAGGCTTGGTTTGACTGCGTTTAGACTATGGTATCATTCGTGGTCGAGTGGTTTACGACGCGCCAAATCAATTCGTGGCGTGTTGATTAGGGTCGCAGTTTCGAATCCTGCCGAATGACACATTGTCGTAAGAAAATTTATCGTAAATAAAATATATTATAGAAATAAATACTGTTTGATTAAAAACAGAATATCTACATAATACGAGTATCGATTAAAAATAATGTTGAAACAAATAATTTCATATATATATATATATATATATATATCGTCATCCGCAGACATATCTATTTCGCTGTATCACAGCTCATCAGTACGGTTAGACTCCGATTGCCTTTTAACCCAGGATTGAAACCTGACCGAATTGGCGTCAGTCGGCAATTCTACCTCTGGGCTATGGGCGTTTGGTGGAAGTAGGCAGACTTTTTAGCGTGTATATTATCATTATACGCGCCCAATAGCCAGAGTGGTCTAACTCATTTTACTGAATGAGCGATACGTACACGCCAGAGTAGCTACTGTTTTTCAAAATCTACCATTCTTCCAGAGTGATCAATCAGGGTGTGAGAGCGTAAATATAGTCATCCGCAGACAGATCTGTTTCGCTGTATCACAGCTCATCAGTACGATTAGACTCCCATTGCTTTTTAACCCAGGATTGAAACCCGATCAAATTGGCGTTAGTTGGCGATTCTACCTCTGGGCTATGGACGTTCGATAGAAGAAAGCAGACTTTTAGCAAGTATATAATCATTATACGAGCCCAATAGCCAGAGTGATCTAATTCATTTTACTGTATGAGCGATGAATATATGTTTGTATATATGTACAAACATATATTCTTCGTTTGTAAACGAGTTATTATGCCATCTAGGTTTCTACCACGTGGTATCTTCAGGCGGTTTGCAATAACTGATTTAACCGTTATTTTTAAGAATGCTCACGTGACGGGCAT
Source organism: Ascarosepion bandense (assembly GCA_037127315.1). Taxonomy (NCBI): domain Eukaryota; kingdom Metazoa; phylum Mollusca; class Cephalopoda; order Sepiida; family Sepiidae; genus Ascarosepion; species Ascarosepion bandense. Next base: position 2,837,715 of record JBBBDQ010000511.1, read on the forward strand.
TTTTGAATGACCACGTAAGTAAGTAATTAAATTATATATATATATATATATATCTGTGTGTGTGTGTGTGTGTGTGTGTGTGTGTGTGTGTGTGTGTGTGTGTAGGTAAGTTAAGTACCTCTATTTAAAACAGTGTGATCATTATTTAGCGAAACGCCAACGCAAATTTCGTGACAGATGTATTAACCTCGAATCTGACGATTTAAAACCTTGCCTTTAGCAAAGTCCCATTCTGCATATCAAAAAGATATTTATAGTAAATGCAATTACCCGATTCTGCTTTAAGCCACATCATATTTTTCTTGGAACTGAACTGAGCTTTTTTACTCCTTTTCTTTCTTACTGCGTGCGGATTTATCAAACTGAAAGGAGACTATTCTTGCATGTAGACATCTAATCCATTTACTTAAATTAGCTTGATGTGATTATTTTGGAAAGAGATAAATCTTTAACTGAACAGACGAGATCTGTCATGTTGAATCCATGTCCAATCCGTAGAGTGGGCTAAGAAAAAAAATGCTGATATTCTGATTTAATATACGGTATGTTGTTTTTTTATCTATAGGAAAAGAACACAATATCTAAAGTCATAAATCTGGAATAGATACGTAAGGTGAGGCAGGATGATCCATCAAAGTGTGTGCATAAACTTACGCTTGCAGGGATGAATGGGTTAAAATGAAACTGTTGATATAGTTTATATAATATCATGGATCAAGCATGTGAGCAATGATGAGGTGTTGAAAAGAATGGAAACGAAAACGAAATTAATACTGAGCATCAGGAAGAGACAGCTAAAGTTCCTGGGACATGCAATGAGGAAGGAGGGCTTAGAGAATCTGATACTAACAGGCCATATAGAGGGAAAAAGAGACAGGGGAAAACAGCGTGTAACGTACTTAACTGGCCTGAGCAAGTGGGTTGGGTGGTGTAACAAAAGAAAGCGTGCTAAGACCCACCAGGGATAGGTAGACGTGGGTGCCTGATCGCCTACGTCCTGAATTATTCAACTAGTCAAATATTTTTATTTAATAATTTTTTTATTTAGCGCATTTGCCTATGTTGTAATTGTACATTCATGGTGACATTCAAATCAAAATAGTGCACTGGCTTGTCGTTTTTTTTTATCTTTATTTCTTTTTTTCCACCGGATGATACAGTGCTGATAGCATACACAGAAAAAAACTACAAGACCTGTTACAGATGGTAGCAGAAGAAAGTAACAAAAAAGGACTAGAAATAAACTGCACAAAAACTGAATGCATGGTCATCAGTAAAAAGGGCAGCCCAAAATGCCAAATACAGGTCGGGGATACCAGAATCAAGCAGGTACAAAAACTTAAATACCTGGGAAGCGTTATAACAGAAGACAGAAAGTGCAACACAGAGATCCGAAGGCGAATTGGCATCGCGAAGGAAGCATTCCAGAAGTTGAGTAAGGTATTAAGAAACAGAACAATTTCGCTAGAAACTAGGAAGAGAGTACTGGATTGATACGTGATGTCCGTCCTTCAGTATGGCAGTGAATTTTTTTTTTAATCATTTCACCCCGAGCAAGGCAGAAACGCCACTGATGTGCAGGGGGTTACACAAATGTAGAAAGATTAATTAGAAAAGAGTGAGGAGTACAAGCTAGTTAGAAAGGAACAATAGAAAGCTGAGAAAGCAGGTGCAATGACAGATACATGGGCGGAGAGAACGTGAAGATTATACAGGGGAGGGGAGAGAGCTAGAGTCCAGTGGTTAGTAGGTGAGTATTAACTTTGCATTTAAATTTCTGGAGGTCGTAGCCGTCAGGAAAGCAAGAATACTGGAGTGAGTTCCACAGGCGGGAAGTGCGAGAGAGGAAGCTGCAGGAGTAGAATTGTCGTCTGAGTTTGGCTAACCTGACTGTGAATGGGTGGGACCCAGTTGCCAGTCTGGTTGCACGGGTAAACACCTGTTGAGGAGGCATCAGTGACTTAAGCTCATCCGAGCAAAAGCCATGAAAGTATTTATAGAAGAGACAGAGGGAGGCCACATTTCGACGATGGGAAAGTGGCTGCAGACGAGTCGCCAGATCAGTACCTATCACATTACAGACTCTCCTTTGGAGCTTGTCAAGAACACTCTGGACAATACCATCAAAGATGAAGGAAAAGATGAAACAACTGAAATGTGGTTCTACAGAAGGATGCTGCGAATCTCATAGATCGAGCATGTGAGTAATGATGAGGTCTTGGAAATGATGGAAACAAAAAGAAAATTAATACTGAGCATCAGGAAGAGACAGCGGAAGTTTCTGGGACACGCAATGAGGAAGGAGGGCCTGGATAACCTGATACCAACAGGCCAGATAGAGAGAAAAAGAGACAGGGGAAAGCAACGGATAACATATTTGAAGGACCTAATTAGATGGATGACGGAACGAGGTTTTGCACGGTGTAACAGGAGAAGGCGTGCTTAGAGCCAACAGGGACAGCCATGAAAAGCCATGTTCGCCTACGTCCTGAAGGGACAGGGCACATAGAAGAAGAAGATGTTAAGGTCATCCGTCTTCTCTCAAAATTTCTCTGCCCACTGATAAAGCCGTTGCAATCATTGTCAGCCGATATTTTGTTAAATCGAAACGTCTGAAAGATATTACTGAAATTGTTTCACAGAGTTATTGTCGTGAAGATTATCATTTAAGTGAAGTGGACTCAACAAAATCATGTCAGACAATCCTGACAAACAAGGTCTATCATTCTTGATAAATTACCTTTTTTGACAAAGATCAAAAGACAAAGAACACTGCCCTCTATAAGACAGAGGTCACTAGCGCCGAACACACAGAGACCCTTCGAATATTTTCTTCACAGAAAACGTTTCTTTGTGGATCGGTAGACTGAGAGAATGATTTTTAGACAAGATTTCCAAACTATCCTCCTATACTGTGCTTCTCATTTCTTACTCTTGCCCTTCATATGCCAATGTCTTTCAGAAACCCACTGCTTCGAGTGACAGACCGCCTGCAGTCTCTCTCCCACCGGCGCAACGTGGCTTCCCTGTGTCTCTTCTATAAAGACTTTCACGGCTTCTGCTCCGATGAACTTAGATCACTGGTGCCCGCTAAATACGAATTTGAACGAGATACTAGATTAGCAACTAGATCCCACCCTTTTACAGTGAAACCGATAAAATGCAGCCGTAACTTCTACTCCAACAGTTTCTTTCTTCGCACTTCCCGACTGTGGAATTCTCTTCCACACGATTGCTTCCCCGACGGCTACAATCTCCAGGAGTTTAAATGTAAGGTTAATAGACACCTCCTAACACACTAACCTGCTCCCATTCTATCAAACACTCTTCCCATCTGCCCAACCCTCATCCTCGCTATCCTTACTCATCTGTCAACTTCCTCCTGACATTCCCTATGTCTAACCACTCCTTCTCTTTACCTTCCCCTATGTAGCCCCATGCGCAATAGTGGCAGTGGAATGCATTGCTTGGGGTGAGAGGATTAAAAAAAAAAAAAAAAAAAACTCTTGAGGGTGAACACTGAACACTGGTAAAACAATAATGTCATCTTTGTCCAGCCCTTTTTTACGTACCGTGTCGCTTAAAGATGTAGGTAATCATGAACTTTCCATATCATCCTCTGTTTTGTAGCGCTAATTGTTTTTTTTGTTTTTTTTTTGTTATTACTCCTAAACGTTTTTTATCACTCATTTGCGCACTCTCCTCAGGTAAGTTACTTGAATCTCTATTTTTAGTATTACTAAGATTCTTAATATTTCTCTATATTTATGAGATGGGGCGGTATTTACATGATTCGGACTATTGTCATCTTTGTTAACATTTGTACAACGCTTCAGTCGTTTTACGCTCCGGCTTTCTTCAGGTGCTAGGAATTTCGAACCGAAGCTTTTATTACTATAACTGGGGTACAGTATCTCCGTTCCTTGTGTAGGGCCTCTTTTGGTAGTCATGAGTTATCTCCCTTTAACTACTGCAGTTGTAAACAAGTAACTTACAGGGTTAGACTACCTCTACAGTGATCAACTACCAAAAGAGGTTCTACGCAAGGAATGGAGATAATATACCCCAGTGATTAGAGTTCGGTTCGAAATTTCTTGCTCATGAAGAAGGCCGGAGCGTACAACAGCTGAAACATTGTACAAATGGCAACAAAGATGAGGACAGTAATCCAAGTTATGTAAATACTGTCAGTCAGTTAAAGTGCCATACGTGCTACACGCTTGGGCGATCATGTCTCGAAAGAGACACAACTGACTGGGCAGAAGATTATCCCGCAGTAGGTTGCCATTGCTTTCTGCGGTAGACTGGTTGCCGACCAAGCCTATAGAACCCAATCTGTCCTGCTATTTAACCCCATAACTGGAAGGAAGAGACGGATTAATACCTTTCCCAAGGGTATTTGCGCTTAAGTGAATACAATGGATTCAACTGGAATTCGAACTCGGCTCCCCGGTTTCTCGTTCCGAGCCGATATCCACTGTACCACAACGCACATCCTGTAAATACTGTACGATTCTTAAATATCAAAAATATATATTTAATGCAATTATGCCGGGCCGAACTCAGTTACAGTTTCTGGGAGAGGGCATTTTATCTAGCGTGATCAGTTAGACAAGCACGTTCAAACACTCGTTAACTACCTAGCGACTATCCAATTTCACTCACAGGTTATGAGCCAACCAGTGGTATGAATTTCAGTCAAATCCCCAAAGGTGCCGCACCGAGAATATCAAGAAATCACCTTCCTAACAAATCGACCATTGAGAGATTCGCACCCGGGTTTCATGGTCTAATAGCGAACGTTCTAATAAGCTGGGTTATCTGGGTGTGGAACAAACAGAAATATTCCTGTGCAGGCATCTGCGACGGGGATTATCTCTAGTAGACTGTTATACTCTATAATGAGTCGTTGAACATTTTTAATGGTTGGAGTAGTTCTGTAATTTTGGGCAGAATTAGAAAATACGAGGTGATCCTAGGAAGTTCACCTCTTGACCAATAAACTCTTCCAAAAACAAACCAAACAAATAATCCGAATTTTGGTCATGTGCTCGGATTCTAGGAAGCCAGTTCAACGATTCTCAGGAAACACGAGTAAATTTTAAGAAAGACAAAATGCCTCACACGGCGAATTTTTTCGTTAATTTATTAATAATATAACAATCATGAAAGTCTGAGTTCACATGAAAGTGATGCACATATTTCTCGTAAGAATTAATCCAATGACAATAATATTTCTTTACCGTGGTCTCTGATGTAATCACTTAATTGGATTGACTGGTTTTGGATATTGTCATTGTTCGCCAGTCAAAAGACTTTCTTTTCTTTGTTTTATTTCACAGAGAACAATCAGAAAGTGTTTGATTTCCATTGTTGTTTTCAATTATATTTTACAGATTCCAAGTAAATAATTTTCTTCTAACTTTTCACTGTTGACACATAATAGGCCAGTTTGATTTTACATCTTGGTTCCACCAAGTTTAAACTTTACGCAAGGCCGCTTATGTTCTAGTAAACCACCCAACTGATCTCCGTTGTGGTGCAGTGGATATCGACCCGGAACAACAAATCGGGGTGCTGAGTTCCAATTCCAGTTAAATTCCTAGCATTTACTTACGCACAAATACACATGGGAAATGTATAAATCCGTCTCTTCCCTCCAGATATGGGTTAAATAATAGGACAGACTGGGTTCTATAGCCTTTGCTGGCAATCAGTCTACCGCAGAAAGCAATGGCAACCTACTGCGGGATAACCATCTTCCTAGTTAGTCATGTCTCTTTCGCAACATGACCTCTGAAAGCGTGTATCACGTATGCCACTTAACTGACTGACTAATTCCATCGCCGAGAAGTAAGTTCCACTCAAACAGCTTCTTACCTACTAACACACTAACCTGCTCCCATTCTATCAAACACTCTTCCCATCTGCCCAACCCTCATCCTCAGTATCCTTACTCATCTGTCATCTTCCTCCTGACATTCCTTATGTCTAACCACTCCTTCTCTTTGCCTTCCCCTATGTAGCCCCATGCGCAATAGTGGCAGTGGAATGCCTTGCTTGGGGTGGGATGATTAAAAAAAACAAAAAACAAAAAAAAAACTGTGAAGCACTACCCTGTGAAATAGACTCCTAAGAGGATGTTTTCCAGTTCACTTAAATCTTTACCTGTCCAAGCCTAGATTTTATCGTTAGTGTTCCTTTCTATACATATAAACGCCAGTGTTTCCGGGTCTTATACAGAGTGACCCCCATTGTAAAAAAAATATAATAATTCTTGCATTAATTACCTTAAACAGTGTTTAAATCTCTTCCAAATTGGTACTCGGAAGATCTTTTTTTTTAATTTTCCATTCGATTTCTTGCTTTCGCGATAGCTACAATCTCCATAAATTCAATGCAATGTCAATTGCCATCTATCTTCCTGAATAACATTCATGTTTTATCCTTTATTTAATATCTCCTGTACAAAGTTGTTTTTCTCATTGTAACCCCCTGTAGACTAGCGGCAGTTCCGCATTGCTTGGTTGAAATGATTAAAAAATACGAGGTAATACATTAATGCTTTCGGCGCCAAGAAACCATTAAATGCAGCCCATGTATTTTCTTTGCAACAGAATTTCTATTGGCTTAAAATTCCTTAGATGTGTGAAAGACTGATCGTCATTGGTTAAATTATTGAGATATTTCTTTGTCTAATTGCCTATCATCTTCCTAAAAACTGCCTATAATCTCGTTTTAAAAAGAAATGTAATTTTGTTGGGACTTTAAAATAATAAAAAATATGATATTTTTTCTTCTGCTTTATCTGTTGAATAAATGGTAGATAATATCCAGTTTTTGTTCATGTACATGTTTGTGAGGACATAATGATTAGACAGTGACATGTGTATTTTATGTTGCAGTTTTGTTGTAGTTATATTTTGGGATACATTTTCATTTGAGAAATTGTAGGATATCATAGTGATTTATATCAGGAAAAGTTTCCTTCATGTTCGTTGTTCGGTCCGTTTATTGGCTGGTTGAGGTCTTTTAGCGATAATATGGTTTATTTAATACCCAAATTTAAATATTTTAAAGACAATGTTATGGCTTTCACTAAATATATTTTGAGGGGAATTGTATGCCTTTAACTACAAATAAAATGCAATTTTAGTCATTTTGCTATAAAATGTGTTGATTTTAATTCTACAATATATTGCTGATCATTTTGCTTTAAAGATGTATTTTTGGTAATTGTAATATAAATATGTATTGTCTGTAATAAACTATAAATATTGTTGGTAATTTACTATAAATATGTACTGTTAGTAATTTTATTATAAATAGTTATTCTTGGTAATTGTACTATAAATGGGTATTGTTGGCTTTTTTATATCAGGCATATATTTTCAAACTTTCAGAGTCGTGTTGCTTTTGTTTAAGGACTCAATAATTGCACATAGCTGTGAGTCTAAGAGGTACTACCAACTCGAGTCAGAGTAAACTGGGGACAACACCAATTAAGAGACGGTTCCACACTCCTCACAATGTTCCGATTAGGGACCTTGCTGCTGGATGTAGTTTACTTTATGGCCAGGACTAGTCGGTGGTCGAGAGATCAGGGAAATAATGTTGTCTGTAGAAATGCCTCGCATCCTTAGTTACCGAGCTCTTGCAGTGTCATATTGGCATCATGTGGCCGTGTATTGTCATGAAGTGACGGATGTGCGTTGTGGTGCAGTGGATGTCGGCTTGGAAACAGAAGTCGGTGAGCCGAGTTCGAGTTCCATTTGAGTACCCAGCATACACTTAAGCACTGGTACTCTTAGCAAAGGTATTAATCCGTCACTTCACTCCAGTTATGGGTTAAATAACAGGATGGGGCCTGGAGGCAACCCATCTAGTTTTGGTGCACAATAAAAACACCCTTGGTAGCCCTGGCGAAGCATCAAGTATTCAGCTGTTTGACAAGATTATGAACTTTGCTATAAACTGCGCCAGGGTTCCAAATTCACTGGAAGTACTGGAGGGGTGGAGTGAGTTCTATCTCGGCCAAGGCCGCAGGACGACGATTGTCATGAGGCAGAATTAAACCTCGTCGAGTAACTGGTGTAGGTCGAGTTTTGTTGAAATGAGTGTGCATTTCAATTACTTTATCATTCTCTTCTCTTTGCAATATAATTTTTGGGGGGTTAAAATATTCTAGAAAACGTGCTAGTCAGTGGCTAGAGAGATCAGTGGAATGTGACAAAGTCTTGTATCCAAAGTCTGTGTGTTTGTGCATTGCTATCCGGGCATTATGTGGCTAAACATTTTTATGACGAAGATTTGAACCTCGACGATTAACCAGTGCTGTGAACTTCAGAAATTATGCTCTCGTTATATTTCAGAAAATTGTATTAGATAACGCTAATGGCACACCACTAGATAGTCACCATAGAGGAAATTTCTTAAATTTACAAACTTTGCTTAGCACACACAAAACTCGCGAAATATCACCCCCGATGCGAAATATTTGTCGTCCAATGGAAAGGCCAGAATGACATCAGGGAGTGAATTCCCAAACGATATAAAAGACGGGACAAAACGACCGTCGCCTCAGAGAGTTAAAATGACGTGCGTAATTAACACATACTTTTGACAGACGTCAATCGCCCGTTTCTATTGTCTCTATTTTTCTCTCTCACCTCTCAACCCCTTCCTTTTCACCATTCACACTGAGCGATAACGCCAAAGAAAATCTTTTACAACAATAAACGCTCATACATACATACTTTTGGGACGCCCGCGCCTTTTCAGCTATAATGGACTATTCCATTACTATGTAAAGTAATGGTGGCATCTACGTAAGAGAGTGTGCCAAGCAGCCGATCGACAAGTCAGTCGTAGACTTCCGGTGACGACCCGGAAGTACCCATTGCTCATACTACGTCTTACGGCGGTTGGGACGATTAACCTTTATTCTTGTATTGGATACTAATAACCTTTGTAAATACTATTTTCACGGAATACAACAATTAACCTATTCCTGTTGTTGAGTTATTTATTTACTCACGACATAACACATACACACATACGTTCCTGCCTACGTACGCATAAACACACTCTTGCAAGGACTACTACGAACATCCCAACGAACTCTTGATACCCTTAACCTCTTAATACTATTTCTCTTGGAACGTTTAACCTCTACTAATTCATGTTATTCTTTTCTGTCAATAATTTCTATTCAAACATGCAAAAGGCATACTTTTATTCTTCCACATATTCCAATCTCTTACCTGCTGATAATAGAAAATAATCCTAAGTTGTAGGGATTTCGGTTATACTTCACACAATCCCGATTTAATCAAAATTAATCATCTCCCTATAGCTTCAAGCCGATCATTCACGATTGACATCAAGAATCCATTTCCCATCACAACTCACTATTCAATCTAGAATTCGAATTTTGAACTTACTTCAAAACAACGAATTCTTTGAATTTCGTTGAGTTTATGTGAAGCCAATGTAATAAGTTTCTTTCCGTTACCAATTTTCTTGAGATTGAGCAATATTCTTGATATGATGGCATCATTATCTGAGACATATTTCTGAAACTTTGAAGTGACCTGTAATATTCTTGGGGCATTGGAAAATATTGCTTTGGCAGTTGAATACATACTGGATAATACTCAGCTTTTTTTGATATACCTGTTTGTGAGGACATAATTATTAGACGGGTATATGTGTGTTTTATGTTGCAATTGTGTAGAAGTTATATATTTGATTCATTTTTATTTAAGAAAATGTAGGATAATATGGTGATTAATGTTATGAATAGTTCTTTCGTGCTCGTTGTTAGGTTGGTTTTTCTCTTTCCCCAAACAAAGAAACTTTCAGGAAAACACACTACCGAATTCCTCAATTTTATTTTGTTGTTTTCAGTGTTATCATTCAGTAAACGTTCGAGATCACAGGAGTCATCTTCCAATTTATTTTTTTCTGATAAATATGAATTTTCTCAAACGACCAATAAAGTATCTACAATATGGCAGAGAGTTTGGTCAGCCAACCAAAACAACAAACTAGTAGTGAAAATGTAAAGAACTACCCTCCTGGAGATATGATAACAGATAAGCCGTTTAAGGAAAGGTCGATGATTGGAAAGATCATGCTAGATTTTAGAAAATATTTTAAATATATTTTTTCGGATTTCTACATTTAATGAGGGAGAAAGATTGCTGTCACAAAATACAAATATATTCAGTTTCAAGAGAAAATATATGAGATTTCTATGTAAGAAATTATGACAGGTAATTTCAGTAGCAGTTTCATAAGATGAAAAGATAGGTGACCCAGATTTCCAAGGCACACCGGACACTTTACCAGAACCCACCTTCAGTAAAAACTGTCAAGTTTTAAGGCACGTTCAAAGTCTGGCGAAGTAAGACTCTCTCAAGGGAAATGAATTGATTAACGCTCTACAGACAACTGAAAACAGCATAGAAGACGGATCTGACTTCAGATAATTGATTGATGACTGTAAATAATCAACTTGATTATTTATGGCCAGCAATCAATTATCTGGGTCTGTGCTTATGAGAGACCGTTGATTTGCTTCATTCTGATGGTCGAAAAAACATACACAATCCTTTTTTTTTTACTCATAAAACTGCTGATCTCTAATGACTATTACGGAGACTATAGAAAAATTTCGTAATTCAAGGCTCTTAAAAACTAATGTTTATCGTAGATAGGGAATTTGTCTAATCTGAAGCAATGCTTTTTTTCAGAATACCTTTTTTAGATTTAAATGGTATATACATTTATATGTAAAAAAAAAACAACTGCTTTAGACTCAGATTCCAATCGCTATTCTGAGTTTCACGGAAACCAATCATCAAACGATAAGAACATAATTAAATACAGATTACTACGCTCTCACACTCTGATTAAACACTGTGGAGGAATAATAGACTTTGAAAAACAGTAGCTACTCAATCATCTACGCATCATTCATTCAGTATTGAATTTGAATACTCTCAGCTACTGGCGTATGATTACATTGTAAATAAAACGCTAAAGTCCGCCTTCCTCTACCGAGCATACATTGCTCAGAGTTATAATGGCCGACTGATATCAATTCCGTTGGGTTCATTTCTGGCTAGAAGCAATCGGATGTCTAACTATATATATATGAAGCCGCTCTCGTGTCGCTAGTCTTGACGTCTTAGACACAGTAGCTGGTCTTCAAAGCGCTTTTTACAACGGTGCTCTTCCGCACCCACGCTGGGAACTTTGATCCTGGAGAAGGTACGTTGAAATCTTGCTAGCTGTCTTTTTAACACGTTAAGTAGACCGGACGCGCGCACAATTGGGCTAATAAGAACGGCACCAAAATTAAATTGAAGAACGCCTAAAGGAGTTGCACAACAAGTTTTTATATGCAAAAAAAAAAAGAACAACAAAAAGAAATAGAATATAATAGTCGTCAATTTCTTATGCTTACAACGGAGCGAAAGTTTTTATTTCAGAGTAATTAATGTCTTCTCAACATTAATTCAAATTCTCGGCTAGTAACGTTTATCACTCCAATCGGAGTTTTCAAGTTGTGACGATTCAAAATATCTTATTCAATCTTTCCACCGAAGCTTTACGGACTCTGCCGAAAAGGTGTCTTCGTGATGGCGGCGGTAAATTCGTCTTGTTTGCCTTAGCTCGGCGCAGTAACAACAAATTCATTTGACTTTAAGTCTTTCTCGGCTCTTTCGATTTCTTTATATTTTCAGCCAGGACTCTATCGGAGGCGCTTTATTTGACATTAACTCTTTTCGGTCGGTCGGTCGGTAGCAGGATTCTCTATGTTTCTTACGTCTTTGGTCAGGAGCACTGTCGAAAGTGACCGCTATTTTCGGTCGTGTTTTCCAGTTGGGAACCGTCTCTCCCTTTGTCGTTACATATCGACTGGTCCCATATCACGAGCGAGTCTGATTTTAGCCCTTGGAGGCCTTATTTTTATGCATGCCACAAATTCTCTTAGGGAGTGTATGACGGACACGGGGTGTCCATGCAAATCAAATCTTTAACCGATGAAATTACTCCTGCCCTCGCATTATTAGGCGAAGTGATTCAACCAATGAAATAGAAATATTTCTGTTGACGTCATTCTTCTTCTGATTCAACTGATTATATCATTTACTTTTCAAGTTTTCAAATTTTTAAATCCTTTCCCAGCGAATTCGGAAATTAAGAATTTAGCCTTCCTTGGCCCTATCAAAAATTTTCGACAATCGTCGAAGCAATTTTTATTTTTCGGTTTTACCAGCTGCAAAAGATTCCGCTTTATATCACACAATGTCCAACAATATGATGACCCCCACCTGACCTGTCGTTTTACACCTGCAAAATGTATTTTTTATTCTATGCTCAGCAATATTTTCAGTCTGCAATATTTGATTTTGCAAATATTTGTTTTTTACTCTACTCATATCAAGAAATAATTAGCACAATTAATAATGCAACTAATAATAATTTCTTTCTTTCGCTCCGTCGTACTAAAATAATATTATATTTTTTCCACATACCAAGATAGTGTTATATATATATATACACACAATGTTACGGAAGTTAAGAAAGGGTTATAACCGACATATCTATTTGTTTGAACTGTTTTTTTTTAATCAAACAAATACATTTAAATAAAAGTGTCGGTTAATACAATTTCGTAACTTTTTGGAAATTTTGTAACCGTTGTGTTTGTTTACTTTAGGATAATAACCGGAGCAAATCGGGAATTTGTGTATTTAAGGTTTAATTCGATCTTGTCTAACCATGAAGCTTCAGTGAACGAGGGGTTAAGAAACATCAAATCAATTGATAGCTTCCCTGATATATACTAATCGTATGTTTCCTGCCAAACGATGCATATTTTCTTCACAATTCTAACGAGTATTCAGGTCAGTGGATATATAGAAATATCCAATTCAATTACAGAAAAGCAAAGTATCCATTCAAATATATAATAATCCCTGTCTCTGACCCTTTTTTATGTACAGACGATAAGTTTTAAATTATTTTTTTCTTTCTGGATCCCGCCCACATTTTTAACTTCCTGTTTATGGATATATATTTTTTGAGCTCTTTCCGGTTTATGAATTTTTGTAACATATATAAATTAATAAACTTGTTTTGGATCGTTGCTGATGAAGCGAGAGCTTTCTCGCTGAAACAACTATTCGAAGAAATGTAATTTTCGCAATTTATTGATATATATATATATATATATATATATATATATATATATATATATTACTATATATATATATATATTATTATTATTATTATATATATATATTATTATTAATATATATATATATATATTATATTACTATATATATATATTATATATTGCTATATATATATATTATATTATTATATATATATATATATATATATATATATATATATATATATATTACGGAAATTAATGAATTTTAACGAAACTTGGTTATAAACAAATAACGATTTGAAATGAGTTGTTTGAACATAATTGTTTTTTTTATCGATACAGTATTATATATTTATATCTACCAGCCTCATTATTTACGATAAATTGTTAATAATCGAGTTTCAATTAAAAAAAAAATCAAACAATTCATTTCAAATTGTTGGTAGTTTATAAACAAGTTTCGTTAAAATTTGTTAATTTCCGTAACATGTTGTCATTAGGATACATTCCAACCTCACTGATGTGCAGGGGGCTACGTAAGAGTGAAAAAACTAGAAGAGAAAGCCGGAAACCACATCCTAAACAGGGAACAAGGGATGAGCCTCTACACCTGTTCAATAGACGTGGGTAGAGTGTGAACCGGGCGATAGTTTAGACTATCTAATTGATGTGCATATTGGTGCCGTGAATATCGTCTCGGAATGAGATTGGCGAGTAGAGTTCGAATTAGATTTGAATTCAGCGCATTCACTTGTGCGCAAATACCCTTTGGAAAGTTATTAAACAATCTCTTCAAACCTCCAGCTATGTGGTGAATAACAGAACAAATTGGGCTCTATAGCCTTGGTTAGCAGAAAAAATGGCAAGATACTGCGGGAAAATCTGCCTAGTGAGACATGGATCTAAAGAGACATGATAACACAAGCGTGTATCACGTATTAACCTACTGATTGTAGTAGCTAAAGTCGTTTTCTTAAGTTTATATGACATGGGATATATTTTCGTTGTTGGTAATAACTATTTTTTGCGTCTTTTCTTTGTTGCTGATGAGATAAAATCGAGTTATTATAGGATGAATAGTAATTATCCACCGTGACAGTTCATGTGGTGTTTGGAATTATTATTCTTTGGAAAAGCATTCTACCAGTGGCCAAGCGAATTCAGAGAGAATGACATCGATAAATAAGGTGTAACTTTTATGACAATGACCAAAATACAATAAACACACTCATATTTAGGAAACGGATTTAAGGTCAAACTTTATTATCAGCATGATAAATATGACGATGCAATAAACGGCTATGTCAGCTTGAAGTTAGTAATTATAGGACATTAAAAAAAAGTCTGTGAAATTAGGTTTAAGCCGTGAACAGATCGAGCGCCGAAAATAAAAGTGTCGAAAAATAGTGTCGACAGGCAAAACGTAAAATGAACGAAGTATCGAACGGACTAACTGCCAGAGTATAGAACGGAGTAAATACTAAACAAAGTATCGAACGGAAAAAGTACTAAATAGACAAAGTACTAAACTGAAAAATTATCGAACGAACAAATTACTAAACAGATTAACTATGTAACGGAAAAGTACTAAAAAGACAAAGTATCGAAAAGTACAAAACTGACAAAGTATCGAACAGAAAAGTACTAAACAGACAAAGTACTAAACTGCAAAAGTATCGAACGAACATAGTACTAATCAGATTAACTAACGAACGAAAAAGTACTAAAAAGAAAAATTATCGAAATGTACAAAATTGACAAAGTATCGAACGGGAAAAGTACTAAACAGACAAAGTACTAAACTGAAAAAGTATCAAATGAACAAAGTACTAAATAGATTAACTATCGAAAGAAAAAAGTACTAAAAAGATAAAGTATCGAACAAAAAAAGTACTAAACAGACAAACCATAGAACAGACTAACTGCCAAAAAGACAAAGTATCGAACGGAAAAAGTACTAAAAAGACAAAATATCGAGCAGAAAAAACTTCTAAACAGACAAATTATTGAACGGAAAACTATTTTAAAGCCAAAGTATCAAACGGAAAAAAGTACTAAACATATAAAGTATCGAACGTAAAAAGTATTAAAAAGACAAAGTATCGAACGGGGAAAGTACTAAACAGAAGATTTATAGAACGGACAAAGTACTAAACGGTCGAAGTACTAAACAGACAAAGTACTGGAAAGACAAAGTATCGAACGGGGAAAGTACTAAACAGAAAATTTATAGAACGGACAGAATACTAAACTGTCAAAGAACAAAACAGACAAAGTACTAAAAAGACAAAAAATGGAACGGAAAAAGTACCAAACAGAAAAAATAACAAACGGACAACGTACGCATCTGACAAAGTATCGAAGGGACAAAGTACTAAACAGATTAAATATCGAACGAAAAAATTACTAAATAGGCAAAGTATCGAACGGAAAAAGTACTAAACAGACAAAGTACTGAACTGAAAAAGTATCAAACGAATTAATCTAACAAAGTATTGAACGAACAAAGTACTAAACAGATTAACTATCAAAAGGAAAAATTACTAAAAAGACAAATTATCGAACGGACAAGGTTTTAAACGGACAAAGTACTAAACAGATAAAGTATCGAACGACAAAAATACTAAACAGACAAAGTAACGAACGAACAAAGTACTAAACAGATTAACTATCGAACAAAAAAAATATTAACAGACAAATGATCGAACGGAAAAAGTACTAAACTGGTAAAATATCGAAAGGACTGACTCTCAAACAGACAAAGTATTGAACTAAAAAAGTACTAAACCAATTATCAAACGTTCTAACTGCTAAAGAGACAAAGTATCGAACGGAAAAAGTACTAAACAGAAAAAGTATCGAGCGGAAAAAGCACTAAACTGAAAAAGTATCGACCAAACTAACTGCCAAACTGACAAAATATTGAACGGACAAAGTACTAAAAAGACAAAGTATCCAACGGACAGAATACTAAACAAAGTATCAAATGGAAAAAGTACTAAACAAAGTACAGAACAAACAAAGTACCACGCAGAGAAAGTACCGAACAGAAAAACGGTCGGACAGTCCAAGTATATAATGAACATTATAAAAGGTATCGTAAAATATCTACCTGCCATAGTTATTAGGCTACCACTGTTTTTTTTAAAGATGTATTTTATACTATTTTTAGTATTTATTGAAGTGGATAATTCTAAATGAAAATAGAATGGTTCTTTTGTTATTATTGCTTTGCAAAATTTTACAAGGCAGCCAGGAAACCTGGCTTTGGCAAGTCAATAAAATGAAGAGACTAGCATGGGGAAGAGATCACAAAAAAGGACACAAGAACAGTTCATTTGATGCACATATTATTGTGCAGTATTAAAAAAGAACCATTCTATTTTCATTTAGAATTATCCACTTCGCAATAAATGCTAAAAATAACATAAAATACACCATTTCTTTTAAAAAACTGAGGTTGCCTAATAATTATGGCCGGTAGTGTAGATCTGAATTATAACGTTTGAAACGTGAATGAATTATTGAAGTTAGTAAATAAACTGAATGGTGAGGTGGGTTCCTATTTATAGTCATTAATGAATATATATGAGAAGACTCCTAATTCACTTTGATAAAAAAGTAGAATGTGACAACGAGTCCCTCTCAAATCAGACATCTGATCTATGATCATGGATGCTTAATCCTGTTTAAGCTATTATTCATTAAATGATGCCAACGCTAAGCAATAAAATGATTAGAATAGCTTAATTGATTATTTGAACCTAGTTTTTAACATCAAGACAATATGGTGGATTTTACTATATTTAACATTTTGTACTATTGAAAGTTCACCTTTTTGATATTATGTCCGTTTGTCATTTAGTCAGTTCGACTCTTTTTCTTTTACA
Source organism: Ascarosepion bandense (assembly GCA_037127315.1). Lineage (NCBI taxonomy): Eukaryota > Metazoa > Mollusca > Cephalopoda > Sepiida > Sepiidae > Ascarosepion > Ascarosepion bandense. The sequence continues at coordinate 2,854,797 of JBBBDQ010000511.1, forward strand.
CTTTGTTTGTTCGATACTTTGTCTGCTCGACATTTATCCGTTCGTCATTTGCTTTTTCGATACATTGTTTTTTGGCACTCTGATCTACTACCGTTTAAACAAGAGTAAACGTCTCTCCCAAAGATAAACAGAAGTAAGATTTTAGATGGAATTGTCAAACACTAACAAAAGGAACATTTCAATGTCTATTGTTAACAACACGGAGAAAGAACGTTTTTATATATAAATTGAAGTGTGTTTATTTTCATTGCAAAGAAGTGAGAAAAGTTTTTTATTATTCTTTATTGAAACAAAGCATAGCCGATTTTACGAAATCAATCATAACTTTTATGAAGAAAAGTAAATTATTCAGAACAGCAAAATCTATTAGTCTATATTTCTGTGATGAGTTAGTATTTACAGTATTTATATGTTTTGGACTCTTCTCCTCTTGTGCCATGTTTATGACGTTTTGGCTGTTGTACTCTCCGGGCTTCTTTAGGTGCTAGCAATTTCGAATCGAGCCTTTATTACAATCACTGGAGTGTATGAACTTCATTCCTTGCGTATGAACTTCTGGTAGTCATGAGTTATCTCCCTTGTTAAGTACACACGGTCTAGTGGATATAAACGTTGGGTAGTTCCTGTGACTTGACCCAAAAGAGTTGGGAATTCAATACCAGGTTACAGCAGTGGTGAACAAGTAACTTATAGAGTTAGAGGGAGATAAATCATGACTTCTAGAAGAGACACTACTACGCAAGGAATAAAGTCCATATACCTCAGTAATTGTAATAAAGGGTTCAGTTTGAAATTCCTAGCATCCGAAGAAAACCGGAGGGTAGAACGGCCGAAACGTCGTACAAATGGTAACGAAGATGAAGACGATAGACAGAATAATGTAAATACAGCATGAGTTATAATCAGATTTCTTTCGATCTATTTATGTATACAAACCTATCGGGTGAAATTTATATTATTGTATTCATCCGGAGCAAATTATGGATATTTTCTGATAGTTCGTCCCAAATTAAAAAGAATTTATATTGGCTAAAATCCACTCCAAATTCAGAAATGTTCTTTAAAATTTGTTCAAAAATGTATTCATTGTTATTTTCTGACTTTCGTCTCCAATGGAACTCAGAGAATCTATCGTGCTGTGATGGGTCCCAAACATAGACCTATTCTTTACTTTAGTGTTACGAGAGCTACTTTCAATTGTTTACGTGTGAACTGATGTGTCTGGGTCAACAAAATCCATCCTGTAATTTAGAGTCAGATATATATAATTCGGATCATCTTTCAAAAATAGATATGATTTCCAACCATCTGATATAATCGTAGTCTCAGGTAAAATACAGCTTCGGATTGCATTCAACAAGGTGGAGACTGTTGTAATTTATATCATGTTCTTTAGAGCATTTCCTCGACGTAGGAAGGATATTTATATTCTATAATTAGCGAACATCAAATCGTTGAATTCTTGTATGAACTTCATGAACTTCATCAAAAGGTAAACCAACTTTGATTTAAAATTAGATTCTCACTCATGTTTCTAACAAAATAAAAACCTATAATAAATATATTATAGTATATAAAAGTAATCGACGTAAGAAGAATATTTATTCGCTGTAATTAGCGAACATAAGTCTCCTTGTCGTTGAATTCTTGTATGAACATCGGCAACTTCATGATAAGGGAAACAAATTCTGATTTAAAATTAGACAGACACACATGCATCTATCATAGTAAAAGCCTTACTATATAAAAGTAATCGACGTAGGAATAATATTTACTCCCTGTAATTAGCGAACATCACTGTCCTTTCGTTGAATTCTTGTATGAACTTCAGCAACTTCATGACAAAGTAAACAAACGAAGTAAAACCTTAATATATAAAGATATTGAATTAATACTGAACACTTTTCTTTCTAGATAATTTTCTTTCAACAAATTGTTACTCATAAGCTAAATGAAAATGATTACAATGAATCAATATAGAATAATATTATTGTATGAGTACAAACTGGGGAAAATGAATCATTTTTGTATTGATTCGTTACATGCAATGAGAAATGGATACACTTGGATAACAGTAAGGTAGTAGACCAGTGGTTAGATGCAATTGAATCACCAAAACAATTACCAAATTTTCCACTGCACCCTAAAACATTACTGTATGGTGGTGTGTCAAAATGTTTATAAATTATTATTTCTTGCCTCAATGGAAAAAATAACAGCAGACTTGTATTGTAAAAACAAATTAGAGTATGCACAAAAAATTAATAAAGAAACATCCTAAAAGTGTGAATAGTGATGGCTCAATTTTTCTGCACAAAACTTCACGACCGCAGGCATTTCAATATACTGTCCAAGAGGTGCATAACCTGAATTATGAAAGTTTGACTCATCTTCCATATTTACTTAATATCTCTCCTGATTATTTTAAGAATTTTCATATATATTTTTTAATCATTTCACCTCAAGCAATGCATTCCACTGCCCCTATTGCGCATGGGGTTATATAGGGGAAGGTAAAGAGAAAGAGTGATTAGATATAGGAAATGTCAGAAGGAGGGTGATAGATGGGTAAGGATACCGAGGCTGAGGTTCGGGTAGATGGAAAGAGTGTTTGAAAGAATGGATGCGAGTTAATGTGTTCGGAGGTATCTATTGACCTTACATTGAAACTCCTGGAGATTGTAGCCGACGGGGAAGCAATCACGTGGAAGGGAATTCCACAGTGGCGAAGTGCGAGAAAAGAAACTGTTGCAATAGAAATTGCAGTTATATTTTATTATTTTTTACAGTCATGTAAAGGGGTAGGATCTAATTGCTAATCTAGTATCTCGTGCAAATTCGTAACTAGTGATCTAAGTTCATCGGAGCAGAAGCCGTGAAAGTATTTATAGAAGAGATACAGGGAAGCCACGTCGCGCCGGTGAGAGAGAGACTGTAGCCGGTCTGCCATGTCGGTATCGATCACATTACAGACTCACCGTTGTATTGTGTCAAGAACCCCGAGGGTAATAGCAGCGGCACCCGACCAGAAGTGGCAGCAGTATTCAATGCACGGGCGAATGGTAGATTTTTATATGTGCAGGATAGATTCAGACGGAAAAAACTTCCGGACCCTGCACAGTGAACCGACTTTCATAGCAGCGGATTTAGCAATGGATTCGATGTAGTCATTCCATTTGAGGTCCGCTGAAAGTGTGAGACCAAGAAGGTGTAGTGTTTTACTCTCTGGGAGGCAAGCCTGGTCCATGTTAATGGGAGGTATGTGCGATTGTCTATGATGGTAAATTGATAGCAGCTTCGTTTTTAGAAGCATTAAAATTTACGAGCCATTTTTTATGCGTAATATAGCATTCTTCAAATAAGGTAGAACGGTTTAGAAGATGTAATATTCTCAAGAGATATTGAGAAAAAGAGGGTTAGAAGGAACCAAAACCCAATGTATGCTCGTATGAAGCATTAACAAACGATCCTTCGAGTTGCAAAGATCAGGAAATTGTAGAGATCCATGATCGCACACTGCTTAAAATGACATGGCATTTATAGGATTATGGTATACTAGCAGTATAGACCGGCGTTGCTAGGGTGTAATGAAAGCTTTAAAACTAATCCATGGTCCTGGAGCTCAGACATTTTGGACTTTAGCACGAAAGACTAAAAAGCAATAGTTGTCTCCAGTTAAAGCGAAACCGTCGACTGAAAGAAAGATGAATGGATTTAAGTTAAATTTTGATTTTCTGGTATCGATATCAATTTTTCTGCACTATTGTAAGAATTGCAACCTTGAAACTTCTGAATATCGTTTGTTATGTCTTTGTCTATGAGTGTATCAAATTTGATGAAAATCAGCCCACTTCTTCTATAACCCAAATTTTTCGATTACCGATTTTCGATATGTTTTAGGGGTACCTCGACACAAAAGCTAGCTAAGAAGACTCGCAGATGCTTATAGTACAACTGTGTAAATTTTCAAGAAAATCGGTTCAGCTGTTTCGGAGTCTATAGGTAACGGATACAGACACACACAGACACACACAGACACACACACAGAGACAAAGTTCCATTTATAAATAAGATACAGTGAGTATACAGTGAGTATGGTTATGGGATGATGAAATGGGCAAGATAAAGAAATACAACTATTAAGAATTAACAAAAAGGTAGGGACGTTGATTACCCTCATTCTGGTAAAACGCATGAGATCTACCAGTACTATGGTACTCTCTTATGATAAACGGACTCTTCCTCTTGTTAGTGTGCTTAACCACAGTAAAACCTCAATACCCACTCTAATCAATGAATTTAAGTTCTTCATCTCTTCAGCGGACAAGGCTGAATGCTTTGCTTGCAGATTCTCCACTAATTCAAGACTGGATGTGTCTAGAGTATCTACACTCGACTTCCCACCTAGAACTGAGTCCCAACGGAATGACGTCCACATTACACTCTCGCTAGTCTCTAACATAATCTCAAAGCCTGACCCTCATAAAGCGAGCGAAGGTGATGGAATCCCAATCCTAGTTTTGAAGAAATGTGACCCCTGAACTCTCCTCTGTCCTCCCTAAACTCTACAACTACTGCCTATCTTCTTCCTGCTTTCCTGCCTGTTGGAAGTTTTCCTCTGTAGTTCCTATATTGAAGAATACCGGAGAACCCTCGGACTCCGCTAATTACCACAATATCAGCCTACTACCGATCTTTGGTAATGTGTTCAAAGCCATTATCAACGCATCTCATAGCACACAGACTCTTCTTGGACATACAGTATGGTTTCCGCTTCACCAGGTTTTCTGCTGATATGCTAACGACCATCACTGAGTATATATACCAGGCTCTCAACAAGAATGGCGAAGCTCAAACTGTTGCCCTAGATATTTTCAAAGCGTTTGACAGAGTCTGGCATGCTGGCTTTCTACGCGAGCTACGGAGCTATGGTATAACTAGACAATTGTTGGACTTAATCTAGTTAAATCTCAAATTCTTCTCAAATCGCACAATGAAGGTAGTATAGAACGGACATGCCTCCCAAAACTACCATACGAACGCGAGTGTCCCTCAAGGCTCTATTCTAGGTCCTACGCTTTTTCTGATCTACATTAACGATCTCCCCGATGTAATAAGATCTCAAGTAGGCATATACGCTGACGACACCACCGTTTACTCTCGCCTCGATCAAAAATCTGCTGAGGTTGATTTTTTTTAATGGTTTCACCTTGAGCAAGGTGGTAACGCCATTAATGTGCAGGGGGCTACATAAGAGTAAAAAGATTAGATAGGAGGAGAGTGAAGAGAAGACGAACCCGTTAGAAAGAAGCAAGTGAAGGATAGGAATACAGGTATGATGCCAGTTGCAAAGGTGGAGAGAAAGGAAAGGATATCCAGGGTGGTGAAGAAAGAACTAGAGTCAGGTGGTTAAGTGATGAATATTTAAAGCGAAACTCGCTGCCGAGCTTGAGAAGGGCCACCAATCTGTGGTGTACTTGGGTAAGAAATGGCTCGTAAATTTTAATGCGTCCAAAACGAAGCTGCTATTAACTATCATAGACAATCACTCTTACCCCCCATTAGCATGGAACAGTCTAGCCTCCCTGAGAGTAAAACACTACGCCTCCTTGGCCTCACACTCTCAGCGGACCTCAGATGTAATGACTATATCAAATCCATTGGTAAATCCGCTGCTAAGAAGGTCGGTTCACTGTGCAGGGCCAGGAAGTTTTCCCCTCTGAATCCATCCTGCACATGTATAAATCTACCATCCGCCCGTATATTGAATACTGCTGCCACATCTGGTCGGTTGTTCCTGCTATTCACCTCAGGGTTCTTGACAAAATCCAACGGAGAATCTGTAATGTGATCGATACCGACTTGGCAGTTCGGATGCAGTCGCTCTCTCATCGGCTTGACGTGGCTTCCTTCCGCCTCTTCTATAAATATTTTCACGGCTTCTGCTCCAATGAACTTAGATCACTGGTGCTCCCTATGTATAAATTTACACAAGGTGGGGAATACCAGAATAAAGCAGGTGCAAAAGTTTAAATACCTAGAAAGTGTTCTAAAAGGAGATGAAAAGTGCGACACAGAGATCCGAAGGCAAATTGGCATGGCAAAGGACGCATTCCAGAAGCTGAGTAAAGTACTAACGCACAGGAAATTTTCACTAGAGACAAAGAAAAGAGTACTGGATTGCTATGTGATGTCAGTTCTTCAATACGGTAGTGAATGCTGGACAATATCATCGAAAATTGGGACAAAACTGGAAGCAGCGGAAATGTGGTTCAACAGAAGGATGCTGCGGATATCGTGGACCGAGCATGCAAGCAACAATGAGGTGTTGGAAAGAATGGGAACGAAAAAGAAATTAATACTGAGCATCGGGAAGAGACAACTGAAGTTCCCGGGACACGCAATGAGGAAGGAAATTGTTAGGGTGCCGCTCCTATTTGACTACAAATGGACTGTTCCCATTGCTATACATTTCAAGTGGAACATATAACCACTCCACCCTATCACCCACGTAGCAATGGTCTAGCTGAAAGATTCGTGGATACCCTAAAGAGAGCATTAAGGAAGGCTACGGGGACGCCCACGAAAACGGCTTTACAGTTATTCCTACAGGTATACAGAATTACGTCAAACAAAGCAGCACCACCAACGCTGTCGCCAGCTGAATTAATGTTCGCAAGAAAAGTACGTTCGGTTTTTGATGAGCTAATTCCATCAAAGAAAGCTGATACACCTAATATAAGCACACCCAAAAGAAAATTTGTGGTGAATGAAAAAGTGTTTCTCAAGAACTATAAAAATAACACTACATCCTGGATGAAAGGCAAAATTAAAGGACGTATAGGGAACATGCTCTATGTGGTGCAAGGACCGAAATTTGAACATAGAAGGTATGTTAATCAATTAAGAAAAAGATTTTCGGAAGAGACAACTGTTGCGCCTGAACAGATGGATGAAAATGTGGAGGATCTTTTTGATACTTTCGAGTTACAAATTCCTCAGGTACAAGAAGGGAGTACCAGGAAATCCACCCGCAAAAGGTAATTAACACACCAGTTGTCGGTAAACCCGAAAAAGAAAAAATACGATTGAAGCAAAAGTCTTAGGATGAGGGTGTTAGGGCGCCGCTCCTATTTGACTACAAATGGACTGTTCCCATTGCTATATATAGCAATGCTGGATACTACAGGAGAGTCGAACAGAGTCACTAGTCTGACGACACTGTCAGCTCTCTGCTTTCGGGTAGAGGGCGCTCTCTGCTTCCGAGCAGAGTGCAATAACACAGTCGTGGTTCCGCCGAAGGGTAGAACCACGACTGGGCAAAAATAGACAGACATTTTTTGGCCCGGCTATATGGCCGGGAATACCCACAATAAAATGACCATGTGTCACATCCAGCCTTGCGTGGGAAGGCTAGTAAATACAGTCGAACAGAGTCACTAGACTGACGACTCTACGACACTGTCAGCTCTCAGCCTTCGGGCGGGGGGGGGCGCTCTCTGCTTCCGAGCAGAGAGCAATAACCCAGTCGTGGTTCCGCCGAAGGGTAGAACCACGACTGGGCAAAAATAGACAGACTTATTTTTGGCCCGGCTATATGGCCGGGAATACCCACAATAAAATGACCATGTGTCACATCCAGCCTTGCGTGGGAAGGCTAGTAAATACAGTCGTACAGAGTCACTGACGACTCTACGACACTGTCAGCACTCTGCCTTCGGGCTGGGGGCGCTCTCTGCTCGGAAGCAGAGAGCAGTAACCCAGTCGTGGTTCCGCCGAAGGCTAGAACCACGACTAGGGAAAAATAGACAGACTTATTTTTGGCCCGGCTATATGGCCGGGAATACCCACAATAAAATGACCATGTGTCACATCCGGCCTTGCTTGGGAAGGCTAGTAAATACAGTCGTAGAGAGTCACTAGACTAACGACTCTACGACACTGTCAGCACTCTGCCTTCTGGTAGAGGGCGCTCTCTGCTTCCGAGCAGAGAGCAGTAACCCAGTCGTGGTTCCGCCAAAGGGTAGAACCACGACTGGGCAAAAATAGACAGACATTTTTTGGCCCGGCTATATGGCCGGGAATACCCACAATAAAATGACCATGTGTCACATCCAGCCTACGTGGGAAGGCTAGTAAATACAGTCGTCCAGAGTCACTAGACTGACGACTCTACGACACTGTCAGCACTCTGCCTTCGGGTAGAGGGCGCTCTCTGCTTCCGAGCAGAGAGCAATAACCCAGTCGTGGTTCAGCCGAAGGGTAGAAGCACGACTGGGTTGAAGCACGACATATAGCCCGGAAATCCCAGATATAAACTGACCATGTGTCATATGTTGCCCTTAATGGGAGGGACGACTAAATAATGAGTCGTAGCGAGTCACTTGAGAGTCTCTAATGAGTTACTGAAGAGTCAGTGCGAGTCAGTGAAGAGTTAGTCACACTTCCGGTAGCGTACCGGAAGTAATCACGTATACACACGTCTTACGACGGATTGGACTCTTGTATCTTGCTATTGTAAATATTACTAATCACTTCTGTACATACTAACCGTCTTTCCGCGGAATACAACTTATATTCTGATTCTGTTGTTGAGTTATTCATTTATACTTGGCGACATAACAGAAAGCCTGGAGAACCTGATACTGACTGGCCAGGCAAGAGAGATAGAGGAAGGCAGCGGATAACATATTTGCAGGACCTGATCAAGTGTATGACGAAAAGGGGGTTGCCAGGAGTAACAGGAGCAAGCATACTGGGAGCCACAAGAGATAGGGAGACGTGGAGAACCATGATCGCCTACGCCCTGAAAGGACAGGGCACATAGAAGAAGAAAAATAGATTAGCAACTAGGTCCCACACTTTTACAGTGAAACCGATAAAATATAACCGCAATTTCTACTCTAACAGCTTCTTTTCTAGCACTTCCCGCCTGTGGAATTTCCTTCCCCGACAGCTAGAATCTCCAGAAATGGAAATGTAAAGTCAATAATCATCTCCTATCTCACTAACTCGCATCCATTCTCTCAAGCTCTTGTCTCCATCTGTTCCACCCCAATTCTCGGCATTTTCATTTGTCTATTTCACTCATAACATTTCCTATAACAAACCTAAACCCTCTTTCTTATCACTTTCTCCTATATAACTCAAGCACAACAATGGCTGTAGAATGTCTTGCTTGGCGTGAAATAAAAAAAATTTAACGGTTAAATCAGTTATAGCAAATCGCGTGAACACACCACATGGTAGAAAACTAGGTGGCGTAATAACTCATTTACAAATTACAAATATTGTTTTTCTTTAATCTGAAGTGGAAGAGTAGGAAGGTAAATGCCAAGATCCTGATCCTAATCAATATTAAAAAATTTTAACATTAAAAAGTGATGCAGGCAGAGAGCTCAATGTATTAAGAATACAGAGCCAATATAAATTAGAGAAAATTTTCAAAATTCAAAGGTATCGGATGTACATTTCGACATAGGATCTCTAATAGAGACTCTACGTCACGTCAGCGACATTGTTTTTTTCCAAATGGCGAAGGCCCTGGGCTAGAGTGTGGAGGGGTTTTAGGTTAACAACGGTCACAAAATGAAAAAGGACAGAGCCGGTAGTCGCGGGGTTATAGGGTGTTGAAATGGTATATTTAGGAAGGGGGGGAGTAGGAGTTCATATTTTATAAAGATAGACAACTAAATGAGTTAAATTACTTTTTAAAGTTAAGATTTTGGGCTGTTTGAAGAGGTGTATTTAGGCGAGAAGGAATGGGTTTCAGTATAAGATTTTAAACATTTTTAATTAAGTTTATTTGATTAAACCTTTTAGGTAGAAGCGAGCTAAATTACAATTACAGGAAGTTATCAGTTTAAAAATGATTAGAGAAAAAATATTAGAGAAAAATATTAGACAAAAAATATATATATTTACATATATGTCTTAACCAAGGAAAAAGGGGTTTTAGTAAAAGAATCCATATTTTCTAAAGATAGGCAATTAAAGGAGCTATGGTTAGGAAGGTAGTGGGGTAATATACTTTTTAATGTTAACGTTAGGGTAAAATTAAGATTAAAACTTAAATTGAATCATTTTAATTGATATTCTAAGATCTAGTCAACGGGGATTTAAATTCTAAATTTAAGTATTCGTTGTGCAGTGGATATCGACTCGGAACGAGAAATCGGGGAACCGAGTTCGAATTCCAGTTGAATTCATTGCATTCACTTAGGCACAAATAATCTTGGGAAAGGTATTAATCCATCTCTTCCCTCCAGTTATGGGTTAAATAGTAAGACAAATTGGGTTGTATAGACTTGGCTATCAACCAGTCTACCGCAGAAAGCAACGGCAACCTATTCAGGATAAACTTCTGCCCAGTCAGTCATGTCTTTTTCGAGACCTGATCGCTCAAAGCGTGTATCACATATGCCACTTAACTGACTGTATATTTTCAAGGTTTTCATAATTAAGGGATCGAACCAGACTCAGTTTTGAATTCCAGCCTCTATAACAGCACATCGACTTTCCCTTGATACACGCCCTGCATCAGGATTTGTAGTCTACCCTTGACCCTAATGAGTTACAATACTCGGTATCATGATCAACAATAAACGTGTATGTTTATCCAGCCATAATATATTGCATTGATTCTATTATTGCTTCTAGATGTGTGAGAGAAAGTTCATAAAGAATAAAAGAAAACAAACAAATGACTCTAATTACACAAGAAAATATATTTAATCTTGCAGACCTTTCTCATAAATCTGAGTATTTTATATTTCATACGCCGAAATCCACATTGCTATTAGAAATAGAGCAACGAGTTTTAAGCCATAAATATATTTCTCAAGCAAGCACTTTTTTTATTCGATCAATAAATGCCAGTAGAGACAAATATTTGCGAGGAGATTTTTAATTAAAAAATTCACTGCGTAATATGTAGCAAATCTATTTTAATCCAATTCTTTATGTGACGTCCAGCACGAGAAGAATATGAAGAAAGAAATGATTAGTCTTGCACATGGTCCCAATAAGTGAGTTCCCATGAAGATAAAAATCAGTGGACTCGCGAAATGACCGTGTCCGTTTGATGTGCGTTGTAGTATAATGGATATTGTATGGGAATGAAAATTCGGAGAGCCGAGTTCGACTTCCAGTCGGATTCGTTTCATTCACTTACGCAGCGATAGATATTAATCCAGTTCTTCTCCCCCCAGGTATGGGTTGAATATTAGGACAAATTGGGTTCTATAGTCTTAGTTAGCAACCAGTCTATGGAAAATACGGAAACTAATAGCAACCTACTGCGGGAAAATCATCTACGTAAACCGTCATTTATAAAAACAAAACAAAACAAAACAAAAGAAAACATGATCGATGAAGCCTATATTGTAGTGAACAAAACAAGTTTGAAAATTCAAAATTCCAATGCTAAGCACTAACTCAATGATTTTGTTAGAAATAAACAAATTTACTCGAATTACCAATTTGCTTAACATACACAAAACTCACACATCACACCACGATGCGAAATGTTTGTCGTCCAATGTTAAGGCCAGAATCACACCCGGGAGTGAATTTCCAAACGAAATAAAAGACGAGCAAGCTAGAACGTTGTCAGAGAGAGTTAAGGTGACAAGCAATTAACAGGTGCCCTTTCCCACTCACCTCTCACCTCCTTCCTTTTTCTCATTCACCCTGAGCGAATATTTCAAAGGCACACTTACCCAACAAACGCTCCTACATGCATACACACATACGTTCCTGCCTACGTACACATATACTCTTTCCAACACTTGATACCCTTTACTTGCTTTTCACTGAACATTAATTTCTACCAATTCTTGTTATTCTTTTCGTTTATTCTTTTTTTATTTCCTTTTACGCATGCAAAAGGGATACTTTTAATCTCCCACAAATCCACACATTCCAATCTCTAACCTACTGACAACCTTCTGATGATATTGAATAATCTATAATTTGTAGGGAGTTCGGATATGTTTGACACAAGGCCAATTTAATAGACATTAACCATCTCCTTACTGCTTCAATATAACGTTTGTCAGTTAATGGAATGAGTTTGATCTACAGGAGCTGCTCTCCACATTCAGTCTTGTGCTGCATCTGTGATAAACCATTTTTTAATCATTTCACCCCAAGCAAGGCGGTACTGCCACTGATATGCAGGGGGCTACATAAGGGAGTTAAAGTTTTAGGCAGGAGGAGAGTGAAAAGCAAGATAAACCAGCTACAGGGGTGATTGAGAAAGAGCAAAAGAAGAATGTGAACACAGGTAAGAAGATAGAAATGAAAGGAAAAGAACAAAATACACGGGGTGATGTAGAAAGGACTGGAGTCAAGTGAATAAGAGATGGGAATTGACATTGCATTTAAATTCCTGGAGCCGTCAGAAAAGCAAGTATATGAAAGGGGGTTCCACAGGCGTGAAGTGCGAGAAAAGAAGCTGTTAGAGTAGAATTTTTGCCTGAATTTTGGTTAATTTAACTGTAAAAGCGTGGGACCATTTAGCCTTGCACGAGTAAATCTTTGTGAAGGGGACACAAGTGACCTAAGTTCTTCAGAGCAGTAGCCATGGAAATATTTGTAGAAGAGACAGAGGGAAGCCACATTCCGTCAGTGACATTGTGTAACGGTTCGTATTTTTCTTCCGTTTTAATACGACTGGATAGTGAATTCAATATTCACTAGGTGCTTTATATGTCTTGTCTTATTCAAAAATGCAACTCACAATAAATTAAGCCTCTATCCTAGGTCCTAAGCTCTTTCTGTTCTACATTAATGATTTCCCCGATGTCATAAGATCCCAAGTAGGTATGTACGCCGATGAAACCACAGTTTTCTCTCGCCTTCGATCAAAAATCTGGTGTGAGCGACAAAGCGAACTTTGCAGCGGAGCTTGAAAAGGACCTCCTATCCGAAGTGGACTGGGGTAAGAAATGGCTCGTAAATTTTAATGCTTCTAAAATGAAGCTGCTATCAATTAACCATCCGAGATAATCTCACCAACCTCCCATTAGCATAGAACAGGCTTGCCCCCCCAGAGAGTAAAACACGACGTTTCCTTGGCCTCACATTCTCAGCGGACCTCAAGTGGAATGACTACATCGAATCCATTGCTAAATCCGCTGCTATGAAAGTCGGTTCACTGTGCAGGGCCAGGAAGTTTTTTTCCGGCTGAATCTACCCTGCACATATATAAATCTACCATCCGCTCGTGTATTGAATACTGCTGCCACATCTGGTCGGGTGTCCCTGCTATTCTCCTCGGGGTTCTTGACAAAATACAACGGTGAGTCTGTAATGTGATCGATACCGACATGGCAGACCACCTGCAGTCACTTTCTCCCCAGCGTGACGTGGCTTCCCTGTGCCTCTTCTATAAATACTTTCAGGGCTTCTGTCTTAAGTTTAAAGATTCAATCGTCGTCCTGCGGCCTTGGCCGAGATAGAACTCACTACACCCTTCCAGTATTCCCTGTGCATTTGGAACCCTGGCGCAGTTTGCAGCAAAATTCATAATCTTTTCAAATAGCTGAATACTTGATGCTTCGCCAAGGCTACCAAGAGTGTTTTTATTGTGACACCAACACTCGATGTGTTGCCTCCAGGCCCCATCCTGTTATTTAACCCATAACTGAAGGGAAGTGACTGATTAATATCTTTCTCAAGGGTATCAGTGCTTAAGTGAATGCAGGGTACTCATCTGGAATTCGAACTCGGCTCACCGATTTCTCTTTCCAAGCCGACATCCACTGCACCACGACGCATATCCGTCACTGAACGCTTACAGCGCCTGGACTTCCCCAAGCGATCACCCATCTAAGTACTGACTAGACTTACGTTTCTTAACTTCGATGATCGAACGAGAACCGGTGTATTCAACAGGATAAGCCGTAACCGCGATTCAATAAGCTCATGGCAAATTCTACAACAATGAAATATTCGTAGAATTTCCCCTAACGCATCGTTACGTGTTTAAGCTGAAAAACAATTTATTAAATGATTGTAATAAAAATCATAAATATAAATTTTGGTCGTTATGTTAAGAATTGAGTACAAATGAAAAGAAAGCTTTTAACGTGTCTTTTATTTTTATTTTTCCATCTCTCATTTTAAATCTGAAACCATATTTTCACACTCTTTTCGCGAGATCAAAATAGAATTGCATATTATTTATGACGCATTGATAAGGCATAATCAAGACCACACTATAATATAGTGCAGGATTGGCATTACGGTCGTTTTAACTAACAACAGAAGTACAAACAAGAGAAAATTATAATACGATTATTTATTTATGGAAATGTCACTAATTAATCGTTCGCTGGTGGGGAAGAGTTTGGTTCTTATTTTTCCCATAGGTATTTGTGCCTAAGTGAATATAACGAACCTGACTAGAAATGGAACTCGGCTCTTCAATTTCCAATTGAGAACCGTTATCCATTACATCATCTGCACATCCAAGATTACATCAACTGGTATTCTCAAGCGGTCACCTAGATAGGTGATCGCTTAGGAATACCAGGACTCTCATTAGTCTCGATGTTTTAACGTGTTATTACTGTAGGCCCTTAATTTTAGAGAATTTTTCAATTATAACAAACAATTATCTTGAGTCTACGTTAAATACGACCCCTAATGAATGTTTGCTATATTGTGATGTACAAGAAATCCACAGGGATAAAAATTATCCTGTTTCAGTTTACTTGCTACTTCAGAACGTGAGCATTCATAGTTCTCCACAACTTTTTATACTTTGCAGTTTCTAGCAATGTTTATCTTTATACTTTACCTACCTTTCCCTTTCCTGCCATCTTAACACAATACATGTTAAAAATATTACTCATTGTTTCTTACTGACACTGACTCTCAATATGTCTTGTGAGTGACAAATTCTCTAAGCCAAGTTTCTTCATTTTGAATTTTAGAAATTCCAACTGTCTTTTTAAATTATAAAAATAAGTTAGTGAAATTTCCAAGCATCCAGCAAGCATTTAAACAACATTTGTTCATTTTTAGAAAGTTCATTTCGAACAATTCGATCAATTTCATCCCTTATTCTCCTTTAATAGTAGTTCCTTAACTGCTACACAGGCTTTAAGCCCAGTAGAATGAAGTCGTCTCTTAACAGTAATAACAGATACTGAATGTTGTCGAGTAGAATTCATTTCAATTGTTAATTCCGGAGCGGTTTTTCTTCTGTTCCTCTTGCTAGATATGATCAAGGGCCTATCCTCTAAAATAGATGTTACTCTGGGCCTACCAGATCTTTTTCTGTCAATATTTAAGTCAGTTTCACGAAGTGGTTGAAGGCAATAATGCACGCAATATTTTGATAGGCTTAATTTTTTAGCGATAACACGTTCAGAATAGCCTTCTTTCGAAAGAATTTCAAACTGAGCTCTTTTTTTATGCTAATCTGTTTCTTCCTTGCCATTTATACCGTAGTAATATGGTTTACAAAAATAAATTATACCGTAAGTATATCTGAATAAATCTGAATTTTCGGCAAAAACTTGATCACAATAAGAGAAGTCAAGTAGTAAACTGAGTAAATGCTTACTTTAAAGTTGAAAAGAAGACTTTTTTTTTACTTGACATCTGCATAAGAATAACACAAAATACAAACTCGGCGAATTTGAGTCTGCTATAAATGAAATTTTATAAACTTTGCGAAAAACATTTGGGTGGTCCCAAACTTATGGTCGGTAGTGTACGTACGTAAGCATACACTCTTTCCAACAAATTACGACTACGAACATTTCTACAACTTTTGATACCCTCAACTTTTTCATTGAACATTAACTTCTATGACTTATGTTATCCTTTTCTATTAATAAATTTCTATTTTGACATGGAAAATGTATATTTTTATTCTTCCACAAATTCCAATCTCCAACGAACCTGATAATGACCTTCAGATAATTAAGAATAAATCAGTAAGCTGTGGAGAGTTGGGTTATTTGTGACACAAGACTGAATTAATAAATATTAACCATCTCACTTCAATACTATTTGTTCAATATATTAACACAATTATTGTTTATATATCGTCACAAAGAAAGGTTGAACGAACGTAATTGTCCGACGCATTGCTGTCTCTACTGCTTAACTATATTCAGTCAGTCAGTTAAGTGCCATAAGTGATACACGCTTGGGCGATCATGTCTCCTCAAAAGAGACATGACTGGCTGGGCAGAGGATTATCCTGCAGTAGGTTGCCATTGCTTTCTGCGGTAGACTGGTTGCCGACCAAGGCTATAGAACCCAGTCTATCCTGCTATTCAACCCATAACTGGAAGGAAGAGACGGATTAATACCTTTCCCAATGGTATTTGCGAGTAAGTGAATACAATGGATTCAACTGGAATTCGAACTCGGCTCCGCGGTTTCTCGTTCCGAGCCGATATCCACTGTACCACAACGAACATATTCTGAATCAAATTGTTAGCGTCCATATATTGAAAAGCGCAAATGATTTAAAGCAGACACAATTTTTCTTCAGGCGGAATTAAATAATACACCTCTACTTTCTGTAACAAAAGAAAATTAGTGGTCATATGTGGTCAAAAGAAATTATATGTAGGGTAAAATAAACTTCTGTTGTCATACACGTAGTTCTGTCATACATGTATTTTTGTCATGCATCTATTTCTGTCGTACATGTAGTTCTGTCATACATGTATTTCTATCATACATGTATTTCTGTCGTACATGTAGTTCTGCCATACATGTAGTTCTGTCATACATGTCGTTCTGTCTTGGATAAATACAGCAAAATCTAACATTAGTCTAGGAGTTACTAACGCAGTTATTTTTCTATGACACGCTAAACCATATGTAAATTTTAGCTTCTGTGGTTTTAGGTGAGGAAGACTTTTCGTTCTTCAACGGTTTATATACGGCTCAAGTAAAACGAGTCAGTTCCTTGAAGCTCCGGAGCTGCATCTAGAAATCTACGGAAACAACATGGTCGTGGTTTGCGCTGAACCATTTATAGTACTAGAAAAAGGCATACATATATCCTCATAGAAGTCCTCCTGAATCGTATAGAGGGAAATAAATATAAATATTAGCAGTTGTATTTTTTGGCGCCCCAAAAGTATGAATAACGTGAAAATATTCTCTTAGTGATGAAATGATAAGAACTAGAAATCAATCATGTCAATATTGTTTTAAATGGATGCACATGGAAATGTGTTTCAACACTAAAAATGATTGAGTGGATTCCTTCAGAACGTCAAGGCACCGAACGTTGCAAAAACAGAGACGTCCAATACCTACTTTTATTAAGCCACCATATATCAACATCAAGTGTTGTCAAGATAACAGTGATCAATATTAACAGTGGCCAAGACACCGACGGTCAATAACAATGGTTGCCAAACATCAAAGATTAATATTAACTGTCGCCATGATACCAACGATTACCAAAACACAAAAGATCGCCAAGACACTAACGCCAATACCAACGATTGCCAAACACCAACGATCAATATTAACTGTCGCCAAGATAGCAAAGGTCACTACGACACAAACAGTCACTAAGTCAGTACTAACGGCCAGAAAACATCAACGAACAATATTATCCAAACACCTCCGAACAATGAATAAACAGATCAGTCTTTATATTGGCCCTAAAATCTAGGATAAATATACAACAAGCTTACAGTTTAGCAAAACAAAATCTGAATGTTCTGCCGATTTTAATATAAACTTGAGGTCTAACTCTATTCTGTTTTTGTTTTTTTTTATCAATAGGGAATTCACGTCAGCCATGTGCGTTTCGTTCGTTGAAAAAAGTCGCTACTGAAATTGCCACATTCTATATCAGTGAAAAAATACATACATGAATAGTATTGGCTGTGTGTTTAGAAACAGTCAATATCAAATCGGAACGAGAAATCAGAGATCCGATTTCGAATTTCAGTCGAATTAGTTGCATTTAGTTAAGTGCAAATATTTTTGGGAAAGGTATTAATTCGTTTCTTCTTCCACCAGCTATGGGTTAAATAGCAGAACATATTGAGTTCTATAGCCTTTGATGGCAGCCTGTCTACCACAGAAAGTAATTGCAACCAACTGCAGAAAAGACCTTCTGGCCAGTCATTTATGTTTCTTTCAGGACATGATCGCCCGAACGTGTATCACGTATCGCACTCAGTTTACTAACAGTAGCAAAATAATGATTAAGATTATTTTATATTTCCGCCTAAACAAAATTTATCGATGTCCAATGTGCCAATTCCATGTTTATTTGCTAAATTATTGCTGACAATGAAAACTCTTCGAGCTGTTATGTGAGTTTTCATATATTTCTGATTTATATAATGAATATATCAATATTCACGAATTTCTTTTTTATTTTTTGCAATTTGCTGGCGAAGCGAGTTGTGCAGAAAATTCATGAGTGATATTTATTTTTATTCCAATTTCTACATTTTTAGTTTCCAATTACATCCTGCAAGGAAAATGCAAAATAATTCTAGCATAATGTTGAAATGTTTGATACGGATGTTGCGTTTTGCATATTCCTCAATGAAAACTTTTGCATACGAACTGAACATACCCCGTCTTTGTTTTATGCCTATATAAACACCCGGAAGAGATTTCCATCGATTAATAAATCGGATTAACGTCATTCAAAAAACATAAATAAAATTAAAAAAAAAACGTATTTGTGCAAACGGCGAAAAACAATATGAATAAATAAATGTACAAGAAAATGCAAAAAAAAAAATTAAGGTGTACACAAAAAAAAAATATCAACAGAAAATACGACCAAAATTCAACTAGACAACGATTAGCGAAAAACTCTAATAAACGCGTACACGATTTAATGTATTACATACATACACGAGGCTTATATAATATGTTTCCATGATTTTTTTATTTATACAACGAATGTATTACATCTACAATAACAGTATTTATGTATGAGTTTATTTTCTGAAATTCTTATTGTATCATAACAACACGAAATGCTAGTAAATAAATTTATACACATGGCAATATTGTAAGCACGTACAACAAACAATGTAAGACATCTATAAACTACGATATTACTAATTGAAAAATCTAGATTTAGAAGAGAGAACAAAAATCTACTCAGAATCAGGTAAGACACAAAGCAACAAAGAATGGAAGACATTGGAGAGCAATTGTCGCTTATAGCTTAAAAAACAAAGGTAACTGACATTAATTAGGAAAGCAGAAGTTAGACTATTCGACGCTTACATGATTGTAAAAGGATTAAAATTATTTCGAGCAACAAAGAATGAAAGATATGGGGAGCTATTATCGCTCACAGCCAGAAAGAAACAGAGACTGCTCACATTTCTTTAAGAAGCAGAGCTTAGATTATTTGCCACTGATAGGATTGTAAAATGATTAAAATCATTTAGATCAACAAAGAATGGAAGGTCTGTGCCACCTCTTCGTTGTAGATATCCTAAGGGGATTTTACACGTTATCATGATGTGGGTAGGAAGAAATCTTAATCATACATGATACGCAGCTAAGACTTGTGTTGATGACATAAGAAGGTCATAAACACAATAAATAAATCGACAAACATGGGTTAGCCATTATCTGTAAGAAAACAGAACGTATAGTTGTCAGCAAAAAGAAAAGCCTAAGATGTAAACTACGAAACGGAAATATCAGCATAAAAAAGATCAGTCAATTAAGTACTATACTTGATACATGCTTAGAAGGTCATGTCTTGAAAGGGAGAAGATTTTTCCCGTAGTGGATTGGATTACTTTTTGCGATAGACTGGTTGCTAACCAATGCTATAGAACCCAGTCTACCCTCTTATTTAACCCATACTTGGAAGGAAGAGATAAATTAATGCCTTTTCCAAAAGTATTTGCGCGTAAGTGAATACAACGAATTCAACTGGAATTCGAACTCAGCTCTCCGATTTCTCGTTCCGAACAATAACTTTGAAAAAGAAATCGGAGTTCTGGACAGTCGATAAGTCCGTAAGTTTAAACATTTGCGAAGTGTTTTAAAAATGGATGGAATATGTGACACCGAAATCCGAGCATGAATTGGCATAACTATTGTGGAGTTGTGGCGAAACTTAGCCGCATACTTGTAGTGACACTTTTATGCCTGAATTAAGACAAGGAACAATAAGATAGGTTCAAAACAGTGTATAACAAAAAACAAAATATCCAAAAGAAGTGTTAGCAATAAGTAATAGCGAAATTAAGTAAGCCCGAAGGTATTGTTGCGCTGCCTGACTAGTAACTGTCGTTAGCTGCTTCCGTTAACAGCTGTACTTGACTGTTCGTAACTGCTCGTAACTGCAGTATTTAATTGTCTTCCCACTAAAGACAAAATGTGGCACAAAGCTTTTTTAATGTGGGTTATCTGGACCATATAGCCCGGCCAAAAATTCCTAATTTTCCCCAGACGACACTCTACCCTTCGGTGGAGCCTTGACTGTGTCATTATTCTCCGCACGAATGCAGAGAGACAATATGCAAGGCAGCTAACTGCACGTAACTGCTCTCCTGAAAGCCACGAAGGTAATCTCTGTGTAGCAGGAGGACGAGTTCATTCCTCGTAGGAGGGCACCATAACAATAACTAAAGATGTCTTTTAAAAGCTAAGCAAAGCAGGAAAGCTTCGTTAAAACCAATAAAGAAACTGCTGATTTCGAATCCCAGTATATGCTGGTCAATCTCCACAAAGATGAAGATAAAATTGGAAGCAACAAATATGTTGTTCTACAGAAGAATATTGCGAATTATAAGGAGGAACTTAGAAAACGAGGAAGTCTTAAAGAAAATTGTAACAAGATACTTATATTCAGAATCAGAAACACCCAACAAAATGACATTGGACACGCAATGAAGAGAGTTAAACATCGGGACCAACAGAGACGATAACAGTTTGTGTGAATGGTTAGTGGAACAAGAGAGGGTTTTGCAAAGAGAGAAACGCTGCTAAGGTTTACGATGGCATAGGGACAATATTTTATCGACCACGTCTTGAAGAGGTACGGCAGCTAGAAGCTACACATGTACAAAAGACGTCTCCGGAGGTGCATAGTAATAGTTTTCATGACAGGCATAATCAAAAGCATCACAACGTACAACGTATTATAAATATAATTAAATTTAATCACTTCTAATTGTGAAGAACATTGACACACATGTTTTTTAAATACTTCTTCTTGAAAAATAATTTTTTATTCATTCATTTTTTCGTATTTTTTAAAATTTCCTTTGTCTATTCTTCATGTAACTGATAAAATATTTCTAAAGTTTGTTATAGAACAGTGTGACTCACTCCTTTTTTCTCTCTCGCTGATGAATAATTTCTCTAAAACACGTGTTTCGCTAACCAAAAAAGTTAGAAAATCAAATTAACGTATACTAACGTCATGTTAATCCGAAAAAAAAAATAGAAGACATGATTTATCTGGAAATGCGTTATTTTATCTGTTAAATCAAAACCAACGTAAAGCTATTTTTTTCTTTTATAAAATGTCACTTCCGTTTTCTTTGTTAACTCGTCACTTCCATTGTTTATCTTATTTTCTCTCCACTGAAAGTTCATATCTAAACAAATCAGTATTTTTTCCTCATTCATTGTAAAATTTTTCTTATTCTTCATTTTGGGATTTTCTTTTTCATACGCAGGTCATGCAGTCATACTTTCATACGATGTTTCATTCTAAATTTCTCAAAAGGAGGCTAGGTTGCTTTTACATTCAATCGACATATATAACTTAAAATAATTAACTGAAACATACGGGATTAATAAATACGTTTGTTGCCTCATCCATTTACATAAATTATATTACGTCATAAATTTCAATTCTAATAGAAGCCAACCGATTAAGTACAATGTTCAATAAACAAATTTTTATTGTATAATTAAATTTTTTTAAATTATCATCAAACTGAAAATCTATTTCTTTATCTATGTACATAGGCGATAAAAATTATTAATCTTTTTCTATCACATTCATTAAAGGCGAACGGGGAATATGAAACACTATTTCCTGATGGCTGGTATTAACTTTTTCATAATTTAAAAATAAAAAAGAGAATTCTATAAAATTGAAGAATACAATTATTTTTGTCGAGAAAAATAACCGAATTGATTGAATCTGGGTAAAACAATAATACACATAGTATTGCCTTCCTCTTTCTCTCAGTTCCAAATACTACTAAAAGAAAGTGTGAACACACCAGATGTATGCCCGGAGATACCCCTCAAGAAACGATCACGACGGGAAGAAATACCTGAGTCCCATTAAGGAAATAAATATGAGAAGACTAGGTGTGGCTAGCAGGTCATAAGGGGCGGAAAAATTTACTTGCGTACTGGACGTTTTTGCATACTGGACATATTCGTTTCCGGCGACGTCTTTGATAATGACATCCGACCTTCGGGGCAGGAGGTCTGCGCACCTGTCGAAAACTCAACTAGCCTACTACAAGATAGGAAGAGAAAGTAAGGAATATTTGTAAGTATGAACAAAAAGGATGTAGATGCATAAAGTACTAAAATCCGGGACATCTTGTTGCCTTACAGGGGTGGCCGGCACAAGGTTGATGCTACTATCAATGATAGTGTTGATGATGAAGATGACAGCAGCTTGGAAACACAACCAAAATACGATTTTAAATAAAATGAGAGAAGTAGTAATAAAATATGAAACTTAATAAGTTTAAAATATAGTAGTAATAAGTAGCAATAAAATATAATATTTAAATATTTCATATTTAAAATATGAAACTTAATAAGTTTAAAATATAGTAGTAATAAGTAGTAATAAAAGTGGCTGGTCACCATCATGATCGATTTAAATGCATATGAGGTCATTGCTAGGTAAATTGAAGAGTGAAATAAATGGATCAGATCCAGTCAGGTCAAGAGTGACCGAGAATTACCCCACAGAAACGGATTTTTTTAAAATCATTTCAGACGCCACTGATGTGCAGGGGGCTACATAAATGTAAAAAGATTAATTAGAAAAGAGTGAGGAGTACACACTAGTTAGAAAGGAACAATAGAAAGCTGAGAAAGCAGGTGCTATGACAGATACATAGGTGGAGAGAAAGGGAAGGTTATATAGGGGTGGGGAGAGAGCTAGAATTCAGTGGTTAGTAGATGAGTATTGACTTTGCATTTAAATTTCTGGAGGTTGTAGCCGTCAGGAAAGCAAGAATACGGGAGCGAGTTCCACAGGCGGGAAGTGCGAGAGAAGAAGCTGGAGGAGTAGAATTGTCGTCTACATTTGGCTAACCTGACTGTGAATGGGTGGGGCTCAGATGCCAGTCTGGTTGCACGAGTAAACACCTGTTGAGGAGGCATCAGTGACTTAAGTTTGTCTGAGCAGAAGTCATGAAAGTATTTATAGAACAGACAAAGGGCGGCCACCTTTCGACGATGGGGAAGTGGCTGCAGTCGAGCCGCCAGATCAGTACCTATCACATTACAGACTCTCCTTTGGAGCCTGTCAAGAACACTGAGGAGAACGGCAGGGGCACCTGACCATAAATGGTAGGAGTACTCCATGCACGGACGGATGGTTGACTTGTATATATGCAGGATGGATTCAGGTGGAAAAAAACATCCTGGATCGACATAGTGACCCAACCTTCTTAGCAGTAGATTTTGCTATGGATTCAATATAGTGGTTCCATTTGAGGTCTGAGGACAGGGTAAGTCCGAGGAGGCGTAGTGTATTACTCTCCGGGAGAATCGCTTGGTCTATGCTTATGGGAGGCAGGAGAGGTTGCCTGTAATGGTTGACAGACAACAGCTTGGTCTTAGAGGAATTGAAGTTGACAAGCCACTTCTTGCCCCAGTTCACCACAGTGTGTAGATCCCGTTCAAGGTCAGCAGCTAGATTATGTCTGTCCGCCACGACAGGTTTCTTACTGGTGCGGGAGTATATTGTAGTGTCATCTGCGTAGATGTCTACTTGGGACTTTATCTCATCTGGGAGGTCGTTGATGAAAATAAGGAAGAGCGTCGGGCCCAGGATAGAGCCCTGTGGGACACCAGCATTCAGAACGACCTTCATTTTGCGCTTATTTAAGAAAGATTGGATTAGGTCAAGCAGGCGACCGGTAATAACATAACCGCGTAGTTTGCATAGGAGGCCAGAGTGCCAAACCCTGTCGAAAGCCTTGGAGATGTCCAGAGCAACCGCGTGAGCCTCGTCAGACGCATCAAGGGCCTGTAGCATTTACTCCGTCACGGTTGTTAGCTGGTCGGCCGTGGACCTGGCAAAGCGGAATCCATATTGCCTGTCGGAGAACAGTTTGTGGGCGGTGAGATGATGAACTATTTCAGCATTGAATACTTTCCCGAATATCGGTAGAAGACTGATAGGGCGATAGTTGGATGGGTCCGAGTGTTCACCACAATTCTTAAATACAGGAACGACTGAAGAGAACTTCCAGCATGCAGGAAAGCAGGAAGCAGAAAGGCAGTAGTTAAACAGTTTAAAGAGGACAGGCAAAGTTCAGGAGCACACCTCTTAAGGACTATCACTGGGATTCCATCGTCTCCGCATGCTTTGTGGGGGTCGAGTTTTGAAATTACTCTGGATACTACTGTCGGAGTAATATATACGTCGTGCAGTTTGGCCTCAGTTCTAATAGGGAAGTCAGGTGGGTGTACTCCGGACGAGTCGAAAGTGGAGTTGGATGAGAATCTGTGGGCAAAGCACTCAGCTTTGTCCGCAGATGACGTGAGAACCTCAAATCCATGGATTAAAGGAGGTATTGAGGATTTCCTATTGTTGAGCACTCGTTTACAAATCCTCCAATAGTCCTTGGAGCCGAACTTGCGGTCAGCTATGTGCTGTCGCATTATCTCAGCAAACAATTGTTTGGCGTCATTTAGGGTTCTTTTGCACTCATTGCGAGCAGATGTGAACATGCGCCTATTGTGATTAGTTGACTGTCTCCGGAATAGACGGAAGTAATGTTTCCTGTGGGCAATAGCGGCTGTGCAGGCCGGAGAGTTCCACGGAGAGGAATGAGGTTTTAAGCAATACTTCCTGGTGGGTATGAAGGCATCAATGCCAGCTTTCATTCATGACGAGACCTCAGAGGCACAGTATTGTACTCTTTAGAGTGGGACATAACTATGATAGAAGACCAATGTAAAGAGATGAGGAATTGCCTGAAATAAATTTAATTATTACAAACTAAAAGAAAAACAGCAATAGTTCTCATTGTAAGGAATCATTGGTTATTATACTTGGCGCCGAAACGGAAGTCATAAAGCAAAAACTGGGCGAGTTGGAGAAAAAATCAAAGGGTTTTTATCCAAGGTGGCAAAGACTAGCGTAGCAATATTGAATGTAATAAAGCTAGAGCTAACGAACAATAGAGTGAAAATAAATTGGCTGGCCCCTAATTTAAGCGTGCTAAGACAAGAAATAGCCAAAACTACTGCGGTGGTGGTGAACGAGGTAGAAGAATTAAAAAGGTTTATACAACAGTATTATCAGTTAGTAGCTACCCTTAACAAAATACGATAGCCTAGTCAGTCTCTAACAATTTTACTAGAACACGTGAAGGCTAAACTCAACATATAGTCCTTGGATCATTTGTTCTCAAGTATAGTGACCCTCGGACCTTTAAGGTAATTATTAAACAAGATACAAACCGGTGGATTCCTCTAAGGAATTATGGGAATATCATAATGCTCTTGGTTGTATAACTTTTTGAAGCATAACAAATTATTGGTTGTGGTGTACATATCTTTACTAGACATAGGCATTTTGTTAGAGATATAACGAGTCATAAATTTACTTATTCCGTATCCCCGACCACAAGAATGCATGAAAGGAATAGCCAGAAAGCAAGTTGAAGCAAGGCATATCGATATGAATTCAGCCCGGACAAAGTTTATGATGTTAGCAACGGAAGAAGCTAGAAAGTCTAGAAACGATGTCCTGGAAACATATACCTCACTGAGTCCTACCTATGTGACTAGTGAACACTGACTGTGTTTTATTTAAAGATAATAAAAATGAGGTTGAAGAATATTGCCAGGTCGAGATATTAACTGATACTGTACTAACGCAAGCAATCAATATATCTGATGGTGTCTCAGTAGTGGCCGCTCAGAAACACATTGATCTTTTCAGAGTGTGTGAAAGAGAACCTGGTAAGACATTGAGGACGAGACCACCCTTATGCCTGATAAGATTAAATCTGGGGTGTTCTACAATTGGCATGTCCATATCCCTACTTCCACATTATAAGGCTGAAATGAAATTTGAAGAAAAAGACTCAATAATAGAGTTAATTGACAAAATCTTAAATTACTGCACACAGTTATGGGAGTCCGTAATGAACAAATACCCTAGGGTCACAATATAGCGAATAACGGCGTTATTAAAGCCCATAGATAAAATTGACATGAATCAGTTAAAAGACAAATTAAGTATCTTGGAAAAGGAAGATATGAGTTGGAAGAATAGTAAGGTAATTTTAGTGAACTGGACAGTAAGAGGCAGTACTTTACTGGTCGTTTTGCGGTGGGAGTGGATGTGAGAAAGATAATAGAAACGGAGGAAAAAAGTTCTCGGTGAACGTACAGCAGACGGAGATAGGAATACCGTCTAGCGATCCATATCTGAATCGATCAAATTCAACAGGGGAA
Organism: Ascarosepion bandense; assembly: GCA_037127315.1. Taxonomy (NCBI): domain Eukaryota; kingdom Metazoa; phylum Mollusca; class Cephalopoda; order Sepiida; family Sepiidae; genus Ascarosepion; species Ascarosepion bandense. The sequence continues at coordinate 2,881,467 of JBBBDQ010000511.1, forward strand.
GACGAGATCCAATTGAACCTGACCACAGGAGCTGAAGAAGAACCCACTCCTGTCAAGAAGTCACTGAAGCCTTCCCTTGTAGAGAGGAGGCTAGTAACACAAAAGAAATTAACCTTAAGAGACACATACGTAACCACACGCACACACACACACCTCAAAAAATATGAAAAAGTGAAACATTCAAAGAACATCACACACATACATATAAAAAAAGAAAAAGACTAAAGGATCGATTGTTATTCTTGTTAAAATGTGTTGTAAACCCTATGTTTTAATAAAGAGACTTTTGCCGCTTGAAAAATGAAGACAAATAAAGAAGAAAAAATGCATGTTATTGAATAAAATTAAAGAAAGGATATTTTTACGTTATTGCATGAAATTACAGGAAGTATATTTTTACATTATTGCATGGAATTAAAAAAGGGACATTTTTGCATTTGCATAGGATTAGAATTGTGCTCGGAAATTGTTTTTTGATTAGTACTGCTGAAAACTAATACGTTCAATGCATGATTGCATTTTTTTATTTTGCTATAGCCTAAAAAATGAATGCGCATGCTAAATATCATAACTAGTAGCTATAGTGTCGTTTATCTAATAAATGACAGGTGACGTTGAGTGCCAGATAGCTGGTATTCATGTTCTTTTTTAATTTTAAAGATAAGAAGAGTTCTCTCGAATTGAAGAATACAATTATTTTTGTCGGGAAAAATAACACTATCATCAAAGATGAAGAAAAAACTTGAAGCAACTGAATTGTGGTTCTACAGAAAAATGCTGCGAATATCATGGATCGAGTACGTGAACAATGATGAGGTTTTAGAAAGAATGAAAACGAAAAGGAATTTAATACTGAACACTGGGACATGTGATAAGTAAGAAAGGCTTCGAAAATCTGATACACACAGGTCAGATAGAGGAAAAAGAAACAGGGGAAAGCAGCGGAAAACATATTTGAAGGGCCTGAGCAGATGGATGGCAGAGCGGGTTTTAGGTGGGATAAGTGGAGAAAGCTTGCTAAGAGTCACCAGGAATAGAGAGAGGTGAAGAGCCATGATCGCCTACGTCCTGAACGAACATGGCACATAGAGGAAAAAATCGGAAGTGGTAACTCTTGCTTGGATGGCGGAGGCCCCTTAGAGGCCAGCTTTGTCGGAGCCGTCAACGTCAGCATGTAGTGGGGCTAAACCTACCCAAAAAGACAAAGAATATTATGCTTCCATTAAAGATAAATACTAAGAATATCTTTCTGGGAATTAATTTTAACAATCTTGGAAACGTTAGAAGTGGTCGAAACAAGAACCATCTCCCTGCTAACGACGGACGTTAAAACGCACAAGTTTATTGGTGTTAGCAGGAAATCATTTGAAGAGGCTGTGAAATGCCAAAAATACCTGCCAAAATGATCGCCATCAGAAATCATGCCATGTGAGACATCCTGTTGTCGACGTAAGAGGAGGCGAAGCAGTTGGCAGGAGCCATATTAACAACCAAATTACTCGCATAATTTTGCACAGGGTGCCCATAGACATTACGGTGGAACATCTGAAAGTGCAGAGCAGGCTTCGCTACGTAGGATGTCACTCTTGAAGGGACATTATTCCCTAAAAAATTCAGATCTGCCGAGGACCGTCAATCTATGTTGTCGTAGATGGCAGAAGACCCTACTGTTGGCACTGCGGTGCGTTTGGCCATTTAGCAAACGTGTGCCCTGGGAAAGACCCTGTGCCACCGAACAAACTGCCAAAGACAGTGGCACTAACAAAGGAGGCAGTAGCAAGTAAAGAACCAACGGAGGAAAAGGGAACCAAGCAAGATGGCGAGTGGCAGGGGATCGGCGGAAGAGCTCAAAAAAGTTCACTTCCACAAAAGAAAAGAAATGAAAAAAAAGGGTGCAAAACAAACGCAACCGACGCGGCAACTGCAAGCACCAATATACGGCCAGCAGCAAAAGAGGCTGGAGGTGATAAATATGAACCGGCTAAGTAGCGGCAGCAATCCCCAGAACAACAAAAGATGGCACGGAAAATCTTGGACAATCTGTCGGAGTCCTTAATGCTGCAGATTTCCATCCTGTATGTCATTAAGGTTTCTTTTTTTATTTTCTAACTTAATTTATGTCTTTCAAGATAACCAGACTGAATGCAAATGCTTTGAGGGATCGGAATAAGGCTACACGCCTGCTTAGTGGTCTGTCGTTCGGTGTGGAAGTCGCAGTGATCCAAGATATTCAATTTGTGTTGTTGATGCCTGTGTGCTGTCTAACGACTTTGTCGTCTATTCAGCATATGGGAGCCAGCCAACAGGGCAGAGATGTTTTTTTTACTAGTCAAGCGTACCCTGGACGCTAGGGTTGACCTTGTTCATGTCGGTTGATCGTGACCGATACTGCGGTGAAAAGCAGCTCGTTTCAAATGGTCGCGGTTTATGCGCCTAATGACCGGAGGAAGCGTGTCTCGTTTTTTCAGTGGTTGGGGCCGTTCATGGTGGATTCACCGTGCCTAGTATGATACTGGAATACAATCCTTGACCCTATCTTAGACTGGGGTGGGGAGCTAGCGTGATGGAGGGCGATCGTAGCTTGCTTGATCTGATCGACGAGTTCGGTCTCCTTAATAAATACCAGGTTAATCACACCGGGAGGAAGATATAGACGTGAGCTTTTACGTGGCCGTCTTCCCAGGTATCTAGCTACCTGGATATAATGTTAGCGAGAGCAGCCGACGTAGATCTCTTAGATTGTTCCACGTTCAACTGGTTAGGCTACACAGATCACAGACTCGTCTACTTCCGGGTAGCATTAGAAACACGGATTAGAATGATCGGCTAATGGAAGTTCAATCTGAACATGGGCGCAGAAATGCGCAAGGTTCTAAGAGATCCGTCGAGGTGGCGATCGATGCATTTGTGAGGCCAAGGCACTGGAGAGGGGCGTACTCTGAGTTTGACCGACCATATGTGTGAGGCGTTTTGGAGGAATTTCGAGGGCCGGTTTCGCTGCTATTTGTTTGAATTTCATCAGCGAACCCATGCTTATATTATGATATAAAATCATTAATATCAATTGAGCATTTTTAGTGATAATATCGAAGATCTTACAAGAACAAAATTACTACCCGAACTAATAATCTTCCAGCAAATTTAGGAAGATTTATCTAAGACTGTCGCTTATATGTTTATATTCATATATCTTGTATTATAATATTTTCAAATATATTATGTGCACACAGGTATACTCCGTTCAACAATATTTTGCACATCGAGCGAGTAGCACTGGATATGTAGAGGAATAAATAATTATGATTGACACTCATTACAATCGATACATGTATTATTTTTCTTATAAGTTTTATGTATATATATGTATATATGATTCTCTTGCAGTAAACGCTTTGTCCTGAAATTCTTGCAGCTTAAATTATGCGTAGGAGGAAATTTCCTGAAGACACAATAAGAGAGAATACCTGTGTGGATTTTTGTTACTAAATTTTTTTTTACTAGAATGGCTTGTGTGGATCTTTTTTACTAAAATGAATTATCGTCCCCGCCAGTGGGTTTGAAACTCAAACGTAGCTTGTTTTTTCATAAAAAACTTACCAAATAGAAACATTAAGAAGCAATAAACTAAACCTTCTCCCACGTAAGATAAGTAATTGCTTTAATTCTAAAGGTGTTTTTAAAAGTAGGAACTGTCAGTCTCTCCTTTGCTGATCTTTTCTTAGAAGAGACAAAGAACTAACTCTAGACAAAGTTTCCTACCATTCAATTTTCGTTCAGCTTTGACTTTTTTTTTCACGCAAATTTCATAGCGGTAAATTACATAATGACATTTCAAAGGTACTAACATATTCAGCTATAACCGGTGAAATACAAAATAAATTTCCAAACATACTAATACATAATAACTTTCCAAACGTACTAATATATTTAGCTATAAGCTGAATATTCAATATATGTCGAAATGTATAAATAGGAATAGATTTATGCAAAGTCGAACACGGAATCTCGCTATGTCTCTGCGAAATTCGCAAGACAGAGATAAGACATTTTCAGCTATCAATGCTCCACGATCATTTGATTTCATGCGAGAAACAATAATAAAAATTATTTTATCTTCGTTTTCACCACCACCATCGGTATCACACAAGCTTTTTATTGTCTCACCCTGCTTCTCTTACTGTTAATATGTCTTGTCTGTTTTAAATTCTTTTAGAACTCGTTCCTCACAATTCATTAATATATTAGCAGTATCTTTCTTATTGTAGGTATAAGTTTTCTAAGCTGGACCATATGTCCTTTTAGTTTACACCTCAGCAGAATATAGCTTAAAAGTCTGCACCGAATGCGACACTTGAGTGAGTTTGGAAATAATTTATAACCCGTAATCTCACTGTGTATGTACGTTGTAGGGCAGTAGATATCGACTCAGACAACAAATCGGGGACCGAGTTCGAATTTCAGTTGAATTCCTTGCATTCACTTACGCACAAATACCCTTGGGAAAGGTATTAATCCGTCTCTTCCCTCCAGTTATGGGTTAAATAATAGCACAGATTGGGTTCTATAGCCTTGGTTGGCAACCAGTCTACCGCAGAAATGAATGGCAACCTACTGCAGGATAATCTTTGCCCAGTCAGTCATGTCTCTTTCGGGACATGATCGCCCAAGCGTGTATCCCGTAAGGCACTTAACTGACTGATATACAAAATCTGACGGCCAAGATTGAAGAGAAGATATTTTCAGTTATCATTGCACCATATTTAAAAGAACAGGGAATTATTTGATATTAATTGTTCACGTTTATTCAATTGCTTTTATATGCATTGTTATTCACAGACAAACATTGTTTTGCTAACATTCTACCTATAAAGCTACTAACACACCGGGGATGACTAAGAATGATAGAAAAATAAGAATGACGCTAATGATGAGAAAGAACAGTAAGAAGAGGTTTCTGGAAGACAAATAATGTCGATAGATGTTGCATACAGCGCCTCCTCGACCTTACCCTCTCTTCTGATCTCAAGTTGAATCACTAGATTGAGAATAGCTAAATCCACCGCTAGAAAGGTTGGGTCACTGTGTCGGGCCAGGATGTTTTTCCCGCCTGAATCACTCCTGCATATATACAAATCAACCATTCATCCGTACATGAAGTTCTGATGCCATAGATGGTCAGGCGCCCCCACTGTTCATCTCGGTGTCCTTGACAGGCTCCAAATAAGAATCAGTAATGTGATAGGTACCAACCTGGCGGCACGACTCCAGCCACTTTCCAACCAACGAGATGTGGCTTCCCTTTGTCTGTTTTCTACAAATACTTTCACGGTTTCTGCTCCAACGAAGTCACTGGTGCCTCTGCAACAGATGTTTACTCGTGCAACCAGACTGGAAACTGGGTCTCACCCATTCACAGTTAGATCAACCAAATGCAGACAACAATTCTACACCTTCAGTTTCTTTTCTTGCACTTCCCGCCTGTGGAACTCGCTTCCTTATTCTTGTTTTCCTGATGGCTACAACCACCAGGAATTTAAATGCAAGGTCAATACTAATCTCTTAACCACTTGACCTTAGTTCTTTCTTCACCACCCTGTATATCTTTTTCCTTTCTCTCCCCCTCTACAACTGTGACCACACCTGTATTCCCTTTCTTTTCTTGCTCCTTTCTAACTGAATCGTATTTCTCTTCACTCTCTTCTATCTAATCATTTTACTCTTATGTTGCCCCCTGCACATCAGTAGCTTTACCGCCTTGCTCGGGGTGATATGATTAAAAAACAAAATTAGATTTTTGATGATAGTGGGTCGTAGAGAAACAGTCAATCGGGAGAGGGCTTCTATAGGCAAGTAAATAAACTAATAGACCCATAATTTAGAGTTAAATATATTTCAAAAGTAAAATGATTATAATCAGTCGCCAATCTAGTGGTCAGCTTAAATTCATGCAGTCGATGTACCAAGCAGGAGAGCATATTAAAGCAAATGCCTCGGAGAGACTAAGCATGATTAGTACCGTCATTAAAAAAGGGCCTGGATTTGTCCTAATGAGCTAACATCCCTGCTAATTCTTTTTGTTTTTAATCATATTTTGAGAAGATCCAATCCAAAATAAAGCTATAATGGTTTAATATATTTTTTCTGATAATATGGTATGTGTTATATATTTTGTTCGTTCTAATATAAACCTTTTAACAACGGACTAAATGTTTCTATTGGATTAATATTTCGAGATACTGACAGCCATTTCGTTAATTTCTGGATCCATTTTCAGTAAGGTAGGCAATAATTTTTTTGTGAAGTGCGAAACAGCAATGAATATATTCATCAGCTTAAACCGATCTACTTAAACGATCGAGACTCATTGGGTTGTGAATAAATTTCGAACTGGCGAAAAACGGTTAATTTCTAAGAGAATAGAAAGGAAAATTGTTTTAGATTTGATGGGATTATTTGCATTAGTGAAAATCACGATTTCGGTCATTCATACGTTTTGGGGGAATTACGACAGAAATATGCTGTTTAAATAACACAATTAAATCTAAACTAGCAATGACCAATATAGTGAATGAATTTCAAAGCCCAGTGTATTTCTTGTCAAAAATCACTAACCGGTATTAGATACATTACCACATCCTTGAAAAGACTATTTGCATGTCACTTATCAAATCAAAATGCGATAAAAAATTTATTAAGCCATAATTTACAAGATTAAAATTCTGATCGAAGATTCAAGAATTCTATATAAATAGAATATTAGAAACATCTCACTAATCGCGAAACACTACATATCAAACATTCCTCTCTTACCAATAGTCTTACTTTATTTCATATTGGAAATAGAGTATTGATTTTTTTTTAAAGAATGATTCTTACGCAAATTACACTCATGCGTACCACGTGAGAGCTTGGAATGAATGCTCTAGTTTGAAAAACAAGACAAGAAAAATAAATTAATACGTAACAATAAAAATATGAGGAAGAATAACAATACCAGGGACATAAACTTCCTTGAAAATGGCTAAACAAATGGGCAAAACGGCTTAGAATGTTTAAAATTATGGACAATTTTCTATTCCTTATCAACAAAAATGGAAAATGTTAGGAAGCTAGAAAAAGTTAAATCAATTAAATCTTCCTTGTTGGCCGTATTTACTAAAAGATTTTAAAGGAAAGATTGCTGCCCATGTACACACACACACACACACACACACACACACACACACACACATATATATATATATATATATATATATATATATATATATACACACATGTGAAAGTATATTTTACAAATAATAGGAAAATCAATATTGGTACATTGATCAATGTCAGTATTACGAAACTAACAGTTTCGCTAAGTGTCTTAGTTTTTTTTTTTCATCACCTGATTAATAGAAAATCTCAACATTCCTAATATGAACAATATTTTCAAATCGAATATATACTAAAAACAAATAAAAACTCAAAAGCAAAAAATTAATTTCCATCGTTTCAACATGTTATCACATTACAGTCTATGAAAAAAAACGAGTCTGATATGTGACGTTTTATAAATGCTTAATAATATCAGTTGATCCTATGAAAATTTTATGAGCTTTCTTTTTTTTCTTGTAAGCATGAACTTTTTGTGTATAGAAATTTTATTTAAAATAAAATCAATTTCATCTCTTTGACTTGATAAAGTCAATCGGTGAAGGAAACGCATAGGGGAAAAAATACTTTTTTTTGTCTTCTTTTTTAATCATTTCAAAACATTCATTTAAACAGTTTGCAGTATAGAAATAGAGCTATGAATATTTTTATAAATTATAGTTTAGAACATGCACAAATAATGATTTACAACAAAAGTTTAAAAAAAGTGTACATTTTGTTTCGACATCGAAAGAACAATGTCTCATCAGATACTTTATAATGATGGTAATAAATGTTATTTTTGAAAAAGAAAAAGAAAATTCAAACATCTCACTACCTCGGACGGAAACTTTTCTAAAAATAAAGGGGATGTGAGATTTTTGAATATTCTTTTTCAAAAATAAGGTTTATTGCCATCATTATTAACTACCTGATGAGACATCGTTCTATCAATGTCGAAATAAAATGTATATTCTTGAAGTAAATTGTAATATTTATATGTTCTAAACTATAATATATATATATATATAGTCATAGACAGATCTGCTTCGCTGCATCATAGCTTATCAGTAGGTTTAGACAGTCGATTATCTTTTACCCAGGATTAAAACCAGACCGAATTGGCGTCAGTCGGCGATTCTACCTCTGAGCTACGGGTGCTCGGTAGAAGGAAGCAGATGTTGTAGCGTGTATTATCATTATACACGCCCAATAGCTGATAGTGTTCTAATTCATTGCTGAATGAACGATGCGTAGATCTCAGAGTAGCTACTGTCTTTCAAAGTCTACCATTCTCAGTGCTCAATCAGTGTGTGAGAGCGTATATATATATATATATATATATATATATATATATATATATGTATATATATATAATTTTAATGTATATATGTAATTAATACAATTGAAATTTGTCATTTACTGATTGATGTTTCCTTTAGAATCCCGACTTTTGAGTTTCGTAATCGGGCCTGTCAGTGTAATCGTATGTTGGTATGACCAACTGACTGCTTATACTACTCGATTTTGCCTTTTGTATTCACTTATAAATTGTGTAGAGTTTCGAACGGGTAGAATGTCCTGCTTATTGATCTTTTTCGGTTCTTATTTTTGACTTTACAATGACTTCTTATCCTTTTTTCTCTCTTTTTCGTTTTCATTTTTCTCTCAATTTTCATTTGACATCCATTTTTATAGAAAAGATGTCGTTTTTTAATTGCTAGGGGTTCTCAACTTCTTGAATTAGGCAAATTAGATTTCATCCTTCATACTATATATATATATATATAAATATAAAACACGACATCCGGCTGTGTCCAATCAACCTCCTTGACCTTCTGTACACGCTGTGTTGTGTATCTCAGATTAGTCAATGGAGGACCACTTATTAGCACATGATGAAAATCAGATTAAAAACCGCAACAACACGGTGTATATATATATATATATATATATATATATATAAGTAAATTAAACCTAGTGAGCCAACAAACCTGCCAAGGTTTCACCTATGTAGATCTTCAGGGAACGTTGGCTCAACGTTCCCTGAAGCCAACATTCCCTGAAGATCCATTTAGATGAAACCTTGGTAGGTTTGTTGGCTCACTAGGTTTAATTTACTTATTCTGCTCTGCTTAAGTATTGAGTGCATTTTTGTTATTGATTACTCGTCTCGGGTTTTTTCTTTGGGCTATGTACTGGCTCGACTCAAATCTCTATGGCTGATGTTCATGTGCTTAGCTCTTTCTTTTTATTACAACCATTTTTTCTTCCACATATATACGTGGAGGTTTTTTCGAAACGAATATAGTGATAAATTTGTGTTTATATATATATATATATATATATATATATATATATATATATATATATTGTCATCCACAGACAGATCTGTTTTGCAGCTCATCAGTACGGCTAGACTCCGAGTGCTACATAACCCAGGCTCGAAACCCGACCGAATTGGCGTCAGTCGGCGACTCTAACCCTGGGCCACGGGACGTTCGGTGGAAGAAGGCAGTCTTTTTAGCGCATATCATATTACGCGCATAATAGCTAGAGTGCTCAAATTCATTTTTACTGAATGAGCGATGCGTACACGCTAGATTGGCTACTGTTTTTCAAAGTCTACCTATCTTCTAGAGTGCTCAATCAGGGTGTGAGAGCGTAAATATTGTCATTGTAATATTATATTGTATATATATATATATATATATATATATATACAACGTCGTCTATTAGTGTATATTTACACGGTTGTTTATTTAACTTCCAGTTGGTTGTATTTGCAATATTTAAATTTCTGTGCTCGCACCTATACTCTGTTCATTTTACTTATCTTTTAAACTGCATTGTTCTAACTAATCCACACCGTTATGTATTCAATGTATTCACAATTAATTAATTCAACATTAAAAAGAAGGCGGCATCAGAATTTTCTTTTAAATTCCAGACAATAATTTCTGTTTGGAAAATTTATCTTTATCCATACATCTTTGAATGCTTAGTGAATATGTTCATCTTTTCCTTAATTTTATTTATTTAATAAATATAAGGAATTATAGACATAGCCTCCATCATGTGGCTTCTTTGAACTGGCTAATATAATATTGCCTTAACTAATTTTTTTAATTTAAAATCGTTTCACTACTATACAGGCGATAATGCTAAAATGCCAAACATTATTAAGAGTGAAAGTGGACGAAAAGTCATTAACGAGAACAAATAACTATAAAGAATACTTTTCAGGAAGCGAGAAGTTGGTGATTGATGTGGTTTTTAAATTTTGAAGATCGTATTTAGAATAGAAGTGAGAAACTACAAGAAATTCCCATGAACGAGAAGTGCAAGAAAAGTCCTTCAAAACATCACATGCGGTTGAATGTAGCCAGTTCAACAATAAAATGATGATACCTAACTACAATCTAGTAGTAACCTTAAGTTCATTCAGTCGAAGTTTTCGAGGAGGAGAGATCATCAGAACAGTCAGTCAGTTTAGATGCCATACGTGATACACGCTTGGGCGATCATGTCTCGAAAGAGACATGACTGACTGGGCAGAAGATTATCCCGCACTAGGTTGCCATTGCTTTCTGCGGTAGACTGGTTGCCGACCAAAGCTATAGAACCCAATCTGTCCTGCTATTTAACCCATAACTGGAAGGAACGAGACGGATTAATACCTTTTCCAAGGGTATTTGCGCGTAAATGAATACAATGGATTCAGCTGGAATTCGAACTCGGCTCACCCGGTTTCTCGTCCCGAGATCAGAACAACTACCATGAAAACATTTGTAGACAAGATAGAAGGAAACGACGTTGAGGCAGGAGGAAGTATTTAATGTTACGAAGCTAGATTAAGACTGATAACATTATAGGACCTCTGTGAGAATCATGATAGCAAGCAATATTCTATGCCTGGACCAATGGTAGATCTAAAAAAACAAGATGGATTTTAGGAAGAAAAAACTTTAGCACGACGCAGTGAGCCATCTTTACTTGCGGTAGATTTATCAATTGATTCAATATAATCAATCCTCTGGAAAACGTGAGGCCAGGAAAAAGAAATGAGTGACTCTGCTAGAGGTTAGCATTAATAGAGGTAATGGTGGCTTTCTTTCTTGATTAAAAGATAGCAGTCTTGTGTTGGTGGTGTTAAAAATAGATAGATTCGCATGTTAGCCCAAATGAAGGCTATGATTTTTTTTTTCAAAATAAAAACTAAAACAGGCAAGAAAAAATTATATTTATTTTTTCTTAGGAAAAATTCTTTATATTGTGACGTGCGAGTTCCATTTTTCCATTGATTTCCTTTTCATACACTGTCTCTCGTTTTTAGATCTGCAAATGAATCAGTTTGCTAAAATAATCAAAAGAATATTATGATCAATAGAATGATTTTTTCGGAGTATTTATTTTTTAATGTTTACTTTATTAAAAATATTACCACCGCTAAAACTTCCGACATACCTTAGATCTTTATCATATTAGATAACCTTTAGGAATTTCGAATGTGGCTCGTTTCTGATTCCATTGTGGATTTTGAAACTCCTGCTTCCTCTCGATTCATATTCCTCAACAGGGTAGGTGCAGAAAAATGTTTGGTTCGTTCTATAGCTCAATGATATACTTCAGACCTTCTACCGTAATTTATTTTTACAGGAGTCCGTAAGGAGACGGTTGCAGTCATATATTAACTGTTTCTGCACAATTCTTACCTACTTAACTTCGAGTTCAGAATCCTTTTCGCCGTCTTGTGGCAGATAATAAGGTTTCCATTCTTCTTTTTTATCTCTATTTGTATAACAAATGTTAAGATCACCCCCATTTTTCAGCTTCATCCTAGGAAAGGCGGTATCGCCACTAGATCGCAGGGAGCTACAGCAAAAAATGGGAACAGGGGTATTGAAGAAAGGATAAAAGATGAATAGCATAAAAAAGAAAGAATATGCCAAATGGCGTTGCATTTAAAAGTGTCAGTCAGTCAGTTAAGTTCTGTAGGTGATACACACTTGGGCGATCATATCTCTTTCGAGACATGGCTGACTGGGCAGAAAGTTATCTCGCAGTAGGTTGCCAATACTTTCTGCAGTAGACTGGTTGCCAAACAAGGCTATAGAATTCAATCTGTGCTGTTATTTAACCCATAACTGGAGGGAAGAGACGGATTAATACCTTTCCCAAATGTATTTGTGCATAAGTAGATACAAGAAATTCGAACTCGGCACCCCGATTTGTCGTTCCGAGTCGATATCCAGTGCACCACAACGAACATCCTACACCACAACGCCCATCCGAAAAAAAGTGTAGCTATCTGAAAAACAAGCTAACTGAAGATAGTTTCACAAGTAGAAAGTGCGAGAAAAGAAACTGTTGGTATAGTTCAAATGTCGGTTATATTTAACTATTTCAACGGTAACAGGGTGGGGCCCAGATGATAATCTAGTAGCACGCTTAAATTCAAGTGTACGGAAAACCAAAGACAATAACTCGTTAAATATTTGCCATTGAAATATTTGGAGAAAAGACAGAAAGAAGCCACGTCAAGTCGGTGAGAAAGTGACTAAAGTCGAGATGCTAAGTTAAGAACTATTACATTACAGATCCTTCTTTGGATTCTTTGCTCCTCGAAATGAATAGCAAGAAAACTCGACCGGATATGGCAGTTACATTCATTTCATTGCACGAACGAATGGTAGATTTAAAAATGTGCAATATGAGCTCAAACGAGAAAAAAACCATTGGCACGACAAAGTGACTCATCTTTCCTTGCATTAGATACAGCTATTGATTCGATGCAGTCAGTTCAATTCAAGGGGTTGAAAAAGTCTGACCAAGAAAGCCCAATGTGTTGATTGCCAGTAATCTAGGATCAGTCATGCTGATGGCGGCTAGTAAAGTTTTTCGAAATGCTAGTTTTAATTAAACTTATTAAATTACATTACTGTGCCAAAGCTGTTATAAAATTGGCACTGAGTGTTTTCTTCGTGAATTTAAATAATTTCATGTGTATTAAGTAATAAAATCATTATTCTTTGTACCAGTTATCGTCATATAAAATCTTGTCGCTTAGAAAAGGTTTTGTCAATTTTCCTTTGATTTTTCTAACGCATGCGCAATTCATCTTTTTTCTCAAACACACGGATTAGCTTTGCGGCTGGTGTCAGAACCGAAAAGAATATCTATAGAATAGTTTTCTTTACTTACTTAATTTATATTTTGCTTTTTAGATGCGTTCGAGATGAAATATACGAATGATTAATCGTAGAGAGAAAGGAGAGCGTAAATGTAGAAAATAAAAATATGATGATAATGAGACATTAAAATAAAAACATGTAATAACTGCCTATATATATATATATATATATATATATATATATATATATATGTGTGTGTGTGTGTGTGTGTGTGTGTGTGTGTGAACAAAGAAAGCAGGAAAACTTATCTTAGCTGACGCGTTTATTCTGTTTGATAAACTTAAATATTTAACAGTTTAACTGAAAATTTCAGTGAATTAGGGAGTATGCTGAATGACATAATTTAATATCTAAAACGATGGTTACTAAATGATAATTTTGATCTTTTTTGTCTCAAAAAAGTTCATCAAATGGACAAAACGCGTCGGTTAATATAATTTTTCTTCTTTTCTTTATTAATATTGTTCATTTAAAGATATATTTTATATCAGAATCCCCCCACACACGCATATATATATATATATATATGTTTATGTGTGTGTGTGTGTGTGTGTGTGTGTGTGTGTGTGTGGTGTGCGTGTGTGTGTGTGTATTTGGTCAGCAGCGTTTCTTTTAGACAACTTTCGTCAAATAAGGTAGACGAGGGAGGAAATAAATAAAAAATTAACGAAATTTTCTTTGAGATATTTAACGAAATACATATACGGGGTGCGATAGATAAAATGTCGTCTATATTATGCAAAAAATGAAAATAACACTGACTCCTCATTTTTACAGATATATTTACCAAAACTACATAAAAATATTTTGAAACAATAAGCAGTAAATGCGTTCAAAAACGGCGTCTAGATGACTTTGAAATCTCCTGCACCACTTCTGGATAGCGTCCTTGTTTACTTTTGCCAATGCTGCCATAATCCTTGCTTTTAGTTCGTCTTTGGTGTTATATTTGTTTCTGGTCTCTCGCTAAACTTTGCTTCACACATAATAATCAAGAGATTTGCGGTCTGAGTAGTGAGGTGCTGATGTGGCCGGAGAAATTGTCTGATAGCCATGACTGCGATCTTTTGCATGTGTCGCATGATTCAGAATTCAATTGCAAAACAGAGCAGCAGTACCTCCTCAAGGAACTTGATATGAGCCTCTGTGTTGAGTCTTTGGTCCTGTGAGCAAATAAATAGAAGCATAAACTCCCCATCAATCATGATCTCTCAAAACACAATGATGTTGACTGGATACACTACCGGCCATAATTATTAGGCAACCCCAGTGTTTTAAAAATACGATGTATTTCATACTATTTTTTTAGTATTTATTGCCAAATGAATAATTGTAAATGAAAATAGAATAGTTCTTTTATTAATACTACACAATAACATGCGCATCAAATGAATTTATAAATATTTAATAATTACCTATATTGCAGTTTCATCAATGAAAGAATGAAGAAAATTCAGGGTGATTCGGACGAGTTCATCTTTGCTTCCTTGTCTTGTAAAATTTTGAAAAGTAATAATAAAAAAGAACCATTTTATTTTCATTTAGAATTATCCACTCGTCAATACTAAAAATAGTATGAAATACATCATTTCTTTAAAAAAAACTAGGGTGGCCTAATAATTATGGCCGGTAGTGTATATATTTCTGAATCCTCTGTATTCTCCTTATATTGACCCACAAACACATTGAAAAGTTCGTATTGTAGCTTCCGGTGGAAAGGCCATGTCTAACAGCAGGTCGTTTCCAAATTTCTGGCGGAGTTAATTGGGTCGTGATGCTCGTTTTCACAGTAGTTTACCCATCACACCCTACATATATATATATATAATTTAGTAAATATAGTTGGACAATACAATTAACAAGATAAGGTAAACCTGGTGTTTATTGACAAACTATGGGTTTGTATGTGAGTTTTATTTTAACAAAAGCCAAATAACGTCATAACGATACACAAAGGCTAACTCAAATAGCAAACGATGCCTTACAAAAGCTAATCAGAGCTAGGAAAATTTCGCTAGAAACAAATAAATGTGTACTAAGCTGTTATGTACAATATGTTCACTACTCGATGTTATCTTCGGGGCTAAAGAACAGATTTCTAACAACAGAAATGTATTTCTGTAGACTGATGTGGTGTATAGCATAGATTGAAGTGAAGTAACGAAGAAATGTTTTAAGCATTAATGGAATGGTAAAGAATGGTTATACTTAGAGCAGCAAGAAATAGTTAATATATTTTAGGGCGCTTAATTAGCGAGAGGATTTGAGTAACTTGATATTTAAAGGACGTACTGAACGTAAGAGATAAAGAGAAAAATAGCGAGTAACCAACCTTAGGAGCTTGTGTAAATAGAAGTCAGAACTAGGAATCAGATGGATACTGAACAGACACAACTTACTAAAAATACAAAGGATAGGAAAGCTATCGACAAAGATCCGACAAATGACCAAAACAGAATATATTCAGCAAATTAAATAAAAAAAATAGTCATCATTTTAGTGATCAGTTGCGTTGTGGATATCGGCTCGGAACGAGAAATCGGAGAGCCGAGTTCGAATTCCAGTTGAATTTGTCGTATTCATTTACGAGCAGATACTTAGGAAAGGTATTAATCCGTCAGTTGTTTCCAGTTATGGCTTAAATAACAGGATAGATTGGGTTCTATAGCATTGGCTGGCAACCAGTCTAAAGCAGAAAACAATGGCAAACTACTGCGCGATAATCTTCTACCAAGTCAGCCATGTCTCTTTCGAGACATGATCGCCCAAGCGTGTATCACGTATGGCACTGAACTGACTGACTCACTCACTTACTTATCACATGCTTCGTAATGTACGCCATTGAATGAAAAAATGGCATATCCTAGTCTCAGATGTTTTACTTAGTACACGTCATTACTAATGAGGATTTAACCATAAAAATACATTTTTGGCACGTGAAACTGTGGTCATGCGGCTTGAATTAAACAAATTTTGACATTTGCTGTAATTCTCTTGCACATGTTATTTTATAATTCAAATGACACGAAGACTATAAAACCGCGAATGTTTTCTTTTACTAGCAGTTATACAACAGAAATGTGTCTACAGTTGCACAACCTTACCTGCCAGTACAGTTGGTATCTACCTCGGTAGATTTAGAGTATATTTGATTTCCCGAGAGAGTGTAACGTTGTGCGCGTAAGAGTGATGAGAATAAGTTAAAACTAAGGATTAGGAAAAGAAAAAAATCTCTTAAGTAAAACAAATCAAACAGCAAACCGTAATGTCTGAAAAGTATCATCTAAAACACGATATATGTGATTGGTACAGTTGACGGTTGGAAGTCCGGCAACAACAGGAAAAAAAACCGTGGCTCTTCATGTGCCAATTAATGGACGAAATTGCAATTAACAGGTAGGTGAGATTTCCCTTGCAAATATGTTTTTCTCCCTCCAACATTTTTCATTAAGAATTTCTCGTCTTATTAGGAAAGAAGGTCTGCAGTAGATAGAATTGGGGAGGACTGACTTTTTCTCTTTCATTAACATTTGTCTAAATGTCCCTATTACGTTCAGTATTATTAGCCGACACAGAATATATACGTTGGGGTAATTAATACTATGAAGTTTTCTTCTGGCAAAAATACCGCATGCTTTATCTTCAGTAGTTAATTGTAGTGTATTGGTTTGAAGACAGCCGTGCAGTCTAACGTAGATACATAACAAACACAGCTCATTTGAGAATAACAAATTGAATTGTCAAGCATTCTTTCGAGATATCATAGGATAATTAATCGTATATGGTGTCTTAACTATTTCACATGAGTAGGTGAACATTTAATCATCTATTCTTCTAAGTCTTCACATTGAGCCTTAACATTTTTAAAGTTTTAATCAATGAAAGACACTTGTAGCTAATAGAATGCAAATGAATAAGTGTCTTAAGAAGGAAATGAATATTGATGAAAACGAAAACATATTCTCATATGGTTGAAACGTTTATTTCCCTTTAGTATACTGCACAGATATATTTTATTACCTGTGAGTCGCCATGATTTTTTAGGAACGATCGTTAAAGCAGGTCGTTTAAAGCTGATGAATATATTCATTGCTGTTTTGTACTTCACAAAAAAGATTATTGCCTACCTTACTGAAAATGGATCCAAAAATTAACAAAATGGCTCTCAGTATCTCCAGATAATAATTCAAAAGAAAGATTTAGTCCGTCGTTAAGAGGTTTATATTAGAACGAGAAATATATATAAGCAAAGTTCGTCTCGTGAAGGAATTCATAAGAGATGCCCTATTTTTAGAAAACATATATTAAACCGTTATAGCTTTGTTTTTTATTGGATTGGCTCAAAATAAGATTAAAAACAAAAAGAATTAGCAGGGATGTCAGCTCATTAGGACAAATCCAGAACCTTCTATATTGACCATGCTGTAGGCTAAGTAATCACACTTGTCTAATTTCAGATTTATGCGACTAGATTAGGAGGTCTTAAATTAAGAGTTGTCCCGTTCCTAGATCGGTTGCCAGTCAAGGCAACAGGGCACAGTTTATCCTTCTACCTTTAAAAGTTTCTTTTCTCGCACTTACCGTTTTTTGAATTTCTTTACCGTTTACTCGCTTCCCTGATAGCCACAGTTAACAAGACTTTAAATGCAATGTCAATTGCGATATGTCAACTTGATTTCCATCCATCTCTCATCTTTTCTTCGACATATATTGTACGTTTTTTTCTCTCATTGCACACCAGTGGCGATCTTGCCTTGCTTGTGGGGGAATTATTATAAAAAAAGTGAGTTTAACGAACTCGAATGGAATTTGAAACTGATTCTTCATACTGAGCCGCTATCCACTATTCCGCCGTGCCTTTAATATAAAATTGTGTACCCCTATTTTTAAATTTGAAATGCTATAAGAAACACCATCATCATCCGGAACCACTGATAAGCGAATCTCTGGGAGAGATAACAGTTGCAATATATTCGTGGCTTCCATTGCCATTTAATACACAAAGTGGCCAATAGAGATTTGAATTATACCTATATTGTAACTTTCAACAGAGGCTTTATTAAATACAAAACAGCAGGATGTTTCAAGAGAGAGAACCTTCTTTCTCGTATTTATACAGCTCTGCAAATATCAAGATTAATATATTACAAATAATCTCATCGTGATCAATTTTACAGGGTCATCATTAGAATGATTTATAGTTCACTAGCAGTATAGCCCGGCATTGCTCGGGTGTAATGGAAGCTTTAAAACTAATCCATCGTCCTGGAGCTCAGACTCTTTGGACGTTGGCAATAGTTGTTTCCAGTTAAAGCGAAACTGTAGACAATGAATGGATGTAAGTCAAAATTTGATTTCCTGGTATCGATATCAAATAAGTTTTTTTCGTCGTAAACTGAATTTTGAAGGCTAAATAAGTTCTCTGAGTAAATGGTATCATGACTGAGACTAAGAAATACAATTATATCTACTAAGTAGAGATAACGAGTTTTTTCGAAGTTTCAAAAATTAACAGATTCCAAGCCTACACGAAAAACAGTAGCCAAACCCGAAGCAAAAACTAAAATAAAAGGGCTGAAAAAATACAGACATAAAGGCAGATAAACAGACACGCAAACAAGCATCTTGCCTTTTATATATATATATATATATATATATATATATATATATATATATATCAATAATATCGATTTTCTGTACTATTGTAAGAACTGCAACCTTGAAACTTCTGAATATCGTTTCTTATGTCTTTGTCTATGAGTGTATCAAATTTTATTAAAATCGGACCACTCCTTCTATAATCCGATTTTTTCGGTTATCAATTTTCGAAAATTATCGGGGGTACCTCGACACAAAACCTAGCTAAGAACACTCGCAGGCGCTTATAGTACAACTGTGTAAATTTTCAAGAAAATAGGTTCAGCCGTTTCAGAGTCTATAGGTAAAGGATATACACACACAGACACACACACAGAGACAAAGTTCCATTTATAAATAAGTTTAGATTAGATAGATATTGAATATTATATCATTTTAACGCATACCCTGTTATAGCCGAAAAGACTAAAATACTTTGGTTATCAGAACAGATAAAAAATTCTGAGTTGCGATGAAATCTACATCAAATATGGATTGGATTCCGAGTGATAGAGTAATATAAAGAACAAATAGGAAACTTTTATCAATGGTTTAATTTTATTAAAGCCTCATTAGGGTATGCTATATAGAGGAAAAGAACAAGGATATGATGCTATTTTTTATTTTCATTGTTTAAACATGTTTCACGCTGATTTGACTTGTCAAACTAACGTTAGTTTATTTCATGGCGTTGCGAATTCAAGTAGAGATAACGAGTTTTTTCGAAGTTTCAAAAATTAACAGATTCCAAGCCTACACGAAAAACAGTAGCCATTGATTTAGGTATTGTAGGGGCGTCTTTGATGCTCCGTAAATTAGCCTTGTGCGAAACACTTCTAAAGTCCCAACAATTTAAATTTCAGAAGGTTGAAGGTTGATTGTTGAAATGTGAAAGGATAAAATATTTCGTGTGTACATTAAAGTAAAGATTTATTTGCAGAATGATAAAATTGTAAGAAGAAAAATATAAGTGAAATTTTCTTAACTGAACACTATGATATATTTGCGAAAAGATAAATGTTCATTGAGAAAATGCATGCAGTTTTGTAGTTAAAATTATTCGTAGGGAAAAGTAAGTATTAAAACTGTCCGCAGGAGTTTAGAGTTCATGGTTGTGTAGGAGCAGAATGTAAGATCTTTGTTCCTTCCTCTTTTTAGTAGGTCACGACAGGCTGAGAGAGAAAGAGAGAAGGCAAAACAAATAAAGAAGTTGTATTTAACACGTGCATTTTGTTGTCATTTTTATCTTTAGCCGTGTAAAAATGAAGAAAAGGACGTTTGGAACAAGAGGTCGAATAAAACTGTGGCCTGCCTTGTGTCCGAGTCGGCTTCTTGAGTTTTCTTTTGTTACATTTCCACGAGGTTCTCAGTTAACCATTCCCATGTCTGACTGACTTGACAGGTTAGTGTCGTGGTTTAAATAGTGAAACTTCTCATGATGCCGGCTCCAGCGAGCCTTTTCACATGTAGACGTGAAAATACGTTATATTTGCTGTTTCTAATCCAATCAGGATTCAGAATTTGCTTATCGCACTGGCTTGAAAGTTTTTGCCAGTGGGGTTTTTTCAAGGTCGTTTGAATCCACTTTTGCGGGTGTACAATTTTACTCTGGGTTTTCCCAAATGATTTTAGTCGTTTGAATCCGATTTTGCGTGTGTGCAATTAATTTTGTGTTTATTTTTAGTTGGTTGATAGATGATATGGGATTTGTATCGTATAGTATAAAATTTTATAATAATTAGTTTGTCTATGTAAACATTAGATGATAATGTGTATTCTTAAGTGTGAGTAAGTGTGCATCTAGTAGATATTATATTCATTGGTTTTTCGCATGTTCATTTGAAAACGTTTTTTACGTACTTGACGTTCGGTTTAGATAAACATTCGTTAACATCAATAAAATACATTCGGTAAAATCGGTCATGTAATAAAAGGTTTTTACATGTGTTTATAGTTAGCAATATTATTATTAGACAGCATTCAAAATAATTTTCCTAAAAGAGTTATATTTATTTTTAATTGTGGTGTCATTAATAAAATACAAAATATTACATTGGGAAACTAATATGAAGGAATTGGGAAATTATGGGATTTCGATAAAATATTCTTGTAAAGGATTTGCAATCTTTAAAATTCGGAAAATCGAGCATTTTTGACAGTAACGTTCTTCACGGTCACCGCATCAAAAAGGAGGCAGAATTGATCCCTGCTATAAAACACATTTTTTGTTTTGCTAAGATGTATAGAATGCACAATCAGATAGACGTAATACACACTGTAAATAGGACGTCATTTTTAAATATAACATATATATATATATATATATATATATATTATGAATAATATTTTAGAACATGCACATAATTTTTTTATATTCTCTTTTAAATAATTTTTTTACAGCTATATATCAAGCACTGTTTTAAATTAATGTTTTGGACGTTGTAAAAATTCTGTCTTCGTTCTGTATTCACTCTGATATATATATATATATATATATATATATATATATATATATATATATATATATATAAAACTAAAATGGCATGTAGTTGAACTCCCAAAATAGATCCTATTAATATCATTCTCATTAATATTAAAAATGATCCTGGTATTGAGCTCGATATAATTAGTATTATCTATTTAAAAAGCCAAGTATATATTTTTTAAATAAGTCTCTGAAAATTACATATGTTGTATGGCCATTTCAGTGAGGAAAAACCTCGCTTCTTCAGTTACAAAATTCATTTATTATGCAAATACATTACAAAATTCATATACCGGAAGTTTTCTCCTAAAAATTCATACAACGGAAGTTTGCATGAGAGAAGTAAAAATAGGATGAAATAATAAAAGATAATTAGAGGGGTGTTAAAAGAGAGAGTAGATTATGTTAGAAGGTTGTCAACTAGACATTGATACGGAGGGTAGGGAATAAAGGAAAAAAAAAGAGAGACGGCGAAAAGGATTCAAGATTCGAGCATTTATTGGGCTAATGATACTAAATACTGTTTTTAATTCAACGGAAACATTAACAAATACAACGTGTAAATTTGAAATAGTATACATGTATCAGTCAGTTTTCATACTTAGGTGATCATTTCTTTTTCGAGATATTATTGACTAGAAAGAAGAGCTTCCCGCAATAGATTTCCATTACTTATTGTGGTAAACCAATCTAACCTACTATTCAACCTATAACTGGAATGGGGAAGAAATGGGTTAATACCTTAGGGGTGCTTGTGCGTAAAAGACTAAAACGAATTTGAGTGGAATTTGTTCCGGGTCGATATCCATTACACCATAAAACACAACCTCTTAAAATATAATTTCAAGAATATTTATATAAAATAAAATAGGCTAACTTAAAATTCATTAAGTGGAGGTATCAAACAGAAAGGTTTATCAGAATAATCACCATAAAAATATGTCTAGAAAGAAAGCTATACCATGGCAATGAGGATCGTGACTTAAGCAGAGATGTCATGACCCTACTGATAACACTGTAGATTATTCTATGAATTTTGTTATAAATCTCTAAATGAATAGCAGAAACAGCAGACAGGACGTGACAGCAATATTAATGAATGGGCGAAAATGAAAACTTATAAAGTTGTAAGAAAATTTCTCAAGCACTACGTAGACCAAAATTCAGTAGCAATGCTAACAATTGATTGAAACAATTGTTTCATTTCATGTCAATGAACTAGCCTCCCAGAGAGTAAAATACTACGCCTCCTTGGCCTTACACTCTCGGCGAACCTCAAATGGAATGACTATATTGAATCCATTGCCAAATCTGCTGCTATGAAAGTCGGCTCCCTGTGCAGGACCCGGAAATTTTTCCCACCTGAATCTATTCTGCACATATACAAATCTACCATCCGCCCGTGTATTGAATATTGCTGCCATATCTGGTCGGGTGCCTCTGCTGCTCTCCTTGGGCTTCTTGACAAAATACAAAGGAGGATCTGTAACGTGGTTGATGCTGCAGCCGCTCTCACTCCGGCGTGATGTGGCTTCCCTGTGCCTCTTCTACAAGTACTTTCATGGCTTCTGCTCCGATGAGCTTAGATCACTGGTGCCGCCTAAGCACGAATTTACACGAGATACTAGATTAGCAACTAGGTCCCACCCTTTTACAGTTAAACAAATAAGATGTAACCGTAAATTCTACTCCAACAGCTTCTTTTCTCGCGCTTCCCGCCTGTGGAACTCCCTTCCACAAGTCTGCTTTCCCGACAGTTACAATCTCCAGGTGTTTAAATGTAAGGTCAATAGACACCTCCTATCACACTAACTCCCAACTATTCTCACAACACTCTCATCTACCCAACCCTCATTCTCGGTATCCTTACCCGCCTATCACCCACCCTCTGTCATTTCCTATATTTAATCAGCCTTTCTCCACTCTACGTCGCCCCCTGCACAGTAGTGGCAGTGACATACCTTGCTCGGGGTGAAACGCTTATAAAAAAAACAAAAAAAAAACAAAAGAAAACGTTAGGCCGAGGAGCAAATTGAGTCAGGCTCTTGAAGGTTATCATCTATAGGTCTGATATTTATTTTTAGTAAGTTTTACTTTTTACAGCATCCATAGACAACTCATTGTAAAGGGTTACATTAGGAGGCAATTTCTGCGGGTATGAGTGAAAGACAACGGTCAAACCTAGCCTTGAACAGGTTACGAATCTAATGATCAAAGAAACATCTATTTGGAAGTCAGTTCAACAGAACAGTGTTTCGCGGGAAGAAGATTTTAGAGTAGAACATCTTTCTCACCGATGAATGATGGAAACAATTCCAGGGGCTTGCTACAATGTTAGTGGCATGGCGTGTTCTTGCTATGAAGGTGTGAATTGGCGGAATGTAGTCGTAGCACTTTGCAAGGAAGTAGCGATAGAGCAGCGGGAGGTCGGTCACATACCGCCTATGAGAGAAACGTTGGAGGTTGGTGAATGATTCGTCACTCAGAATAGTTCAGAGAAACTTTTAAACTCTAACAAGTCTGGAGAGTGAGGTCTGATCAGCTCTCACTCCATTTCTGGCCTGATCTGGCTCTTGCAACGGCAGAGGATATTATGAAGATTCCGGTACTTACTAAAGCAGTACAGAGAACCGACCATTTTGTCTGCATACTTAACAGTCAGTCAAGGGCGATAAGTAATACAAGCATGGGTGATCATGTCTCGAAAGAGACAGGACTGATTGGGCAGAAAATTATTCCGCAGTAGGTTGGCATGACTTTCTGCGGTAGACCGGTTGCCAGCCAAGGCTATAAAACCCAATCTGTCCTGATTTTTAACCCATAACTGTACGGAAAAGACGGATTGATACCTTTTTCAAAGGTATTTTCGTGAATGCAAGGAATTCAACTGGAATCCATCCGTAACAATAGGTCGTATAATGCAAAGATAAAATATTACTTTCTAACACAATTAAAAGAGATCGGGTTTATTATGAAGATGTTAAGTCTTACAAGGTCCTGGGCATGGCGGTAAACTGCATCCGGCAGCAAGGCCTTGGATTCGGAGGTTGGTCTTAATTGCTGATGTTCTCCCTCACCCAGAGTTGTAGCACCTGTTAGGGTCCCAGCTATGGGAAAAAGGAGTTAACTCCTAAACTGAGCTCAAAAATTATAAAAATGCACTTTACAGAAATATATACATAAAAATAGACAATCATAGAAAAACATACATTTTTGAAGGAACAAGCAATATTCTCAGCAAAACATTTTTGAATACAAAACTGGAAGACATTTTCAGTTTTCTAAAATAAAAAAGAATAAAAACAAAAAAAATATTAAAAACTGACTAAATCAACCTTCTCACTATAACCGAAAATTAAAAATAAATACTTTAAATCCCACCTTTTTGGCATTATATTACCCACAGAAGTTGATATACCGTTAAACAAAACTCACACTCAAACTGAAACTTATATCTTACAAGTGTTTGTAAGAAAGTGGTGTGGATAGTGAATATGGTTGATTAATGAGTGTCTGTGAGTTTTGTAGACAGATTTACAAAATCTACAAAACTCTACAAAAGTCTACAAAACTCACAGACACTCATTAATCAACCATATTAACTACCGACACCACTTTCTTCAAAGTTCTAACGGTCAATCCACAAGACTTATTCCTTTATCACTAACCTCCACCAACATCCCACACACAACCTACAAAATATAAGAAAAGAGGCTTTCCATTCCTGTCCACACCGCCTGATGAGACATTGTAGTTTCAAAGTCAAAACAAATGTACAATTTGTAGTTGATATGTAATACCCCAACGGTCCGTCCTAACAATTTCCTCCGGCGGCCGTTCTCCACGCTGTGATGTTGCCGGATTTTTGTAGAAACCGTCGGACGGACAGCTGGGGGTACAAGATTGACTGTAAGGAACGAACTTCCAAAATTTGGATGAGTTGAAAAGGAAGCTTTATTCGTTTAGAGTTAGCCTTGTCTGTTGGGGCAGGCGAATGTGACACACAGTTCTAACTCTAATTAATGGAGATCAACAAACCCGAACTGAACGATACCAAGACGAACGGAGATCCTTACTTCAAGCTCGCACCCGGCTGACTCCCTTCACTTCTCTCGTCTTTAACTTAACTGCCCAACTCGGAAAAAACACCTGAATTTATCTAAAAAATCGACCGGAAACAAGGAAATCCGGAAATGCTCTGTAAGTCTGAAATTTCAGTTATCCTTTTTTTTGTTTATCTTAATAAGGCTTCCGCCGGAAAAGGCTTAGTGTGAGGTCAAGATACAGTAAGGTCAGCCTTTGACCGGGTCAGACCACCGGTGACAAACACCGGCGACTGTAAGTCTGAAATTTCAGTTATCTTTTTTTTGTTTATCTTAATAAGGCTTCCACCGGAAAAGGCTTAATGTGAGGTCAAGATACAGTAAGAACAGCCTTTGACCGCTGAACTTTATCACTGAGTCAATTTTCCTCAAAAAGAAAAAGTGTTTATTTATTTATTTTTCTCTTCTTTTTCACTTTTGTTAGACATGTTTTCTAACTATTTTCTATTCTAATCTATTTTCTATTTTAATCTATTATAACAAAATACATATATATCTAGCCATCGTGTCACAGATATATATAAAAACATACTGTACATGTTCTAAAATATAATTTATAATAAATATTCACATCTCTATATATTATATATCGAGCACTGTTTTAAATGAATGTTTTGGACGTTGTAAAAAGATTTTTCTTCGTTCTGTATTCACTCGTGTATATATATATATATGCATGTATTTCTCTATAATTCCCGAGTGGGACGAAATATTCCCCGGGAAGCATCGTATTTAAAAATTGTTTTAAAGAAATATCATATCAACGAATGGAACTGTCAAACTTTAAACAATTTGTAAACGGAAGAGAAAAACAAAAACATAGCCAATAAATGTAATGGACGAATAGAAAGCGGAAATCGAGAGAAAATATTCGTTTAAGATTCCATCTGCTTTCGGATTTCTCTGTCGTCATGCTTCCCTGTAATGATTCAGTGATGAATGTAAATTTGCCTGTAATTGAATAGGAAGCACAGCAAATAGCAGACAGACATTTCTGGCACCAGGGCAAGTAGTTCTAAGATATCATTTGGATAAACATAAATGTTCATACCATTTACTAGCTTTACAGACTTATCGCTTACGCGATTCTACCAAAAGCTATTGAAACTATTATTTGAAATATATATATATATATATATATATATATATATATTATAAATTATGTGTTTGGATTTAAACACTTCCTCAGGGGAAATAAAGGTTTGGAATCATTCTCTGTTTATATTTGGTTCGTTGTTGTCGTGGGGGTTGGTTGGGGTTATTGGTAATTAAGTGAATGACTCGTTTTGATCGTTAGACTTTTGAGGAATTTGGTGTGTAAGTGTGAAATTGTTGATTAATGGTATTATCTGTTGGAATGTATGTTTTATCTTTTTATCGGTTGGGTATATCTTTTGGTTAGGATTTCTAAGAGGCGATGCTGAGTGGTCATTTTTATGGTTGGCTATCATTTAATTGGTTGATGTCTGCTGTTAGTGGACCTAATTCATGTATTTACTTTGATCCTGTGTCTAGGTTTTCATAGACGTGATAGGGGTGGGGTGTTTTTTCTTTCCAATGTAGATTTTTTCGGTAAAAAAAAATATATACACACACACACACACACACACACACACACACATATATATATATATATATATATATATATATATATATATATATATGTTGGACTCTCGGGATTGGTCCCTAGGGTGAAACATATGCAGACAGAAATAATAATTCAATTAAACGTGTGTTATTGCTGTTACTGTTAGAAATATTTTCAGTACAACAAATCTGTCCCTCCTCAACGTCAGGATGTCTTGCCTGCCATTCAATAATGTTTAATTATATACCAATATAAGTGTCGTTGTCAGATCGGCTATGTAAGCAAGACCATCTAGTGGTTGAAGATGAGAATCACCCAGCATGTTTCGGGTAAACATTCTCATTCTAGCGCTCGTATTTAAAAATCATATCTATCTTCTCACTATTGGAGTCTCCTGCCATTGTTAAACGAGAAATTTCTCAACTAACTCTCTGCTACATACCTAAAACGTTAAAGACAAACTATCAACAAACATCTTCTTCTTCTATGTGCCTTTTCTTTTCATGAGGTAGGCGATAATGGCCTTCCATGTTTACCCTATTTCTGGTGGCTCTTAGCACGCTTTATCCTGTAACATCTCGCAGCCCCCGTTCTGTCATCCACTTGCTAAATCCATTCAAATATGGTATCCACTGCTTTCCTCTGTCTCTTTTTCCCTCTATTTAGCCTGTAGGTTTCAGGTTCTCCAAGTTATCCTTCCTCATTGCATGTCACAGGAACTTTAGTTGTCTGTTCCTAATGCTCAATATTAATTTTCTATTCTTTCCAACACCTGATCATTGCTCACATGCACGGTCCATGATATCCGCAGTCTTCTTCTGAAGAACTACATTTCAGTTGCTTCAAATTTTTCCTTCATCTTTGATGATATTGTTCAGCATTTACTGCCATATTGAAGAACAGATATCACATAGAAATCTCGTATTTTCTTCTTTGTTTCTAGTGAAAGTTTCTTGTCTTTTATTACTTTGTTTCTAGTGAAAGTTTCTTGTCTTTTATTACATTACTTCTGGAATGCGCCCTTTGCCATGCCAATCCGCCTTTGGATCTCTGTGTCGCACTTTCTGTCTTCTGTAGAACACTTCCCAAATATTTAAATTTTTGTACCTGCTTGATTTTAGTATCCCCCAACTGTAGTTGAAATTTTGGGCTGATGTTTTTGCCGATGACCATGCATTTTCTTGCCGTTTATTTGTAGTTCTTTCATGTCACTCTCTTCAGCTAGCTTCTGTAGGAGCTCTTGTAGTTTCCTTTCTGTGTCTGTAATTAGCACGACCATACACGAATGATAAATGTAATCTAATCTCGGGCAACGCAGCGCCATCTACCATAAACTTTGTTTAAACTTAGTGACGCAGAAACTTTGCAGACGAATTTGTCTTTGTTTGGTGTGACGAGCACTTCCCCAGAAGATGCATAATAAACAAAATTGTTGGTGTGAAAAAAGATCAAAAGACAAACATTTGACTACGCAGTAAATTAGATCTTAAAAATCTGCAAAAAAGTAAAATATCTCGTGTTTAAAAATCTGATCGACTAAATGAGAATTTTTTGCTCATCGGTACCCAGACAAATATGACTGCATCTATTATTTCAGAAAGTATATATTATTAGTTTATAAACTCTTATTTTCTTTTTTTACACTTCTAACTGTAAGTCCCGTTTTGACATGCGTCTATTTATAATTTTATCTATATCGATAAGTGACATCATTATTATTATTATTATTATTATTATTATTATTATTATTATTATGTCATTTCTAATTATAATATGATTTCTGCTATGGTCGCACTATCTACCAAGTCTGCAGGAAGACCCAAAGCAGGCCGTGGTGTGTTGTTATGGCTGCATTATATCATTAACATCCCTAGGGTTACATAGACAAAGTTCTTCTTAGTGTGTGAGCTGTACTTAACAAAACAATTCTTTGTATATCTTTTAAGCTGGAGTTTCCAGAGAATTTTTCAATGTGGTTTTTGTTCCATATTTTATCTTTCTAAGTGAACCCATCATCACTGGTATGATGCAATTTCTACATCTTCGCTATTTCAATTTTTAGGTCTTTATATTTTGACAGTTTTTAGAATACCCTGATTGCTATGTTAAAATCCGATGGACTAGCCATATTATTATTATTATGTTGTCAATTTTCATCATATTTCTATTTCTGCTATGGTCGCACTCCCAACCAAGACATAAGGTAGGTCGTGGTGTGTTGTTATGGCTCCATTTCATGATTTTTAGATCTCCCCATCATTAGCGTTACATAGATAAAGTTCTCCTGAGTGTGTGGGCTGTAATTAATTAATTGTATATCTCTTAAGCTGGGGGTTCCAGGGATTCTTTTAATGTGTTGTTTTGTTCCATTTTTTATCATTCCAAGAGCACCTACTATTACTGGCACGATTCTTGTTTTCGATTTCCACATTTTTTCTATTTCAATTTCCAGGTCTTTATATTTTGACAGTTTTTCGAATTCCTTGGTTGCTATGTTACAATCCGCTGGACAAGCCATATCAATTATTAGGTAATTTTTGTCTTTCTGGTTTTTAACAATAATGTCCGGCCTATTTGCTTCAATTTTTCTGTCTGTGTAGATGGTGTAATCACATAGAATTGTGACATCTTCTATTTCTGTAACCGGTGCTGCGTGATGTTCATACCAGTGTTTGTTTACATATTTTCTATAGTGTTTGCACATTGTCTAATGTAAATATTGCCCCACTCTATTGTAACGATTTTTATATTCATTTGGGGCAATACAGAACAACCTGAGATTAGATGGTCTATTGTTTCTTGGTATTTATCAAATTATTTCTTGGTATTTATCACATTATTGTTATTATTATTATTATTATTATTATTATTATTATTATTATTATTTCCTCGGGTTTCTGGGATATAATCATTTCGTTCCGGGACCCAACCAGACAGCTAAGATCATTAATGGCCATTTATTTTAAAAAAAGCCAAAAGCAATAAAAAACTATAATCACGCACATTTTACATAGGTAAAGTATTTGTTAAGGTGTAAGCTGTATTAATGAGTACCATATTTTGTATTTATTTTAGGTTTGGTCTATCGTATCTCTTCAATGAATTTATCGAAACGTTTTCCTAATCAATCCTAGGGCTACAACTAAGACTAATTTTTTTTTATATCCTCACGTAACACATTTATGAGATTTTCACTTCCAGATCCTCGTGTTTTGGTAGTTTTTGAATATACATAATATTACATTACAGTGTGCAGAGATGTCTTGTTTATAGAAAAACAAATTTTGGTATTGTGGTCTTTGATCACGATGTCTGTTAATATCATTTGTAGCATAATATTTTCGCACCATTTATAATTATATATTTTTACTCACACACACACACACACACACACACACACACACACACACACACACACATACACATGTATATTAATATGACAGAAAAACTTCTGGCTTAACTGAGCAGATTCATGCCGAATTCAAAGCTTAATATCGAGGACTTTGCCATAAAAAACACATTTTATCAGTTAAACACTTGAAAATCTCTACAAACTTGCCCCTAAACATTATGACAACTCAAACCTATATATATATATATATATATATATATATATATATATATATATATATATATCCTTTTTCAATTCTTTGGCATTATTATTTTTAATGGATACTCGTATTTGAGTGGAAATTTTGTATATTACATACATATATATATATATATATAGTTAAGTACCACAAATAACAGATTAAAAAACAATACGAAGTTCATAATCCTATTTTCTCACACTGTTTCAACTAAAGTAAAATAAATTAATTATCCCTAATCTTACCATTAGGCCCATATCAGAGATTTTTTTTTAATAATAATATCGCCCCAAGCAAGGAAGTTTACTGCCACTGTTGTGCAGGGGTTTACATAGAAAAGTTATGAGAAAAAGTGACAGGTTACAGAGGGTGTCAGGAAGTGGGTTAGAGAAGGATGAGAATACTGATGAGAGTGAGTGGAAGGAGAAAAGTGCATGAGAGAGAGGATGCGAGTAAGTGAAATAGTAGATGACAATTGATATTACATTTAAATTCTTGGAGATTGTAGCTGTCGGGGAAGCAAGTATACGGAAGGGAATTCTACAGGTGGGAAGTGCGAGAAAAGAAGCTATTGGAATAGAATTAGCGTTTAAATTGTATTGGTTTCACAGTAAAAAGGTGCGACCTAGTTGCTAATGTTGTGGCTCGAGTAAATTCACATATAGGGCGCACCAGTGAGCTAAGTTCATCGGAGCAGAAGTCGTGAAAGTATTTGTAGAAGAGACACAGGGGAGCCACATTGCGCCGGTGAGAAAGTGACTGCCAAGTCGAGATTGATCACATTACACATTCTCCATTGGATTTTGTCAAGGACCCTTTGGTGGATAGCAGGAGCACACGACCAGATATGGATGCAGTATTCAATGCACAGGCGGTTGGTAGATTTATATATGTGCAAGATGGACATAATTGCTACTAATGATATTAACAGACATCGTAATCAAAGACCAGAATACCAAAATTTGTTTTTTTTATTAACAAGAGTCTCTGCACACTGTAATGTAACTTTGAATATATTCAAAAAACTACCAAAATACGAGAATCTGGAAGTGTAAATCTCATAAATGTGTTACGTGAGGACATAAAAAATATTTAGTCGTAGTTGTAGCCCTAGGATTGATTAGGAAAACGTTTTCATAAAAAAATAATTCCGGCACCAACACAGATGCTATAACTTATCAAAAAAATATTTACAATGTATAAAAGTACATGTCGGAGAGACATGACGAGATCTAAACGTGAGGGGCATTCGAAGGTGATTCTTTACGTACAAAAGTACTTCTAGGGCCGACGAATAACACCATTTTCAAAAAGAAACATAAGTCGAAAACATAATATTATTATATCACCAAAATTTATGGAATACATTCTTAAAGAATCTAACGTATAATTATATAAAACAATTTTTTCTTTTCTTACTTTTTCGATTTGATTTTATCTTTTTCTTTTTCTTTTCCTTTTTTTCCTTTCTATTTTTATTTTTATTTTATTTTATTTTTTAATTTCTTTGCAATCTATTTAAAAAGGAAAAGTAGACTAATTTTTCTCCAGTTTCTGAAAGGATTTTTCTGTTGCTGAGGTGGTGTTATCCCTCGTGGGGATCTTCATATCGAAATGGCCATTCAACATCTTTGAATTTATCCTTTTTTAATATTAATATATACATATATATATATATATATATATTTCCGTTTAGATTAAAGTATCTGAATATATATATATATATATATATATATATATATTACAAGAAAAAACAGGGATCATATTTTACTAATAAAAAGATATACAAAAGTTTAGAACACTTAAAATATGTTAGTCGCCTTTCGGCCGACACTTCTTCAGAACAACGATCCTCGGTAAATATAAAAAATATTTCAGTTTTAATATTGCCTTGCTAATTTTGTATCTAGTTTATTACTAAAATATGATACATCTTTTTTCTTGAAATGCATCGCGTCCCATTGTAGCATTGAGGATTTGTTTATTTATATATATATATATATATATATATATATGTATAGGAAATATATATATATATATATATATATATATATGGGACGATGTATGCTCAGATTGATGGGGTTGCGATGGGTAGTGCTTTGGGTCCTGTTCTTCCAAATATTTTTGTGGGATATAACGAGCGTTTTTATTTGAGAAGGTGGATGAGCCTTTGATATATCGACGTTATGTCGATGACACCTTCTCCTTATTTGAGAGCGCTACAAATGCTGAATGTTTTCTAGTTCAAAATTCCTTACATCCCTCCCTTCAGTTTACTATGGAGATAGAGAAGGACGGACGTCTACCATTTTTTAATGTTTGTGTTCAGCGCCGGGACGGGGTTTTCGTGACTTCGGTTTTTCGCAAACCCACCTTTACTGGTTTGTACATCAATTGGAACTCGTTTGTTCCTAACTCCCGTAAAATAGGTCTAATTGAAACTTTGGTTCACCGTACCTAAACGTTTGTTCTCCTGAGAGTAAGCAGCGAATTAATTCGCTTTTAAAATATTTTCGATGGTAACGGGGACCCAACTAATGTAGTGAAACGGGTGATCGATCGTAAGGTCAAACGTTTTAAAGAACCGACAGTTGAAGGACCTAGTCGCTATCCTTTGTATTTTAAATTACCCTGGCTTGGAAGAAAATGTCAAACTGTAAGCGAGAAAGTTTCAGCATGTGTTTCGTCCGGGTATTTTTCGGTGCAGTTACGTTTTGTTTTTCAAACAAGACCTGTGTTTCCATTCTTTAGTAAAGATAGGTGGTCCTATTTTCGGAAAAGTTCTGTTAAGTGCTGCTGAGATGTCGCATATATAAGACGAACCAATCTGAGGGTTGCGCAACACGTCCCCGCAAATATACGTTCGGGTAGCCCACTCAGAACTATAAGAGTAACCCAAGCAGTTATGGATTCCGCAATTGGCCAACACCTGCTGGACAGTCAAGCATGTGCCTCTTCGTATAAGGACAATTGGTTTACTGTTTTGCAGAGTGATCGATCGGCTTATCATCTTCGTGTATTGGAGGCTATTTGCCTAGAAATCCAGCAGCCGAGCCTGTGCAGGCAGAAAGAGCGTTTCCTCCGCTCCTTACAATTACTTGGAGAGTTTGTGAGTGTAACAATTTTTCTTCTTTATTTCACACCTGTAGAATTATATGCATACACCCCCCTTACATTTTAATATTTTTTTTCATTAACGTTTACTTTTAGACGAGTTCCATCTTCTGTCAGTATTGTAAGTAATTCTTTGTTTTGTCCTTTGACCCTTTATAATTAGTCAACGAAGCCCTTGATAAGTGTTGGCCGAAAGGTTCCTCGGGTTTGGGATAATTATGACGTCTATTCTGTTTAAGCATATATATATATATATATATATATATATATATATATATATATAATCTCACTTATTATATATATATATATATATATATATATATATATATATATAATCTCATTTATTTGACGTCTATCAATATGAGATTCGCAATTCCATTATAGAGAATTTTAAATTTAATTATCTGATAAAAATAAGCATTTATTTAATAATAAAATATATTGGCTGTGTATTGATCAGCGATTAACCCGGAAACGTAAGCAGATTAATTTCTGAACATCTTATAAATTAAATATTTCATTTTTTCATGAAGTATAAATTAATCTGTTTAAATATATATTTGGCGGAAATGTCAGTTCCTATAGAGTATCTAATTGGAGGAGAAATCCATATTGAATTCAGAAGTGAAACGAGCGATTCTTTTTTAAGAACCAAACTCTGTTGGCTCGGATTCTAATTCAATTCCAGTTCAAACTCAAAATTGGGATATTTTCGAGTCAACAAAAAACCAGATGAAAACGAGTGTGAACTCCACCTAACAATCAGTTTAAACAGCCACATTACAAAACTGATCGTCCGAATCCTGATGAATAGACCGAGAAGCAGAATCAGGCCAGAGGTACGACAAGAACGGTGCGGGTTCGTCAAAGACACTGGAACAAGGAACGCCATATTTATGATTAGGATGCCTATCCGAAAGGTCAATACAAAGGAAGAAGGAATCTTACCTATGTTTTATCGATTATGCCCAGGCGTTTGATAAAGTACGCCACAAATAATTAATTGGTGGAAATGCTGAGCAGCCTCGACATATTTGGGAAAAACATAAGAAATATCAAGAATCTCTACTGGCAGCAAACCGCCTGCATATGGATTGATAACGAATTCAGTCGATATACAAAGATAGAAAAGGGCGTAAGACAAGGATGTGTCTTTTCACCGGATCTATTCGACTTATACAATGGGACTATTCTGAGGACCCTTGATGTTATGTCAGTATTCGTCATCAGATGCTACAATTTGAACAACATAATGTACTCAAATGATACACTGCTGATACCAGACACGGAAAGAAAACTACAAGACCTCCTACAGAAGGTAACTGAAGAGAGTGACAAGAAAGGACTACAAATAAACTGCAAGAAAACTGAATATATGGTTAACAGCAAAAACAACAGCCCATATTCCAAATACAGGTGGGGGATAATATAATTAAGCAGGTACAAAAAGTTAAGTATCTGGGAAGTGTTCTAGCAGAAGACGGAACGTGTGACACAGAGATCCGAAGGGAAATTGGCAAGGCAAATGACGCGCTCCAGAAGCTGAGTAGAGTATTCAGAAACAGGAAAATTTTGCTTGGAACAAAGAAGAGAGTAATAGATTGCTATGCAATGTCAGGTCTCCAATATGGCAGCGAATGCTGGGCATTATCATAAAAGATGAAGGAAAAACTTGAAGCAATTGAAATGTGGTTCTCCAGAAGGATGCTGCGGATATCATGGTTTGAGCATGTGAGCAATTGTTACGTCGAGTAACAGAATTATGTGAAATAATACAAAACAACGTAATAGTATAAAAGTAGGTGTATTGACAGGAAAGAGAAGTATTTACAAGAGGTCAGGATTAGTAGAATACAGAACAAGATAATTAGTATACAGTATCGTGGTAGAGACGTGATAGATTGACTAGTAGAACACTTCCGGTGCAATACTGGAAATACCCGACTGAATCGATCACTCGACTTCCTTACTCGACTTCATTCCCTGGAGGTATAATCACTACTAATTCGAATAGTATATTTCCGTGGAAAGGTGGAGAGCGCCCCAACAGCAATGATGAGGTTTTGGAAAGGATGGAAACGAAAAGGAAATTAATACTGAGAAAGGATCGTTTGAAGAAACTGATACTAACAGGTCAGATAGAGGGTAAAAGAGAGGGGGAAAGCAATGGATAACATATTTGAAGAACCTAATCGAATTTTCATAAGGACACCGTTAAGATATTCAGTTGACAAACCAGCTTGACGAGTAAGAACAAAATAATGGTGTCCTCCTGGCGATTACATATATATATATATATATATATAGCGACAGAGTGAGAGAAAGAGAGGAACGATTCCTCAAAATAGTTAAAAAAACAAGTTTATTTTAATATCTACTGACACAAAGAATAAGTTTTCATCGCCATTTTACGTCACCTATATTTTTTATCCTTAGAAGTGTAAATATTGTAGCATATATATATTCATATAAAACATTAATAGGTTTGTTTTAAAAATCATGGAGCCAAAAATTATATAATATACTAGACAAAGAAGAATCTATAATATTTTTATCATTAGATTTGAACGCATTCTCTTCGTATTTTTGCCAATGTTTCATGGCAGAACTCCAGTTCATTAGAAATTAACCGACAGACTAATATGGACACAAGCTTCCAGTAAGCTTCAGGTCAGAGGACTAATGAAGCTCCTTAAACAGGTTCAGTTTCTTATACCGAAACAATTGTACTATTATATTAGCCGGTATATTTCGGATTGTTTGTGCTATGAAGGACCAAAGAAGAGTAATAGGGGGAGAAAAACACGATTGATGCAGACTTATTTTCTTTCCTGTCAGCATATGTATATATCTAAATATATCTAAATGGGTAGCGTAAAGTTGTGGTTTCGTGAATAATTGCTCGGATTGAGAAATCGTAAAGTTAAATTCATTGCATTCACATGCCCGCAAATACTCTCGAGGAAGGTAAGTCGCTTCTTTCTCTATCTGGGTTAAATAGCAGGAAAGTTTGGCTTCCATAGCCTTGATTGTCAACCAGTCTACAGCTGATTGTAACTACTGCTGGGAATCTTCTTTCGAGGCATGATTGCCTAAGCGTGTATCACGTATGGTACATAATTGATTAAACACTCATCAGAACGGATAAATGCACCTGAGATCCGAGTTCAATATCCACCCTTGTTGGCGTTCACTCTCGCATATAACATTACAAACGTATCACTAGTCCACAATGGTTATATGTTACATAGCATAAAGGAATGCGTTCTTTAGTCTTAGATAAAAAACAGTCTAGAAATTGACTGCTACTGAAGCCTATTTAACCCTCTAGGGCCATTCGTATCATATTTGATACAGTATTTCCCTATAAGGAAACATTTGGTATTTCCCTATAAGGAAACATTTGGTATTCATTGACTAAGCAGTCAGTACTGCTTTCATTTGAAATTTATAAAATATTTCTCTTAAAAAATTTTTCAGGAAAATATTTCTTTCAAGGCTTGTTTTCATACTGTATCAAATATGATACGAATGGCCCTAGAGGGTTAATCAATTCAGTCGTTTCTCACGCTGCATACTCGGTTCTACCCTCTTTCTTACTTTCTTTGTTTTTTAATCGTTTAACCTCAAGCAAAGCCACTGGTGTGTAAGGGTTTACATAACAGAAGAGTGAAAGTTTAATCAGAAAGAGAGCTAAGAGAAAGACGAACCAGTTACAAGGGGTGTCAGAGAAAAGACATGAGAAGGATTGAGATACAAGTGTGAAGACAGTGACGAGGGTAAAGTGAAAAAGGAAAAGAACAAGATACATAAAGTGATGGAGAAAGGATGAGAGAAGAACAGGATTCAAGCAAGCAAGAAATAGGAATTGACATTGCATTTAAATTCTTGGAGATTGTAGCCGTCAGGGAAGCAAGTATACGCAAGTGAGTTCCACAGGCTGGAAAAATAAGCTGATGGACTAGAAATGACGGCTGCTTCTAGTTGATTTAACTGTAAAAGGGTGGAACCTTGTTGCCAGTGTGGTTGCTTGAGTAAATTATTGTAAAGAGGGCATCAGTGAACTAAGTTCATCGAAGCAGAAGGCATGAACAAAGTTGTAGAATAGACAGATGTAAGTCACATTCTGCCGGTGAGAAAGTGGCTGGAATTGAGATGCCATATCGAGACCGATCACATTAGAGTTTCTTTGGAGTTTCAGTCAGTCAATTAAGTGTCATATGTGATATATGCTTTGGTGATCATGTGTCGAAAGAAACATAACTAGCTAAGTAGAAGATTTTCCGATTAGTGATTATCGAATCAGATATTGGCTTACGGCTGAGTTCAAATTCAAGCTGTGTTGATTGCGTTAATATTTGCACAGATAAACTGGGGCTAGGTACGAATCCATTCACCCCTTTACCTCTATGGTTGAACAGAAGAACAGAGTGCCCTGTCTAGAGTTGATTGGCAACTAACCTAAGAGAGGGATAAATCTTAATTCAAAACCTGTTGGACGTTAGGGTGGCAACTATACCACGTAAAACGCTTTCTACTTGCAACGGAAATCCCAACAGCAGTACTAGCGTGGTAAGATAGTTTCCCTTTTCTCCACGTTGGGTGAGAAATACTCATCTTTATATATATATATATATATATATATATATATATATATATATATCTTTCTCTATCTCACTCACTCTCTATCTCACTTAAGCAGGTAATTATCTAAACATACATTGTTAAATGTCACAGACAATGAATGTCTATTATGCTTAATTATGAGCTGTTCTAAATATCATATTTTAGCTTTAATTTCTATTGAAAATAAAGAATTTTTTTTAATACGCTGGTCTCAAGCTTTCTGTTCACATGGACTATCTGCAAAATAGTTGAAGAACATTAACATAAAGACATCCACCATCAATGATGATATTCATTTGTGTTGACATAAAACATTGATATGCGACAATAACGGTCACCGAATAGCAAACACAGATCGTAAAATAGTAGTATGGTCACATAACGTCATACCACGTGAGATACCAAAATGTTAATAACAGAAGCATATGTTTAAAAGCATTGTAATGTGTTGTGAATAAGCTGAAATGTGATTTTATTGATGGTGGGTTGCTGTGATTTAATGTGACACAATAAGTCCCAGGCCTGATAGATAGATAGCTCTAGTAATAGATAGATAGCTCTAGTAATAGATAGATAGCTCTAGTAATAAAAAACCCATTTGATTTTTATGAAGTACTAGCCTTTAAATGGTACGTTACAAAAGTTGGGCCTAATCAGACTATTAGTTTACAAATTATAGTTAATTAAGTTAAGCTACTGTTGCAAATTTTCAAAACCAAAAAAACAATTGCTTGATAAGTGTTATTCGGACACTGCTCCACTGGAAATAACGGTTAAGAGGTGGTATGTTGACTTTAATTGCAGTGGTACAATCACAAACGAAGTTGAACGTTCAAGTTTCCCAAAATCTGCTGATATTCAGAAAAATACCAAAAAAATCGACAAACTCGTTTTAGCCGATCGTAAATTGAAGTTGCGTCAGATAGCAGAAGAATAAAACATAGCTCCACCATTACACTCTGGAGTCAAATTGACAGTCAGCATATGAAAGCCGTCTAAAGCCATCAAATGCGCAACCATCAGCAGGCAGGGTTTTGACCTCCGTATTTTGGGATGCGCAAGGTATTCTTTCATTTATTACCCTGAGAAGAGAATAACTATCAATTGCGACTATTATATCGCATTATTGGTGCGTTTCAAGGAAGAAATCGCCAAAAAAGAGCACAAATGCAGAAGAAAGAAGTGATCTTTCACCAAGAAAATGCACCGTGTCACAAGTCAATCGAAGCGATGACAAAACTACATTAATTACATTTAGAATTGCTTCCAATCTACCCTACTCTCCAGACCTGGCGCCCAGCGACTACTAACTGTTTGCAGACCTCAAAACATTATCCTGGGAAAAGATTTGGCTTCAATGAATTAGTGATATCGGAAAATTGGTCGTATTTTGAGGTCAAAAACAAATTGTTCTATAAAAAAGACATCGAATTGTTAGAGAACCGTTGGAATCAGTGTATCAGCCTAGAATAAGATGATTTTGATGAATAAAAACCAAATTCTGTCTAAGGTTATTGTTTTATTAGTTAGGCCCGGGATTTATTGCGTGAAGTGTTAGATGACCTCTAATATCTGAAGGTTCTTTTTACTATGTGTATGTGTGAGTTATTATTGTGACTTAAATCTGTCTAATATTACCTAGATGGCTATGTTCTTCTAAGAAATGTTGTTTAATAGAACTACGATTAGAAATGTGACAGGTAAGTCTACGGGAGAACGTGGTTGAATTAAAACCAATATTAGTTATTAGTAGTATAAGAGATACAATCTCTGAACGGGAAACCAATGAACAGAAAACCAATTTATCGCATCTATTTACAAGCCCGAATTATTTAATGGTATAGGAACGATATGAAATGATATGTATTGTGATGCAATTGATAGCGGCTCGGAATAAGAAGTGGGAGATCTGAGTTCGAACTCTAGTAGAAACCGCTGCATTTACTTACGCGCAAGTCTTATTATAAAAGGTATTGATCCGTCTTTTCTCCCTTCAGCTATGGGTTAAATAGTAAGAAATATTAGGTTATATATCTAGTTGGCAACCAGACTAGTGCCGAAAAAATTAACAACCTAAAATATTCTACTTACTCAGTCATGGATCGAAAGAGACATGATCGCCAAAAGCTTGTATAGCGTATAACATTTAATTAATTGATGTTGAAAATGTCACGTCTACGAAAGAGATATTTTACAAAGTGTGTATCTTTTGAATTTAGTGATGATGATTATCGCTGATAGAAATTTATGAGAAAAATGATGTTACAGTTGAACTATTAGATCACAAACAATCGTAGATAAATCGTTTCTACGACGATTTCGTCCAGTGGTCGTCATAATTCTACGGGAATTTGTGTAATCCTGGCAGCCGTGTCTACATCTATGTTGCCAGAAAATTTCACAGCACGAATGAAATAAAGTCACTTGATAACTATCGAAGTGTTTAATGAACCTAAACTGAAGTGTTCAAAATTACATAAGTAAATAATTATTAGTCTTACGACTTAGATTGGTTGACACTTTTTCAGCCAGAGACTTATCCCGGCAATAAATCGTAATAAATTGTGGAGTGTCTATAGTGCCTGTCCATTCATTGATAAAAAAAGCTGTAGTAGCAGAAGGGGATTCAAATAGAACCCTGTCTGTGTTCTCATTTGTCTCACTGTCCTCTTCTCTGTCACACCGCTTTGAGTATTGACAATTTTATATAAGAAAAAACCGCAAATATCTGACATTGATTTTAATATGCATTTATATATGATACTCATCAAACCCAGAACTAAGGCTCAACTACATAACGTCCACATTACACCCTCGCTGGTCTCCAAGATAATTGTACAACTTGACCCACACAAAGCGAGCGGCTGGGACGGAATCCCAATCATAGTACTGAACAAATGTGCCCCAGAACTCTCCTCTGTCCTCTCTAAACTCTATAACCTCTGCCTATCTGCTTCCTGTTTTCCTGTATGTTGGAAGTCCTCTTCTGTAGTTCCTATATTTAAGAATTCTGGCGAACCCTCAGACCCCGCCAATTACCGTCCTATTAGTCTCCTTCCGATCCTCGGCAAAGTTTTCGAAGCCATTATCAACGCTGAGGTGATTCAGCATCTGACAGCCCACAGGCTACTCTCTGACAAACAGTATGGGTTTCGCTTCACCAGGTCTACTGCTGATATGCTAACGACCATTACCGAGTACATATACCGGGCTCTTGACAAGAATGGCGAAGTCCGAACCGTTGCTTTGGATATCTCTAAAGCGTTCGACAGGGTCTTGCACGCTGGCCTCTTATGCAAACTGCGGAGCTATGGGATAACTGGACATCTGTTTGACCTCATCCAGTCATTCCTATCTAGCCGCACATTGAAGGTAGTAGTAAATGGGCATGCCTCCCAAAACTACCATACGATCGCGGGCGTCCTTCAAGGTTCTATCCTAGGTCCCACGCTCTTTCTGCTGTATATTAATGATCTCCCCGACGCCATTAGATCCCAAGTAGGCATGTACGCATGTACGCCGATGACACCACAATCTACCCTCGCCTAGATCAAAAACCCGGTGTGGGCGACAAAGTGAACCTCGCTGCCGAGCTTGAAAAGGACTTCCGATCCGTAGTGGCCTGGGGTAGCAAATGGTTAGTAAATTTCAATGCTTCTAAAACGAAGCTGTTATCATCTAACCACAATAGACAATCGCATCTACGTCCCATGTAACAGGCTTGCCTCCCAGAGAGTAAATAACTACGCCTACTTGGCCTTAAGTTTTCGATGGACATCAAATGGAATGACTATATTGAATCCATTGCCAAATCTGCCGCTATGAAAGTCGGTTCTTTTTGCAGGGCCCGGAAGTTTTTCTCGCCTGATTCTATCCTGTACATATACAAATCTACAATCCGCCTGTATTGAATACTGCTGCCATATCTGGTCGGGTGCCCCTGCTACTCTCCTTGGGCTTCTTGACAAGATACAAAGGAGAATCTGTAACGTGGTTAATACTGACTTGGCAGACCGACTGCAACCACTCTCTCACCGGCGTGATGTGGATTCCCTGTGCCTCTTCTACAAGTACTTTCACGGCTTCTGCTCCGATGAACTTAGATCACTGATGCCGCCTATGCACGAATTTGCACGAGATACTAGATTAACAACTAGGTCCCAACCTTTTACAGTTAAACAGATAAGATGTAACCGTAATTTCTACTCCAACAGCTTCTTTTCTCGGGCTTCCCGCCTTCCACAAGTATGCTTTCCCGACAACTACAATCTCCAGGTGTTTAAATGTAGGGTCAATAGACTAACTTCCAATTATTCTCAGAAGACTCATCTACCCAACCCTCATTCTCGGTATCCTTACCCGCCTATCACCCAGCCTCTGACATATCCTATATTTAACCATTCTCGGTATCCTTACCCGCCTATCGCCCACTCTCTGACATTTCCTATATTTAACCATCCTTCCTCCACTCTATCTAGCCCCCTGCGCAGTAATGGCAGTGAAATGCCTTGCTCGGGGTGAAACGCTTATAAAAAGAAAATAGCCTTTATTTGCCTTTAAAAAAGATGCGCTGTGTGTGGAATAGGGTCAATGCAAGACTCTAATAATTAATTTGATATGATATTGATATATAAACGTTTTTCTGGTTACACACACACGCACACATAAACACACATGCACACACACACACACACACATATATATATATATATATGTATTTTTTTTTGACGGAATTTATTTATTTCAATAATATATATACATATTTGATATTTCTGACCGGCCTCGACCTTTCATCAGAAACAAATGATTTTAAAATTTAAACTAGAATGCGTACGTCGCGAGAAGCGTCCGTCACGTGATGCAGAAAGTAACAGAGTCTGAATATTTTCAAATGTAAATCCAACTGTAATAATACTTTGAATGTTGTTTTAAAGCAAAAAAAATTAAGTATATCTAAAAAATGTTTAACTGTTGAAACATTTATAAAATTTCAAAATACCTAAGTCCCTATTTAACCCTAGCCTATATGTATTTAATTTTAAAATCCACTATTTTCTTTCTGCGTGAGTATGTGGAATTAAAAGTACTGGTAGATTCCGATTTTAAAATCATTTGTTTCT
This sequence comes from Ascarosepion bandense, assembly GCA_037127315.1. Classification (NCBI taxonomy): domain Eukaryota; kingdom Metazoa; phylum Mollusca; class Cephalopoda; order Sepiida; family Sepiidae; genus Ascarosepion; species Ascarosepion bandense. The sequence continues at coordinate 2,925,058 of JBBBDQ010000511.1, forward strand.
GATGTAAGGCCGAGGCCGGTCTGAATTATCAAATATATATATATATATAACAGAAATAAATAAATACTGTAAAAAAAATACATTTTTAATTTACAACTCTTTAGTAGTTTTCCTGTACATATTAAGACAGTATACGTGGATTATCATTATGCTATATATATATATTGAAAACTAAAACATGTGTAATTGTAGAAACCCTACCAACTACCCACTACAAAATAAATGCAAAACAGACTCAATAATCTATCAATGCAACATAACATCCATCGAAAATCCAACTATAAATAAAGTGTATATCGCATCAACTAAGAATACTTTTAAGCAGCGCTGGTACTTGCACCTAACCTCATTCAAAAACAGCTTATACCGAAACCAAACATCCCTTTCCACATACTTTTGGAAGCTAAAGGATTCAAAACAGAAACCCAAAGTAAAATGGAAAATCCTAGAAAAAATAGAACTTGCAACTCACTTAACGACATTTGCCCTTTATGTCTAAGTGAAAACCTACACATTCTTCAGTACCCTAACAGCAACGATTTATTAACCGTAGAGACGTATTAGCAGTAATATGCAAACATCGCAAATATTTCTCGCTAAAATTCAAGTCAACAAAAAACACCCCAACCACGAACCCCCCGCCAAGAAAACACAAAAAATACACACAACCAACCCTATAAATAAACAGAAAAAGAAAACAAACCCTATACAATACCAACAAAAAATAATGCAGTTGCGGTAGAATAGTAGATAAATAAATAAAAATATATTTTAGATTTATAAAATATGTTTTATGAAGGATAGATTTTATAAAAAAAATATATTTTTTAAATATTATAAAATATTATATTTTATAATATTATAAAATATTTGAAATATTATAGAATATGATGAAGTATTGTTTTATGAAAAATATATTTTATAAAAAATATATTTTATAAAAAACAAAAAATAAAAAACAAAAAAAGCACACACCCAATACAAAATAACATAAATTAAATTAAGAAGAAACCAACCCCAAAACAAAACAACACCTACCAACCCCTAAACCAAATAACAACACGCAAGGCGCCAGCATCCAAATACCTCACAAGATTAATAGATTAACCTATCCTGAACTCAGCCTCAAACAAACACTTAACCCTAAGACCTTAAATAGATCAACAGAACTCAAAATACAGACCAACCCCTCTAACACCCCCAAAAACAAAAAAAAAACAAAAAAATAAATCCAACACAAATAAACTGGCTTTTCAACTAGATAATTCTCATTTCTAAAAAATCACCTGAAGATGAAGCCAACAACATAATGGGCAGGTTTCGAAACGCGAAAATTTTTGTGTAGTGATACTATGAATTTATAAAAACATTGTAACAACCATTACAGTATGTATATATATATATATATATATATATATATATATATATATATATATCGTACGTCAAAAAATTCCGAATTTACATTCCTTAAATAGCTATTTTAGCGCGAAAATTCTAGCTTCTTGAGTAACGTTCAAAATTTAATTTTTAATAATTCGAATATGGTACAATGGTTTTGGACTCCTTCCAGTATATGAATCTTTGTACCATTTTGAATTTTCATCGTTACTGAATAAGCAAGAATTTTCTCGGTGAAATAGTTATTTGACCAAAATAAGTTCAGAATTTTTTGACATAATATATATATTTGGCTCTGCAAAAAGATAATACTATTTACATCGAGCTCTCCATCTTGATCATTTTTAAGGCTAATAATATTAATAATAATAAGATCTGGTTTTTGGGATTTTATCTATTTGCTCATTCTTTTTAGATTTATAATATACATAATATATATAGATATATATAAAATATACTAAAAAATTAGTAAATACTAATATATCTAAAATAGATCCTAGCAAAAAAATGAAGTTAATTGTATACTATTCTAAATTTAGTATATCCGATTCAATTATTCGCAATGATTCTTCTCACCCGGTTAGCCATTTGCAAAAACCAACATGGTTTACAAATTCAAGTGCCTTTTGGGAGATTGTATCTCCAACGGATTAAATAATATTTATGTTGGTCACACCACAAACTCGCTTTCACCACACTTGACATTAAACTTGAATAACAATTCTAACATTTTTAGGCATTTAAAACAACATGACTGGCTACATAGACAATTCCGGAAAACCCTAGTTGAAAACACAACTATACTTAAACATGAAAACCATAAATAAAAACTAAAAATATACATAAAAGCTATATACATAAAACAGTTGAAACCTAACCTGAACAAGATAAACTAGGAAATCTCTACAAATATCCTTAAATGCCTACAATTAATAACAGAAGCCATTGGTTTATTCCAATGGCTTCCCATACTTAAAAGTTCTTGTTTTCACTCTCGCTTGGTCATGTGTGACGTCATGAGCTGTGATGCGACATTTGCTTCCGGCGTCTAAAATGCACGAGTTTGTTGTTACTTGGAAATCTTCCATGTAAACAAAAACAGTGTGTCATTATGGTTTGTGAGTGTTTAAATATAAAATATAATTGACATCTTTGAAAATGACTTATGTAAGCCGAAAGCTCAGATTGGATTATTAAAAATTATGTATCAATATTGTAATTTTCTTTCTTCATTTAATGATAATGTTATTAAGCTTTTCAGAGAATATGAAAAAAACTTACATAAAATAAATAGATTAAACTTGTCTATATTATTTAATGAAACATGCATTAATATATATATATATATATATATATATATATATATATATATATATATATATATATAAAATTCTGTCAAGCCAAGGAAGTGAAAATGTGGCAGCTTTACTTAGTAGGTTATAGCAATAGTCCCGCTTTGGTCTGAATCGGCTCTTGTTAAACAGTATAGAAGATCGACCACTTTTACAGCGTATTAAGCGATGGACTATATGTAGAAGTTTAACTCTAGGCTTGTGATTTGTTTTTGAGTTAGTTTTCTTTTAATTTTTCTCACTTTAGTTCATCCTATACAATGACCAATTGCAACTCAAAGTAAAGAGTTATTGATTGAGATTGTTGTCAGTATTTAAGGTGATGAATAGAAGATGGGTACATATTATGAGAATATGTAGAGTTTGAGATTTGTTTAACAGCGTATCAACCTCTGTGGGTTATTTAATGTCAAATAGGTAGGGTTCTTAGTTATTTTGTTAATGCTTGGTTATAGTGAGAAAGTTAATTTAGTCACATTTTGATGAAAAAATTATTATTATGATTATTATTATGATTTTTATTTTAAAAAGCTGAAAATATCTTTTAGTTTTGTACTCAAAAATGTACTGCTGCCAATATTTTTTTCCTTCAAAAATATATTGTTGGTAATCTGATTTATTCAAAAATTTATATTTTTCAATAAAAATCTATTTTTATGCTTTCCAGTTTGGGGATAAACTATTTGGCCATAGCTCGGTCCCAACAGGTGCTACCATCCTGAGTAAGGGTGGACATGAGAATAACAGCAATTAAGATGTGGTTCCATGCTCCATATAGTTTATTGTCATACCAAGGACCTGAATATATAGATATCGGTTTTTCACTTTAGTTGAATGACCAGGTGCAACTCAATGTAAAGAGTTATTAATTGAGATTGTTGTCAGTACTTAAGGGTGATGATTAGAGGATCGGTACATATTATGAGAATATTGTAGATATCGGTTGATTCTAGACTAAAAGACGTTACAATTGTAGTGTTATGGAAATCCCGCGTTCTGCCCGTCTCACGCGGTGGAAACTGATTGTTGGACGACTAGCCGCCGCGTGTCGCCTGTCTTCCGTTGTTCGCTGGCCGCAATGCGTCGATGCCGCCGCCGCTGCTGCTGCTGCTGCTGCCGCCTCCATTGCAGCCACGTCGTCCACTGTTGCTCGTACGATGGGCCTGCCCCCCACGTTCTGTCTGTCTCACGCGGTGGAAACTGATTGTTGGACGACTAGACGCCTCGTGTCGTCCGTTGTTTGCTCGTGCGCTGGAGTTTCTTTCGCAAAGTAACAACTCTCGCAATGAAACTGGTACTTAATCTTTACGAAACAAAATACGAAACAGATGATTTGACTTCATTTATCCGACAGCGCTGATTCTAGCTGTGAATGTCTGAACTGAGGAATGCAGGGTTTTTTTTGAGAGTTTTCCATAGTAACAACAATAAATTAAGAAATGCATGGTTGAAAATAATTTATCACCCACAAAGCAGAAAAATTTAAATACCTGAGAAGTGTACTAACAGAAAACGAAAAATGCGACACAGAAATCCGAAGGCGAATTGGCATGGCGATAGACGCATTCCAGAAGCTGAATAAAGAATTAAGACACAGTAAACTTTCACTAGAAACAAAGAAGACATTACTAGATTGCTAGGTGATGCCAGTTCTTCAATATGGCAGTGAATGCTAGACAATATCATCAAAGATGAAGGAGCAACGTGAAGCAGGTTAAATGTGGTTCTACAGAAGGATGATGCGGATATCATGGACCGAGCATATGAGCAATGATGAAGTGTTGGAAAGAATGGAAACAAAAAGTTAATATTGAGCATTAGGAAGAGACAGCTGAAGTTCTTGGAACATGCAATGAGGAAGGACGGCCTGGAGGACCTGATACTAACAGGCCAGATAGAGGGAAAAGAGACAGGAAAGCAGCGGATAACATATTTGAAGGGCCTGAGCAGGTGGATGACCAAACGGGGGTTGCAAGATGTTACAGTAGAAATCGTGCTAAGAGCCACCAGGGATAGGGAGACGTGGAGGGCTATGATCGCCTGAAAGGGCAAGGCACATAGAAGAAGATCAATGCTGGGCAGCCGTAGTACAGATTTAGCTTAAATATTCTTCATCATTTACCTGATCTAACTTATTTAAAGACCCTCCATTTCAGGGGCAATTATGGTACCGACAATTTTTCTATCGCCTTTATTGATGGGTCGTATATACGATATCCACTGGGAAGTTCTAATAGACGTTCAGGCAAGGAGTTTTGCTGTATAATTGATGTAATAATACACAAAACGAAAATTATTTAGTGAGGCCTAATTATAAAAAATTGACTTTGTGGCCGTTCTTAACAACAGAACATCTGAGCGAAATAAATTGAAATATTTGCTGATATAAGTAAACCAGGCATTATTTTTTGTTAGAAGTTAGGCAATATATTTTCCTCTGGGAATCAATTAACTGAGTGTATAAGGCTTCTGGTACTGCACTTAAAATTAAAATTAGAAGTAGGACCCATTCATGAGAGACAATTAACTGTTACAATAATCAAAAGTAGAATAAATTACAGGCTACTCCAAATTGTGAAGTTTTTTTTACTATATGTTAGGTTTTTTTTATTTATTATCTTTCAACATCAGACAAGATCAGTAGACACAGTGAATGAATCTAAAAAATAGTGGCGACACTCTTGGGAATTCATTTTAAATCAATCATGTACGATCAAGCAAGAAGTTTTTATAAAACGGTAAAAGAAAAAGTTCTATTACTTTCATTAGCTATTTTAGATTAAAATTTAATTAAGTACATTCGAATAAAAAAAATGCGATGTCTAAGGTTTCAAATGCATTTTACAAATGAAAAACATTTCTTGAAGCTCTTCTTTTAGTTTTACTTCTAAGATAATAGAATACATTTGATCTTTGTAACAAACAAAATAAGTTGCTGTATTTCAAACTGAATTTAAATTTATTAAATTTCTTAAATTGCTAATGTTGGCCATAAGGAGAAATCTGTCAACACAACACAATTCTCTGGATGAAAAATCTATAAAAATACATTACAGAAACTTTATTTCATAAAGATTGCTAATTTGAAGTTTAATTATTCTTAACAAATATCATTTCTTTTACATTTTGAAATATCGCAAAAAAGAATATTTTTAGCACAGGGTGAGATATTGACATATTTGTCGATAACCCGACACTTGCCAGATTTAGGTAAGGAGAAAAGATTTTTAACTACATAGTAACCAGGAAAATTAAGATATTTTAAACATTCTAATATTTTATTGAATTTTAGATACTTTAGTTTCATAATCGTATTTACGAATTCACCAGCTGATAAAATGTTAGAACAATACGAATAAATTTTAAATTAAGTTGCGGGTATTATATTTTGATAATTTCATGTATGGATGTTCGTATTTACAAATATCAACAGGTTTATAGACCACCAAAATCAAAATTCTGTTTAAAATATTGAGATCTCTGAATTCTCAAAGGTTATTTCATTTACGATTAGTAGATATATTATTTACCTTTTTTTTTTTAATCATTTCACCCCGAGCCAGGGAGAAATGCCACTGATGAGCTGGGGGCAACATGACTGTAAAAAGATTAATTAGAAAAGAGTGAGGAGTACAAACTAGTCAGAAAGGAGCAATAGGAAGCTGAGAATGCAGGTGCTATGACAGATACATAGGTGGAGAGAAAGGGAAGGATATAGGGTGGGGAGAGAGAGCTAGAGTCCAGTGGTTAATAGATGAGTATTGACATTGCATTTAAATTTCTGGAGGTTGTAGCCGTCAAGAAAGCAAGAATATGGGAGAGAGTTCCACAGGCGGGAAGTGCGAGAGAAGAAGCTGCAGGAGTAGAATTGTCGTCTGCATTTGGCTAACCTGACTGTGAATGGGTGGGACCCAGTTGCCAGTATGGTTTCACGAGTTGAGGAGGCACCAGTGACTTAAGTTCGTCGGAGCAGAAGCCATGAAAGTATAGAACAAAGGGAGGCCACATTTCGACGGTGGGGAAGTGGCTGCAGTCGAGCCACCAGATCAGTACATATCACATTCCAGGCTCCATGACCTAACCGCTAAAAATTGACACAGAATTTTAATAGATTATAAACATTATACAATATCATCGTTAACATTTAGAAACTTAAAGCATTTTTTGTACAAAGTAATTCTTTGCAGAAACATTTTTTTTTAAATACTGTTTTTTTTTCCTTAATTATTTCACCCCAAACAAAACAGTAGTTCCGCCTCTGCGCAGGAAGTTAAACAAGAGGAGACTGATGAAAAAGAGGAACAATACGAGCAGGTGTCAAAGAGTGGGTAAGAGAAGGATGAGAACACTAGTTTATAAGGAGCTACATGAGAGTAAAGTAAAAAGGAAAAGAACATGTTACAAAAGTTTTCAGAGAATAGATGCGAGTCAAGAGATAATAAATGGCAATTTACATCGCATTTAATTTGTTTGAGATTTTAGTTATCAGGGGAAACAAGTATATGTAAAGAATTCCACAGTCGGGAAGTGCAAGAAAAAAAATGATGGAGTAGATGTTTCGGTTACATTTGATTGGTTTCACTGTAAAGTTGTGGGACCTAGTTGCTAGTCTAGTAGCTGGAGTAAATTTATGCAGATGGGCCATCAGGGAGCAAGCCTTATCGGAGCAGAAGCCACGAATGTATTTGTAAAAGAGACAGAGGTGAACAACATTACGTCGGTGAGAAAGTGACTGAAGTTGAGCTACCAGGTCGGGATCTATTACATTGCAGATTCTCCGTTCGATTTTGTCGAGGACTCCGGGATAAATAGCAGGGGTAACCGACCAGATGTGACAGCAGGGTTTAATGCACGGGCGGATAGTAGATTTATATATTTGCAAGATGGATTCAAACGCGAAAAACTTCCTGGCCCTACACAGTAACCCGATCTTCCTAGCGGCAGATTTAGATAGGGATTCAATGTAGACATTTCGCTTGAGGTCGGCTGTGAGAGTTAGTCCGAGGAGGTGCAGTGTTTTGATATCAGGGAGACTAGCCTGATCCATGGTGATGGTGGGTAGAAGCGATTGTCTGTGGTGGTTAAAGGATAGCAGCTTCGTTTTGGAAGCATTAAAATTTACGAGCCATTTTTTACTTAAGTCCACTACAGATTGGAGGAAGTTAGTATTTTTGTGATTAACCTTATTAAGTGTAGTTTTGTTCTTTGCATTTAGTTTTATTGTTTACCTGGATTTTGTGCTGTCTTTCATTGTTTATTTTTTTTTTTCGAATATTGTGAACTTAATCGTGTTTTATTTCTTGCTGTGAGACGACAGCAATTGCTGTTTGTCCCCAGCCGAATATTTCACCGGGGGTGTCGCCTTCAGTTTGGGCCAAGGCTCCAACTAAGGAAGACGCAGCTTACTACGAAAAACGAAGCTTCAGTACAAAGACTTTATACATGGGAATGAAGTGATTACAATTCCAGAAGCCCTTGATTTGGTGACAGCCAGAACCATTCTTCTGTTGATGACTCCCGTTAAAACACGAAAGTTTATCAGCGTCAGCAGGGAATCCATGGAGGAGGCTTTGAAGAGCCTAAAGATAGCGGCCAAAATATTTGCTAGACGTTCGAGAGCAATGTGAGAGGTTCTGCTGGAGACTGAAAAGGAGGTGAGGAAATTGTCAGAAAGCGTAAAATGTTCGACTCCAGACAGAGAACAAAAGTACCCGGCTCACGAGGCTAATTATACATGGTGCGCCCTTAGGCATCTCGAGGGACCACGTGGAGGGTTTCTTTGCCAATTTTGGTCAGCTGGAAGAAGTTTCCCGTATACTGATTATAGCCGGTGTGACCACTAGTGATTTTTGTCTCTACATCACACTAAACCGGCTAAAGTTTAACAACATACCAGAGATAATGCTGTGCCGAGTTAACAAAAAAATTGTTTGTCGCTGTTGGGGGAGGGCGACCACACTTCTGGTTGTGTGGTGTCGCAGGGAATTTTCCAAAATGTGCCATGGGAAAAATTCTGTTACGGCGCCGGAAACAACCCAACTGGCACCAACTACAGAAAGAGCTTATGAGAATGAAATAACCAACCAGTCGGCTAAGACCAATGACTAGAAAGACGTCATGAAGAGCTGTCAAAAAATCAACTAACCCTCCACTGCAGCAGGATGTCCCTAGAAAAAGATAAGCCCATTCATTTTTTCCCCGGAGAGGCAACAACAGAAGCAAGAGCAGCAAATGAGACAGAAACAAGTTACCCAGCAGAAAGAGGATTTATCTCAACTAGATGTGGATATGGATGGCAAAGAAATGCCTCTATCTGGTTCGGCGTCACTGAAAAGAGTGAGGGTGGAAGAAAAGGAACTTGAAATTTCTAAGAAAAAAAAGTTCGCAACAGGGCGTTACTGTAAGACACAATCCGCCTCTGCTTCGCTGATAAAATTGCAGCGAACACCCACAAAAGTAAGTAGTCTCTCTTCTTCCCCACTAAAGCTCCGGGAGGAGGCTGGGGAGGGACCCCTTGAGATAGCGTTAGCTCGGCAGGCCTTGGACCGGTTGGCTAGCAAGCGGTAACTGGGTCAGGTAATTAGACATAGATTAAACAAGATGTCTAACGAAGCCGTATGTATCGGCTCTGAATTACTCTGTCGAGGTGGTGATCGATGAATTCGAGCGGTCAAGACCCCACTGACTATATGTGCGAGGTGTTTCGGCGGCATTTCGCGAGCCGCTTTACCAAGGAGCCTGGTCTCTGTGAAAACAAGTTTTGCCGCTATTTAGCTGACTTTCTACGGCTTGAGCCAACTGAAGCAGCTAGCTGCGAGAGAAAGAGATCACGGACGGCGAAGTTCACTTGGCATTGAAGAGGATCGAGACTTGATGGTCTACCTATGAATTTTGCTTGAGGCTATCGCACATTTTTGCATCGATTTTAACGGTGGTATTCAACAACTGGTTCTGCCAGGGGTCCGTACCCCGACCGGATTTCTACTGGTGTGATCACGCTTATGAAAAAGTTCAAGGGTGTTGAGAGGAACATAGATTATTATAGACCCATAATTGCTAAAAAACAGAAATAACGATTTTGGTCAAATCTGATGTAGCGTTTGCAGTCAGTTGCCGAAATTTTGTTAGGACCCGATCAGTCTTGTTCTGAAAAGAGCGGAACAATTCAAAGCAACCAGCATCTGATCAGCACGATCGAATTGCATCAGTCCAAAGCATTTGATAGTGTTGACCATCGGTATCTGGCAACTGTCCTTCAGCCGACTTCTGCAAGTGGATCAGCCTGCTCTATCACTCTCCAGTGATGTGGTACAGGTAAATAGAAATGGGTTGAGCGCTTTTGCGCTCGGTTGGTCAATGTTTCTGCGTTCGCCGGTGACGTATCCATTTTTGTCTCGTCCCCGGATGACATTGAAGTGGAACAGAAGGCGCTTGGGCAGTACAAGAAAGTGACGGAGGCAAAAAGTAGCCTCGACAAGTCTTTCGAATTGCGATTAGGTGCCTGCAAGGGCGTTGGTCTCCCGGAGCCTTTCAGTTGAACTAACGGATCCGTCCGCGTTCTTGGAGTGTGGTTCGGACCGGATCTTTAGCTGGTGAATTATTGGTTGTTTGTTTTATAATACCTGGAAGCATGCACGTTCAATACTATTTTCATTACGTGATTTGAAAGGAACAGCTGGATTAGATCAAACAAACGACCTGTTATACCATATCCCTGTAGTTTACGCAGAAGCCCAGCATACCAAACTCTGTCAAATGCTTTGGAGATATCTAGTGCAACAGCTCGAGCTTTGTCATTAGCATATCAGCAGTAGAGCAGTAGAAACCATACTGTCTGTCGGAGAAGAGGCCGTGGGCTGTAAGATGTTGACCCACTTCAGCATTGATAATAGCCTCGAACAAATTCCCACAAATCGGTATGAAGCTGATAGAGTGATAATTAGGGGGGTTTGAGGGTTCTCCAGAAATACAGAAACCACAGAGGAGGACTTTCAGCAGGCAGGAAAGCAAGACGTAAAGAGACAGTAGCTGTAGAAACAGAGGAGAGTTCAGGGGCACATTTCTTCAGGGCAATAATTGATATCCGTCACCTACGCACGCTTCACTCAGTTGAGCCTCAGTTCTAGATGGGAAGACGTCTGCAATATAAGCTTTTCTAATTAAATATCATCTTAGATTTGTTGCATGATTTTTTTTGTAATTAATAGCAGATTTTCTGTCATCGGCGCTCCGTTTGAGAAACGAAAATCGATTATTCAATATCTTCAAGGACTTGTCCTTATATTTAATACAATCATTACACGTTACAAAAGATAATATCGCACAATTTAATAAAAATTATATATGGTTGGAGTAGCAGTTGTAAATAAATATTTTTTACAAAGATTCTCTAAAAAAGAAAAGTTTAAAAAATAATTTAATTAATGTGTGAGTAATTTCTGAAACTTTTATTAAAATCCGAGAGTTATTTGATTTTGTATCTTCAAATCAATGCGTTTTTCAACGTAAAAAAAAATTCGCGTTTTCATTCATGGTCACTTGTTGACACAAGAAAAACAAAATATTTAATAAAAATTCCGAAGATTCTAAAAAGGATTGAAAATATTTAATAATTAAAAAATCTTTTAGTCTTTCTTCTTCATAATAAAATACAGGTTTTACGGGTAAATCTTTGATTTTATTAAGACTGAAGCATTATTTATGAATCCATGGCGGTACCTAAATACAAAAAATCAGGCTTCATTCAAAAGTTTTCTGCACAGACATTTTAATAATTAGTATGGTTTTTATCATATATCTAAGGTTAATATGCTTTGTTACGCTGCGTTTTAAATGGTTTACTCACTGTAGACCTGATATTTCTGATAATTTTTTTATTCAACAAGAGTTTTAAGGTAAAAATTAAAATTAAATGAAAAATGGATAAATGTGACCGCAAAAAAATACATAACGTTAAAAGAATGATTTTCCCATAATACCACTTTTCGTTTTTTTTTAATTAACTTCACTTTTCAGCGTAATCTTAAATGTTTTGAAAAAAAGATGATTAACATCGTAACGAAACCTAAACATATGGAAGTGAATATATATTTTCTTTGTTCAAAGAGCTAACAATAAAATTAAAAAATATTATTTATTTATTAGACAATATTTTACTATTTATTTGATATATTGTTTATTTTCATTGGTTAGCAATAGTCAGTCAGTTAAGTGCTATACGTGTTACACGCTTGGACGATCTTGTCTCCAAACAGACACGATTGACTGGACAGAATATTTTCTCGCAATAGGTTTCCATTACTTTCTTCGGTAGACTGGGTGCTGACCAAAGCTATAGAACCCAGTCTGTCCTGCTATTTAAGCAATAGCTAAAAAGAATAAACGGATTAAAACTTTTCGCAGAGGTATTTGCGCGTAAGTGAATGAAACAAATTCACCTGGAATTCGAACTGGGCTCCTAGATTTCTCCTTCCGAGCCAATATCAACTGCACCACAACGCAAATCAAAAACATCGACAAACTATCGAGAAATTATAAATAGATTTTGAGTTTATAAAATGTTAAACAATAAAGATTTACTTGGAGTTGGTTAAGTTAATCTGGCAAGGCTGATAAGACAAGTGCTAAGGTGACCTACGAGGCGAAATAATAGACGCATAGCCAACTTACAGATTTTATATCGATTATAGGACACGCAATGACTGTGATAGAATATTTTTTAATCGATTCACCCAAAGTAAGGCGGTACCGTTACTGGGGCGCAGGGGACTACATAAGAGAAGAGTAAAAGTTTAAGCAAGATGAGAGCGAAGAGAAAGACGAACCAGTTACAGGGGGTGTCGGAGAAAGGGCAAGAGAAAGATGGGAATACATACCAGTGTGAAGATAGTTGCCAGGGTTGAATGAGAAGGGGAAAAGAACACAGAGTGATGAAGAAAGGACGAGAGAAGGACTGGAATCAAGTGAATAATAGATGAAAATTGACGCTTCATTTAAATTCTTGGAGATTGTAGCCATCAGGGAAGCAAGTAACGGAAGGGAGTTCCGCATGCAGAAAGTGCGAGAAAAGAAGCTGTTGGAGTAGAATTGTCGGCTGCATTTGGCTGATTTAACTGTAAAAAGGTGAAACCTAGTTGCCAGTCTGGTTGCTCGACCAAATTCTTGTGAAGGTGCTATAAGTGAGCTAAACTCGTTGGAGAAGAAGCCGTGAAAATATTCGCAGAAGAAAGAGAGAGGGAAGCCATACCCCGTCGGTGAGAAAGTGGTTGGAGTCGAGCTGCTAGGTTGGGACCTGTCACATTACACATACATTACAGAGCCTGTCGAGAACCGTGAGATGAATAACAGGGGTGATCAACCAGATATGACAACAGTATTCAATGTGCGGTTGGATAGTTGATTTTTACATGTGCAAGATGAACTCATTCAGGAAGAACCTCCTGGCCCGACACAGTGACCCAAACTTCCTAATAGTGGATTTAGCTATTGATTCAATATAATGGTTCCACTTGAGGTCCGATGAGAGGCAGAGGCCGAGGAGGGTGAGGATGCATAGATATCCATGATGAGCACCTGGCTTAGTGTTTAGAATTTTTACTTTCCAAATATGAATCTCGACTTCGACTCCCACCGTGGTTGATTTGTCAGAAATCTGATTTATTGATATTATTACATATAGTACAGGATTAATAGATTTTCCTGAAACACACAGCACAAATTTCCCCAAACTTTATGTGTGAAATTATGTAAAACTTTGATGACAACTTCATACACTGGCCGCACTAAACACTAAACTACTACCTGCTACTACTGGAACATGTGAACTCCATAAGATCATCGATAGATTTCACAATAGAGAAAAAAATAAGCTGGAATTTTGGGTGTGCTAATATCTCGAACAGAGCATGGGTTCAAGCCGTCAATATATCGCTGTTGTATCGTAGAATGAATATATACACAGAGAAATGTTGATAAACTACTTTATTAACAGAGTGGTACAACCAAGATGTATATACAAAATTTATAGTCTTTCGCAGTAGTAGGTGTTACTTCCCGAAGTTCATAATAATGGCAACAACCCACGTGCTAAGCGCACATTGTCTTTTATACATCCGGGCGACCGGATGTCACATGGTACGAACCACGACACAACAATTGCAGATCCACATTCACTGGACAATAGCTCAATACCAAATTCCACCACCCATACAATGTATAGGAAGGGATCGTTCGCTGCTTGGAACATCAAACAAAAGTCATAAGTGGCGAGCTATAGATATATGAGCAAGGAACGGTGAGTATAAGCAGTACCCTATAACGTAACAACTAACCCGGGTTCATGACAGCAGATCAAACAAACTGTGGTAGAAGGGTGCAAGTGGCTAATAACACTCAGAAAACAGTCTTGGTCAGTCTACTCTATGTTTAGGGATTATCAGAAAAAATGCAAAAGATCTGTAGTATTTATAACATTAGGAAGAACTTAAAAATGGTTCAACATTTCGCAGATACCTCTTCTCCGTAAGACCTCCCATAGAGGATAACAAGAGTAAGAACTGCGTATATATCATCCTATGCAGCTACGGTAAGAAATATAAAAGAAAAAAAAGGCCACTTCCTTAAGATAAAGCTGTAAGAATATCAAACTAGTGGAAATAGAATAATCAGGCGTGGCTGATCACACATGGAGGGAAAAGGGAGATTACAACTCCCCTGTGGGATGAAGTTTAACTAATACATAGTAGGAGATGGAAAGTGCGACACAAAGATCCGAAGGCAAATTGGCATGGCAAAGGACGCATTCCAGAAGCTGAGTAAAGTACTAACACACAAGAAAATTTCACTAGAAACAAAGAAAAGAGTGCTGGATTGTTATGTGATGTCACTTCTTCAATATGGCAGTGAATGCTAGACAATATCAACGAAAATGAGGACCAAGCTGGAAGCAGCGGAAATGTAGTTCTACAGAAGGATGCTGCGGATATCGTGGACTGAGCATGCAAGCAACGATGAGGTGTTGGAAAGAATGGCAACAAAAATGAAATTAATACTGAGCACCAGGAAGAGACAACTAAATTTCATAGGACATGCAATAAGGAAGGAGAGCTTGGAGAACCTGATACTGACTGGCCAGATAGAGGAAAAAGAGACAGAGGCAGGCAGCGGATAACATATTTGCAGGGCCTGATCAGGTGGATGACTGAACGGGGGTTGCGAGGGGTAACAGGAGCAAACATACTAAGAGCAACAAGGGATAGGGAGGCGTGGAGAACCAGGATCGCCTACGTCCTGAAGGGACAGGGCACATAGACGAAGAAGAAAGGAAACTACGTAAAAATTCCAAACATTAAGGAATTAGTGTTTATGCTAAGTCACAAAAATCTCCTTAGTCAGTCAGGCATAGAAATTAAAAATATGGGAGCGGAGTGCCAGAAAAAAAATTATTACAAACAACACGATTGTAATAAGAAATAAAAATAGTTACTATTTCATAAATCCCCAAAATTCATGCAATAATCTCCTCAAGGACACATTGCCCAAGATAAAAGCGTTTTTTCGATGAAATAAATTGACACAAACTATTCAATATCTGAGTAAAGCAGAGGTGAACAAAAAACTACTTGAGATAAATTAAAAGAAGAGAAGTGATATTTGGGTAAGTGTGGAAATGTGATCAAAATATAATCCCTTCAGTCAGCTCCTGTAAGATTTTCTAGGAGAACATATAGAACCAAGAAAGAATTACCTACAATTCAAGCCCACACATTATTTATAAACTGATGCTGGCGTCTAACCTGGGAATTGCAGCCACAAATGTTAGTTATTTAATTTTGTTTTTTCTAAGTTGACTAAATATTGTCTCATCAGTAATCAAGACAAAAGAACAACAATGGATCGGCCGTTTGAGACAAAATCCATCGACACTCAGGTGACATATGACAAGAATACAAGAGCTTCTCCAGAAGTATCCCATGTGGTACAATGATTAGTACGGCATGATAGATCCACGTGCTGATATCTGGATCGTCCCTGAATGTATTCTTGGTGGTCGGGCGTACAAGCGGATATCGCTTTACCTCGATCTATAGTTTGGGTGGCCAAGACTGCGTTCGTTCTGGAAACGTAATATGATACAGCCGTGCAGTCTCGCGTTCATTACCAATCGCACGGTCCAGTGTAAAAATCATATCTGCCTACTCCCGATATGAATATCTTGTCAATCTTAAAAGGAATAATTCTCATTTAACACACTATTCAGTCAGTTAAGTGCCATATGTGATACACGCTTTGGGCGATCATGTCTTTAAAGAGACATAACTGAATAGGTAGAAGGTTATCCCGCAGTAGGTTGCCATTGCTTTCTGCAGTAGACTGGTTGCCAAGCAAGGCTATAGAACCCAAGCTGTCATATCATTTAACTCATACCTGGAAAGAAGAGTCGGATTAATATCTTTCCCAAGAGTGTTTGTGCGTAAGTGAATGCAAGGAATTCAACTGAAATTCGAACTAGGCCACTCAATTTGTCGTTCCGAGTCGATATTCACTGTACCACAACGCACAATCACACTAATACACACGTTAAACACTGAAGACAGACTAGCCACACGTGTGTACCCTATGACAAATGTCACTGTAGACATATAAGACATCACAACACTATCGACCGTAAACTTTTTTAAAAATTTAATAAATCAAAAACTAATGATTTGTACACATATATTAAATGGACATTTGTCCTTGTTTTGATGTGAGGTGCCTACCCGCAATGTTTGTAAAGGTATGTCTGATACCCACTGTAAATATGATTTGAGTCATAAATAATCTACGTCAGTTTTTTAGGATAAGATCGTGTGAAAGACAAGTACACTAGTAGATTGTGAGACGAGTGAGATGGTTTCATCTTATTTCGACATTTTTCCCGCACGAATCTTTGCAAACCGGTTCGTACTTCTTAGTCTGTTCTCATTCCATGACAGTCAATACTGCATATTTTTTTCGATGTTACCATACCATAATTCCTTTGTTTGATCGTTTATTGCATTCAGTCAGAGATAGACCAAACTATCGCCCGGTTCACACTCCACCCTCGTCTATTGAACAGGTGAAGGGGCTCATCCCTTGTTTCCTGTTTAGGATGCGGTTTCAGGTTTTCTCTTTTCCAATCTTCTCATTTTTTTTTCAATTGGAGTAGATAGACTAAACTATCGCCCGGTTCACACTCCACCATCGTCTATTGAACAGGTGAAGAGGCTCATCCCTTGTTCCCTGTTTAGGATGCATTTTCCGGTTTTCTCTTTTCCAATCTTCTCACTTTTTTTTTCAATTGGAGTAGATAGACTAAACTATCGCCCGGTTCACACTCCACCCTCGTCTATTGAACAGTTGAAGAGGCTCATCCCTTGTTCCCTGGTTAGGATGCAGTTTCCGGTTTTCTCTTTTCCAATCTTCTCACTTTTTTTTCAATTGGAGTAGATAGACTAAACTATCGCCCGGTTCACACTCCAACCTCGTCTATTGAACAGGTGAAGAGGCTCATCCCTTGTTCCCTGTTTAGGATGCGGTTTCCGGTTTTCTCTTTTCCAATCTCTTCACTCCTAAATAGCGCCCTGCAGATCAGTGGCGTTACCGCCTTGCTCGGGGTGATATGATTAAAAAAAAAAGTTGCCATACTTTATATAGGCTTGGTCGATCATGTCTGTTTCGATCCATGACTGACTCGGCAGAAGTTTTTTTTTCCGCAGTAGGTTGCCATTTATTTCTTCAGTAGACTGGTTGCCAACTAAGGCTCTCGAATCCTATCCTGCTATTAAATCCCTAGCTGGAAGGAAAAGGGAATGATTAATTGCTTTTCTAAGTTTATTTGGGCGTACTGGGATGCGACAAATTCAACTGGAATTCTAATTCGTCTCTCTGATTTCTTCTTCAAAACTTATTGCATTATGTAACATAAATACATTTTAATCCGTCCATTAGTCGGGTGGAGCGATTTTTCCTTAATCTGCTCTACACACCGAATCTGTCATGCCAAAACTAAGGTCACATAACCTATTCATAATGTATTCTAAACTATAAAGCATGATTCATAGTTTAAATATTGTATGTGTCATTCCACTTTATTTCATGAAAACGAAAATTATCATTCAACCAAATACATCACTCACTCATTTTATCTATCTATATATCTCTCTATAAAATGAAGCAGCGTATAGCATCCTGCAAGTTTGGCTTAATAAACTGATAATTAGATTCGGGGTAAAAGTCCTCGTCTACACATCATTCTTTATGAGTACTGTGGGAGCACGTACACACACACACACACACTCATCATATATATATATATATATATATATATAAAGACCATAAATGTAACTTTTAAAATAACCTTCAATATAGATTAATCATTTCTTCAAAAACAGAACTAGGGTTAATTTCTAGCAACTTATCAATAAAATAATACTAACTATACAGGAAAACCACCAGAATAACATATAGAAAGATTCCTCAGACACCATTACATGGTTCGAACAAATTAATAACAAAAGTTTCATTTATACAATTTGATATAATAGATTTTTATTCCTCTATTTCTTACAGCCTATTAATTAATAGTTTAAATTGTGATTAAACTTCCTAAGCATCTCAAATTACGAAACTGAAATCATTTTAGCGTCTAGACAATCCTTACTAGTATATAACGATTCCATTTGTGCAAAATAATCTTGACAATTTGACGTCTCAATGGGAGCGTTCAATTCAGTCCAAATCGCAGATCTAATATGAATGTAGATACTATATACTCTTAGTAGAATTATCGATCCAAGTCAAGTAAGTCTTCACCGAGACGATGAACTTTTGTATGTCCCTAACAGCAATGGTCCCCTAACATCTAAAATTCAGAAAAAATAATAAAAGCCTTCCAATTTCTAGGTTTCAAAATCGAGATATCATCTAATCTCAAAATTGTTAACTTCTTTAGACGTCAACTTCAACCTATCCAAGAACTCATTTAAACTATACCATGAAAGAAATCAATCCCCAGTGTATATTAATGTCAATTCTAATCACCCTAAATCAATCAATAAACAAATCTCCAATCCAATAAATATTAGAATAAATAAATTATCATGCAATACAAAAATATTTAATGAAAAGAAATCAGTATACAATGAAGTACTCAGAAAGAGTAATTTTAGAGAAGAATTAATATACGAAGACATTTTAAAAGTAAAATTCCTCTATTCTTTAGTACCACTTTATGACAACAACCAACTGTCTTGCGTAAATTCACTCTCTAAGATATAAATTCCAAACTCTAATATCATACATCTAAAACAGTCAACGAGCAGCTGGAGTCAAAGTTCAATTCTTTGCCCAACGAAGATTTTTGGATATCCTGGTCAGAGCTGGAATCAGATAACTTAAGTTAACCCCCTACCCTCTTATGCTGTTACTCTATATTTTTTTCTCTCTTTTTCTCTTTCTAATATTTCTTCTTCTCCTCCCCTTTCTTTTTATCCCACGTGACCTTGTCTGGACAAATTTAAGACATCCACTGTCGTATGAATTTGCTTTGAAAAGCGGCTGGGATCGCGAAATACAGTATTACCAATGGATTTGTAGAAATATCTAACTTTTGTTTCCTGATTTTATATATATATATATATATATATATATATATATATATAGACAAACAGCTCTGATATCTTCATGAAACTTCGAAGTTGGCATAAATTTGCTCTATTATCTCTTTGTACCTATCAACGCTCTATCTACAAAAAAACATTTTATCAGTAATAACCACAGAACAATTACAACCTTGGCGTTAAATGCTATCACGATTAAACACTATATATTCACATTCAATCAGGTAGAAATTCTCATTTTTTACACTTGAAGAAGCATCTTGAATATTAATTTTAAATATTATAAAAAAGATTTTAAAATACAATTTCACTCGAATATTTTCAACTGAATCCGGTAATAAACTGTATTATTTCTATTTTGTATTTCCTTTCGCCAAACTTGTGTTGGGAATAAAACAGAAATAAAGAAATCGCTGCGATTACAAAATTGAGAAAATAACAGGGATTAACATTTGTTTCGATGCGTATTTTCTACAAAATGAGGAGATTAAACCAGGCTTTCTTAATTTCCGAGCATTCAGTTGTTAATTAATACGCATTTTTCGTGACAACCAAATAAAAACAAAACGTAATTAGCAGCTGAAAAAAGACAATCTCAGTTGAGATTTATCCTTGCTAATCTTGTCAGAAACTAGCTAAAAAGTAAAATAATTGAATATTTTTATGCTATTCAGTATCTGAAATCAAGAGTATATCAAGAAGGAAAAACAAAATAAAATTCAGATATCGAAAGAAAACAAAATTTCAATTTTATTGAACTTAGTATCAGTAACGTTTGGTTCCAATGGATCATGTGTAAGTTATAATCATACATTGGTTGTTGAATGACAGCGTAAATAAAAAAAAAAACGCCTCTAAAAACTTATTTGACATTTAGTAATATTAGATTAGTACAGGCCAAGGTGAAATGGAGTGATATGCGAGATTACAACACTATCAAGTACAGAGCTTCCGACTGACCAGTTGAAAATCTTTGTTCCCACTTGTCACCGGAAAACAGACACAGACTGAGACGATAAAAACTTAACGATCGAATAAACATGAAGATCAATGTCGGTTTAATGAATTATCATGTCGCATTCAGACCATTGAAAAAAACATGTATATTTCTAGCCAAATAAGTGATCATACATGAATTTATTTTTACTAAGCCTAAATTAGTATTGTTTTTAACATTTCACTCAAAGCAATGTGGGTCTGCAAAGTGTGCACAGACGGTGATAGAAAGGACTGGATATAAGGAGTATTAAAGGAAGCATAAAAGATGAAGGGGTTACAAGAAGACTAACTTACCTTTTAAACATTTGACTTTTCTTTTAAACATTTAGAAAATTGTAGCTATCAGGGAAACAAGTAAACAGATGGAAAGTGTGAGAAAAGTAACTGCGGGAGTAGAAGTGTTGGTTACGTTTAATTATTTCAACGGTAAATAGCTGGGACCTAGATGCCACTATAGTAGCACGCTAAAAATTCACGTGAACGGGACGCCAGAAAAAAGTTCTTCAGGGCAGTTGCCATGAAGATATTAGTAGATATACGACTTACTGGTACACATTGAGGAAAAGGACATAGTGACAATGGCAATTAAGATTTTCATAAAGACAACATTTGACATTAATTGACAAAAAGGCATTACTGTCGGTTGATATTTTATCTTTTCTGTTTTTAATCAGTTCGCCCAAATCAAGGTAACAAAACTACAAACGCACAAATTGCTACTCGGTGTGAAAGAATAAGAGAAAAATAATTAAGGAACGTGTTGTGGATTCCGGGTGAGGAACCGAACAAAATAATGAACAACAAAATAGATATTTGAGATAGAAAATAATTTATATTAAACATAAAGATACAAACTTGAACTTAAGTTAGTAATCCAGGAATACGATTAGTAAGGATTATATATACAAGTCTTGGAAGTGAAGCTGTGCTAGAATTAGTATGTCAAAGCCGGAACTGACGGACGCTGTGTAATACTATTCTAGCTGAGTAGAGCTCAGAGATACTATGACTACTGGCGCGATATTCTGCGTGGAAATTCGGTATCTTGCGGATCTCTGTTATAACTCACTATGGCAGGAGTATATGTATGCTCAAGTGGAGAAAAATGGGAGATCTCACAACAAAACGAAAACAATAAAAGATAAAAATTAACGATTGACATTGCATTTAAATTTTTGAAGATTAAACTTGAGAAAAAACGTAAGAAGCTGGAAGTGAGTTTCACAAGCGAGAAATCAAAAAATGTTGAATTATACGAGCCTTAAGCCAACTCATTCTATATATATATATATATATATATATATATATATAAATTCATTCTTTGGTACAACTACAAATTGAACGTTATTTATGAACTCTCAGATGAGAACAAATCGTTTTAGCAATAATATTCCTTAAACAAATTTCTGATTACACTGATAAATCTTACAACAACGATGAACATTTCAACTTACGTTACAAAATCTAACACAAATTTTCATACAGTCCATGGCAGACACTTTCAAACAAACAATTTTACATCATATTCAACATCTATGTAATTTATGTATTCCTGTTAATATTTGTTAAATACACTTTATAGTTGCAAATTGATGCTTTGTCAATTTCATTCCACTTTCTATTTGCTTGTTTAATGAAGGATTTTCAACGATTATAAAAATAATGGTGGTTTGTAAGAATTTAGTTAGAAAGTCCTTTGGGATGTGACCTTGTGCCATGTAAAAATCCAACAGAGAAATTAATCCAAATTAACCATTCAGCTGAAGCCCCCACATGTGTCTTTAATCTTGGCGACAGAGACAATTTAGCTCTACTCTGTAAGCATTAATTAAATGAATCGGGACGATATAAGCGAGGCAGGAGCTTGTCACTCTAAATTCCATTTGTCAGATCTTGCTTTGATGAGTGCTGGATGTTATTGTCTTTAGTTTAACCACATCTTTCGACGTAAATCAGACGCCATGCATAAGACCAAAAAGTTCAATAATGTCATTGTAGGTCATTCTAAGTAACTTGTGAATCTTCAATGACATACTTTTGGGTTGTAAAAGAATTCAGATTTCCTTTTTCTATATGTGAAGGGACACGTTTCATTGTGTCGATAGTGCAAGTGAACTTTCAAAAGCTGGCTGCTACACATATAAGGTGTTCTATTAAGTCGGATCGACGTTAGCAGAAGATAAAACAGTGTTATTGGTGAAATTTTATTAAATATTGAATAATGATATGAATAATGAATAATGATATGAGCATGGCAATTATATGCGAAAAAATAACATCACCTAAATGTTCGGCAAGGCTTCAGTCGAGGGTTTGAGTTGCAGGAAGCCCTTCTCTTTAGGCTGCGTGGAAATTCAGACCATTACGTCCCTCTGAATTTACAAATGCAATGTGTTTGAGTTGCTGGAAGCCTACAAATGTTAATTAGTAAAGATTTCTGTTTTTGATTGTGTAGCCTCAAGCTACAAGACGTAATGAAGTTTTTTTCTGTGTTATTTTTAGAGAATTCATTTAGTTGGAACCCGTTTTTTATGAGAAAGAGTCTGAGTAATCCGTGGTACACATAGAACATTTTCGACATTTCAGAAATAATCGAGATTTGAGCATTTTAATGACCAGAACATACGGAGGGACCACATAACATTACAATTCAGTCAGCCAGTTAAGTGCCATACGTGATACACGCTTGGACGATCATGTCTTGAAAGACTGACTGGGCAGAAGATTATCCCTTAATAGGTTGCCATTGCTTTCTGCGGTAGACTGGTTGCCGACCAAGGCTATAGAACCCAATCTGTCCTGCTATTTAAGCCATAACTGGAAGGAAGGGACGGATTAATACATTTCCCAAGGGTATTTGCGCGTAAGTGGATACAATGGATTCAACTGGAATTCGAACTCGGCTCCCCGGTTTCTCGTTCCGAGCCGATATCTACTGAACCACAACGCACATCATAATATTACAATTACATAGCGTTATTATATCTTTTGACTGTTTGGTTGGTTGATTGAATTGATTGGTTGATTAGTTTTATTCAACCTCTATGGGTTAACGCAATTATAATTAACTTGAACATTGTTTCTGTTGAAGTTTCTCTTTAGTTTCAGTGAATGGTAGAAATGTTTGTGAATTAATTTAAAGAAGAGTTTACTAATGTTAGTTTAAAGTTAGTTAAAGGGTGGGTTAAAACAAATAATGTTACGTTTACGTGATTTCGTTTTATGTCTGCCTACCTTGTTTTTAACTGAGTATTCTGAACTTATGTTGAGTTTACTTTTTTTTCTAGAGCATTAATGTATATAGTTTTAGAATTCTCAAAAAGTTCCTTATTGCTAGAGATAGTACTTAAATGAAATTGGATAGATTTGTGCAGATTTTTGGTAATTCTCTGGTGGTGATTTGACTCCCTGTTAATGTATGGTTATATACAGGCAAATAATTACACAGTGATCTTTAATTTCATTGGGAGGATATATATATATATGTATGTGTGTGTGTGTGTGTGTGTGTGTGTGTTTATAATTTATACACAAGGAAAAACTAGCGTATTCGAATAAATAAGTAACTTCTTTAAATTTAGTACTACATAGTTATTCCTGAGTCTAAGACTTGAAAATCTAGAAGAGGGATTGAAATCACAACTAATATCACTAAATTCACGAGACAAAGCGTTAATCCCGTGAGAAATCATGGCCTAGTGAAACTAATAAATTAAAAAAAAAACTATTGTCTATGGAATAAAAACTTATATTACCTATACAAAAGATATTAATCACAGAAACAAACGAGTTAAGATTTGCAAAGCTATAAATAATGAAAACAAACAAAATTAAGATGTCACAGAAACATGGAGTCTGGAGAGAAATCATGAAGAAGTCCAACAAATCAAAAACAAAAATAGAAATCAGCAAATGATTTCCGAAAATAATTTTTGGCGTATCAGCACGGTAGTAGAATCAACTTAAGCCAGGCTAAGTTACAATAACACACTGTAAAAGCTCTGTAAATAATCCACTGCTGTTAGTGGGAGGCGAATCGCAGATTTTGGTCCGGCTAAATCGTAATATTTCAACGATAAGCTTGACCAGCGAAGACTGAAGTCTAGCGATGGATGACTCGAGGTAGAATAAATGTATGCCAACAGTGAGACTGTGAAAGAAACCCTGGCGCGCAAATAGACGCCGAGCGCATGATCTCTGCTGACGTGGCAAATTCTGATTGGTCAAATAGCAGAGGACTCCTGATACTCTCTAGAAAAAGAGAAAAAATGACAAAAGGACTGAAAAGTTTGCAGAATACAAAATTAGCCTAATGTCCGATGTTGTTATGTTAAAACAGAAACCATCGCATCTAATTACAGAAAACAGACTTTTTCTTTCTTTATTTTTTTTTACATGCAGTCTATTGTCTTCATCTTTGTTGTTTTTATTTCAGCAGTTTGGCAGTTTTAACTTCCTACCTTCATCAGGTGTACATCGATCCGGGTAACTTACAGGAACAATAGAATCCCTGGGCTGAATTGAGTGAGGATATGCGTTGTAGAGCAACTGAATGATGTCAGCATGGAACGAGAAATTGGAGGGCTGAGTTCGAATTGCACTTGAGTTTATTGCATTCACTTACGCGCAAATACCCTTTAGAAATGTATTAACCCAGCTCTTCTTCCTACAGTTGTGAGTTAATATCAGAATAGATTCGGTTTTATAACCTTGGTTGGCAACCAGTCTACCGCAGGCAAGTTATTGCGGAAAAATCTTCTGCCCAGTCAGTCATATTTTGTTCGAAACATGATCGCCCACTGAGATACACTCTAAGCAATAATTAAACAGTAACAAAAAATAAATGTTTTCTAATGTAGTAACTTCTGTGTTTAGGGTTAACATAATTTATCGTGATTATTTTTATTATTATTAATATTGCTGTTGTTGTTTTTGTTGTTTTTGTGACTTAATTATGTTTGTTGCTCTTAATGGGGAACAAGCTCAAAGTAGTTAAGCAATAGAAAATAATTTTCACTTAAGAAAAGAAAATGTTCATTTTTTGTTTTCTTGATGTAGTTATTAACATTACGAGATCTCTATAAATGCGTCAAGGTGAATTCCGGATATAAAATATAAGAACCATTTTTTGAAAATCTAAATACCAAAACAGCAGATCTCAAGCAAGAGTAAGCAAATTAATACATATATATATATATAATAATGCATTAAAAAAAATCAATAATATACATGTTTATATTTGAAGTTTAAGTTTCAATGTGTCTGTGATCTTTTTTTTTTTTTGAATTGTTAAGATGAAGAAGGCTTATCATTTAATTATTTTGGTTTCGACGAACGTACCCAACATAACTTTCAAGTTATTTAGACTTCTGCACAGGCAATCTCTCCTGTCCCCCATAAGCATGGACCAAGCGACTCTCCCTGAAACAATATACTGTGTCTTTTCGGTCTTACCCTATCAAGTGGAAACATTATATTGAGTAAATAGATATATCCACTGCTAGGAAGGTTGTTCACTCTGTCGAATCAGGAATTTTTTTTCCGCCTGAATCCATCTTGCACATATACAAATAAACCATCCGTCCGTGCACAGAATACTGCTGACATATATGGTCAGGCGCCCCTGCTGTTCAACTCAGTGTTCTCGACAGGCTACAAAGGAGAATTTGTAATGTGATAGGTCATGACTTGGCAGCTGGACTCCAGCCACTTTCTGATTGGCGGGATGTGGCTTCTCTCTGTCTATTTTACAAATGGCTTCTACTCCGACGAAATTAAGTCACTGGTGCCCCTGACACAAGAACTAATTCGTGCAACCAGACTGGCAACTAGGTCACACTCATTTACAGTTAGACCAACAGAATGCATCGACAATTCTACTCCACCAGTTTCTTTTCTCGCACTGTGGAACTCCCTTCTATATATTTGCTTTCCTGATGGCTACAACATCCAGGAATTTAAACGCAATGCCGATACCCATTTCTTATCCACTTGACTGTAACCCTTTTACATCACACCGTATATCTTGTTCTTTTCCTTTCTCTCTATCATCACAACTGTCTTCACGCCTGTTCCCATCCTTCTCTTGCCCTTTCACTGACACCCTCTGTAACTGGTTCGAATTTTCTCTTCACTCTCCTCGGAAACTTTTACTCTTATGTAGCCCCCTTCGCATCAGTGGCGGTATCGCTTTGCCTGGTGTGAATCGATTAAAAATAAATAAATAAAATAAAATAACACCGTCACTTCATAAATTTCCTTTACTTTGAAATTCTTTCCAATTCTTATAATCTACTTAAACTTATTTATAAATGGAACTTTGTCTCTGTGTGTCTGTGTGTGTGTCTGTTACTTATAGACTCCAAAACGGCTGAACCAATATTCTTGAAAATTTGCACAGTTGTATTATAAGCATCTGCGAGTGTTCTTAGCTAGGTTTTGTGTCGAGGTACCCCCGATAAATAACAAAAATCGATAATCCAAAAAATCGTGTAATAGAAGGAGTGGTCCGATTTTAATCAAATTTGATACACTCATAAGACATAAGAAAACGGTATTCAGAAGTTTCAAGGGTGCCGGTCTTACAATAGTCCAGAAAATCGATAATATATATATATATATATATAAAAGGCAAGATGTTTGTGTGTGTTTGTCTGTTTATCTGTCTGTATGTCCTTTATACAAATCCACCATTTTTATCCAATCCTCACCAAAATTCACACAAATATGAGCTCCAGGACCATGGATTAGTTTTAAAGCTTTCATTGCTCCCGAGCAATACCGGGCTATACTGCTAGCATAAAATATACATTTTTTTCCAAATCTTACAATATACAATATTTCCTGGTTTTAAATAATCAGGAGTTAGTAAGCTGTAAAAAACAAATTAATTTCAATTTCATTTTTTTATTTATAAACCTCAAGTGACAATATCTGTTGGGACTATTTTACTTACTTATGTGCAGATGCCCTTTAGGAAAAATATAGATTCAACCCTTCTTTTAAGACTTTTATTTTGTGTTTAAGGCATATCAATCTCGACGGGTCATTTATTGCCAACTAAATTTTATTTATTTATTGCTGCTAATACCTTTTTCTTTCAACAGTTTACTGTTGTTTTTACATATGTTTTCTCTCTAGTAATACTTTTTCTTTTCGAGTATCAAAATTCATTGGGATTTGTTTTTAAGGTAGAGTCCCCAAGTTATTTAACCCATAACTGGAGGGAAGGGACAGAGTAATACCTTTTCCAAGGTATTACTCTGAATGCAGGGTATTCAACTGGAATTCGAACTCAGCTCACCGATTTCTCCATCCAGCCGATATCCACTGCACCACAACGTACATCCGTCACTAAACGCTTAAAGCACCTGGTATTCCCAAGCGGTCACCCATCTAAGTACTGACCAGGCTCAACTTCGGTGATCGAGCGAGAACCGGTGTATTCAACGTGATATGGCCGTACGCACTTCTTTTAAGACTTTTATCACGAAATCATTATTATCTTCCCTCTCACAGTTCTTAAAATAAAATAAAAAGATATTTTCTGGCTTTAAATAACCTGTAAAATGTTACTAACCTATAGAAAAAGAATCTCTATAAATGCTTCAAGGTGAATTTTAGGCATAAAATTAATGAACCAGTTTCATTTATATGGAAACCTAACTCCCAAAACCAGTCAATAATACTCAGACGAGAGTAAGCAAATTACTATGTATATAATGATGCGATAAAAAAGCAACTATAGACATATTTATATTTGAAGTTTAAGTTTCAATGTCTTTGCGATTGATTTTTTTCTGTAGTTTTATGATGAAGAAGCCTTATGATTTAATAATGTTTTCGGCTAACGTAACCAACACAACATTCAAGAGATTAAGACATCTGATAAACATAAACACCGTCACGTCAAATTTCTCTTCCTTTGAAATATTTTCATACATTATATATAAACTTACCTTCACGTACAAGGCATCAATGTTGGCTTACAGAGATTGGTGGGGTGGGGTGGTTATACGAGGTTGTAAAATTAGGTCTCTTTTGTCACTAAAATGTCATTGTCAGTGCAAGGAGTAGGCGCAATTGTTTACGTTGTATTCAGAATAATCTACAATTTTTTTTCTATGATGTATCTTCATTTGTGGTATTGTCAAGTAAAGATTTTTTAAGAATATTTTGTTTGGTTTTAAATCCCAAGGCAAACTAAATGTATAAATGTAGGCTACGAGTTGTATAATCTATAAATTTTACCCAATATCTATATTTTTATATCGATATTATAAAATGTTCATTACTGTTAGTTTTTTTTTTATAATTAAAATTCCAGTTTTTTTTTTAATTATTTCACCCCAAGCAAAGCATTAACGCCTCTGATGGGCAGGAGGTTACATAAGAAAGTTGAAGTATCAGGCAGGAGGAGA
This sequence comes from Ascarosepion bandense, assembly GCA_037127315.1. Taxonomy (NCBI): domain Eukaryota; kingdom Metazoa; phylum Mollusca; class Cephalopoda; order Sepiida; family Sepiidae; genus Ascarosepion; species Ascarosepion bandense. The sequence continues at coordinate 2,953,870 of JBBBDQ010000511.1, forward strand.
GTGAAGACAAAGACGACAGCTACATGAGGTGAAAGAGAAAGGGCAAGAGAAGGATGTGAACACAAGAGTAAAGTCAGTTGCGAAGGTAGAGAGAAAGGAAAAGAACAAGATACACGGGATGATGTAGAAAGGGCTTGAGTTAAGTGGATAATACATGGCTATTGACTTTGCATTTAAATTCCTGGGGGTTATAGACGCCAGGAAAGCAAGTATATAGAAGGGAGTTCCACAAGAGGAAAATGCAAGAAAAGAAGCTGCTGGAATAGAATTGTCGCCTACATTGGTTGATGTAATTGTAAAAGGGTGGGACCTTGTTGACAGTCTTGTTGCTAGAGTAAATTCTTGTAAGTGAACATAATGAACCCAGTTGGGTACATTTTGATCATTTAAGCGCAAATATCTTTGGAAGTTAAAAAATTCGTCTCTTCTTCTCACTCCCAGCTATGGGTTTGGGTAGCAGGATAGACTGGGTTCTATAGGTTTGGTTGCAACCAGCCTATGACAGGTAGAAATGGCAACCTATTGCGTGAAAATCTTCTACAAATTGAAAGAGACATGATCTCTTTTTAACAGATAAATTTGCTAAAATAATACAAAAGTATATCTAAATACGAAAGTTTTTTATTCAATAAATTTGCTATTAGATTCAACAATACCCTGCAGCAGAGTTCAGAATCTCCCGCAACTCTTCTGGACAGTCTCCTTGTTTAAGTTGGTGAATACTGCGATAATCCTAGCCTACAAATCATCTTTATTCTTTTTTAATAGTAAATTTTAATAGTGGATTGCAGTCTAGGGTGTTAGGTGGCGGGACGTAAAAGATGTTTTTGGCGGCAAAAATTATCAGACAGCCATCGCTGGGTGGTGTATCAGGTATGGCACTTGACTGACTTTTCTTTTCGACCAAATATTTTATTATCTTAGGTATAATCTTACTCCCACAATATAACGCTAATGACAATATTCGCCAGTTTCTTATAAAAAAAACATTGACCGAAAACTTATTGCTATTGTTAGTTGATAATTACAAAAATGTATCTCTAAAAATAGGATTCTTAAGTTCAATGTTATTGCATTTTCCATTATAGATCTCTGCTCCCTTCCAAAATTCCGTTGTGTTTACGGTCACATAACGTTGAAAACACGTATGATTATTGAAGTTGAGCAACATCAAACCTGGTTAGTACCTAGATGGATGAAAGATTCAGAATAACAGGTGCTCTAAATTTGGTTGTGCAGTCGCTCTGAATATTAATTGCAGAGTCGAGTTCCAAATCCTGCTGGCTTTATTTTATTCATTTACTAGCAGTATAGCCCGACGTTTCTCGGGTGTAATGAAAGCTTTAAAACTAATTCATGGTCCTGGAGCTCGGACTATTTGGATGTTGGCACGAAAGACTAAAAAGCAATAGTTGTTTCCAATTAAAGCGAAACCGTAGACTGAAAGAAAAATGAATGGATGTAAATAAGTTTAGATGAATATATACCCTTAGAAAAAGTAGGAATCTAACCTATCTTTTACGATCTTTATCACTAAATGTGCGTTGTAGGGCAATGGATATCATCTCAGAATGAGAAATCGGGGAGACGAATTCCAGTTGACTTCATTGCATTCACTTACGCACAAATAGCCTTGGGTATTAATTTTTCCTTTTTTTTCAGCTATAGGTTAAATAACAGGATAGAGTTGGTTCTATAGCCTTGGTTGGCAACAAGTCTATCGGAGAAAGTAATGGCAATCTACTGCTGGAAAATCTTCTGCCCGGTCAGTCATGTCTCTTTCGAGACATAATCGCCGAAGCATGTATCATGTATTGGCACTTAGCTTGTTACTAAATCTTTATTATCTCTCCTCTCAGAATTGTTACAATGTAAAGTATTTATCTGGATTTAAATAACATGGAAATGGTTAGTAAGAGATACAAATTAATCAATAAATAATATCAGTTTATAACCTATAAACCTTTAAATAAAAAATAACTAAACGACTTATTCAGGTTACTACGATTCAAAAGTACAGAAATATAAATATTGTAGTAGTTTGGTAACTGTCGGTAAAACGAACATCGGTAATGAGAAAGATACATTTTAGAAATCAAGAAAGGTATTAAGACAAGGTAAAATATTGTTAAAAACAAAAGAATAGAGTGCTTGAATAATATCTCATATTTATCATACTAATTTAATTCATATGCGTTATGTCACATATTAAGGGAGGCTCTAAGGTTTCAACTCTTATTGAAGTAGTGTGCAAAAACAACATCGTGATTGTGTCAATTTTAAAATCGAGTCAGATCTTGTAATATTTACCGAATTTGCAAATCTTCAAATGACGTGCTTTTTGTTAATTGGTAAAATTCGTTCTGAACTTGTAATGCCAGTCCACAAAATTTTAAGATGGGTAATAGCAACAAACTAAATGTCAAATTGAAATCAGCTCGACGCTATTAAGAATATTCCACTTTATTTACTTGCCTTTCCCCTCAGCAAAATATCGAGAATATTTAAATATATAATTAGCCGGTATATATAGCTCTTCAGATCAGCTTAGTACTGGCACGAGACTATAATTAAGAAAATAAGGTTACTATCACATACAATATACCTGATTTTTATAAAAAGACATCTCAATTTAAAAAATTATGGACTAAATGATGCCAAAATAAAATTAACACTGAGATCTCATTTTAACAAATATATTTTCTAAAATAACACAAAAATATATTGAAATTCGAAATTAAACTTATTCAATAAAATCGCTATAAGATTCAACGATACCCACCAGTCGAGTTCAGAATCTCCTGCAACTCTTCTGGACAGCCTCCATGTCTAAGTTGGTGAGTACTGCGATAATCCTAAGTCTACAGACCATCTTTACTCTTAAAAATATTTTTGAAGGTATTTCGTTTAAATGCGCCCTACAAATTCTAATCCAGTGGATTGCAGTCTAGGGATTAAGGTAGCCAGATGTAAATGGTATTTTCGGTCGCAGAAATTGTCAGACAGCCATCACTAGGTTATCCTGCTTGTATGGCACGGTGAAGAGTCCGGTTGCTAGACACTGGTTTTTGCAGCAACCACCCTCTTGAACCAGGACAGCGCTACTTCGTCCAAGCAATTAATGAAGGCCTCTATTTTAAGTAGATGGTCCTGTGGAAAGATGAATGGAGGCATGACGAAGGATCACTACAGACACCTTCGTATTCACCATTGAATCCAACAAATTCATTCCAAATTCTCAGCACTGTTTTCAGACTGACACTTACACATGCTAAAATGTTCGTATAGGAGGTTCAGACCTGAATATAAAAAAGTACAGCATACGATTTCAAAATTTCTTGCAGACTGAATTGTGTAATGGGGCTCTTTTTGTCACAGACGGTGCAAAAATAACCCTACTATGCAGTCGATAAAATTGAAAAGAAACAACGCGCATGCGCGAAATTATAAATATAAAAAGTGACAAGTAGCACATCACACACCGTATATAGCTTAGGCTACAAGACGAAAAACCGTAAAGAATTTTAAAAGCAGATATTTTGCTACATGATTCTGAAAAGTCAAAGATAATTAAAAAAAAATCAGTCGATTTCTAGAAGTTTGACATAGTATTCCTGTTGACGTCCGTCCGATTCTCTTTCAAAATAATTTATTGATTATCTGGTTCGTTTTATCCGGCTTGCTTGAGTTTTGCTTAAGGGCATATCAACCTCTGTGGCTTATTTAATGCCAAACAATTGTAGGGTTTTAAGGCAATTTTAATGTTCGGTTATAGTGAGAAGTTTTATTTAGTCAGATTTTAATGAAAATGTCTTGTTTTTATTCTTTTTTTAGTTTACAATACTAAAAATGTCTTATAGTATTTGTCTATATTTCTGAGATAAGGTAGTATTCACAGTATTTACATTATTCGGACTATTGATCTTATCTTTGTTGATATTTGTACGACGTTTCAGCCTTTGTATGCTCCGGCCTTCTTCGGGTGCTAGGAATCTCGAACTTGCATTGTTAGAGGGAGATAACTGATAACTTTAAATTGGTGCTTCCCGCAAGGAATGGAGTTCATATATGCCAGTGATCGTAATAAAGGGTTCGGTACGAAATTTCTAGCACCTGAAAAAGACCGGAGCGTAGAACGGCCAAAACGTCGTACAAATGGCAACAAAGATGAGGACAAAAGTCCGAATAATGTAAATACTGAAAATGTTTTCTAGTTTTGTATTCAAAAATGTTTTGCTGAGAATATTTTTCCCTAAAAAATGTGTTATTGTAATACTTTTTTCTTCAAAAATGTATTGTTGGTAAAATTTTTCCTTCCAAAATCTGAAATTTTCTATAAAAGTCTATTTTTATGTCTATATTTCTATATAGATGTATGTTTGATACTTTCAGTGTTTTGACCCCAGTTTTGGGGTTAACTATTTGCCCATAGCTGGGACCCTAACAACTGCTACCACTCTGGGTCCGGGGGAACCTGAGAACAACAGCAATTAAAAGGTGGTTCTATGCTCCTCACTACTTCCTAATAAGAGGCCTTGCTGCCGGATGCAGTTTACCGTCATGCCCAAGTACTGTCCGGCTTGTGAAGCTTTTGCTAAAGACAGCAAAAATATTCAGATTATATGTGCTTTTATTTAGATAATGATTTACTGGTACGAGTCTTACTAATTAACCCATAGTTTTGGGTAGAAGAGCTGAACTCGTACGAGGTTATATAGTTTGGTAAAAAAACGTTGTTTGATACCTTTCCAAAATATATTTATGTGTGAATATAACGAACCCGATTGAAATTGAAAATCGGCTTTCCGAGTTCCAATTCCGAGGCATTATCCATGACCTCACTTGCACATCCAAGCTTACAGCCTCTGATATTCTCAGGTGGTCATCTGTTTACCTATTGACGAGGTTCGACGTTGCTTAACTTTGGTGATGGTAGGGGAAAAAGGGTGTCTCAAAATGATATAACGGTAAACGGATAGTAAACTAACACGCAAAGGTTAAAATGAAGATACAATTTGTCAAAGCCGCTAAAAGTTGCCCTTTTAATTTAATTCATCAGTGGTCATCATTCAGGCTTAAAGAAATGAAAAGCAGTTTCAGTTGATTTCGAATAAATTAGGAAAGGTCCATTGATTTCAATTCTTGATATGATTGGTAGGATTGCTAACTTATATTTGGCCTGTGCATATTTTTCATTTGGACTTTCATTGAGTTTGCTTTTTAATTGAACCCCATATGTTTTCCATGAAACAAGACATCGGAGGTTATGGGGAAAAGCTGTTTTCTTTGTTTCTTCAGGCAATCATGGTTTCTTTTTAACTCACTTCATCCTTTATTAATCTACTTTTCCTACATCTTTTTCTTTTGTTTTTCTTTTCTTTTCTTCGACGTGTCCCTTCAGGACTTTGACAATAATGGCTTAGTTCTAACCTCCTCCATATATATTTTTTATCTATTAGCTCTTTCTTTTTTCTTTTTTTTCCTTCTTTATTTCCTTATTCAATCTTTTTTTTTATTCTAGCAATTTTATCTTTTTTTTCTCTATTTTAATCCTTCTTCTCTTTCTTCGTTTTTTTAGTATGCTTCATTCATTTCTGCCCATATTTTTCGTTTTGTTCTTGTTTTAATGCTCGCTTCTTTATTTCTAAATTTTATTCCTCTTTCTTCTTCTTAATACCTTTTCTCCTTTGTTTCTCTATTTAATTCTTTCTTATTATTCTTGTTCATATTGATATGAAAACCTTTCTCACCATTTCTCTTTCGTTTCATTATTTAATTGCTTCTTTTCTTATGGCTTTTCTCTCTCTTTCTCTCTCCCTAATCTTTTCTTTCTATCCTCCTCATTTTTATTTTGTGTCAGTTTCCGTCTTTGCCTTCGAAGTTGAAACCAGCGCCGGGAAATATGATCCGTAAATGTCCCTAACGTATTCTTTCAGAACGTTAGAGAACTATATTTATACGCCGTTGTCGGTCACATATTCAGTCTATGCTATTCTCAATATGCTTCAGTAAAAGTGTCTTCTTCATTTTCGAGGAGATTTTTCTGCAGTCCCTGTCATATAGCAGAACTGATATTACGTAATATCGCAGTTCTCTTTTCTTTGTTTGTAACGATCTTTTTAACTTCTTAACTTTTGGAATGCAATAATCGCAATTCCAGTGCACCATCGGATTTCAGTGTCGCACTTTACATGCCATGTTACTGTTATGGTGCCCTCCTACGAGGAATGGAGTTTTCCTCTTCTTATAAGTAACTAGAAATAAGTAAATCCGAAGGTATTGTTACGCTGCTGATTGCCTGACTAGTAGCTGTCGTCAACTGCTTTCTTTAACTCCTTTCGTTAATTGCTTCTAACTACTATTCGGAAGTCAGGCAGGTAATTACTCATAACAAGAAACGACCATTACTCGTAGGAGGACACAATAACACCCCTTTAAAAACTCTCATTATAACAAGAGGAAGAGTTTATTTCTCGTAGGAGGGCACCATAACACCCCTTTTTAAACTGTCATTATAACAAAAGGAAGAGTCCATTTCTTGTAGGAGGGCACCATAACAACCCCTTTTAAATTGTCATTATAACAAAAGGAAGAGTCCATTTCTCGTAGGAGGGCACATTACACCCCCTTTTAAATTTTTATTATAATAAAAGGAAGAATCTATTTCTTGTAGGAGCGCACCATAACACCCCCTTTTAAATTGTCATTATAACAAAAGGAAGAATCCATTTCTCGTAGGAGGGCACCATAACACACCCTTTTAAATTGTTATTATAATAAAAGAAAGAATCTATTTCTTGTAGAAGGGCACCATATCACCCCCTTTTAAATTGTCATTATAACAAAAGGAAGCGACCATTCCTCGTAGGAGGGCACCATAACACACCCTTTTAAATTGTCATCATAACAAAAGGAAAAGTCCATTTCTCGTAGAAGGGCACCATAACACCCCCTTTTAAATTGTCATTATAACAAGATAAAGAATCCATTTCTCGTAGGAGGGCACCATAATATCCTCTTTTAAATTATCATTATAACAAAAGAAAGATTCCATTTCTGGTAGAAGGGCACCATAACACCCCCTTTTAAATTGTCATTATAACAAAAGGAAGAGTCCATTTCTCTTAGGAGGGCAAATAACACCCCCTTTTAAATTGTCATTATAACAAAAGGAAGCGACCATTCCTCGTAGAAGGACACCATAAAACCCCCTTTTAAATTGTCATTATAACAAGATAAAGAATCCATTTCTCGTAGGAGGGCACCATAAGTGTTACCAAGTATCAAATTCATTTTGGCATCACAATTTTATACAGTGCATGTTGAGTTGTTTCTTTTTTTGCTCTGCACCTTGCATTATATCTTTTTGCTGTTGATGGTTAATCTTTCGTATCGATTTCTTGTTATAAGACCTTTTATATATCGTTTTCGTGTTCGTTAATATTTCAGGAATCACCCAGACCTGCGTAATCAGGGGTAGTGTATTGATGTCACGTTTTCCAGTCTCTCAATGAGTTTGCTTTGAAGATGAACATTTGAGAGACCTATTGTAAAACTCCGAATTAAAATTATATTGATCAGTCGTCACATTTTGCAATGTTTTCCTCCAAAAAGAGAATTTTTTGGAAAAACAGGACCTAGAAAACATTTTAGCTTTTTTTAAAAATTTTTTAGGCTTTGTATTTGGATGAAATCAAAAGTGCCGACCATTTTATTCGACTTGTCTATATTTCTGTAATGCGGTAGCATTTAGAGTATTTACATTATTCGGACTATTTTCCACATCTTTGTTGCCATTTATACGACGTTTCGGACATTGTACGTTCCATCCTTCTTCAGGTGCCTTGAATTTTGAACCGAACCCTTTATTGCAATAACTGGTGTATATGAGCACCTACCTTGCGAAGTCGTGCTTACATAAGGACACATGGCCCAGTGAGTATAGACGTTTGTTAGTTTCTGTGACTTCACCCAAAGTGTTGTCTGTTTAATACCAGGCTATAGCAATGGTGAACAAGTAACTTACAGGTTTAGAGGGAGATAACTCATGACTTCCAAATAGGTACTACGACTCAAGGAATGGAGTTCATATACCCCAGTCTTTGTAATAAAGTGTTCGGTTCGAAATTCCTCGCACTTTTAGAAGGCCGGAGCGTACAACGGCCGAAACGTCGTACAAATGTCAACAAAAATGAGGACAATAGTCCAAATAATGTAAATACTGCATTTTTTACAGTTAAATGAGTACATCAATAGCGCAACAGTTTATGAATCGGAAAGTGAAATAGGATTTCCGTTTTCAAATTCTAATAATATTCGTTGCGTTTACTTACGGAAAATACCTTTAAGTAAGGTATAAATTCATCTCTTCCCAGCTGTAATTAAATAAATGTAGCATAGACTGCGTTATTTAGCCTTAGTCGGCAACCAATCTTGGAGAAGGAAAACTCTGAACTCAAATACTCACTAGCTATAGAATCCCGAGCAAACATTCGGTGGTCATACTGTTTCTCTATTCTCCACGTTTGCATTTAATGAAATTAATGATGAGGCGGTGGAGGAGGGTCGATAAGTCTTTCTGGTGTCTATAATCTATACATATGCTATTATTATTCTTTGGACTTAGGTATGTATTTAAATTTTTATTGATTTCTTTTACTCTAATATCACGATGCTTGCACCAGTGCACCTTTATTCCATTATTTTATCCATTATTATTATTATTATTATTATTATTATTATTATTATTATTATTCACATATTTCATCCTTTATTTCGCTAGTTTCGATCTTCTTATTCTATCTTTGCACACTTTGTTTATTTCCATAGATTATTCTTTTTTTCGTCTTCTTTTTATAACTCTTCATCATTTATTCTTATATTTTTCTTGATCTTATTCTTTATCTTGTAATACTTAATTTATTAACATATTTTATTATTTCTTCTTTTTCCTTCTTCTTCTGTTTCAACTTCTTCGTCGTCATCGTCTGCTTTTTAACATTCGTCATCCTTTATTTACTCGTTTTTCTTCCTCTTCTTAATCGTCTTCTATTACCTCTTCATTTACATGTATTTTCCTTACATTTTCTTCTACTTTTCTTCCTTTATTTCTATATTTTATTCTTTCTTCATTTTTTTCTTGTTTTTTTCTTCTTCTTCTTCATCGTCGTCTGTTTGTTTTAACATTCTTCATCCTTTATTTATTTGTTTTTCCTTCCAGTTCCTGTTTGTCTTCTATTACCTCTTTATTTACATGTTTTTCTTTCATTTTCTTATACTTTCTTGCTTTTATTTCATATTTTTATTTCTTTATCATTTTTCTTCTTTTTTTTCTTCTTCTTCATCCTCGTCTGTTTTGTTAACATTCATCATCCTTTATTTACATGTTTTCCTTTCTTTTTCTTCTAGTTTTCTTCCTTTATTTCCATATTTTATTTCTTCTTCATTTTTCTTCTTCTTCCTTTTTCTTCTTCTTTATCGTCGTCTGTTTTTATTAACATTCATCATCCTTTATTTACATGTTTTCCTTTCTTTTTCTTCTAGTTTTCTTCCTTTATTTCCATATTTTATTTCTTCTTCATTTTTCTTCTTCTTCCTTTTTCTTCTTCTTTATCGTCGTCTGTTTTTATTAACATTCATCATCCTTTATTTACATGTTTTCCTTTCGTTTTCTTCTACTTTTCTTCCTTTATTTCCATATTTTATTTCTTCTTCATTTTTCTTCTTCTTTCTTTTTCTTCTTCTTTATAGTGGTCTGTTTTTGTTAACATTCATCATGCTTTATTTACATGTTTTTCTTTCTTTTTCTTCTACTTTTCTTCTTTTATTTCCATATTTTATTTCTTCTTCATTTTTCTTTTTTTCTTCTTCTTCATCATGTTCTGTTTTGATAACATTCATCATCCTTTATTCACATGTTTTCCTTTCTTTTTCTTATACTTTTCTTCCTTTATTTCCTTATTTTATTTCTTCTTCATTTTTCTTCTTTTTTTCTTCTTCTTCATCGTCGTCTGTTTTTATTAACATTCATCATCCTTTATTCACATGTTTTCCTTTCTTTTTCTTATACTTTTCTTCCTTTATTTCCTTATTTTATTTCTTCTTCATTTTTCTTCTTTTTTTCTTCTTCTTTATCGTCGTCTGTTTTTATTAACATTCATCATCCTTCATTTACATGTTTTCCTTTCTTTTTCTTCTACTTTTCTTCCTTTATTTCCATATTTTATTTCTTCTTCATTTTTCTCCATCTTTCTTTTTCTTCTTCTTTATCATCGTATGTTTTTATTAACATTCATCATCCTTTATTTACATGTTTTCCTTTCTTTTTCTTCTACTTTTCTTCTTTTATTTCCATATTTTATTTCTTCTTCATTTTTCTTTTTTTTCTTCTTCTTCATCGTGTTCTGTTTTGTTAACATTCATCATCTTTTATTTACATGTTTTCCTTTCTTTTTCTTCTACTTTCCTTCCTTTATTTCCTTATTTTATTTCTTCTACATTTTGCTTCTTTTTTTTCTTCTTCTTCATCGTCGCTTGCTTTTGTTAACATTCATCATCCTTTATTTACATGTTTTCCTTTTTTTCTTCTACTTTTGTTCCTTTATTTCCATATTTTATTTCTTCTTCTTCTTCTTCTTTTTCTTCTATGAATTTTCTCTCTCTCTCTCACTCTTTCTCTGTCTCTGTCTCTCTCTCTCTCAATCTTTAATCTTTTCCTCCTCCTCCCTTTTTTGTATTTTGTCTCTGTTTCTCTGTCTTCCTCCGAAGTTAAATCTAACGCTGGTAAAGATAATCTGCAAATAGGAAAACTCCCATCAAGAAATAAATACCAAATAGAAAGTTAAATAAACAATTCCAACTCAATGTAAATACGCCAAATAGAATTGCAACAGCTGTGTTTGTATCCGCCGAGAGAAAGCAACCAGGTGGGGGACGTATGGTTCGCAGCACCTTTTTTACACTAACCTTATTCTCTTTCATTCGCACCCAGGCCGCTCTTCCTTCTAAATATACACATTTCTTTTTTAATAACTCTCCCTTACACCATGAAACTGTAACATGAATCTTCATTAGAAGCTGCTTTTATCACACCGCGGACAATAATTCGTATATATTAAAACGCTGAAATTCCCAACAGTCTGTATTGAAAACAGCAAAATTATCTCGATAAAATCTAATTTCAGTCATTAATAGCAATATTCATTTTATAACATGCAAATTTAGAATATTGTTATTTAAGCTTCCACCAAGCATCATAATCATCATTTCCATTATTGGGTGTAGCCGTAAGGCTGCCTCCCAACTAACCCCTGACCAATTTATTGAGAGAAAATTTCATTGGAATCAAAGGAAAGAGTTCTAGATTGCAATGTGATATTTGTCCTTCAATATGCCAGCCAATTCTCACAGGTGAATAAAAGTCTTGAAGCATCCAACTTGTGGTTCTACAGAAGGATGCTGAGAATACTATAGACCAAGCATATGATCAAAGACGAGGTTTAGAGAGGATGGAAATGTAAAGGAACCTTATACTTAACATCAGGAAAAGACAGCTGAAGTTTCTAGGATATGTAGTGGGGAAAGGGTATTTGGAGAGTTTGATACTCACTGGAGAGATAGAGGGAAAGAGAGACAGAGGAAAATAACGCATATTACAGTTAAGGAGCTTGAACAAATGGTTGGCAAAGCAGTGTTTGGGAGGGTAACAAGAGAAAAGGTGTTAGGAGCTACAAGGGATAGGAAGATGTGGAAGGTCATGATCGCCAACATTTTGAATGGAAACGGAACATAGAAGAAGAAGAAGAAGAAGAAGAAGAAGAAGAAGAAGAAGAATATATCATGTATAACTGGCAGAGCTTATCTTAAGTCAGGTTAAAATTACAGCCAATGTTGAATTTGAAGGGTGACCAAGTTTTCAAACATGACGTATAGATTCCATCGGGAGAACTCTACGAGATGGTCATTGACGTCAGTCTAAGAAGCCTTCCACCTCATCGGCTAGGGGTATCATCTCCGTAATGGATGTATACATTGCTAAGCAGCCTAATCTGCCTTATTGGTGTCCCAGTAGCATTCGTAAAGTGATCTGACATGAAATTTTGATTAGTTTGCTGCTAAACGAATCTGCTTAAAATTTCAGTTTCAACTGAAGAGAAAAATACGCAGAAACATTCAAACATTTTTATATTTTGAACAAGCAGTATAGCCCGGTGTTCAGGTGTAATGAAAGCTTTAAGACTAACTCATAGCCATGGAGCTCAGATTCTTTGGACGTTGACACGAAAGATTAAAAAGCAATAGTTCTTTCCAGCCAAAGCGAAACCGTATATTGAAAGAAAAATGAATGGATGTAAGACAAATTTTGATCTTCGGTATTGCTGTCAAATAGGTTTTCCTTCGCAAACTGAATTTTGAAGGCTACATAAGTCTTCTAAGTAAATGGTATCATGACCGAGACTAAGAATTATAATTATACTTACTTAGAGCAAAATCCGAAGCAAAAGCCAAAATAAAAGGGCTGAATCAGACCCGATAGGATATCGGGGTATCGGTTTCCGATATCGGGGGAAAATCGAAAAAAAATAAGTAAGTATCCCATGACCTGATCGGAAGCCTAAAGAATATTTGTTTAAAGTTTGGTGAGAATCGGATAAAAATTGTGGATTTGTATAAAGGACATACATACATACATACATACATATAGACAGACAGACAGACAGAGAGACAGAGAAACAGACACATACACACACAAACATCTTGCCTTTTATATATATATATATGAATAGTCAAATCCTCGTCTTTGTAATTCATTTATTATTAATTAGACATTTTTCTTATTGTAATTTAGATTTCTCAATATTTTTTCATACTATTCTTAAAATGTCTACGTTGCTCGCATGTTCTGTTTATGATATTCAAAACATTCATTGGTAGAATACAAGTTCAGTGTCTTCAAGTCTATTTTTTGGTTTCTAATAAAATTTCCCTGTCCCTAAATACTTTGTTTAATTTATGGAATACCTCTTTCATTAGACATGTACACTTTTGCATTTATGTTTCAAATTTCCTGTCATCTATTCCTAAAATATGCTTACATCCAAATTCTTCTTTTTTGATTTTGGAGTTGCAAATTCGTAAAACTTTTATGGCTGTGTCGTTTACTGGCAACTAAATACAATATAATTTCGATCTATAATTAGTCCTTTCAAAAGCTCATTCTGCCTTGAACCCAGATATGATATTCATAACTTCTTGTAGTTACTGCATTTCTTTTAGTGTCGTTTCGCTGTATAAGCTGTCCGAAATCATATTCTTGTCTCATATATATTTCTGTTTGTTTGTGTTTACACATGTCTATGCAGTTCACGGGAAAGAAATACTCGACCAGAGAATACATGAATATTTGTTTATCGTGCACCAAAATTGTTATCGTAAAACTTTCACTAGAAAAAAAAACTCATCTTAAAAACGCCAAGAAAAAATCCAAAGGTTGGCTTAGTAAACCAAAGAAAAAGGATTCAGAGTGTGTGATGGAAAAATTATTACCTAAATTACGATATAATGACAATGACACAGAAATCTCATTGTAATAGGTATATTTACGAAAATTGCACAAAAGTACCTTGAAATACTAAAGAGTAAACTTATTCAATAAAATTGCTTCTGGCTTCAACGACACCTTCCAGATGATTTCAGAAGTGTCGGATATTCTACCGCGAATATCAAGCAGTACAGCATGCAGTTGCTAAATTTCTTGCGGGGTGAATTGCATCATGACACTGTGGTGGATAGGAAATTAATAATTAAAATCAACTTTCTTCTTCACTTTTACAAACATTCACAATGACGTGTGAAATCCTGGTTTTTCCCAAATAGAAAAAGAATTGGTCACGTGCCTAAAGAAAAAGTCGAAACAGGATTTCGCGAGATGTATAATTGATTTTCTGACCAATGGAAGCGATTTGCAAGACTAAAAAAGACTTAGCGATCCAGTGCGAAAAATCTAAATGACTATAAAACGCTTTAGTCCGCGTCAGTCAGTCAGATGGGAGCAGCGAGACGACGCACTTAAATGTAACAGAAGAAACTTCAACCATGACCCGGACGTATGGTCGCGTCGCACATCGTTATCTTTCTCCTTCTTTCTCGTTTGATGATTCCTTTTACTTCTTCTTCTACATCCAAAGAAATTTCTACCTGATGTGGACAGGTAATGGACCACGAAATGATAACTCGAAACACGGTGGCGAGGTTAACAACATATATAAAAAATAGATACAAGAGAAAAGAGTAAATATAAGCTTGGCTTACTAATGACTGACAGACAGACTGTGCTGAGCTGAACTGAAGCCAAGAGAGTGATTAACTCTCAGTTAATATACTGGTAGGCAGAGTCCATAGTTAAGTGGGTAACACCCCACAACACCCACTTTCAAGAGTTTTACCCCCAAAAGCTGTTTAATATTTATTCCGTTTTGGATCGACGATCAAAGGATCCGCAAATTTTCTTTTTCTTCCAGATCGCCTTTTTTCGGGTGAAGCTTGGGGTGCCTCGAGATGGAAACTATCGAAGATGACGTCTATCGGCTCATCATTGGTCGGTGGTGATTCATTAATGTCGGTTGTCCGACATTTCCTCAATTGGTTCTGATGGCGCTTGTGTGTAGTCTTGGGTCCTTGAATTATATATACGAGATCTCCCACTCATCATTGGTCGGTGGTGATTCATTAATGTCGGTTGTCCGACATTTCCTCAATTGGTTCTGATGGCGCTTGTGTGTAGTCTTGGGTCCTTGAATTATATATACGAGATCTCCCACTCTTTGCTTTACAAGGCCTACTTCACAAAACGTTATGTTTTTCTTATAGACTTTGAACAATACCTTCTCACCGCTGGAGTAACGCTTTCTGGCGAGGGTAACCTGTTTTTTTTTTAATTTTGCCTGCTTTGGAATGAGCTTATAAAATACTGATCTCATCCTTGTCGCCAGTTGATGTGGACCGGTAATGGGACCACGAAATGATAACTCGAAACACGGTGGTATGCTTAACAACATATATTAAGTCAAAAATAGATACAAAAGAAAAGAGTAAATATAAGCTTGGCTTACTAATGACAGACAGACAGACTATACTGAGCTGAACTGAAGACACGAGAGTGATTAACTCTCAGTTAATATACTGGTAGGAAGAGTCCATAGTTAAGTGGGTAACACCCAACAACACTACCAAACAAACGTTCATACATACTTACATACAGACGCATAAACTCTTTCCAACAAAATACTACTATAAACATTTCTATAACTCTTGATACCCTTAACTTTCTAATTGAACAGTAATTTCTACCAATTCTTGTTATTCTTTTCTTTTAATACAGTTCTATCTTAACGTGAAAAATGAATATTTTTATTCTTACACTATTATACACAAATCCACATATTCCAACTTGCTGTCCACCTTCTGATGATGAAAGCAAATAAATTTGTAATCTGTAGGGAGTTCGGTTATGTATGACACAAGGCCGGATCAAGAAACATTAACAATCTCCCTAAACCTACAATGCTCTTTTTCTTACAAACGGTGCCCAACTGACTCCACTATACTGTTCAGGCGGCAAAATCAAAAACGAGCAACGAGTATGTGCAAAATAAAATATATAAAATGGGGACAAGTTACACATTGTACACTGTATATTGTTTATTGTACAAGGCAAAGTACAAAAGCAGATATTTTGCTACATGATTCTGAAATAACAAAAACAATTAAAAATCAGTCGATTGACATAATATCGCTGTTGAAGACACTATTCCAAAAACGTTTATTGATTGATCGATTCGTTTTCTCTGGCTTGTCAAGAATTTGGAGGTTATTTAAAGACAGAAAATAAATTTAGATTGTGTTTCTTTTTAGACAATAACAAGCATCATAGCCCGGCGTTGCCCGTGCAACTCAAAACACGTTTTAATTAGATGATTAATGCAGCGTGTTGCGATTTCCGAACGATTGTAGTCGCCGCCTCACTTTTAAACTCAGTTATATAAAAAAATATAATTATATAAAAAATTGTTGTTTTAAAATTGTTAAAAAATTCTATTAAAAATGTATTTTCTTTTGCTTTGCGTAGACGTAAGTTAATGTTCTGTGTGACATAGTAAACAACATTGCGTTTATTTTTGTTTCATACTTACAGGGCAAAATATTTACATTTTTGTTGACAATATGAATTTCAGAAATTTTCGAAGAATATTTACAAATGTAGACATTTAATTTTAGAGGAAATGTTACATTAATGCCACACGAATTACAGATAGTTGATTTCCTGCATGAACTATTTAACGGAAAAAAAGCTTTATTTTTTTTAAATTTTATTTTTTCAAGTATGAAATATTCAATCTGAAAAGAAAAAGACTTAAATAATTGAATTGTTTCAGAATTACGGGGTAGAATATTTACAATTTTTGTTGACTAAATGAATTTCAGAAATTTTTGAAGATTATTTAAAAATGTGGACATTTAATTTTAGAAAAAGTTACATTAATGCCACACAAATTACAGACAGTTGATTTCCTTCATGAAATATATAACGAAAAAAAAGTTTTATTATTTTTTAAATTTTATTTACTGAAGTATGAAATATTAAATGTAAAAAAAAGACTTAAATAATTAAATTTACCATTGGCACATTTTTTTACGTCTACGGCTAAATCGTGTTGAATACACTGGTTCCCATCCGATCACCAAAGTTAAGAAACATCGAGCCTGGTCAGTACTTAATGGGTGACCATTTGGATAATACCAAGGTGCTGTAAACTTGAGGACCAAGAATGGTCCACTGGTCCTCCAGATTTGGGGGTTGGATGCAGGGCTAACAACCCTGCCCCGTAAAAAACAGTTTGTTACAGCAACAAAAAGTTGCTGCCCTATGCACCATCTGGGTGTGATGGATAAATTATGATGATATTTTGTACATATTTTGTTTTTGTTTGAAAAAACACTTTTATTTTTAATATGTTTTTTGTTTCAAGTTTACGGGGGAAAATATTCACATTTTCTTGTTGACAAAATGAATTTTTAAAACGTCGGAATAAAAATTAAATATAAAGGCTCATTTTTTTAGTCGCGTTTAACACGTGTGATTTGATTTCTGTGAAGTAATCTCGCAACCATCTTAGATCTTAGATGTTTTACGGAGCAAATGTAAACAATCAGCTCCATTGACAAAAAGTGTGAAAGGGAAGATTTTGAAGTTTAACTCAAAAAGTATGTGTCGACCTGACTTCCCTGTAGATATGTGTCCCTATAAATTTTGAATGGTTTAGTTTAAAAATGTAGGGGTGCATAGTTTACAGTCACACACAGACTCACAGATTGCCTTTTATATATATAGATAATTTACTGATACACGTCCTATTAATTAAACAATGACTTCGGGTAGAAAAGGTTAGTTCATATATTTCCCAAGGTTATATAGCTGGAGGGAAGTAGATTGATACTTTCCCAAAAGATATTTGCGCGTGCATGATTATAATGAAGACGGCGAAACCTGAGACTCAGAGAGCCACATTCCAATTCAGAGGCGTTATACTTTACATCACTCTGACATCCCAGCGTACGGCACCGGGTATTCCCAAGTGGTCACCTGTCTACATATTGACCAGGTTCGAGGTTGCTTAACTTCGGTGTTGGTAGGAGAAACGGTGTTTCAACTTGATATGACAGTAAACAGACCTGTAAACTAACATCAAAGGTTAACATAAAGTCAAAGCTGCTAAAACATTCACTTTTAATATGATTCAGAAGCTGTTATTATTCAGGTTTTAAGAAACCAAAAGTAGTTTCAATGGTATTCAAATAAATTAGGAAGGGTCCATCGATTTTCAATTCTTGATATGATTGTGTTATGGTGCTCTATTAACTTAGGAATGGACTCTTTCTCTGTCAATAAATACTAACCCACATGACTTCCGCGGAGGGTAGTCAATAGGCAGCTGCGAGACAGTCAAGACGCAGTGTAACTATACAGTTTAGACGTACACTTCTATTTACTGACTACTAACGCCCTTACTTGTATACATGTTCTGTTGTTCTAATACATTGTTTGAACCTACCATCTGGTTTCCGTTTCTTTCTTCCTAGCCCAAACAGGCCACAACAACTTAGCAACGAAGATTTCAACACAACAGATTGGTAGGAAAATTACTAATTATGTTTCGTCTGTGCATTATCTTTGTTTGGGCCTTCATTGATTTTGATTTCTAATTAAACCCTATACGTTTTGAAAGACACAAGACATCAGAGATCATCAGTATTTGGGTATCTTCTTGTTTGTACCCTGTTCCTTCAACACATTTAATTCCATTTTTCTTTCTCTTCTTATTATTATTATTTTATTTCCTTATTCATTTTTTTTATTTTTTATTTATATTCTCTTTTTTTATTTTATTTCTTCTCTACTTTCTTCTTCGCCTCTTTAGGACTATGCAGTCTCTTATTTCACTATTTTTTTTTATTTTTCTTTCTTCATTTTTATATTGTATTCCGGTCTCTTCTTTTTCTTCTTAACACCGTTAGTCCTTTATTCTACTAATTCATTCTTTATTATTATTATTATTATTATTATTATTTTTAGAATTTCTCTTTCATTTCCTTATTCAATTTTGTCTTTCTTTCTAGCAATTTCATCTTTATTTCCTTATTTGATTCTCTCTCATTCTTCATCTACGTCTTTTTTGCTTTATTCTTTTGTTCCCATATTTTTCGATTTTGTAATTTTTTGAATACTTCCTCCTTCATTTCTATACTTTTCCTCTTTCTTCTTCTTTTTCTTTTTCACATTCTTCAATCTTTATTCTTTTATTTCGTTTATTATTATTATGTCATTTTTTCATCATATTTCGATTTCGGCTTTGGTCTCACTACCAACCAAGTCTGCGGGAGACCTAAGGCAGGTCGTGGCGTGTTGTTATGACTCCATTTCATGTTTTTCTATCTTCCCTATCATCCCTAGCATTACATAGATAAAGTTTTCCTTAGTGTGTGTGCTGTACTTAATAAGACAATTTTTTATATATCTCTTAAGCTGGGGTTTCCAGGGATTCTTTCAATGTGTTCTTTGGTCCATTTTTTATCATTCCAAGTGCACCTACTATCACTGGCACAACTCTTGTTTTCAATTTCCACATTTTTCCTATTTCAATTTCCAGGTCTTTATATTTTGACAGTTTTTCAAATTCCTTGATTGCTATGTTACAATCCGCTGGACAAGCCATATCAATTAATAGACAAGTTTTCTCTATCTGGTTTTTAACAATTATTATTATTATTATTATTATTATTATTATGTCATTGTTCATTATAAATCCAATTCTACTATGGTCGCACTACCTACCAAGTTTGCAGGAAGGTCTAAGATAGATCGTAGTGTGATGTTATGGCTGCATTTCGTGTTTTTTCATCTCTCGCTAACATCCCTAGCGTTATATAGACGAAGTTTTCCTTAGTGAGTTGGCGGTACTTAACAAGACAATTTTTTTTATATCTCTTAAGCTAGGGTTTCCAGGGATTCTTTCAACATGTTGTTTTGTTCTATATTTTATCATTCCAAGTTCACCCACTATCACTGGTACAATACTTGTTTTCAAGTTCCATATTTTTTCTATTTAAATTACCATGTATTTATATTTTGACAGGTTTTCGACTTCCTTGGTTGCTATGTTACAATCCGCTGGACAAGCCATATCAATTAATAAGCAAGTTTTTTTCTTTCTGGTTTTTAACAATAATGTCCGGTCTATTTGCTTCAATTTTTCTGTCTGTGTAGATGGTGTAATCCCATAGAATGGTGACATCTTCTATTTCTGTAACCAGTACTGGGTGATGTTCATACCAGTGTTTGTTTCCATATTTTCCATAGTGTATGCATATTGTCCAATGTAAATATTACCCCACACTATCGTGACGATTTTTATATTTATTTGGGGCGAGTACAAAACATCCTGAGATTAGATGGTCGAAAGTTTCTTGGTATTTATCACAGAACCTGCATTTTGGATCCACAATATCAAGCATAATATTTGCCTGAAATTTGCTAGTGAAAAGACATTGGTCTTGCGCAGCAAGTATAAAGCCTTCTGTTTTAGACTTTAATCGAGATGCATGTAAGAATGGTTGAGTATTAACTTTATCGATATTTGCTTTATTAGCACGTTCTGGATATTGGCCATAGTATATATATATATATATATATATATATATATATATATATATATATTCTTCACTAGAAAATAAATAACAGAGCCGTTAAAAAGTAAATACGTTGCAAGAGCTTTTATAACTGATAATAACGTTTATTAACTGGTATATATATATATATATATATATATATATATATATATATATATATATATATATATTTTAAATGACTTACACGTAGATTTTCAAGCATTTACTTTTATAAAGTGTGCTCGATACATAGTAGACCTTAATATTGGAATTGTGTTATTACAATGATTTATAAAAGCATAATATTACATAATATTATGCTTTTATAGACGATTGTAATAACAAAATTCCAATATATATATTCCCACCTGTCACAGACAGAGAAACAGCTAATCATTCTCTGATATATTTTGCTGTGTATTTGACTGCAGGAATCTTCTCCTGCTATTATATAAAGCAATTTTACTACCGCAAAGCTTAAATGTGACACATGACCGAAACTATTGAGCTCTGAGAGAGGATTGAAATAACTTCTACGCCGTAACTGATCAACCAAGGCCAGCTTGCTAACCTTTACACCACGTCTAATTGCCGACACGGGATAGAAATAGCAAGCAAATGTCTTTAATAACTACACACTGTGAGAAACGATGAATTAACTGGGACGTTTCCTTATGAATTCAAATTTCAAATTTCTTGGCGATCCATATCTTGAGGTGCACACCCGAAAACTTTCAGTTTCCTTCCGCCTCTTTAATTATTGGTGAATTTGTGTCTTTGCTTATTGTCTTTTTTGGTGTGTGTATGCGTATTTTTCTGTATTTGCATGAGTATTTGCCTGTGTGTATATGTCTTGTGTCGTTTTTTTCTCTGTGCATGTGGATTTGCCTGTGTGTATATTACGCTTGCTTGTGGCATTGTCTCTGTGTGCTTGTGTCTTTGTGTGTGTATATATCTTTGTCTGTCTTTTTGTGTATGTGTCTTTGTGCAGGTGTCTGAGTCTTTGTATCTCTTTGTCTCTGTGTGTATGACTTTGTTTCTGTGTGTACATGTCTTTGTCTGTGTGTATGTGTTTTTGTCTGTGTGTGACTTTGTCTCTGTGTGTGTATGTTTCTTTGTATGCGTGTTTCTTTTTCTCTGTATGTATGTAAGTATTTTTAAGTGTATGTGTGAGTCATGTTCTCTGTGTGTATGTGTTTTTGTCATTGTGTGTATGTGTGTACGTATATCTTTATGTAGAATAATTCCCTTCAACGTAAATTTATAACCGAGACTAAAAAGGTTAATATATTTTTGAAGTGCACAGAACACATTTCGCTGTTCTCGAATCACATACCTGGTTTCATGTCTTACTTAAGACAAGGATCTCTCAAAAACAAAGCTTTATTGCGGAAACTAAATGATTTAACATGTTCACTCAGGAAAAATATCTAACAGAGACAGATTCATATATTTAGATTGTGTTATTACAAGTGGAGAAAATCAGTCTGCAATGAAAATAAGACATGAATCCTTGACTGTTTTTCTAGTCTCAAGCACCGGCCTTTGACATCAGCAGAAGATACGTGACTATTTCTGTCTTTGAGTTTTGTCTTTCATATGTAGGTAGAAAAGTATATTTTTCCCTTCTCCCTGTTCCATCATTGGATTTAAAAGGAAGCCAGACTGAGATATGTAGCTTTGGTTGGCTACCAGTCTAGAAGGGAAAATCGTGAATAATGAAATAGATTTAGTCAGCCTATAGACACACTACTACTAAAAAGGCGACAATACATATAGTGCCCCGACGTTCCTAATGCCTCACGGACTAGTTCACTTTTACAAGAATTATCTTTTGAAAAATTATAAATCTCTCATTCTTATAGACGCTGAGCTAAATAAGATGGTAGAAGCGGTAGTCTAGACAGAGTCTTGGTTGGTAAACATTATAGAAGAAATTTTCTGTATTCAAAATCAGCAAGTTCTAGTTCGACTGCCGTAAAAAAGCCATTATTTTCTAGGAATCAATTTATGTTTCAAAAATACTATTCATTATCAAGGAACTTACATTGCAATCTAGTGATGAATAATTGACACGAATATTTAATGGCATGAATGTCCAGATAAAAATCAAAGTGAAGCTGCTTGTCGCATATTAAAACTGCGCATGCACATATGCAATTAATATTAGGATGCCCCAAAAGTTAGTAAACACTTGCAAAAAATTGAAGTTTTACTCGCCAAGTAATCTAAGGTTACCAGAAAAGACTTGCAAAAGAATTGATATTTTACTCGCAAAAACGACAAAAATTATTGCTCAAAATAAAGACCATCATTTTCCAAGACTTTCTGCCATCGATCTGCAAGCTTTCGGATCTGATCAAAATACCATTCAGCCTGCTTCGAATCAAAGAATTCTTGACACGCTTCCTCGACTTCATCAAACGTGTCAAATCGGCGGCCCTCAGAAAGTGTTGTATTGAGCGAAAAAGGCCTTAATCTGATGGAGCACAGTCAGGACTGTAGGCTGGATGTGGCAGAACCTCAACGCCGTCCTGCTCTTCAAACTTGTCTTTGGTCTTCATGGCGGTGTGTGGCTTGGCATTGTCCTGCTGCATCAAAGCACGCTTTCAGTTGATCAGAGCCGGGTACTTTTGCTTCAACTTTTCGTAGATCCGCTCAAGTTACTAACAGTAAGGTTCGGCACTGATGGCATGACCATTTGGAACCAACTCAAAATGCACGATTCCTTCAAAGTTCCACCAAACGCACAACATGACTTTCTTGCCGAATCGATCTTGTTTTGGAACCGACGGTGTCTCTTGACCTTTCTGAACCCATCGCTTGTCCCGATTGCGCTAGACCAGAAAGACCCATTCCTCGTCGGATGTCACAATGCGCTTCCAGAAATGATCTTGCAATGGATTGGTGAGCAATTGACGGCAGATTTCACCTCGTCTGTTGTATTGTGCTTCGGTGAGTTCGTGCGGATCTTGGCGCGACTTTTGTGAACAAAATAAACTTGCTTCAAAGGTCGGTAAATTGTCGATTTACCAACTCCAAGCTCATCAGCCAATTCTCGAGTGCTCGATGAAGGCGCAGTGTCCAACCCGGTTTGCAAGTCTCCATCATCCAACTTTAACGGCTGTCCCGAACGATGCTTATATTCAAGACTCATGTCGCCAGAATCGAAACGCTTGTACCACTGTGAGATCGCCGCATATGCAATTGTTTCCCTCCCCTTCGGCAGCACAAATCTCTTCTGCAGCTTTTCTGGTTGAAAGACCTCGCTTCCAGCAGTAACGAATCAAACCTCACAGCTCGAATTTATCAACTGCCATCTGGAATACAAAGGTGAAGATCGTTATAACAATACAAATGCAAAATTGCATAAAAATTCAATTTTTTGCAACTTTTGGGACAACCTAATACTACGCTGCGCTAAGAAGCGGTCAAAACAAGATGCTATAGCAAGATGCGATCGAAGAATATGTTACACCAAAAAACGGTCAGAACACTAGGCTACGGGAATGCGATGGGAACACGATCCTAAGCCAAGATGCGATATGAAAACTATGCTAGGCTAAGGTGCGTTGGGAAAATTATGCTACGCCAACATGCAATCGGAAATCAGTGTTGCGCCAAGGTGCGATAAGAAAAATATACAAACTGACATGGGGTAAGAAAACTATGGTGCACCATAATGCGATGGGTAAAAATATGTTGTGTCAAAATGCGTTAGGACCAATATAATGCTCCAAGTTTCGGTAAAAACACTAGCCTACACCAACATGCTAAGGAACATTGTGCCAAGATGCAATAGAAAAACTATGCTTCATCAAGAGGCGATTTGAAAATTATGAATTACCTCTATGCGGTGTGAAAACTATGATACAACATGATGCTATATGGAAACCATGTCAAGCCAAAATCCAGTAAAAACTCTATCCTACGTCAAGACGTGACCGGAAAACTATGCTACATAAAATGCAGTGGGAACACTAGGCTACCCAAAGATGTGATGAGAAAAGTATTCACCTCTCAGGTGCGATTAGAAAATTATGTTACGTCAACATACGATGGAAAATTTATGTTATAACAAAATGCAATTGTAAGACTATGCTGCACCAAGATGCGATAAGAAAATAATGCTACGCCGATAAGCGGTGGAAAAAGTATGCTGCACAAAGATTCGGTGGGAAAAGTATTTTGCACCAAAATGCGTTGGTAACAATATATTATGCCAAGGTTGTGTTAAGAACATTAGGCTAAAAGCAAAATGCCCTGGGAACACGATGCTAAGCCGATAATGCGAGGGAAAACAGTGCTATGCCAAGATGCGATAGGAAAAAATGCTACGCCAAGACTAGGTTGAAAACTACGCTATACCGAAATGCGATAAGTATACTACGCTGGATGTGCGTTGTTGTGCAGCGGATACCGACTCAGAACGGCAAATTGGGGTGCCGAGTTCGAATTCGGGTTGAATTTCTTACATTCCCTTATGCACAAATACCCTTGGGAAAGGTATTAATCCGTTTCTTCCCTTCAGTTATGGGTTAAACGATAGGACAGATTGGGTTCTATAGCCTTGGTCGGCAACCAGTCTCCCGCAGAAAGCAATGGCAACCTACTGCGGGATAATCTTCTTCCCAGTCAGTCATGTCTGTTTCGGGATATGATCGCCCAAGCGCGTATCACGTATGGTACTTAACTGACTGATAGTACACTGATGCTACGACGAAATGTGATGAAAAAATAAGCTTCGCTAAGATATGATTAGAAAAATATGCTACGCCAAAATGCTGTGGAACACTATGCTACGCCAAGATGCCATGAAAAAAATTTTAGGAACGTCAATATTCTATGGGAACACTATTTTACTCCAAGATGCTATGGAAAAACTAAGGAACGTCAATATTCTATGGGAACGCTATTCTACTCCAAGCTGCTATGGAAAAACTTAGGAACGTCAATATGCTATGGGAACACTATACTACTCCAAGATGCTATGGAAAAACTAAGGAACGTCAATATGCTCTGGGGACACTATGCTACTCCAAGATGCTATGGAAAAACTAAGGAACGTCAATATGCTATGGGAACACTATGCTACTCCAAGATGCGGTGAAAACTTTGTGTTACGCCAAGATGCGGTGAGAAATCTTGGCTACGCCAAGATGCGATTAAAAATTGATGCCACACAAAGATGTGATGGAAAAACGCCAAAATTCGGTGCGTATATTATCTTACCCCAAAATACGAGGGGTACACTACGCTACGCCAAAATGCGATGGAATATTATGCTAAGATGTGTTGAGAAATTTATTCTCCACCGACATGCGGTGTTAAAACTATGCTACACCAAGATGCGAACGCAAAACGGTATTACGCTAAAATGTGGTGGTAATACTATTCTACGCCAAAATGACTGTGGGAAATCTATTCTACGGCAAGATGATGTGGGAACATTATGCTATACCAAGATGCAATTGGAAAACGATTCTCAGCCAAAATGCGGTAGGAACATGCCAAGATGCGATGGGAAAACTGTGCTACATCAAGTTGTGGTGGGAATACTAGGTTAAGCCAAGATGCGATAGGACTCCATACTATGCTAAGATATGACGTGAAAACAAGATTTCTACAAGAAGCGATGGGTTCATTGTAAACACAAATTTACTCAAAGATCCGATGGGAATACCATCTTATACTAAATTTGAAAATGCTGATTTTTCCCAGTCTTAGAAGACAGTGTTCGTAATAGGGAGTAAGACAGTAATCCCAAAAATCAGGGAAAAATGTGTAATGAACATAGAACCATTTTATTTCTACAAGACTATTGTCTGAATATATTTTTATTATTCGACAGCGATTATATTTATTTACGCTTTCGGTTTATTAAAAGTTATACACGAGACTCTACTTATAGAACATATAATAGAGTAAGCCAGATGAACTTGATTTAAACGCGCATGGCAATTTATATTAAAAATCTCAAGCAAAATCAATGTTTTTTGTCAACTAGATCCAATATCTATTACCTATACTTGTAGCAAGGGATATAAATTTTGAATAACGTCCAATTTACAAGTATATACAGAGGTGTCATCTATGCCATTTTGTGGTATGTATACAATTTCAATGGCTTGAATGTGGAGCAGAATCCTTGTCACTGATTCAAATTGCAACTTTCTTTGTTACAGAATAACTAGATGTTTTGTTGAGGCTTATAAAGAAATCAACCCTTTGTGAAGCCCAGTTACTTGGCAACCATTTTGTTTCTAGCTGCCTACAAATGTGTGGCGTCACAACTTCTGAAAATGACATGTCATGCAAAAACCCTTGGATGGAACTTGACAAAACCAAATAAATCTATCTATCTACCTCATTCCATTCATTATCTATCTATCTATCTATCTATCTATCTATCTATCTATCTATCTATCTATCTATCTAAATGTAGTGAGGTATGCTGAATGGATTTGCCCCATTTTACTTCAAGTCAAATGATTAAAAATAACTCAGTCTTCGGGCAGTGCAGGGAAAACGATACAGACTGGAATAGACAATAATAATAATAATAATAATAATAAATGATGGCTTTCAAAACAGTTGAAATCTTCTAGATTTTAACGTATTTTAAAGCGGTTAGAATTTTGGTCAAGAAGGTTCACATTTCAGAAAGAGAGTGAGACTAAACTATAAATTACAAATAGTTCAATCGACTTATCTCGCAATTGACTTCAAAGTTTGTCCTAATCCTGCTAATCAGATTTAGAAACCTCTAGAAATCTACTGAATTATCATCAGATAACAAGTTTATTTAATAAACACTAAACCAACATTGAAATTTTCATATTTCAAATTTTTATTATACAAAAATCGGTAAATAATATTACAAAGGTTAAATATTCTTAAGAAGTATAACAGCTTTTTCTCATTATATATATATATATATATATACATATATATATATATATACAACAGTTTATATCTATCTACTTGTCTAAGTCGGTTTATCTCTATCTATATATGAGTGTCCATATCTATCAATCTACATCTGTTCATAGCTATTTATGTATGCATCAATTTATCTCTATTCATATCTATCTTCCTTAGTATCTACGTCTGTCCATATCTATCTATGACCTTGAACCAAGTAAATTAATTTATAAGTCTTTTTAAGGACGTTTACTTTAGATAACATATATATATATATATATATATATATATATATATATATATAGATAGATAGATAGATAGATAGATAGATAGATAGATAGGTGTGAGTGTGTAAACCTGGCTTTCAAGCTCTTGTGATCGTCAGACAAATCACCTTTTGAACTTTAAATTCTCCCATAGAGGCTTGACGTGCGGGAGTCAAACCGTTCGTTTCGTTTTATATTGTTTATAATATCATGTAATATATAACAAACAGGGATAGTCAATGGGGTTCAATTTTGCATTATTGTCATTCAGTAAGATATGAATTCATTTCTTCTCCTCCAGCTAAATGATAAATGGTTGTATGGTCAAGGCTTTCTAACCTTTTGTGATAAATACACTAGGAAAACAATTAAATTTGTACTGGAAATAAAATTTTAACCATTTCCCTCTCTTTTCGAAATTCACGGATATTCAGGTTAAAATAAATACGAATCAATATAAAGATATGGTCACCTCATTTCTGAAAGTTCACATGATTAAAATATTCAGTAATTCTAATTATCTTTTAGAATAATTAAATTACTCCGAGGAAGAGAATTTCTCATTCGTTAAAGACGTTTAGTTTAGAGTACATTTTAGTGACAACTATTTCATGTGTGATATGTACCCTTTTATATGGCAATAAAAGTTGGACACAGTGGACGAGGAGAAAACCTGAATGTAGCAGGAATGTGGTGCTACAGATAGACATTAAATTTCCATTGACGAATTAAGTATGCAATAAGAATATCTTAGAAAATATGTCAACGGAAATAACTCAAAAATGAAAGCTGAAATTCCTTGGATACATAATGAGGAAGGATGGCTTTGAAAATCTGACCTTCGCGGGGTATATTGAGGTCATGCGAGATAAGAAGAAGAAGCGAGTCAATTACCTGATGCGGTTGTGTGAATGGATGTTAGAACGAGAGGTAGGGACCTTCATTTATTGCCACATTGTAGAGAGCCATGCTCACTTATGACTTAAAACAATGTAGGACTTAGAAGAACAACCTGCAGCCGTGGCTCTTTTAGCTGACAAAAATATCATATGAAAACAATATCATATAAAAATATAATTTGTAATTCATAACTTTAAATGCAATGCCCGTTGCAGTCCATAAATTCTGTATAATCGATGTCGAATTGATCACCCATATGTATTGAAATCTACCGTCTTTTCTTTTACAGACATGATATCTGCACTCTATCTCTAACCATCTTTGTGCCACTACAGAGGGCTAGGTTTTGTCTTAAGAGTTTAATTCTCTTAGACTCTATGGCATCTGTGACTATATAGCTGAGTTTTCTTTGCTCGTTAACCTATAGTTTTGTAAGAATTAATAGTTATGTTTTGTCTTCATATATTTTAGCAAAGGCCTTTGATTGGCAAATCATCATTAAATCATTTTTAAGCAATCATCATCACTATCACTTAAGTTGGTCACTTTGCAAGGCAGTAAAGCCACTAAGATACAATGGGTTGCTGGGTAAGGGAAAATTAGGAACAGATAGATTAATAATGAACAGAAAGAGAAATGAGTTCTTTGGAGGAGAGTAGATAGCGATTGATATTGATGTAATGAATAGATAATGAATATGAATACACCTTGGTTCCGCCTCACTGGAATATGAATGGATAGTTCCAGCCATAAATGTAAACTAAGGTGAGGATATCTAGAGATATTTGACTAAAGATCTACGATTGTTGATCTACGTGTATTGACTACGCTTACGGTCTCAGGATACTGCATACGACGGGTACCGTGC
Organism: Ascarosepion bandense; assembly: GCA_037127315.1. NCBI lineage: Eukaryota > Metazoa > Mollusca > Cephalopoda > Sepiida > Sepiidae > Ascarosepion > Ascarosepion bandense. Next base: position 2,983,051 of record JBBBDQ010000511.1, read on the forward strand.
ATTACGTCTACTTACAAGATTGTTCTACCCGGTTACTTTTGCCTTAAACCCACAACTACCTCGAATGATATATATATATATATATATATATATATATATATATATATATATATCCCTTTCCGGGACATATCAGATATTGAGTTTTGTTGTATTTCGTGAAATAAAGAGATACACAGAGAAATGTTGCTAAACTACTTTATTAACAGAGTGGTACAACCAAGATGTATATACAATATTTACAGTCTTTCGCACTAGTAGATGTAACTTTCCGAAGTCCTTGATAATGACAACACCCACCGTCTTTTTTACATCCAGGCGACCAGATGTCACATGGTACGAGGCAAGACACAATAAGTTGGCTAGAAAGCATGTAGCGGAATGTGCGAGAGAAAAGATCTAACATAGAACTTACAGATGCATCTAGCCAGCTTAACTGCACATTGATGAGATCCCGATGCCAGTCCAGTAATACGATTAAATTTTTAAATGCCTAGGTACCATATCGAAGAGCTTATCCGAACAATTAACCCTAAGATCACTGGCAGGCAGTCGAGCAGCTGATCCGCTATAAATCTCGGCTGCGTACCAGTAACTAATCTTCTTTTAGTCCACATTATCAGTTGGTCTTGAACATGACGGTAAACTGCATCCTGCAGCAAGGCCTCTGATTGGGAGGTTGTGAGGAGCATGGAACCACCTCTTAATTGCTGTTGTTCTCAGATGCACCCCGGCCCGGAGTGGTAGCACCAGTTAGTGTCCCAGATATTGGGCAAATAGTTAACCCCCTAAACTGGGACAAAATAATATGAAATTATAAAAATACACTTTTATAGTCATATATACATAAAAATTGACTTTTATAGAAAAATATACATTTTTGAAAGAAAAATATTACGAACAATACATTTTTGAAGGAAAAATATTACCAACACCACATTTTTAAAGAAAAAATTATTAATATAACACATTTTGGAAGAAAAATAAATTTTCAGCAAAACATTTTTGAATACAAAACTAGAAGACATTTTCAGTTTTCTAACATAAGAAGAATAAAAACAAAAAAAAATTCATTAAAATCTGACTAAATTAATCTTCTCAGTATAACCGAGATTAAACTATCGCCCGGTTCACACTCCACACACGTCTATTGAACAGGTGAAGATTCTCATCCCTTGTTCCCTGTTTATGATGTGGTTTCCGGCTTTTTCTTTTCCAATCTTTTCCCTCTTACGTAGCCCCCTGCGCATCCGTGGCGTTACCGCCTTGCTTGGGGTGATATGATTAAAAAAAAAATTAAAAAATACTTTAAATCCCCACTATTTTGTCATTAGATAAACCGCAAAGATTGATATGCTATTAAACAAAACTCAATCTCAAACATTATCAGTTCCTTTCTATCTTTATCTGAAGGTTTTTCTTTTTCCTTAGTTGATGCCTTGTAGCATGACAGAGAAAAGACTGTTTGCTCTTATGACTTGTCCATTACATCTAAATTTCCTGTTCTTTACGGGGTTATAAGGTCCCAAGCGGACCTGTTTCTTGTCTGAGTCATTGTCTTGGTTTTGTAGCATCTCATTTTTAATGTTTGGTTATTTCGGTGAAATTCCACTATTAATGTTCCTGATTCACAGTCGCAGCGAAAGATCAAGACAAACAATGCACGCAACTGTCTGATTTTTTATTCTAGATAGATGTTCATCTCTTTCAAGGTAATTCATTGTTTCTCTTGAAATTGCGCTATACTTAAAATTATATTCAGGAGTACAGTTCAATGATGATTGACTCAAGGTATTTGAATTAAATCAGTACTTTAAGTTCATAGCTATCACTTTTTATTTTCGTTGAAAGTGATTTCTATTTTTTTAACGTTGTAATAAATAATTTTAGAGGCATGGTGGAGTAATGGATAGTAGCTCGGATTGAGGAATCTGAGAGACAAGGTTCGAATTCCAGTCTTTACGTGCAAATACCCTTGTTAAACGTATGAACGAATTTCTTCTACCCACGCCCCAGTTATGGAAAAATAAAAGGAAAGACCAGATTCTATAGCCTTTGAGGGCAACCGGTCCTAAAGAAGACTCTGATTTCAAAATTAATTTGGAGAGAGTTAATATAGGTACGGCTTGTGTTAATAGACAGGACAGCTTTGGTTGGCAACCAGACTACTGTAGAAAGAACTATCAATCTACTGCGGGAATATCTCCAAGTGTTCTCTTCTAGTATGTCTTGAGCCAGTATGAAAGAGTAGGCTGCAAATATTAACATAGAATATCTCGTGTCGATGCGCAATCTGCAAAAAAGAATGATGATATCATTCTTACAAAAATGGTGTTTTAGGATTTTGTCTTCTGAAATGTTTAAGGATTGACGCAACCTAATTCCCGAAAATAAATTATGTAGGGAAATTCATTTAGTATAAAAAAAAAAGAGGTGCGCCTGGGTGTTTGTGTTTTGCTGCAGGTCAGTCAGTTACGTGCCACATGTGATACACGCTTGGGCGATCATGTCTCGAAAGAGACATGACTGACTGGGTAGAAGATTTTTTTAAAAAAAAGAAAGAAAGCCTTAAATATTTCTTCCTTTCAAAATCCATTAAATATAGAAAAATATTTTTTTCTGTCGAACCTTAACTTTAGAATCTATTTACGGTCATAAAGAATTTTTCATCTCAAAATTCGTACTACCCTTTTTAACTTCAATATTCTTTTACGTATGGTTTTCCTTAAAATCTGAAGTGGAATCGGCAAGGGCCAAACTGATTAGAAACAAAACAGCTAGATCCGGTAGCTTTATAAGAGTTGCTGACAACTTTAGATTATTTCGACATAGAGAAAATTACAGAAATAATAAACGAAATCTATAATAGTAGAAAAATGCTTTCCGTCCTAAGCAAACCGATTTTTATAGCACAACATAAGAAGCAAGAAGCAAGCGACTGTGAATGCCACCGAACAATCAATTTAATGTGTCACATAACAAAACTCATCATCTGAATCCTGATGACTAGAGCAGAATCAGATCAGAGATTGGACAAGAACAGTGCTTTTTTGTCAAGGACACTGGCACAAAGAACGCGACATTTATGCTTAGAACGCTATCAGAAAAGGCAATATAAGTCAAGAAAAGGTTTTACCTGTGTTTTATAGACTACACAAAGACGTTCGACAAAGTACGAGAGAAAAAATTGCTAAAAAGGCCAAGCAACTTTGACATATTTCAGAAATACATCAGGATAACCAAGAACATCTACAGGCAGCAGACAGCCTGCATACGGCAAAAAAAGAATTCTGTAGATATACAAATATAGAAAGGGACATAAAACAAGGATGTGTCTTTTCACCGGATCTGTTCAAATTGTACAGAGAGAATATTCTGAGGTTCCTAGAAGTCATACCAAACTTTGTCATCGGCGGCCACAGTCTGAACAATTTAAGATACGCAGGTGATGCAGTGCTGATAACAGTCACGGAGAGGAAACGGCAAAACCCCCGACAGAAAGTAGCTGAAAAAAGCGGGAAAAAAGGACTACATATAAACTACAAGAAAACCGAATACATGGTCCTCAGCAAACAGAGGAGCCCAAAATGCCAACTACAGGTGGGGGATAGGAAAATCAAGCAGGTACAGAAATTTAAATGCCTAGGAAGTATTCTAATAGAAGACGGAAAATGCGACACAGATATCTGTAGGCGAATTCGGATAGCCAATGATACATCCCAGAGTAGTCAGACACAGGAAAATTTTGCTAGAAAAAAGAAGAGTGTACTGGACTGCTATGTGATGTCTTTCTTTCAATATGGCAATGAATGCTGGACACTCTTATTAAAAAAAAAAACGAAAAAACATGAAGCAGCTAAAAATCTGGTCCTACAGAAACATGCTGCGAATATCATGAACCGAGCATGTGAGCAATGGTGAGGCTTTGGAAAAAATGGAAACAAAAAAGACAAATAATGAACAACGCAGTTAAAGTTTTTGGAACATATAATGAAGAAAAAGGGATTGAAGAATCTGTTACTCAGAGGTCAGATAGAGAGAAAGAGGCAGGGAAAACAGCGTGTAACCTGCTTGAGTGGTCTGGGCAAGTGGATAACAGAGTGGGTTTTTGTTGGGGGTAACAAAAAAGTGTGCAAAAAGCAACCAAATTTAGGGAGGCGTAGAAAGGCATGGTCGCCTACGTCTTGAAATGACACGGTACAAAGTAGTAGTAAAATCTCTTAATTACATGGGCAATCACAGCTCCCAGCAAGTTTCTTTCCCTTGCGGTACTTAGCAACTTTTGTCCTTCTTCCATCAACCTATCCGCCATCCATTCCCGTTGCCACCCACTATCTCACTTGTCCTTGATATGCCCAGTGAGTCCTATTTCATCTTTATACAACCATGAAATTTTAGCTGCTTCTTTCTTATTCTGATTCAGTCATTTAATTCCCATAAGTGAAACACGCTTGGGAAATCATGTCTCTTTTGAGACATAACTGACAAAGCAGATGATTTTTCTGTATACTATTACTTTCTGTGCTAGACTGGTTGTCAACCAAGTTTATTGAACCCAATCTGTCCTGCTATTCAACCGATAGCTGGAGAGAGAAGAGACGGATATAATGAGTATAAATGTCCTTCTATATTTGTTTATATTTCTGAAATGAGGTAGTATTTACAGTAATTACATTATTCGGAATATTTTCGTCATCTTTGTTGCCATTTGTACGACGTTTCGTCCGTGATACATTCCGGGTTTCTTCAGGAGATATTACATTTGTAATAAAGGGTTTGGTTCTAAATTCCTAGCACCTGAAGAAGGCCGGTGCGTACAACGGCCGAAACGTCTTAGAAATGGCAACAAAGATGAGGACAATAGTCCGAATAATGTAAATACTGTGTCCTTTTATGCTTCATTTATTAAGATTTCTTCCTTAGTTGCATGCTCAGGCAATGCAATTCTCAGCATTGTTCCGTAGAAGCAGATATCTGTTACTTCCTGTTTCCTTTTGATTTCCAGAATTCTCTTACATACAAGAGTTTTAATTTTACATAGCACTGCAGTTCTTTTTTTATTTTTTCTAGCTGAATCGTTCCTCTTCTGAATATTATATATGTAACACTGACCGGACGGAGTAATTACATTAGTGGTATTATTAATTGTTGCAGATAAGACTGAAAAAATTGTGTTGGTCCGTATTATTAATTTTTATAAATCGAAAAGAACCAACTAAAAAAAATTGTTCTAATATGAACGCCGGTAATTAAATTTATTACGAACAGAGGAAGGTAAGGGGTCGCAAAACCCAAAGCCGAGAGATATGAAAGAAATTATATTTTGTGGGTGTGTTATTTGATAAACAGCCGAGTCAAAGAAGGTTAGTTTTCACGATTGGAAAATGTTGGAGTAAGAGCAATACAATTGATGTCGGAACAAAAACGCTGCAGATAAAGATAAAAGAATTATAAACAAACCAAGTTTTTACTTGTCAGGAAGGATTGCTACCAATGAACAAAATATTTGATAAGTGGAATCAAAATTTCCAAACCCGACGTATCCTGTAGATTGAAGAAGATTTTTTAAACAAAACATAGTTTTAAATTTTCAGAAAAAATCGTCCCAAATAAAAAGAAAATATGTGATGAGAGCAAAAAGTTAAATTCCATGAGAATAAAATAAAATTTAAATTTAGTTGGAAAAAATTATATAACATAAAAACTAGATTATGTTTTTTCGGCATCAAAAAAGAAATGATTTCACCAACCAACATGCTGCTTCATTGGATGAACCGGAGGAAAAGAACAGAGAGAAACGTGGCGAGAGTGATTTCATTGGCCAGAGATTAAATTTGAGTGGACCACGAGTAGTTGCGCCGAGCTGAAGCATAGAAATCAAATCACCACCACCGCAGCTGCCCAACACACGCACAAAGACCAACCTTCGGTAGTTTCCTTAAAGCTTCGGTGAGTAGCGAACAAAGGCATTTTTGAATCGTCACAAACTTGAAAACTACGATTGGAATGAACTGACATTACCAACCAAAAATTCTAATTAATGTTAAGACGACAAGCGCTTCTCTTTGACGAAACTTCCGCTCCGTTGTGGGTTAAAGAGAGATAAGGGGACTGGTGATTGTTATATTCTATTGTTTGTTTGTTTTCTTTTGTTTGTATATAAGGACTTTTTCCGCAACTTATTTGGGCGTCATTCAATTTATTTTTGGTACCGTTTTCATTATCTCAAATGTGCGCGCGCGACCAGTCTGGTTCAAGTTGCTGAAGAGTCAGACAGCAAGATTTCAGCGTGACTTCCTGCAGATCAACATTCACAACGTGGGCAGGGAAAAACACCGTTGTAATAGTTGGCTGGAAGACCAGCTGCTGAATCGAAGCCATAAACTACCAGGCGGTGAGCGTCCGTTCACATTCTGTTAGCTTTTCGAATGCATCATTTGCTAATGTAATTTCCCTTCAGGTTTCGATGTCACGTTCCACCCGCTTCTACTAATTAAAAACTTTCTAGATATTTAAAATTTCACATTTGCTTTAATTTTGGTGTCTCCAATTCCCTGTATGGATATTTGGCAATTTTTTTCTCAAATTTTTATGTCTACACTCTCCACTAATTTATTTTGAACACCTCGACATAATGTAATGATTTGCAAACTTGTGTCTAAAACCTATTACAAGTGAGTAGTATGTTCGATCTTCAATCGATATCTCATACTTTCGGTCCTGTGCCACATCTTAGACTATTGTTTTTAATTTAATCACTGTCCTTGACTCGTGTCGAGATCTCATCATTTTCCAGTTAAGCTGGCTAGATGTAGCCGTAAGTTCTTTACTAACAGCATTTTCTCACGCAGTTTCCAGCCAACGTTAATCTTAATATCAATTACTAACTAGTCTCCTCTTGATAACTATGGTCTCTCCTGGCTTATTATTAATCTTTCTGTTCCTTATTCTTCCACCAAGCAACGCATCGTGTTTTAGCGGCTTTACTGCCTTGCTTGGAGTTAAATCAATTTAAATACTTAACGCCTAAAATTTAATTTATTAAAATAAAAATTGAAGTACAGATTACTGAAACAAACGAATCCTCCTCGGACATACCCTGTCCTCAGACCTCAAATGGAACCACTATATTGAATCCATAGCAAAATCTACTGCTAAGAAGATTGGGTCACTATGTCGATCCAGGGTGTTTTTTTCCACCTGAATCCATCCTGCATATATACAAGTCAACCATCCGTCCGTGCATGGAGCACTGCTGCCATTTATGGTCAGGTGCCCCTGCCGTTCTCCTCAGTGTTCTTGACAAGCTCCAAAAGAGAGTCTGTAATGTGATAGGTACTGATCTGGCGACTCGACTGCAGCCACTTCCCTATCGTCGAATTGTGGCCTCACTTTGTCTCTTCTATAAATACTTTCATGGCTTCTGCTCGGATGAGCTTAAGTCACTGATGCCTCCTCAACAGGTGTTTACTCGTGCAACCAGACTGGCAACTGGGTCCCACCCATTCACAGTCAGGTTAGCCAAATGCAGACGACAATTCTGCTCCTGCAGCTTCCTCTCTCGCACTTCCCGCCTGTGGAACTCGCTCCCGTATTCTTGCTTTCCTGACGGCTACAACCTCCAGAAATTTAAATGCAAAGTCAATACTCATCTACTAACCACTGGCCTCTAGCTCTCTCCTCTCCCCTGTATAACCTTCCCTTTCTCTCCACGTATGTATCTGTCATCGCACCTGCTTTCTCAGCTTTCTATTGTTCCTTTCTAACTAGTTTGTACTCCTCACTCTTTTCTAATTAATCTTTTTACATTTATGTAACCCCCTGCACATCAGTGGCGTTTCCGCCTTGCTCGGGGTGAAATGATTAAAAAGAATGTAAGTTTTAGGATTCATTTAAAATATCATAAGCCATATTCATATGTGGGATAATATAGGCTGCAGCCCAGCAGCCCCAAGATTAGTGCAATTCCCATCAGCCTCTGCTATTGGGCCCCTGATAAAAATTAAAAAAAAACAGATATGAGCGTAGGATATGTGTGTATTTTCAGATTTAATGGAGCACCTAATTTGAAACAATTTACACAAATTTCACCCTCCTAGATAATGTAGCTCAACCTAAAACTATTATATTTTTCATAGACACAGGGAGGGAAACATTTACTTAATCCGGAGGTCACAAACCTTTATTTTGCCCAGGAGTCACTTAAGGCCTAAATCAGACATGACTATACCACTTAGTTTTCAGGCAATTTAAGAACTAAAGATTTTAACACGTAAAAAGTGTTAGATTGCTATGTGATATCTATCCTTCTGGATAGCAGTGAATTTTTGAAGATCTCCTCAAGCATAAAGTAAAGGCTCAATGCAGCAGAAATGTGGTTCTGCAGAAGGATGCTAAGGATACCATCGATGAATACACGAGAAACGGTTGAGATATTGCAGAATATGCAAACGAGAAGAAAACTCATACATTAGATCAGGAAGAAACAGCTGAGGTCCCTGGGTCACATAATGAGGAAGGCGGACATAGCGAACATAATACTCACAGGACGGATAGAATGAAAGAAAGACCGGGGAAAGCAGTACGAGACATATTTAATAGGATTGAACAAATGAATGGTGGAGCGGGGTTTGGGAGAGATACAAAGAGGAAAATATTGAGAGCGACAAGAAACATATCCAAGTGAACGTCCATGATCGTCTACGTGCTGAAGGAACATGGCACATGAAGAAAATACTTTAAATGAATCCTACTTTGCTTTTCACTTTATATAATTTCTAAGATTGCATATTGTAAGTACTTGCAAATGATAATCATCACAAAGATTAATTAGTAATGTTTATTAACACACTGTATTGTAAGTTGCAGCCTTGTTCCTGATGATTTATTTGTTCACCCTGCAACCCAATTCTCAAAGATGCAACGTTGCAAGCCTCTCGTTAATTGCTATTTTCATGGGAAGTTTTCTGACCAATTAAATTCCTTAGTTCCATCAGTTGAAAACCATTAAAGCTAAGACTCGGCTCGTCATGTACACGAGAGAAAACATACCTCATTCCTCTCGTATAACATTCGTAAATAAGTGCTGTTCCGGATAGCTTCATCCCAAGAGCAGCCACTCTGTAGAAGAAACACCGGAAAAGAATATCTTCTCTACCACTGCAATCAGCCTCTTCGGGTTCAGGATCAACCGTTATCTCTTCTAAATAAATAGTAATTCTTGCCTTCTCTTTTTAAGTCGATAAAACGACCTCATTCAGTAATACTCTAGCATGGATTGAATTTGGACGCTCTAATGTGCAAATGGATGTGCGTTGTGGTGCAGTAGATATCGACTTGAAATGACAAATCTGGGAGCCGAGTTCGAATTCCAATTGAATTCGTTGCATTCACTTATTCAGAAATACTCTTGGGAAGGGTATTGATCAGTCTCTTTTCTCCAGTTATGGGTTAAATAATAGAACAGATTGGATTCTATAGCCTTGGCTGGCAACCAGTCTACCGCAGAAAGCAATGGCAACCAACTGCGGAATAAAATTCTGCCCAGTCAGTCATATATTTTTCGAGATATTATCGCTTAAGCGTGTATCACGTATGGCACTTAATTGATTGTTCAAATGAATGTGCGTTGTGGTGCAGTGGATAGCGATTCGGAACGACAAAACGGGAAGCCGAGTTCAAATTCTAATTGAATTCGTTGCATTCAGTTACGCACAAATAACCTTGCGAAAGGTTTTGATCCGTCTTTCCCCTCCAGTTATTGGTAAAATACTAGGACACATTGGATTCTATAACCTTGGCTGGCAACCAGTCTACCGCAGAAAGCAATGGCAACCAACTGCGGGATAATTTTCTGCCCAGTCAGTCATGTCTCTTTCGAGACATGATCGTCCAAAGCGTGTATCACGTATGGCGCTTAACTGACTGACTGATTGTGCGAATAGATTTAAAATACTGCTAAACGTAATGATGACGACGGAGATTAGCCAAGGAATTATTTGTGTTTTTTTTCTTGAGTATCAGTTTCTTTAAATTAGAAACTAAGGAACGAAAACTACTTGACATCTCTGTTAATTAAGTAGTTAATTAGCAATTAAGAAAATGTGAACAGCTCATGAAGATTTCAACCCTGAGATTCCGAGTTCAAATATATTTGCCACCGAGGCGAATAACGGCTTGAGTGTTTGACCCAAGCTGCGTGAGCGGAATTGGGTAAACAGTCGATGATTCTCTTAGCACGAAGTAACAAGTCTCCTATGGTTTGGGTGTACTATTTTTATTCTTTAATGGATCACGCCAGACTGTTTTTTTCTTTTTAAGTATAATTTATATTCTCTTAGTGTAGTTGCAGTAGATTTGGCGGATTTCGTTGTATATGTGTTATTAAAACATGCTTTAACATGGCTCTGCACTAATGACTGTCTATCCACCCTTTCTCGCATCTACTGAAAATAGTACCAGCCCTTATTGACTAAATCTAAAGTTATTAATAATTTGTTAATTTAAATTCATTTATAGTTTCTCCAAAACTTGGGGACTAAATGGATTTGAAATTTATCAGCTTTCTAATTTAGGGCATTTCGACAGTGTTGCGCTACTAAAAGTTACGCCTGATCGTGCCATTTTTAATCAATATGTCGAAGTTCTAAACTACTTCAAAGAAAGGTTTAAGAAGAACAACTCCATTAAACTGGACAGGGAAATACGGCTAATAGGCTTGAAAAAACTATTTTATTAAAAAAAGACTGTTTTAAGAAAACAAATGATATAAATTTTATCTGAAAGTAGGCCCGTTTGCTCGTTCAATGAGTTCTAAATGTTTCCTTATAATGAAACGGTTATTATTTTGTATACTATATCCATATCTACGACGAAATTCATATTTACGCGTTAGACAAATGGTATATATGTCTAACCCGTAAATAAGAATGTTTGTCGTACATAGAGTTTCCAACATATATCTTGGATATTCGCATGCATTTTTGCCTTTGTGATATATGTCGCTTTGAAAGCATACATTAAACTTCAAACATTTCTAAACCGTGTTTTATTACGTCTTACAACAGAAGAATAGATGTTTTTTTTAGCAAAATATTTTTAATTAACTTCTATGTAGCCTCCATAAATTAATATTTTCATGTATGGAATTGGTTTTTCAAAGAATTGTTTGGTTTAGTTAATGTAAAATTATGAAGTAGACATCTTTAAAAAATTGTGATATTAAAAAAAATATCCTTGAGTCAAGGAGGAAGTGTAGTTATTGTTAAGCGATGTAAAATTATCAAGCCGAGTTCAAAATCTATCCTAAAATACCGTCTTCAATTTCGCCTAAGTGCCTTTAGTAAAGGCATTAATAATTTGAATTATCATTTCCGTAACCCTAACGAAGGGTTAGACGGATCTTTCTAGATTTGGACGGCAACCTCTGCGCATAAAAGACAATCTTGCATTTAAGAACCTGAAAAATGAAAAGAGAAACACCTCAATGATTTTTCATGTCAATCCACGACAATAAAATGCAAGTGCTTTATTCTATGATTACCTACGTCCTGGAAGAGATATGTGAAGATATGTACCTGTAGACTACCATGTGGAAGTTAGGAACACTTTCCCTAACAGGTCTGTTGTTTCCGCTACGTCTTCCTTAGCAAGTAGATTTTTATATGAAATGGAGCTGCTAGACCAGTGTTTCTCAACAAGTGCACTAATGCGTGCTGACAGAAGAGACAGATGTGACCATGTTATATTTACTCAAGCGCAAATAACGCGAGGAAATAAATTATTAGAATCTAAGAAGTATTTGCTGGCTTTAAATAACCTACAAAGGTTGATAAGCTGTAAATCATGGCTCCGAATTGTAGATTAGACGCTCACCTGCGCACAAGTTAAAATAATTCTTTTCTTTCTGCCTTCCAATATTCGTTGCATGTTCATATGCTATCGAAGCGTTTTGGGATTATTCGGGCTACATTACGTTAAAACACAGGCTCACATCCGATTACAGACGTTAAGCAACATCGAGACTGGTGAGTATCTAGATAGCTGACCGCTTGGTAATATCAGTGACTGTAAGTTTGCGCGTGCGTGTTATATAATGGATAATAGCTCGGAATTCTTAATCGAAGAGCAGAGTACTAATTCCAGTTGGGTTCGTTATATTTACTTATGCGCAAATAGCCCGTGGAACCTAATATGTCCTATTTTTTTTAATTATTTCACTCCAAGCAAGGCAGTGTAGGGGGCTGCATAAGAGGGTTTAAAGGTTTAGACAGAAAAAAAATAAAGACAAAGACGAACCAGATACTTCTCTCAGCCCTATAATTTATTTATTAAGACTTTTATCAGTAAATCATTAAAAAAAAATCTCTCCATGTCTCTCTCTCTCTCTCTCTACATATATATATATATATATATATATATGTGTGTGTGTGTGTGTGTGTGTGTGTGTGTGTGTGTGTGTGTGTGTTGTGGTGCAGTGGATACCGGCTAGGAACGAGAAATCGGAGGAGCCGAGTTTGAATTTCAGTTTAATTCCTTGCATTCACTTACGCAAAAATAATCTTAGGAAAGGCATTAATCCGTCTCTTCTTTCCAGTTATGGATTAATTAATTGCATTCCTGACGGCTATAACCTCCAAGAATTTAAATGCAAAGTCAGTTCCCATCTCTTATCCACTTAACTTTTTCCACATCACCCCGTGTATCTTGCTTTTTTCCTTTCATTCTACCTTCGTAACTGTCTTCTCTCCTGTGTTGAAATCATTCTCTTGGCCTTCCTCTTTATCCCACTGTATCTGGTTCGTCTTTGTCTTTATTTTTTTTTCTGTCTAAACCTTTAACCTTCTTATGTAGCCCCCTGCACTACCTTGCTTGGAGTGAAATGATAAAAAAATAGGACAGATTAGGTTATATAGCCATAGCTGGCAACCCCTCTTCAGCAGAAAGCAATGGCAACTTACTGCGGGATAATCTTCTGTCCAGTCAGTCATGTCTCTTTCGAGACATGATTGCACAAAGTGTGTATCACGTATGGCACTTAACTGACTGATATATATATATATAACCCTTTTTTTCAGATGACTGGTATTAAATTTTCAGTGATTTTTAAGATGAGAATAGATTTCTCTAAAATTGGAGAATACAATCATTTTTTGTTAAGTGCAAAATTATTTTTGATGGAAGAAGTAGGCGAATTCATCAAAGTTAGTCAGAATATTTGCCAATTGGTTTTGATGATATGTGACCTTAAGTCAAAATACGGCCTTGACAATCTCTTGTGTACGGATTACCAGGACAGTTGATAAGATCACAGCGGATAAAAACAGGGAGTGGGTTTCTTCCCTTTTCCCTGGAAGTTGAAATTTTAATAGATATTACTTACATGTCAAGACAGTAAGCCATAGATATAGGGAGGTGAAATAAAAAAATTATACCTAACTTTACCACCACGGTAATGGTGGTTGTTTGATAAAGCCAGAGTGCAAGACGAAATTATTCAGTTCGGGCCCTGTGTTTAGAATGAGATGGCAGAAAGAGATTAATTAGGAGCCTCTGCTAGAAAGATATTGCAAAAGACGGTTAGTGCAAATTCAACCAACTATATCGCTCATTCAGTAATGAATTAGAGAACTCTGGCTATTGGGCGTGTATAATGATAACATACACGCTAAAAAGTCTGCCTACTTCTACCGAGCGTCCATAGCCCAGAGGTAGAACCACCGACTGACTCCAATTCGGTCGGGTTTCAATTCTGGGTTAAAAGCAATCGGAGTCTAAACGTACCGATGAGTTGTGATACAGCGAAACAGATCTGTCTGCGCATGGCTATATATACAGAATGACAGAGGCAAAACAATTGATCTATGGATTAATATTCATCTTTTTTGTTTGATTACTGCAGCAGTTGTAAAACTATGACATAATAAAAATATAATGAAACTGTGTATCCCTGTTAGGTTGAATATAATTAAATATATCTCAGTTATTTACTTAAGAAAACTACCTTTTGGCTCCAGGACGACGGTGAGTGACTTGCAGAACGAAAGGATGTTCACATCAGGCTGTTTCATGCTGACCGACTCGTCTAGAAGGGTGGCTTTTAACGAATACTTGGTATCGTAAGACGACGGCTCGTCTACCTCTGGACAACACACCAGTTTAAGCACTCCAGTCGATTTAAATAAAGTGAGCATGAAGCCAAATGTGGCTATATGAAAAAATTAAAATGTTATAATATGCGCTGTTTTATTATCTATAAAATGTATTCAGTCACTCAGTTAAGAGGTATACGTGAAACAGCTTTGGGCGATCATGTCACGAAAGAGACATGACTGACTGGGCAAAAGATTATCCCGGAGAAGGTTGCCATTGCTTTCTGCGGTAGACTAGTTGCCAGCCAAGACTATACAACCCAATTTCTCCTGTTATTTGACCCATAGCTAGAGGGAGATGCGATGTATTATATTATTACGTAGTAATTAGTAGGGATCAGTTTATTACTTCATAAGAATAGAAAATCGAACCCCCACTTTATGACCAATAGAAGCCTTAATCATGATTTCAACTATTATCTTCAGTCAGTCAGTTAAGTGGCCATACGTGATAGACGCTTGGGCGATCATGTCTCGAAAGAAACATAACTGACTGGGCAGAAGATTATCCCGCAGTAGGTTGCCATTGCTTTCTGCGGTAGATTGGATGCCAGCCAAGGCTATAGAACTCAGTCAGTCCTGCTATTTAACCCATAACGGGAGGGAATAGTCGGATTAATATCTTTCCCAACTGTATTTGTGCGTAAGGTTAATGCAAGGAAATTCAACTGGAATTCAAACTCGGCACCCCGACTTGTCGTTCCGAGTCGATATCCACTGCACTACAACGCACAAAAAGTATTATCATTCAAATTTCTTTGACCAAATCAACAGTTTTCAAAGTCAGTATTATTTAACGATTTTTTTTTGTATCCAGACAGATAATTCACGCTTAATTGAATATGCAAAAGCTAAGTAATTTAACCAGTTCTCAATCTGTCGCAAACACATCATTTTATTTAACTTATTTCATTTTCCTTTAGGGATGTAGAAATGACACAATTTATGCGTCTAATTTTATTACTTTGTCGTTTATAGGAAGTAATTTTATCCGCGTGACGCAGACCTCTCTCATAAAGATAAAATAATACAAAATAAAATGATAATAGAAATCTTATAATCCCATTAAGTTTAAACCTTTGCTCAATGGACTTATTTGTCAACATTTGTCAATATCTATCAGTTTCTTTTACTGTCACTTAGACACGAAATGCACTTCTTACAGTCTCCTTCTTTACACGTGATCCGACTTGGCAGCGTATTGAACAAAATCGATATCTCTATAAGAATGACATCGTTTCAATTAAGACACTGAAAGATGTAACTTAAACAAATTATATAACTTGACTGCTAGCTTTCAATTTAGAGCGCTTAAGCTTACGGCCATATTACGTTGAAACACCTGTTCATAGCCAGTTGCATAAAGTAAAGCAAACTCGATCGTGGTCAGCGCATAGATGGGTGTCTCCTTGGATGTCCGGGTGGTGTAATACATGAAAAAGAAAGCGAAAGGATGAGATGAATGTTCGAATGATTCGTTTTCTACAACTTATCAACATTTTGTAGATTTTTAAGACAGAAACTATTTTAAATTAAATAACACAAAGATTAAAAATACCCGAATTCTCCTTTTCTTCTCCGTATTTCATTCTCTGAGGAAGCTTTAAATAAAGCGAAACACGTCAACGTTTCGTATTTCTTCTTTGTCTTATCATGTTGTCAGATTCTATTTGATATCTGATGTATATTTGATCCCCCCCCCCCATATATATATATATATATATATATATATATATATATATGTATATATATAGGTGTGTGTGTGCACATGTATTTTTTATTTTCTATTTTCCAAACGCACAGCTATGGTCAAAGAGATGGGTGCGTTATGATTTGTTCAAACAAACACAGAAGCCCACCAACACAAAACATATTCGTATAAAATCTTTAAAAAGGCTTTTTTTTTCATTTTTTTCTAATAAGAGAAACAAAATATAACATTACTTTCTAAATGTTTTTGAAAGTTAAAAGAAAAGGATAAAACACCTAAAGTTAAATTCTCAAACAAACTAGAATATCTAGATCGGTGAATGAAACACGTTTCTTCTGTCTGCAAGAAAAAAAATTAATACGAAAGTTGACATATTACGAAATCAAACGGACGAAACTACAATAAACTGTAAACATATTAAATGGTTAACCTTACAATCCTACTAGAATTATAAAATCTAAGGTATGAAACTTTAGCAATTGTAAACTTTTTACAGTATTAATCTTACTATTTTGATAATTTTCTTTATATGATCTCTCTTCTTATGTTATTTGTTCTTTATTTTCTATTACAATTGTGATCAATTTACTGCCTTAAATTTTAATTTTAATTTCTTTCATTTTATTTCTCCAATTTATTATATTAGCGCTAATGAATATATATCTTCGTGTTATGTTGTTAAATATCGTCTAATTTATGTTTTATGAATAATTTCTCTGTCTATGTGATTTCATCATTTTTTAAATACCAACGGATTTAGTTTGAAACAGTGTAACCAATGTCTGCATCGATCTGCAATCCACTTCTAGCCAAAGTTTGAAAATTTCTATTTATTAGTCGTTTCTGTTCTCTCTTCCCTCCCCCCCCCCCACTGTGCATTTTCTCACTTTTTCTCTTTCTTCTCCTCTTCGTTTTCTGCTTCTATTTTTTAGAAAAAAAAAAAGATTTGGGCCCATGACATCATGTAACAAATATCTATATCTGTCTACAATACACTTCCTGGCTAAATTTAAAATTTCTTTCTCTCTAGCCGTTTCCATTTGCTCTTTCCTGTCAGTTCTTTCTTTCAAGTTTTCCTCTTTGTTTTTGTTTCCTCTGTGTCTTTCCCTTTCTTCTTTCTTTTTTCCCTTTCTTGATTTCTCATCTTTTTTCTAATCTTTTCTGCCCTCTTTCTTTTTACCTCTTTTTTTTAAATATATTCTTACCTCGTACAAAAAGATTTCAAAAAATAAAAGGAAGTGGGTGTTTTTTTAATTTTTTTTAATAACACGTTCATTACCATCATTATTAACTACCTGATGAGACATTGTTCCTTCAATGCCGAAATAAAATGTACAATTTTGTTGTAGATTGTAAACTGTACATGTTCTAAAGTATAATTAATAATAATAATAATAATAATAATAATAATAATATATATATATATATATATATATATATATATATATATATATATTGTTTAATTACTTAGTTTTTGGTCATAATGAAATTGGACCCGTGCATATTTGTATTAAAAAGTGTTCAATACAATTATTTTGTAGAACTTTTGAATATTATTCATTTGTGAACGAGGTATTACGCGACTTAGGTTTGTACCATGTGGTGTCTTCAGGCGATTTGCAATATTGAAGATACCGGGATGGTAGAAACCTAGGTTGCGTAAAAGCTCGCTCACAAATGAATATATATATAATTGTGGATTTGGGCAGAAATCCTTTTTTTATATAAGTTTTATTGAAAACGACTGTCAAGGTACTGCGGATAAGCCTTTCATTTTTTATTTTTTCTCAAAAATTGTCCGAATGCTCTGTATATCCAATCGTTTTCGCCTATACTTTTAATCATTACCAAGGACTTAAAAAAACTGAATGTCTATTTATTTTAACTTTTTTCAAGTATGTAGCTAATTTTATGAGGCTATATTTTTTATTTTCTATTTTTCAAATGCACGGCTGTTGTCAAAGAGAAGCCTGCGTTATGATTCATTCAAACACACATAGAGGCCTACCAACTCACAACATACTTGTAGAAAATAGAATTTTAATATGTTCATCTGCAGTTTCTATAAAAGGCTAAAATTAATGGAAGTATTGATAATAAAAAAAATAAGCCAAATCTCAACAACATTAAGTATGGACACGGTCGGATTTCGCTGACCGTGTTCGGAAAATACAAAAAAAACATTTCTAAAACTATAGATCTAAACTTATTTATAAATGAAACTTTGTCTATCTGTGTGTATGTGTGTATCTGTGTGTGTGTGTGTGTGTGTGTGTGTGTGTGTGTGTGTGTGTCCGTTACCTATAGACTCCGAAACGGTTGAATCGATTTTCTTGAAAATTTACACTGTTGTACTATAAGCGTCTGCGAGTGTTCTTCGCTAGGTTTTGTGTCGAGGTACCCCCGGGATAAATATCGTAAATCGATAATCGGAAAAAATCGGGTTATAGAAGGAGTGGTCCGATTTTAATCAAATTTGATACACTCATAGACAAAGAGATAAGAAACGATAATTCAGAAGTTTCAAGGTTTGCAGTTCCTACAGTAATGCAGAAAATCGATAATATATATATATATATATATATATATATATATATATATATAAGGCAAGATGTTTGTGTGTGTTTGTTTATCTGCCTGTATATCTGTATTTTTTCAGCCCTTTTATTTTAGTTTTTGATTCGGGTTTGGCTCTAAGTAGGTATAATTCTAGTTCATAGTCTCAGCCATGATACCATTTACTCAGAGGACTTATTTAGCCTTCAAAATTCAGTATACGACGAAAAAGACTTATTTGACATCGATACCAGGATATCAAAATTTGACTTACATTCATTCATTTTTCTTTTAGTCTACGGTTTCGCTTTAACTGGAAACAACTATTGCTTTTTAATCTTTCCATGTAAGTACTGACCAGGCTCAACGATGCTTAACCTTGGTGATCGAGCGAGAACCGAGAAGCAGAATCAGACCAGACCAGAGATAGGGCAGGAACAGTGCGGGTTCGTCAAGGACAATGGAACAAGGAATGCCATATTCATGATTAGGATGCTCTCTGAAAGGGCATTACAAATGAAGAAAGACTTGTACCTATGCTTCATTGATTACGCGAAGGCATTCGACAAAATACGACACAAAGAATTGATGGAAATGCTAGGCAACCTCGACATTTTCGGCAAAGACATAAGAATAATCAAGAATCTCTACTGGCAGCAAACGGCCTGCATACGGACAGGTAACGACCTCAGTAGATACACAAAGATAGAAAAAGGTGTAAGACAAGGATGTGTCTTTTCACCGGATTTGTTCAACCTATACAGCGAGAATATTTTGAGGACCCTAGATGACACACCAAGGATTTGTTATTGGAGGCCACAACCTGAACAACATAAGATATGCGGACGATACAGTACTGATTGCGGACACGGAAAGTAAACTGCAAGATCTCATACAGAAAGTAGCAGTGGAGAGTGACAAGAAAGGACTACAAATAAACTTTAAGAAAACTGAGTGCATGGTCATCAGCAAAAGATACAACCCAAAATGCCAAATACAGGTGGGGGATAACAGAATCAAACAAGTCCAAGAATTTAAGTACCTAGGAAGTGTTCTAACAGGAGATGGAAAGTGCGACACGGAGATCCGAAGGCGAATTGGCATGGCAAAGGACGCGTTCCAGAAGATGAGCAAAATACTAACACACAGGAAAATCTCAATAGAAACGAAGAAAGAGTGTTAGACTGCTACGTGATGTCAGTTCTTCAATACGGCTGTGAATGCTGGACAATATCATCGAAAATGAGGACAAAACTGGAAGCGGCCGAAATGTGGTTCTACAGAAGGATGCTACGGATATCGTGGACTGAGCATACAAGCAACGACGAAGTGTTAGAAAGAATGGCAACAAAAGGAAATTGATGCTGAGCATCAGGAAGAGGCAATTGAAGTTCCTGGGACATGCAATGAGGAAAGGAGAGCCTGGAGAACCTGATACTGACTGGACAGATAGAAGGAAGGAGAGACAGAGGAAGGCAGCGGATAACATATTTGCAGGGTCTGATCAGGTGGATGACGGAACGGGGGTTGCCAGGAGCAACAGGAACAAACATACTAAGAGCCACAAGGGATAGGGAGACGTGGAGATCCATGATCGCCTACGTCCTGAAAGGACAGGGCACATAGAAGAAGAAAAAGGAAGGCCTTACGCCCGAATCCCAAAGATTAAGCAGAGTATTGAGAGTCAGGAAAATTTCGTTGGAATCAAAGAAAAGATTACTGGACTTTTCTGTGATGCATGCCCTTCAATATCGTGGGAAATGCTGGACAATCATATAAAAGATGAAGTGAAAGACTTGAAGCAACCAATATGTGGTTCAACGGAAGGATGTTGAGGATATCATAGACCGAACAGGTGAGCAACGACAAGGTTTTGGAAAGAATGGAAATGAAAAGGAAACTTATACTTAACATGCCTGAAGGGAAGGGACAGCTGATGTTTCTAGGATATGTAATGAGGAAGGAAAGCTTGGAGAATCTGATATTCACAGAGCAGATAGATGGAATGAGAAACGGGGGAAAGCAACGCATGGCATACATGATGGACTTGAGCAAAAAGGGTGGCAGAGCAGGGTTTGGGATGGGTAACAAGAGAAAGCTTATTCAGAGATACATGGATAGGAAAATGTGGAAGGCCATAATCGTCTACGTCCTGAAAGAACAGGAGTCACAGAAGAAACTGGAAGCAGTTTTTTCTACCCATTCCGTATACACGTGTGTGTATGTTTATGTAAGTCAGTTTTTTTTTGGGGGGTGTTCTGGCATTTTTCTTATTTAGATAGAATTTATTTAATGGGTACACATATTTGAGTAGACACCCCTAATTTTTTTCTTACAGTGATATTAAAATTTACGAGCCTAGAAGCAGGGACTTGTATTATTAAATATGTATTCCTCGCGGCAGGGGTTGAACATGCATTGCCTTTTAGCGCTTGGGAACAAAATTCTAGTCACTACCACGCTTAAAGGACGCCTGCCGAACGAAGAAAATTGAATTAATGATCCTGCCGCGAGATATGTTTTCTGTAATAAGACTTACAATCTTTTCAAGGTTGCATTTTGAATTAATATAGCTCCGCTATAGATGTCTTTGGGGTTTCTGTTCTGTTTTATTCTGTTGAGTAAATTTTTGCTTGAAAGCATTAGGCATCTGGAACGCAACCACATTGTTTTGTGTTGCATCCAGCACGTTTTCTGCCGCATCGGCAATTATTACTGACATTATGTTTTTTAAATTTTTTGGGGATGTTTGGGATAATTATGTGTTTACGGCCTAATTTGATCATGGACCGATTGGTTGCTTCTGTCCCCTCCAGGTAAGATTGGTTGGTGTGAGCATAGTTAACGCGTGCGCACAGCCATGGTCTTTCTTTTTATCTCAGTCTCGTTTTGGTGAATAAAGATTCCCATTTTTGCATTACAGCTGCCGACCGACCGAAGATTTGCTAAGAGCCTGAAACTTGAAATAGTGGCTGGACACTGTAAGCCTAAAATTTAATTTTTAATTTTGAAAACATCTGCCATTATCCATTATATATGTCATTGAGAAATTTTTATTTCATGTGATGAATATATATATATATATATATATATATATATATATATATATATATGTGCGTGTGAGTGAGTGTGTGTGTGTGTATGTATTTATGTATGTATGCATTTATATATATATATATCAAAATGGTGTCGCAAAGTGGATAGTTTAATCAAAAGTTCTTTTTTGCGTCATCAGTTTAAGTGATATATATATATATATGTATATATATATATATATATATATATATATATATATATAAATATATTAATCATTTCACCCCGAGCAAGCCGGAAATGCCACTGATGCGCAGGGGGCTATATAACTGTAAAAAGATTAATTAGAAAAGAGTGAGGAGTACAAACTAGTTAGAAAGGTGCAATAGAAAGCTGAGAAAGCAGGTGCGATGACAGATACATAGGTGGAGAGAGAGGGATGGTTATACGGGGGTGGGGAGAAGGGCTAGTGTCCAGTGGTTAGTAGATGAGTATTGACTTTGCATTTAAATTTCTGGAGGTTGTAGCAGTCAGGAAAGCAAGAATACGGGAGCGAGTTCCACAGGCGGGAAGTGCGAGAGAAGAAGCTGGAAGAGTAGAATTGTCGTCTGCATTTGGCCAACCTGACTGTGAATGGGTGGGACCTAGTTGCCAGTCTGGTTGCACGAGTAAACACCTGTTGAGAGGGCACCAGTGACTTAAGTTCGTCCGAGCAGAAGCCATGAAAATATTTATAGAACAGACAAAGGGAGGCCACATTTCGACGATGGGGAAGTGGCTGCAGTCGAGCCGCCAGATCAGTACCTATCACATTACAGACTCACCTTTGGAGCCTGTCAAGAACACTGAGGAGAACGGCAGGAGCGCCTTACCATAAATGGCAGCAGTACTCCATGCACGGACGGATGGTTGACTTGTATATATGCAGGATGGATTCAGGCGGATAAAACATCCTGGATCGACATAGTGACCCAACCTTCTTAGCAGTAGATTTTGCTATGGATTCAATATAGTGGTTCCATTTGAGGTCTGAGGACAGGGTAAGTCCGAGGAGGCGTAGTGTATTGCTCTCCGGGAGAATCGCTTGGTCCATGCTTATGGGAGGCAGGAGAAGTTGCCTTTAATGGTTGACAGACAACAGCTTGGTCTTAGATGAATTGAAGTTGACAAGCCACTTCTTGCCCCAGTTCACCACAGAGTGTAGATCCCGTTCAAGGTCAGCAGCGAGATTATGTTTGTCCGCCACGACAGGTTTCTTACTGGTGCGGGAGTATATTGTAGTGTCATCTGCGTAGATGCCTACTTGGGACTTGATCTCATCTGGGAGGTCGTTGATGAAAATAAGGAAGAGTGTCGGGCCCAGGATAGAGCCATGTGGGACACCAGAATTCGTGCTGTAGGACGAAGAGGCACGCCCATTCAAAATTACCTTCATTTTGCGGTTATTTAAGAAAGATTGGATTAGGTCAAACAGGCAACCGGTAATACCGTAACCCCGTAGTTTGCATAGGAGGCCAGAGTGCCAAACCCTGTTGAAAGCCTTGGAGATGTCCAGAGCAACCGCGCGAATCTCGTCAGACTCATCAAGGGCCTGTAGCATGTACTCCGTTACGGTTGTTAGCGGGTCGGCCGTGGACATGGGATGTGTGTGTGTGTGTGTGTGTGTGTGTGTGTGTGTGTGTGTGTGTGTGTGTGTGTGTGTGTGTGTGTGTGTTACGGAAAATCCCGAAGACTAAAGAAAAGGTTTTAACAACCGACATATTTAATTTGTCAGAACATTATTTTTAATCGATACTCGAATTTGGGTAGATATTCTGTTTTTGACCAAACAGTATATTTATATAGTTATTTCTGCCGGCTTGATTATTTACTATAAATTTTGTTACGGAAATGCGTGTCATTCAACATATCAAATGGTTTTATATAGGCTTGATTTGACTTCGATTAGACTGTGGAATCATTCGTGGCTTAGTTGTCTAAGACGCACCAGATCAATTGGTGGCTTCACCTATTTTGATAGGGGTCGCAGGTTGGAATCCTGCCGAATGACACACATTTTCGTAACAAAATTTATCATAAATAATTGGGCCGGTAGAAATATATACATAAATATACTGTTTGATTAAAAACAGAATATCTATTCAAATATGAGTGTCTATTATAAACGATGTTCAGACAAATAAATTAAATATATATATTGTAATTTTGTTATTAAAATGGTTTATAAAAGCATTATAAAAATTAAATTAAATTAAACTTAGAATTAAACAATTTTGGTATTCTAGTATAGCATAATTACTTGATTCGAATTTGAGCCTAAAATCTAACCTCCTGTTAAAGTTTATTGTCTGCACATTTGAATAATATATGTTACTTGTATGTATCTCACCCAGACAAAATAAAAAGTGTCATGTTTTAGCGTAAGGCAACAATATTCACGCAACCTAAATCTAAAACTCCATAGTTCAACCTGATTCTCACTTGTGGGTATATCAGTATTACTTAATCAAAAGTAATACTGCTACACCCACAATTGAAATTGCTGAACTTCATCCAATCATCCGTCCTTAATTTTCTGAATAACCATCTTACATTTTCTAAAACAAATAATTTTCAACATTTGTTTTTTAAAATTTCACTTGAAGAACAATATTGTTCTGAAACACATGGAAACTTTTGTGTAGTGACCTAATGATTTTATAAAGTACTGTAATAACAAAATTATAATATAAAGCTCTACTATGTATTGAGCACTCTTTATAAAAGTAAATGCTTGAGCGTTAGGTTTTTAATCTATCTTTTCTTTCATTTCCTTATATGTGTGCGTGCGTGTTTGACAAATTAGAAAAAATCGTATTTTGATATTTTTCTCTAATTAAACAATTTATTAAAGAAAAAAAAATTCTATTTTGTAAAATTGTCTGTACCTAGTATAGGTTTGACCGAAGTAAAATCCATTCTTCTGACGGATTTGAGCAGTGAAAGATTTCCATGGAAGAGTTTTATACATTTAGCATTCACTCGGATTTTCATTCAAATTTAAAATATTATATATATATATATATATATTTCTATATATATACATATATATATATATATATATATATATATATATATATATATAGAGAGAGAGAGAGAGAGAGAGAGAGAAAGAGAGAGAGTATAATATTTTATATACAAACAAAAATACATATAATGATTCTATAATTTAAATATAAAACATATAAACCATTTACAAAATGTGACAGCGTGCACAACGATTCAAAGAAAACAGAGTGAATGTGACCTGAAGAAACGTTGTTGGTAGAAAAAGTTATTGCAAAGAAGATTAATGTTCTTATTATTTTCAATATCATATATATATTTATATACATAGGGTGTGATGTGTAAATTGTCGCCATTTCTCATTTCACTTTCGATCATAAGCGTTTGTTATTTTTTATTTGGTCGACTGTATAGTAGAATCAGCTGGGCACTGTATGTGAGAAAAATTACTCTTAGGTAATTTCCTGTACTGCTTGGCATTTGCGCCGGAGGTTCCAATAAAAATACGTGAGAATGTTTGGATGTCAAGTTGATGAGAGTGCGGAGGATTCGAAAAGAAGTGGATGAGAGTAATGGTATTTACAAAGGTACGATAACTAGGAGAACAAACACTGATCGTTCGGATAGGTAAAGAAATGTACAACACTGAAACCTACATGAAATTTCTTGGGTCAAGAGTGTGGCTGTCAGAAGACTCTATATCTGACAACAGATATCTTCACCATGCCACAAAAGCAGAAGAATTCAGTCATTGCTGTCAGACAATTACTGTAATCACAACACAACTGGCCACCTAACTCACCACACCCAACATCCTTCATCACCAGTTGGAGCGAGATAGGAAAAAACTCCATGTCACACCAATGACAAACTGAAGACAACGATTTGAAAATTTACAACTAAAAACTGGTTCATAATTTATCTAATACCTTTTCAAATACCTAATTTGGAGAACAATATTCACTAATTACGGTTTTAATCGTTAATTAATTTCATGTATTTGGTTATAAAAAAAAGTTATATCTTTCTAAGGCAGAGTTGTTTCGGTCCTACGTTGTCCCGGCGGTCAGTCGGCTGTGTGAATTTGTCTGTCAATGTACACACACACACACACACACACACACACACACACATATATATATATATATATATATATATATATATATATATATATATAATGTGTGTGTGTACGTAGGCAATAATCCTTTTTTGACAGTAAAGGTACTGTGGTTAAGATTTAATATGATTTATCATTTGATCTTATCATATTTTTATTTCAGTACATAAATTATATAAGGATCATGCGATAATTTTATTTATGTTTTATTCATCGTTGCTTAGTAAATGTGCGTGGTGGTGCAGTGGATATTGGCTCTGAACGAGAAATCGGAGAGCCGAGTTTGAATTCTAGTTGAATTCGTTGCATTCACTTAGGCAAATACTAACTACTGAATCCAGCTGTGAGATAAATCGTAGTACAAATTGGATCCCATAGCCATGGTTGACAACCAGTCTACAAGCAGAAAGTAACATGGGAAAATCTTCTGCCCAGTCAGTCATCTCCAAAAAGACAATATCGTCTGCGCATATATCACCTACTGCACTTCCGGGACTGAATGGCTAAAAGTATAGCTGAAAACGTTTGGATAAATAAAACAACACATTTTCTCTCATTTTTAACGAAACACATGCACACACATATAGGTATGTCTGTAAATAAGTATACATATGTGTACACATGCAGGTAC
Organism: Ascarosepion bandense; assembly: GCA_037127315.1. Taxonomy (NCBI): domain Eukaryota; kingdom Metazoa; phylum Mollusca; class Cephalopoda; order Sepiida; family Sepiidae; genus Ascarosepion; species Ascarosepion bandense. Next base: position 3,009,291 of record JBBBDQ010000511.1, read on the forward strand.
ACATTCATTTATAAATATTTATCTGGTGTTAATAAAACAGTGTTCAGTGTAATTTAACAGAGCCATGAAATATATATTTATAAATCTATATATTATCCTATGTCTAAACAAAGAATCAGAAGTTCATGCCCTGCACAATCATAAAGTGCATATTCTTAACTGACGGTTTTTATTCTTGCACTAGCGTTGGTCAAGGTCGTCACAAATTATAAATCTGTGATGTCATTTTTTCATTTATTAAAACTAAAATTTAAGTAGGTTTAATTCGAAACCTAAAAATGAAATATGAAACTAAAAACTTAAGAGTTATTAAAACAAATTGAATATTTGTTTAACATTATTGTTTTTAATGGATACTCGTATTTGAGTGGAATATCTGTTTATTGTATATATAGTTAGTTAAACAGTACATTATAATTTACACAAGCCTTAATTGTTTGAAAGCTACCCTCTTCCCGCAGAGATCGAACCTGCATACACCTTACACAGGGAAAAACACAGTTTTTAGAAGCATCTTACCACTAGACTACGAAAATCTACGTTCCAGACAAAATTTAATTTAAACTTTTTAGAAACATTCTCCTGAGTCCTTTTATCAAACTATCAATATCTGCTCAGATTTTTCGAATGTAAAAACCTCAACGATTTTACGGAATTATACGTAAATTTACAAAACCGACATATTTGAATTTTAATTTGTTTAACATTATTATTTTTTAATTTCTGAGCAGAAATTCTGTTTATATATATATATATATATGTGTGTGTGTGTGTGTGTGTGTGTGCAAACAGTACATTATAATTTTCACTGGCCTTAATCTTTTGAGAAATCGTCTGGAAAATATTTATCTTCTGGAATGAATCGAACCTGCAAACACCAAACACCGAGAAGATGCCGTCTTTAGCCTAGACCTATTTTACCACTAGACTACGAACCATTTCATAGTATACAAGATTTAATTTAATCTTTAATTCGATATTCCTTTCATCGACCGATTATTATTGCTAACGATTAATTTTATTTAAAGCCAGAAAGGTTTTATATAACAATACTTGTTCGTACTAATGGGAGGCAACAAAGATGCAGTGATGCAAGTTTTACTAATTATTCTATGGCTCAAGAATATCACCAAGTAGAAGGTTATGAAGGTTTGTTTAGGCTAGTTTAATTTTAGCGCTGAAAAACAATATATTTATTGTAATGGATAGTTACAAGCGAAAAGGGAGAGGCTTACTCTATTACCACAAACTGCAAATTAAAAATCATTAACTAAAAACATTGAGACAGAAGATTGTAGTGTCAAGAACACATAACATAGGATGCTATAATGTTGTAAAAAGTAATGTTTCAGTGATTAATGAAAAACAGAGTTACATTTTAATGAAAGGGGGTGTATGACCATTGGGATGAATAAAAAGTGCAAGGTTCGTCAAAAAACAGTAAACTTTGCTAGTGGACACGTAATGGTGTCTTCTACCATCAAAAGCGATGGTAGAAGCGCGGGTAAAAGTTGATGGAAACCTAAACAGCGTAACTATATTCGTTTACTATAGTGTAATCTTCTGCAAGACTGCGAAGATGGAGACAGTTTCCAATGTGACAGTTCACCTTGCCACACTTCTTCTTCTTCTTCTTCTTCTTCTGTGCCACGCTTCTTCGGGACGTAGTCATTCATAGCCCTTCACATCTTTCTCTTTTGTTTTCAATTGGAGTAGATAGACTAAACTATCGCCCGGTTCACACTCCACCCACGTCTATTGAACAGGTGAAGAGGCTCATCCCTTGTTTCCTGTTTAGGATGCGGTTTCCGGTTTTCTCTTGTCCAATCTTTTCTCTCCTATGTATCAGTGGCGTTACCGCCTTGCTCGGGGTGATTTGATTATAAAAAAAAACATCCCATCGCTTATTATGCCGCTCAAAATCCGCTCCGCCACCCCTCTGTTCAAACCCATCAAGTATGCCCCGAATTGCTTTTCTTTGTCTCCCTTTTCTTCTATCCGTCCTGTGAGGAACAGATTCTCCGAGCCGTTCTTCCTCACTACGTTTTCCAGAAACTTTAGTATCAATTTTCTTTTCGAGATCATCCTCTCCAAAATCTCGTCATTGCTTACATGTTTTCTCCATGTTATCTTCAGCATCGTTCTATAGTACCGCATTTCGGTTGCTTCAAGTCTTTCCTTCATTATTGATGAAATTATCTAGCATTCACTACCATATTGAAAAACCGACATCGCATAACTTTCCAGCACTTTTCTTTTGTTTCCAGTGAAATCTTCCTCTTTCTCAAAACTCTGTTTAAGTTTTGGAATGCATTCTTGTCCATACTAATACGCCTTCAGATCTCAGTGTCGTACATTTCGTCGTCTGATAGGACACTTCCCAGGTATTTAAATTTCTTTACCTGCATGATTTTAGCCCCTTCTTCTTGGATTTGGCATTTTAGGCTAATCTTTTGATTACTGATTACCATGCATTCAGTTTTCTTGTAGTTTCACACAGCCAAAATTGCTTTGGGTATAAAGATTTTCAACGTATGGAAGAGTGCAAGGTACAAAATTATGATCTTGACCTAATTCTTGTAGAACTGAAGAAACAAGCACACCAGCGAAAACCATGCAATCTTCATATATTTTGATTACTTGTGAGAAGTGTATATTATAAGGATATTTACAATAAATAACGGTTGATCTTAGACTTAAAAGGAATAAGCTTGTAGAGATCAGGGAAGTATCGTTTCGGGAGTTTTTCTACAAATCAGTGTCATTTTGGAAGTACACCAAATGAAACTTTTTTGTCAGCACATATCCTGTTAACAGATAACATTGGAAAAATATTACAGAAAGTGTTACGAGTCATCGTCTTGAAGATTATCAGCTTAGTAAAGTGGACCTCACAAGAATATGTGAAACGACTCTCACAATGAGGTTCAATTATTCATAGCGGATTTGTTGAATTACTTTCTTAGAATGTCACGTAATGATATGAGCTGCTTTAAGAGTAATGGTAAAAGCACCTTGGTAAATGTTGATGGAAATCTATACAGCGAAACTATATTCGTTGTGTATGGTGTTATCTTATGGCAGACTATAAGGATAAAGATATTTTCCAGTGTTGTGGCGATCCTTGTTACACATTACCTGCGCCAAAAAAGCTTTTTATGGAGGAAGATGTCCAATGTTTGGAAGACTACAAAGAATAATATCCTGATATTAACCTAATTCTGGTGATAACTAAAGAAATAAGGGCTCCAGAGAAAACCATGCAATCTCTAAGAGCTTTGAGATTACTCAAAAGAAGAATGAGTATAATTCTATGTGAGAAAATCGGTCTTTTGTTGCAGACAATGCCACATCGGATTGAGGCAATTTTTTTTTTAGTCAAGCGCGGTGCGAGACTCGATACTTTGATATATTGTACTTAATATCATAGTAAAAAGCACTATTTTTATAAAAAAAAAATTAATTAATTACCTTAAAGCTGAAATTTTTCTTGGTGGTATGTATATTTTTCAGGCACAGTATATTTAACATTGTTACGAAAATGCATTTATATATAAAAAATAATGATAATAATGTGTGAAAGTTATAGTAAGAGATTTTATTGAGTCCTACTTGTTATTACAAAAAAGTTTTAATTCATGAAGTAGTTGTTAAATAGACAAACTAGAAATAGAACTTTTGGAAAATTGTAGAATGTTCGAGTATAATCGAGAGAATACGAAATTTTCTAGAAATATGCAAATGAGGTGTTAGCCTTTATAAAAATAGGTTTTGGGAATTCAACGTACAGCCTGAACGAAAATGCAATAACTTGTTTGCTGGCCATCAATAATCCTAAAATATATTGAGAAAAGCTTGGTGCTAATCACTTTCGATTTAAGTGTAAGCGTAAGAAGATGACCCAAAACCTATGCACGTCAATATGTGAAAAAATATTAAATCAGATGATGACATTTTTGATAGAAATCCAAAACCACTTTTGGAATGACGAATAATGCATTTCAAAGTTAAAGAAATGATTAAGAAAATGTCTTCATAACAAAGCAATCTCCTAAACTGTTATGTAATACCAATCCCCCAAAATAGCAGTATATTCTAGACAATTTTCTCAACGACAAGTCGGAGACATGTAGGGAAGTTAATGTGGTTGTATAAAAAATACGATGAACAAAGCATACGAAGGACAAGTGCTTAAACAATTTTGTGCGATAAAAGTTCATTTTTCCATAGAATCAGAAAAAGATAGTGTCAATTACTGGCGTACATAATTAGAAAACACGGCTTCGTGAATTTGAAGCAGACACGGCACACCGAAGGCAACAAGAGCAGATAGTATTGTTGATTAACTTAATAACGAATTTTTGTAAAAGAAGCGCAAAACAGGAACTGGAAAAGACTGTGATAAGATAAGCACTGCTTAAGACTAAAAAGCATTGGGAGTTGTGGAGAGCTATTAATCACATTTTCTGAAGAGACACGGCACAGGAAAAAGAATCAATTAGGTCACAAATACAGATTAAACATTTGGCGAGTTTCAAAATGAGACATCTTTTTTTTATCTATATTCACACGTTTTTTTACACAATAGAAGTCCCAAGAGTCACCCAAGAGAGAAAGAGACTTGCTGAAGTGGATGGTATTTTTAGGCAAGCAAGAAGGTTTGCTTATCAGAAATTGCAGGATAGATAACGGTTGACTCTAGACTTGAAGAGGTTAAGATTGTAGAGATTGGGAAAACATCATCTTGGAACTCTTTTCCACTAAGTAGCGCCTTTTTCTGTAGTCCAAATGAAAGAGAGAGAGAGAGAGAGAGAGAGAGAGAGAGAGAGAGAGAGAGAGAGAGAGAGAGAGAGGAGACCGCTAGACACGACTCCAAAAGTGCGACTAGTCAGTTAGATAGTTTACTCCCTCAGTACATCTCACCTCCTCCTCACTGAATTCCAGATAGAAGACAATTTGCCTAGTGCTACAATTTCGTCTCATCATTTTATTCTATGGTTAACGAAAAGGTTAAAGAATTATTTTGTAAGCCATAAACGTTCGACCTGAAAAAGTTGCACCCTGAGAAAGAACATAGTGTCTGGTCAGGGGTGTAACGCTACACATCAGCCTTTCCGAACCAGCGACTGCGGTAACTAGATCAGCAAATATCTAATTTTTTCCCATATTTGAGTCGTGTAAATGAAATAATAGTTATGTATTTTTCATGATCACGCTAAGTTGGTGTTCAAGGCTAACAGAAGAAAAAGAATATGTTCGAATGCTGATTTCTCAAGAAGTTAACGTTTCCATTTTGTCTTTGTTGCAAGGAATAAGAATGATATACCCCAGTGATTGTAATAAAATGTACGGTTCGAAATTACGAGAACCTGAAGAAAGCCGGAGTGTACAACGGTCGAAACGTAGTACAAATGGTAACAAAGATGAGGACAATAGTCCGAATACTGTAAATCCTGTTTAAACAAGGTAGATGCAAATAACTATTGCTGATTTCTGTTGCGACCAAAAATCCAGAATATTTTTTTCGACACCTATAAAAGTTAAACGCATGGATAGATGAACTTTGGAATAGCCCCTTGAATTCGAAATCCCTCACAGAATCGTATCCTGTGTGCAGCGCCATGTTGAATATTGTTTAATAGCGAGTCATTTAAGTGTGAATATGTATAAGTGATTGTAATAAAGGGTTTGGTTAGAAATTCTTAGAACCTGAAGAAGGCAGGAGCGTACAACTGCCGAAACGTCGCCCAAATAGCAACAAAAATGAGGACAATAGTCCGAATAATGTAAATACTGTTAACTTTTTCAATTTGGAAACGTAGCATAATCCAGTGTTGCTTTCTATGTTTTAACTCATTTAGCTTTCCTGAGTCAAGAACAGCAAATATAAAGTTCTATACATCCGACAATTGAGAATGAAATCTGATACAAAAAGCCGGAATCTCATTAGAATGAATGAAGAACAGAAATGAACCTGACACGCTCAGCATTTCTTGATTATCGCCTTTTGTTGCCGAATTCGCGTCTTTTCTGAACGTCTTACAATCTAATTAAATTTCGTTTCTCCTTTCACGCTTGTTCCTAACCTGTATATAGAACTTCAGTAAAAACTGACGTATTCCAAGTAATGTGTCTATACGTTAATATCTATCTGACTTAACATTTATATCAAAATCACGCTAAAGAAAAACAGTTATAATTGGTTGATTTGATTTAAAATTTTTTCTTTGATTCGTGATAAGGAAATGCCAGCATACTGTGACTTATTCTAACAATTGTGTTCAATGTTCGTTGTTATACATTTTGATGTAACATATGTTTAAGTGCAATTGCTATCGACTAAAGATGAGAAATACGTGGACCTAGTTCGAAATCGGCTAAGGATCGTTATACCAACTTCCTTATAAAAAATCTTCTTAAAAAGTATGAATGCATTTTTTGTATCCCCCATCTATGGTTTCATTAGTTATGCAGACTAGATTATCGAGCCATGGCCGTCAACCTGTCAAAATACAAAACCCCTCTCCATGAAGCTGCAAAAAATGTTTGGAGATTGGGTGTAGATAGTAGTATGTCTGCAAAACAAAAACAAGGTATTTGTCTATATTTCTGAGATGAAGTAGTATTTACATTATTTACATTATTCAGATTATTGTTCTCATCTTTGTTGCCATTTGTAAGAAATTGTGACCATTGCACGCTCCGGCCTTCTTCATTCTCCAGGAATTATCAACTTTTATTACACATTGCCTAGTGTATATAGACATAGGTTACTTCCTGTGAATTGATCCAAAGAGTTGTGAGTTCAATACCAGGCTACAGCAATAGAGAACAAGTAACTTACAGGGTGAGAGGTAGATAACTCATGACAACCATAAGAGGCACTACTACGCAAGAAATGGAGTTCATATACCCCAGTGATTGATACAATTTTACTAATTAATTTATAACTGAGGAATTCATGACATTTCTCAATGGCATCTGCGCCAAAGTGATTATATAGAAACCAAATAGAATTAGAACACGGCTCCCCAATTAACAATGCCAAGACAACATCCATTATAACACCCGCGCCATAATTCGAGCCAGTTGGGTAAGTATTTTACTGCTTACAGTACAAATATTAAGACTCACTGTTCTTTATTATGTCATGGTGTTTGAAAAATGGCATAAAATGTCAAACTACAAGACCAACTATCAAATCATCTAACATAGCGCTACATCATTGTTCCAAATTTATCCAAATGCAGACACCCACATTCACACACCCACGCAGAAGCACACACACACACACACACACACACACACATACACACATACACACATACACACACAGATATATATATATATATATATATATATATATATACGAAATTATTTGTTTGAAAATCATTTTATATCGATACTCGTATTTAAGTATATATTCTGATTTAATTAAACAGTATTATATATTTATATCTACTGGCCAGAATATTTACGATATATTTTTAATATGAAAATGTGTGTCATTCGGTAGGATTCGAACCTGCAAACCGTATCCACATAGGGGAAGCCACCATGTGCTCTGTCGCGTCTGAGACCTCTCGGCCACGAATAACCATTAGTCTAAACAAGGTTATAATCAAATTGTGGGTTGTTTATAAGTTTCGTTAATCTTCGTTAATTTCCGTAACGTGTTTACATTTGTTAACATTACGATACGATATTACGATACGATTTCAGAGCAGATATGGTTATTGCGATAAATTGAAAACTGTGTTATATAGGCTTGATTAGAACCTCGTTTAGACTAATGGTCATTCGTAGTCGAGAAATTTAAGACATGCCAGCTCAAAAAGCAAAAATAGAAACCGAAAAATCATATGGTATAACCCTCCTTTTAATCAATCAATTAACTTCAACCTGGGACATAAATTTCTTCAACTAATAGATAAGCATTTCCCCAAAAATAACCCTCTAAATAAAATATTCAATAAAAATACAATTTAACTAAACTATAGCTGCTCCAATAATCTAGAAAAATAATTAAAGTACATAACAAAATATTAAAAGCACACAACAAAAATAACTCCAACCAGTCCGGCCCATAATTACAACCTATGTAACTGTAGAAACCCTAACATATGCCCCATGACCAATAAATGTCTAACGAAATCCCTGATATATATGTGTTCGATCTCATCTATGGAGAATTCTAAGGATGAAAAAATGTATATAGGAAAGACCATGAACGTATTTAAAAAGCGATTTTACAATCACCTCTAATCCTTCAATAACAAAGAAAAACAAAACATGACATCTCTCTCCAAATACTTTTGGAAATTAAAAGATGAAAATAAAACGCCTAAAGTTAAATGGAAAATCCTTAAACTAGCAAGAACAGCTAAATCTATAAAGGAACAATGTTTCCTCTGTCTTCCAAAAAAATTGAGATACTTAAATATATGAACAGTAACAAGCTCTTAAACCAGAGGCATGAAACCACAGTAAACTGCAAGCACATTAGAGAGCTAACATTATAATATGGCTAAAGAAATACTACAAGAGCCGGACCTATGACACCTTATATATATATATATATATATATATATATATATATATAAACTCCATAATAATATCCAATTACTAAATTCTAAAGTTAAGGTATAATATTCATAATTAATTACTAAGGTTAATAACCATAATCATAATTAGATGAATCATATATTGACTAGATATTAGAATAGAAATTTAAAATTTAAAATTTAATAAATAAAACGGTTTCCAAACTATGATTTAATTTAAAATTAAAATTTTATAATGTAATAGAAAAAACATATCCCTTAAATCCAAAGTTAATATTAAATATGCAAACTTACATTAATTATAAAGACTCTGCTTTCAATAAAAATAAATAAAAATATCCACGCCAACTACTATCGGCTCTTCTAGGAGATCCATAAGGATATAGTCTAGTCACTAGATAATTAAAACTTACAACTGTCTAAAAATCAAAGACTCTCATTAATCAACCACTTAAGAAACACCCTCTCCAAAAGGTCCAACGGTCACAGCCTTATTCCCCTATCACTAACCCCCACCAACACCTCGAACAAAACTAAATAAGTATAAAGAAAAAGGATTTCCAGTATTTTACACACAGCCTGATGAGACATTGAAGTTTCAATGTCGAAACGAGCGTACCTTCGTAGCGGATATATATAGAATAATTATGTACATGTGCTAATATATATATATATATATATATATATATTCTAGGAAAATTTTACATATGATACAATTTTATGGGTAATACATATTTCGAGGCCAAAACATGCAGCAGCTGGCTGCGAAATATGTATTACCCATAAAATTGTAGAATATCTAAATTTTTTCCTATATTATATTACTCTATTAAATAAAATAAATAAATTTAACATTGTGTTCATTTGAGTTTGTCTATATCGGAATTTATCTGACTTAAATACCAAATATTCTACGATATATATATAAGAAAAAGTGCGAAAACCGTGAAATTCTTGTTTAAAGTGTAGATTTATTGTTGTTATTATTATTATTATTATTATTACATGCTTTTTGTATGATATATCGGGATCCGGATCTCGAGATGTAAAGTCAGAAATTCATTCGCCTGAAGAGAGTCAGCTTTAGCCTCGAAAGACGTATAAATACAAATACCATTATGGACACTTAATATACCATACAAAAAGCAAGTAATATGAATAATAATAACATAAAAAAATCTACATTTTAACAAAACGTTTACGGCTTTTCGCAATTTTTTTTTCTATACGAATTTCTCTCGTTGGAACAAGTCCTAAATTCATATTTCGGTTTTCAATATATATATATATATATATATATATATATATATATATATATATATATATATTGTGAATAGACGTCCCAGAGAATTGAAAATATTTCGTGAGGAGAATGGACCTCTTTTGTAAGAAAATCTACCATTATACTTCATTTTTATTGTATATAAAATGAGAGCGTCTGCTTTTTTATTCTCTCTTTTTTAATAAAAACCGTTGCGCATATATATATATATATATATATATATATATATCCCTCCCGTCACGATCAGTGGCATTAACCTGTGGGAAAACAGCTAATAATTTTCTCAAACATTTTGCCGTTATAGTTTTGAAGTTAATGAAAGGTTAACACATTTAGGTTAGTTCATTTAGAATACTGGATGAATACATATTAATAGCTTTATCTTTGAAATCTCCCAATTGTTTTAAAACAGAAGTTTTATTATTTCTGTTAAAATTTAATATATATTTGAATTAATTTTAGAATTGCAAGGCTAAATTAACGTATAAATTCTCCAGGTTAGTTTCAAATCTACTGCTAAGAAGATTGGGTCACTATGTCGATCCAGGATGTTTTTTCCACCTGAATCCATCCTGCATATATACAAGTCAACCATCCGTCCGTGAATGGAGTACTGCTGCCATTTATGGTCAGGTGCCCCTGCCGTTCTCCTCAGTGTTCTTGACAAGCTCCAAAGGAGAGTCTGTAATGTGATAGGTACTGATCTGGCGATCGACTACAGCCACTTTCCCATCGTCGAAATGTGGCCTCCCTCTGTCTCTTCTATAAATACTTTCATGGCTTCTGCTCGGATGAGCTTAAGTCACTGATGCCTCCTCAACAAGTGTTTACCCGTGCAACCAGACTGGCAACTGGGTCCCACCCATTCACAGTCAGGTTAGCCAAATGCAGACGACAATTCTACTCCTGCAGCTTCCTCTCTCGCACTTCCCGCCTGTGGAACTCGCTCCCGTATTCTTGCTTTCCTGACGGCTACAACCTCCAGAAATTTAAATCCAAAGTCAATACTCATCTACTAACCACTGGACTCTAGCTCTCTCCCCTCCCCTGTATAACCTTCACTTTCTCTCCGCCTATGTATCTGTCATTGCACCTGCTTTCTCAGCTTTCTATTGTTCCTTTCTAACTAGCTTGTACTCCTCACTCTTTTCTAATTAATCTTTTTACATTTAAGTAACCCCCTACACATCAGTGGCGTTTCTGCCTTGCTCGGGGTGAAATGATTAAAAAAAAAAAAAGTTAACACCCCGTTAACAGTAACACAGTACATAGAGAATAAGCTGTAAGGAAACAGCTTATAATTCTCTCAAATATTTTTCCGTCATTCTTGACAGCATGGGTACACTCGTATATATATATATATATATATATATATATATATAAAGAAAGAAAGAAAGAAAAAAAGGGTAAGAGAGGAATTGGCAAAGAACTACGAGTAGAGAGGATAAATACCTGTTTGAAAAGAAGATGTTAATTGAAATTTGACTTCCGACAAACACCCCGAAACGGATCTTTTAACATTTGAATTGTGCATCGATAATCGCTTCATCTATCTGATTATTTTCCGTCTCATCTATTTAATTTATTCATCTAAAACAGATTTTTTTTCGTTATCTTATGTAAGAATGTGATAAATCGAATAAAATTGATTAATCGGTATTCGATTGAAATATCTTACGAACAAAAAAAAAATTCCAATTTGATTAGAAAAGTGATAAACAGTTTTATTTTTAATGGGCGAATAATCATTTTACAATATAATCACATTTAACAAGCTGAAAATATTATTTATTCAGAGATTTTCCGAGCCATTCCTTGATTTTCATCACCATTTGAATGTTGGAAATTATTTTTCGAAAACCGTTATTATAGAGAATATTGAATAGTATTTTTTCTGTGTACAGTTTCACTTCAAAACGTTGGGTATCAGGGATCTCTACAAATTCATGTTAGTTATAACTCTTAATACTATTTGTTCTTAACACAGTTCTGCCTATCATTTGATAAATTATGCTCTGATTTCCTCTATCCCTCTAGCCTTCAATCTCTCCTCTGATTGTCAACTTTTCTATTATTTTTTTTCACATAATATAACATATTTCAGCTGCCTACTTCTCAGGTTCTATATAATTGTTTTTTTAACTGTAAGACTTCGACGTTGCATACATTTTTAGTGCAGGTTACCCTCAACATCTTTCTACAGAACCATATTTCTGTTTTCTAGCATTTACTGTTATACAAGAGGATTGATATTAATAACAGTTCAGTAAATGTCTATATTTCAAAGATGAGGTAGTATTTATAGCATTTACATTCTTCGGACTATTGTCCTCTCTTTGTTGTCATTTGTCCGACGATTCGGCCATTGTACGCTCCGGTCTTTTTCAAATGCTAGGAGCTTAGAACCGAAACTTTTATTACAATCACTGGAGTATATCATTTCTTGCTTAGAGCCTCTTTTGTTAGTCATAAGTTATCTTCCTCTAGCCCTGTTAGAGGGAGATAACTCAGGTTGTTCACCAGCTCACAACTCTTTCGCTCAAGTCAAAGGAACTAACCAACGTCTATATCCACTGGGCTATGTGTCCTTAAATAAATAAACCTAATGTTCATTAACTGTTTTTTACCAGAGAGTTTATATTGCAATTATTGATGTTAATGGATTTCTCTTGTATTTTTTACCAGAGCTCATATTGCAATTTTGACACTAATGATTTTCTCTGCGCTCCGTATTACTGGTTCCCATATTGTGATCATCTCTATGCTTTTTTTTTAATCATATCACCCCAAGCAAGGCGATAACGCCACTGATGCGCAGAGGGCTACGTAAGGGTAAAAAGAATGGAAAAGAGAAAGCCGGAAACCACATCCTAAACAAGGAACAAGGGATGAGCCTCTTCACCTGTTCAATAGACGAGAGTGGAGTGTGAACCGGGCGATAGTTTAGTCCATCTACTCCAACTGAAAAAAAATAAAAATAAAGAGAGAAAAGAGTGAAAAGATTGGACAAGAGAAAACCGGAAATCGCATCCTAAACAGGAAACAAGGTATGAGCCTCTTCACCTGTTCAAAAGATGTGGGTGGAGACTTTTTTAGCCTAGCAAATGTGCTGATTCCTTAAGTTTATGTAGTTTCTAGTGGCGTTCTCTATCTATTATTTCAACTTCATCCAACATGGGGTAGTGATCCCCTTTCACCCTCCATATGATTTTTCTATCTCCCCTCACGTTACGGCTTTGGGATGTTCTTGTAGCCTTACCTTAAGAGGACGGCCTGTTTCTCCTTTATATTCCTTTCCACATGGAATTTTGTTTTCTTTGTTTTTAACAAAATTTTCCTGTTTCTTATTATTTTGCTTAGCGTTTGAATAATCTTTTGCTATTCCAATGCGCCTTGGGATTTCAGCGACGCCCTTTCCATCATCAGTTAAATCACTTTCAAGATGTTTGAACTGTTTTAGTTGTTTCACCTTGTTATCTCTAATTTGTAATTTGTATGTTGTCCTGTTCCTTTTACTAACAACAATGCATCCCATCTTCTCGCATTTAATATTTAGTTGTTTCTTCTTTATTACTATTTCTACTTCCTGAAGAAGTGTCTATACTTACCTTTCTGTGTTTTCTATCAATACATATTAATCTGCCTATCTTATATTGTTAGGGTTTGAACCAGCAAGGATGAATCATGGTACGAGTCTCCTCAGCCTTACCCTATCTTCCGACATTAAGTGGAATCATTACATTAAATCAATAACTAAATCCACTTTTAGGAAGGTTGGGTCACTGTGTCGGGCCAGGAAGTTATTTTCGCCTGAATCCATTTTGCACATATACAAATCAACCATCCGACCGTGCATTGAATACTGTTGTCATATCTGGTCAGATGTCTCAGTGTTCTCGACAGGCTCCAATGGAGAATCTGTAATGTGATTGGTCCCGACCTGGCAACTCTACTCCAGCCACTCTCTCATCACCGTGATGTGCCTTCCTTCTGTCTCTTCTATAAATATTTTCATGCCTTCTGATCTGACGAACGTAGGTCACTGGTGCCCCATCCACAAGAATTTACTCGGGTAAACAGAGTAGCAGAGTAGTTAGATCAATCAAATGCAGGCGACAATTCTACTACATCAGTTTCTTTTCTCGCGCTTCCTGCCTGTGTAAATCCCTTCCATATACTTGCTTTCCTGACGGCTATACTTGCTTTCCTGACGGCTACAATTTCCAAGAATTTAAATGCAAAGTCAGTTCCAATCTCTTATCTACTCAACTCCAGTCTTTTCTACATCACCCCGTGTATCTTGTTCCTTTCCTTTCTCTCTACCTTCGCAACTGTCTTCACTCCTGTGTCCACATCTTTTTCTTGCCGTTTCTCTTTCACCCCTTGTAGCTGGTTCGTCTTTCTCTTCACTTTTCTCCTGCCTAAAACTAACTTTATTATGTAGCCCCATGTACATCAGTGGCGGCACCGCCTTGCTTGAGATGAAATGATTAAAAACGATTTTTTTTTCTCTGAATCACATCATTGTACACGTTGAATAGATTCGTTGATGAGACATCCTATTTTTGGATATTTACTAAACTCATTTCCCATCCGTATATATGCTACCTGTATAACTTCTCGATTATTCTAATATTCTCCCAAAATATGTGAGGGTTACATCAGTTCTTTGTGACGTTTATTCTCAAAAGTTTATGTTATGAAGTATAAAACATAAATACGTTTTCGTTGTTGCTTAATATTTTTAAAAGAGTCTTGTTTTAAAAAATAACTTAATTTTTTTTTTATATAGTTAAAGTTTAGTTATGCAGAAAGTTTTCAAGCCTTTATTTAATTTTTATGACCTCTGTCCTTCACGTATTTCGGTGAAGAGAATGTTGAAAATTATCTTTCATGGAAAAGTATATTTTTGATATGAAAACTAATTCTTTATAGGTATACATTTTTATTATTGATATTGTATGGGGCCGCTTTTTTATGATCTCTCATTATGATTTTGTTAAGGATATTATTTTCTTTTTTGTTACATTTGTATTTTGATAGGGTCATGTTGTTTCTATACCTTTTTTTTGAATGACATTTTGTGTTTGTTATACCTTTCTTTAGTTTTTTTTTTCTGTAGTCTCATTTGTTTACTTGTGTTAATGTCATTTGCTACCGTAGCTTTATAAATTATATTACTGGTTAAAAAATTGTTGTTAAGTAGGCAGTTTTCTTGGTTTTAGCAGTTAAATTTAATGGTGTCATTTTGTTGGTTATTATTGTTTTTGTACTTTTCATTGCTATTGGTTATACTGAATATGGTTTTATTGTGTTTGGGTTTTATTTTCTCTATGTTATCCATGTAACTCTAACTTGCATTTTTGTCGATATATTCTTTTTTTAATTTGTTATTTAAGGAAGTGTTTTTCTATTATTTTGAAAAAATATTTTTTTTTTGCTTTTACCTAATTGTTGTAGAAATTATATTTCTTTGTTCTTGTTTTTTGTCCGAATTGTTTTCGTTTTTGCATTTTAGTTTGTTTGAAAATCTCCTATTTCTTAGTGCTAATTCATATGATTATAGTTTTCAGTGAATATCTGTATCTTACTAGAGTTTGTTGAGATTTTTATATTTATAGATATGGATCTTTGCTTGAATATATTAGTATTAGATTGTTGTTTGTTTCTCTGTATGGTTTGTAGTTTGCCTTGTTTAGGTGTAAATATTATGTCTACAAAATTTACTATTTTCTGATTATATTTTGTGTATACTGCAAATCCTAGAGTTTTGAAAGTTCTATTCTTTGTTTCTTATTTTTTTAATAGTTCTACCGTTCCATTTTCTTAGAATTCCCTGCATAATCCTTTGTCCTTTTGTTAATAATATTTTTAGTTTATTAATTATTTATATGCCTATGAGTTCACTTACATCTGCATCATTGAATATTAAAAACATCAAACCAAATAAAAGAAGCAAAAATACATAAACATGTGTGTGTATACTTATACGCGTAGATGAACTTACGAGTGTGTATTTTCGTGCACGCATTTATATAGACATGTATATGAGTACAGGTATGTATATACATAAATATTCAAAAATTAAAAAAACGGTAGCACATCTGTGAACAATAACTATATCTCAGTTCTGAATGAAAAGAGAAAAAAACGAAAGTGCAAAAGAAAACATAAATAAAACCAAAAAACGAGCGCAATACAAAAATAAAAATGAGCATGACACCCTATACATACGAACATCAGCAAAAATAAGAAAAATAGCCTTACTACAATATTGTCATTTTCAGTGATAGGTTAGTTTTGAAACTTTAAAACTCTTCATTTAGCAATCAACACCATCGCTTGAAATGGCACAAGACTTGTTGAAACCAAAAAGCTACATTGTAGTCATCTTATGACTTACTCATGTCATATATTTGAAATAAATATTTTTTGCTGTAATGTTTATTAAGCAGTTTTTTAAGAATAGTGTTTTTGGATATCGAAATTTTATTTCATCCATACTAACCCTATACTTATATATATAGACATCCACAGACAGACCTGCTTCCGACTCATTCCGACCAGGATCGAAACCCGACCGATTTGACATCCGTCGGAGATTCTGCTTCTAATATATATATATATATATATATATATATATATATATATATATATTGCAGTAAGGTTCACTATTTACAAAGCGCGAAGTCTATTCAAGTTAAAGGCCTATGGAAGTTCATTGTTAACCCTTGTCTTTAAAAGGCTAAGATTTTAGTGGTCGGTGAAACATCCTCTTGGGACTCAGTTCCACAGAGCAATGTTTCGCGGAAAAAATAGAACTTTCTTCTAAACGATGGATTACGGAAGGGATGTGTGTGGTTTCTACTACGTAATTTGAACGTAGTATCATTACTGTGAATGAACCAGAAAATGTAGCATATCCGAGCACTTTCCGTGGAAATAGCGAGAGGCTTGTCATATGCTGCTAGTGAGTTAGTGAGTGTGTGTGTGTGTTTGTGTGTGTCTGAGAGAGAGAGAAAGAGAGAGAGAGAGAGAGAAAAAACTGGTGGATTACAAAAATGCGTCAGGCGCGAAGATATTGGGTTTCATAAAGGCTGTAAATTGAGGTTATTGTTACGCACTTTGAAATTGAAATCAAAGGGCATATTAGGGCCAAAAGTATAGAACGCTTAATATAAGTAACTGAAAATAGTTCTATGGGGATATGGAAAAAGGGAAATATTCCGTGAAAAGTTTTAGTGAACATGACTGATCGTGAATGCGTAATGTGTTTCACGTTGCATTCTCGGAACACGAAATTTTCCGTTTTTCCAAATTTATCGTAAATTTAATTCCTTTGTTAGACATTTGAACTAGTATATCTACCACACATTAGTATATCGTTATAATGGTGAGTGGGGCCGGCGTGCAAGTGAAACCGTTCGGAGGAAGGCCCCGAAACGGTGCACGTTCTTTCCTGATGACCCCAATTTAAATATAAATTCCAGAGGAACACATTAAAACAAATTCAATGAAGTCATACGCCGTAGAGAAGCTCGGTGGAAATGTCATTAGGATAAGGAGCATCACACATTCAGCTCACTTCAGGTGAGTTTCAATTGCTTTCTAGTAATTTCCTTTCTTTTTTTTTTTTTTTTTGAGGTCAGATCAACTTCCGCCCAGACATGACAGCAATACTCCCTTTTTAAAGTTGATCTGGGGTGGTCAGATATTTCCTGGAGTGGTACAGCCAACCATTTTGCCTGTACCCTTAGCATTGAATCCTATATACAAATTCCACTTGAGTGCGAGGAATAAATAATCACCATACCTCGGTGGTTTTATGCTTATTTCCATAGCTTCTTTCAAAATATATATGTTAATATTTGCGAGTAAACATCATTGTTCAAATGACGAAAATCATTTACACTGTAAAATCAATAGAAAAAAAAGCATTGTCCTCACCTTAATATTTTTGACGAAATCAATCTCCAGAGGCCTGAATTTATTGGCGCTTGACAAATAACGTCTAAGCCAGTTATTTAATATTTTTATCCTTTAATAGAACACGGATTTAATGTTTTGTCTGATTTTTTTAAAATGGGGATTTATTGTTATCGTGCCTCCATCCTGATTGGCATACTCAAGTTTCATACGCGACCATCTTAGTGCTTGTCGTGTTTGATATCTCGAATTAATCATCTATTTCGTTCTAATAAAAGCATTGTTTATGCAATGGTTCAATCAGTTAAGTGCCATATATGATACACGCTTGGGCGATCATGTCTCGAAAGAGATATGGCTGACTGATCAGAAGATTATCCCACAGTCGGTTGCAATTACTTTCTGCGGTAGAATGGGTGCCAACAAGACTATAGAACCCAATCTGTCGTGTTATTTAAGCCATGACTGGAGGGAAGACACGGATTAATATCTTTCCCAAGGATATTTGCGCGTAAATGAATACAATGAATTTGAACTCGGCTCCCTGATTTCTTGTTCTAGCCGATTAGCGGTTCGTAAAAAAAAGAAAAAGAAAGTGACGAACCAAGTTCGAATTAATCCGCCGCACATATAAACCTGGCAAAGGTATCAATTAATCTCTTCTCCAACGAGGTAAGCATTAAAGAGCTTTATTATACTAATACACTCTTTTAAACCTACCTTCTTGTTCCGTGTCTTACTTCCGACACAAACCGGTCACTACAAATTTGCGGTCAAGTTTCACCACAACTCCAAAACAAATTGGCAACAAAGATCCACAACAGAACATATATATGGGGATTAAATAACCGTCTAGATTCAAAATATTCTATAGGTTAAAGATTATGTTTACAGATAGCTGGGATATAGAACAACCCAAAGTTATTGCCAATGACTATAACAGATGGAACTTCTTTGGCACAATCGGAACATAACTTCGAAACAAAAAAAAGGAGGACTGACGTAAACTAAAATCGTTAAGTTGCACAAATGAAATTCAATGGCAAAATTTTTCGTCCTTAGTCATATGGCCCATTTACTAAGCTAAGCTGAGTGAAGAGTGAGAATAAAATTTCGAACAAAATCTATATATATAAAAGGCAATCTGTGAGTCTGTGTGTAAATGTTCCCTATGCACGCCTACATTTTTTAAGCTACGCCATTCAAACTTTCTAGGGACATATATCTACAGGGAATACAGGTTGACACATACTTTTTGAGTTTAAGTTCATCAATTTTCCCTTTCGCACTTTTTTTGCCAGTGGTGCCGATGGTTTATATTTTCTCTGTAGAACATCTAAGATCTAAGATGGTTGCTAGATTACGACACAGAAATCAAATCAAACGTGTCAAACGGGACTAAAATATTTTTTTATTAAAAAAAAAATTAACTTTTATATTTAATTTTTTATCTGACGTTTTAAAAATTCATTTGGTCAACACAAAATGTGAATATTTTCCCCCGTAATTTTGAAACAAAAGAAATATTTTTACAAAATAGTATTTTTTTAAATTATAACAAAATATGTAAAAATAAAGTGGCATCTTCTCCTACTATTAAAATGTTCTGAGTTGCACGGGCAACGCCGGGCTATGATGCTCGTATAACATACGCACAACATTGTAAATAATTCAACATCTCGTAGAGTGGTGAACAAAGACATACACAATACATAAAATATACTTTAAACATGAACAAAGAACACTGGAAAATGTATTAAATATTGATTCTGAATTCTGACCAGGTATTGGAGAGGCATTCAATAATATAGACAGACCGAAAAGTCGTGTGGAAATGAAGCTAGACATTAGCTTCAGGGAATTTTCAATACATTGACCTTTAATATTGTTACAGTATTGTACTGTAAAATGAATGTGATACATAAACATATATAGCGTCCGATGGAGAAATTGTCGTCTAAATTACTCAAAGGCGAAAGTAATACCTACATCTCATTTTAACAGATGTATTTATCAAATGTACACAAAAATATGCTGAAGTTACTAATGAGTAGGTTTATTTAATAAAATCACCATTTATCCTAAACCACCGTCTGAAGACGATTTCGGAATCCTCTCCACCTTTTCTGGATGGTCTACTTGTTTAAGTTGGTGGATGCTGCCATGATACTTGCCTTCATTTCATCTTTATTTTTACAAGGGTATTTGTTGTTTCTCACTCCACTGCACAGCGCTCATAATAACCAAGGTGGTTCTGGAGTCATGGAAATTAGGTGGCCAGTAAGGGGTGATGTGGTCGCAGAAATTACCTGTCAGCCACAATTGTTTTCTTTTTTGTTGTCAGACATTTACAATTTGCAGCACTTACCCAGTTAACCCTAGGCATCACAACCGCACTAAGTTACTTGATGTGAGCCTCCGTGTTAAGTCTGAGGAATAACGCCACCATCACTAACGGTCACTCCAAACGCCTTCGTAATCACCATTCGTAATCACAATTAGACTCATCCAATTCTTTTCGAATCTACAGCACATTTCTCAGAGACATCCGACTGCTCAAAAATATTCGTATTAGAGTTTCAGGTGGGAATTCTAAAAAAGTACACTATACCATTTCCTAATTTCTGGTGGGTAGAATTGTGTCATGATTCTCTTTTTCGCACAGACGGTGGCCAACTTATAAAAGTTGACAACATCAAATACATAAATTGTGCATGAGCTAAATTAAAAATATAAAATGGCAACCATTTTCCTCTCGTTCCATGTACACACAGACGCACACAAATACACAAATACACACATGCACACAAACACACACACACAAACATACACACACACACACACACACACACACACACACACACACACACATATATATATATATATATATATATATATATATATATATGCGTGAAATTCAGAAATGAATTGAGTTCTTTCGGTGACTGGCGTGTGTATATACTGCATATATACAACACGTTAAAATTTCCCTTCTCTGATTCCATGCGTGGATGGCTTAGGGAGAAGCGACTTCGACTGACACCAAATCGATCGCGTTTCGATCCCAGCCAGAAGCAAGTGGATGCGTCTAGCCACACAGATGAGCTGTGATACAGCGAAACAGGCTTGTATGTGGATGACTAATCTCTCTCTCTCTATATATATAATGTCCATAAACATATATATATATATATATATATATATATATATATATATATAATTAGGATACGAGTTATTTTCCCAAGCTAGGTTTCAACATTTCGGTATCTTCAGTCAATTTATAATAGAGTTATTATAAATCGCTTGGAAATACCAAAAGTTTGAAACTTAGGTTGCGGAAATAACACGATTCCCCCAAAAAACTATTCACAAGCTTTACAATATATATGTATTGATCACTTTTTATTAAACTGTGTACCAGTTTAATTCAATTATAACAATTATAAAAAGAAAAAAAAAACTTAGATCAAAATAACAATGTAATGTGGGAAGAATTTATATATATATATATATATATATATATATATATATATATATATATATATATATATAAACATGTTACGGAAATTAACGATTTTTAACGAAACTTGATTATAAGCAACCGACAAGGAGGCTATCTATGATCAAGCGGTCTAAGACGTTACCAGATCAAATGGTGGCTTCCCCTATGTAAATAGGGGTCGCAGGTTCGAATCCTGCTAGATAGCACACATTTTCGTAATAAAAATTTACCGTAAATAATCAGGCCGGTAGATATAAATATAAAATACTGTTTAATTAAAAACAGAATATCTACTTAAATACGAGTATCGGTAAAAATAATGTTCAATATATATATATATATATATATGTGTGTAAATTGTCGATATCAGAATCCCTTTCCTTCAAAAAGGAAATTTAGTAATGCCCTCGTATGTTTTACGCTACTGAAGAAAAATAGCCACTTGGCGCTGAAATTACTTTTTCTAATGTTATTTTTTCTCGTGGAAGTTTACTGCCGCTGCTAACATTTTATGTTTTTCTGTAAACGTCTCCCTGCACTTGTTCTCCATAATTCTCTTATTGTTTAAAAATCGAACTTCTACAAATTATAAGAATGAAATCATTACTTATCATACACAAGATAATTCTTCATGAATACATTGCCCTAAATTTCGAAGTGCGCATTATACGCGTGTGCATATTATACACAAACGTGTGAGCCGTCAAAAATGATGGCAAAATGTTTCTATCGATTTGCCGTCTAAAATGACGGCAACGTATATACTGATGTACCTGCCATTGAGTATCTTACATTAACACATGAGCATAAAATAGTCCAAAAGAAAAGGAGTTATATATATATAACTTAATAAAATCAAAATTTAAATCTGTTCATAAAATCACGTTTAAAATTTGGTCATAACACATTACATTGCATTTAAATATATGGTTCTGTTAACATTTCGAGTTCTCACGCGGTTTGACGTCAGAGAACAGCATTACAAATTTACGAGCTGCGTCTGTTATTTGGTAACTGCTATCGTTGCTTAGCAAAGTTTTATGTCAACACAAGATAAACAGAAAATAATCTTTGAATATTAGGAATATTATGAATCCACTTTTTCTACTTCAGTTCTAGAATAAATATTAGGATTTATATCAGTAGATCATTCGATTAGTCAGTTAAATGCCATACTTTAGGCGATCATGTCCCAAATAAGACATGACTGACTGGGCAGAAGGTTTTCCCTCAGTAGACTGTCATTACTTTCTGTGGTGACCTGGTTGCGATCCAAGGCGAAAAAACCCAATCTGCCCTGCTATTTAACCCATAGATAGAGGGAGAAATTACGGATTCAAGGGTATTTGCGTGTATGTGAATGCAATGAATTCAACTGTATTTCGAACTCGGCTCTTCGATTTCTCGTTCCAAACCGATATCCACTGCGGCAGAACGCACATTATTACTATTTTTCTTTCAATTATTTCTTTAAAAAGTTATTTGCATGGCAACCTGTGTGCAGGAAAAACAACCCTGCATTCAAAAACGTGGACAATTAAAATGGAAATACCTCAATGATCTTTTCCATATCAATCCACAGTAATAAAACATGTGCTCTTATCTATGATTATCTACGTCCTTAATGGATATGTACGGATATATCCCTGTAGTACACCCTTGTGAAATTTATGATCACAGCCTCACCATGTTAAATGTTTCCGCTGTCTTCCATAGCAAGTAGATTTTTTATATGTAGTGCACTTACCAGGCGAGCGTTTTTCAGTCAGTGCAGCCTTGTGTGAAAGGTGTCAGTTGCACCCAAGTTATATTCATTTAAGTGCATTTAACATTAGAAAAATATTTTAGAATCTAAAAATATTTCCTAGCTTAAAATAAACTGCAACCGTTGATAGAAGTAAATAATGGCTCGGAATTGTATATCCGAGAACCACGTGCGCCTAAGTTAAGAGAACACTTTTCTTTTCGCATTTCACTCTCTTTGTTGCCTGTTCATGTGTTATCGAAACATTTTTAGGTTTTTACAGCCATATCACGTTAAAACACCGGTTCACATTTGATTATCGAACTGAAACAAAATCAAAACTGGTGTGTATCTAGATCTTTGACCACTTGGAAATACAGGGTTCAGTATGTTTGCATGTGCGTGTGATGTAATTTATAATGGTTCGGAATTGTTAATCAGAGAACCGAGTACCAATTCCTGTTGGGTTCGTTATATGCAAATAATCCAAAGAAAGTTATGAATCATTCTATTCTCTTCCAGCTTTAAAATAAATACTATGATCTGTATCAGTAAATCATTATCATCTAAAAATGTCTTGCTATCCGAAATATTTTCTGTCTACCAAAGTTGATAAGCCGCAAAAAAACTAACCTGTCAAATCGCGCTGACTACTCTATGTTTGTAGGTTTTTTTCAGGCTTTTATAGTTCTAATTTTCCAAACTATTCCTTCTGGAGTGAGTTCAATCCTAACTGGAGGACACATGCTTGTGTTTTTGTGTCAGAAAGACTTATTTTTCATCCTCCCTGATTTCAAAAGAGATGCTTTTATAAACATTTGTTTGTGCCATGAAATCTGCATAATATTATGATCATTGGCATGAAGATCCAGTGAATATAACAAAAGACGAACGCCTCATCTTTCACTGAAAAGGTTTCGAATATAATTAATACCGTTTCCTATTTTCTACATTATGCAAATCAGAGGAAGAATTTTCGTGTTAAAATATTGAAAATGAGTTTACATTGAAGTTTAATTTCAAATTCTGTCATAATGAAAGAATAATACGAATGCAGTAATATTAAATAAAAAGAATTTTTTTCTTATTTTCTTGTTTAATAATGGAAATGGATCAATATACAAAGCAAGCAACAATGCATCAGGTCATATTAAAGAACAGTTGATATGGAAATGGAATTTACGTCATCACATAATAAAAAAAAACGAATTCTAGCAGTCTACTTCATTTTCTGCAGTTTCAAATATATTCATAACGACATGGTTGGGTCGCGATATATCCTTTATAGAGACAGATGCGAATAGTGAATGTTTCTCCGCCATTGTTTTAAACATGTGTATATATATTTTAAACTGTTGAACGTTTATTTCTTGAAATATGCTTTCTTAAAATAGTGACACAGCGTTTTGTCTTTTATTTATATGTGTGGTGTATCTTCAGAAACTTGGTGAATGTGGTTCGCCACAACATCCTTTTCTTTTAAACCTTTAGTGATGTTTGTATTTACACTATCTCTCTAATACCTGTTCTGCCAAACGTTTTCACAAGCTAGTTAGGTAAGCTATTCGCTGCTTTTCTCCATATCTCTTGCCTTTAATAGGCCCTGGGAGTACCAAATTATCCAAACCCTTGTTTATTCAATATGTATATTTTAATCGAATTTATCTTTTTTAATCATATCACCCCGAGCAAGGCGGTAATGCCACTGAAGCGCAAGGGGCTACGTCAGAGTTAAAAGAATGAAGAAGAGAAAGCCGGAAACCACATCCTAAGCAGGGAACAAGAGATGAGCCTCTTCACCTGTTCAATAGACGTGAGTGGAGTATGAACCGGACGATAGTTTAGTCTATCAACTCCAATTGAGGAAAAAATAAATAAATAAATAAAAGAGTGAAAAGAATGCAGACTAGGAAGTCGGAAACCACATCCTAAGCAGGAAACAAGAGATGAGCCTCTTCACCTGTTCAATAGACGTGGGTGGAGTGTGAACCGGGCGATAGTTTAGTCTATCTACTCCAACTGAGGAAAAAATAAATAAATAAAAGAGTGAAAAGAATGGAGAAGAAAAAGCCGGAAACAACATCCTAAGCAGGGAACAAGGGATGAGCCTCGTCACCTGTTCAATAGAAGTGGGTGGAGTGTGAACCGGGCGATAGTTTAGTCTATCTACTCCAATTGAGGAGAAAAAAATAAATAAATAAAAGAGTGAAAAATCAAAAGTAGTAAAGCCACTAAGACACAAGCTGTTAGAGTTTGTGAAAGAATTAGAAAACAGAAACATTATTAATGAACGGAAATAATAACAAAAGGATGCCATGCGATTACACATTGCCAAATCCAGGAATTGAACGCACAATCATTATTTACATGAAATTTCTCAACCTGCTCTTTAATCCACTCGGCCATTCGTTCGAAACGCAAGAGTCTTATTAAGATTTATGTCATTTGCATATATTCAGATGGACTGTAAAAAAATTACCAATCTTTATGCAATGTACACAAAACAATATAGAGTACGTAAAAGTATATTTCTAATAGATTTTTTTTAACTTATAATATTTTATTCATAATATCTGTTTGAAAATGATAATTCTACCACAAAACTTTATGATTTTATGGAGCTGTGCAATAGGGTCTGTGATCAAAAATTATAATTTTTTCAATTTTCTTATAGCTTCTTCTATGGGCGATGCACGTGTTCATGCCTTGAAATCCCACACTTTAACTGATCTTGTGTCGCATCCACCTTGGGTATCTGGCCAAGTAGGGAGGTGGTAAATGCAAAGAGTAGGGTTATTATACTGACTAGTAGTTCACTGGCAGTGAACTTTACGCAGCGTGTGAGTCTTCTATTAGTTCTATTTAGTCTATAAAATCTGTTAGAAAATGATAATTCTTCCAAAGAACTTTAGGATTTTGTAGGGTTGTGCAATAGGCTCTGCGATCAGAAAATACAATTCTTTTTTTCAATTTTGTTATAGCTTCATCTTCTATGGGCGATACACGTTTTTATGCCTTCGTTGAGTTGAACGGAGATAACACAATCAACTAATTATATCCAGCTTCTGTTTTAGCGATTACACATGCAGTAAAATTATACAGTTTCAA
Organism: Ascarosepion bandense; assembly: GCA_037127315.1. Lineage (NCBI taxonomy): Eukaryota > Metazoa > Mollusca > Cephalopoda > Sepiida > Sepiidae > Ascarosepion > Ascarosepion bandense. Next base: position 3,035,417 of record JBBBDQ010000511.1, read on the forward strand.
AACTTTTCATTATCCTTGTTTTAACATATTTTATGAAAAGACTAAAATAGTTTTATGTGGTTTTTCCTGCAACTAATATTAGTTTAATCTTCATAAATTTAGATTCCAGTTTCTCTAATAATTTGAATAAAATTAATAAAAAATCTTTAAACAACCTAAAAGAATATAATTTTTTGTTTTGGCTTATAAATTAATTCTTTAAATCTGACAAAAATATTCTTTTTATTATCAAACTATTGTTCTCATGTTTCTTGTTACCACTATGTTTTGACTGTTGTACACTCCGGCCATCTTCAGGTTTATATCGATCTGGATTAACTACAGAAAATTCTGAACTGTATCCTTTCTTTAACAGACGGGGATACACTGTTCTTATTCCCCTACTCATGTCCAAGGATATCGTCTAGTTTTTATTTTTATTTAATATTGCTCAGTTATTGCTCGTTCGTTTCCATTGAATGCAAATAAACACTGCCCAATCAAAGAATTAAACCTACAATCCGGATTACTCACATTAAAAAGGCGTTGTGTCACATTTTGTCTCAAGTGAGAAGACAATTAAGGGCTGCAGTTAACAAAGGCAGTTGATGACTTACTTATTTCTAGTTAATTATTATAAGAACTTCTTTTGAATATCTTGTTTTTTTTTTATACTAATGCATTGTTTTGAACCTACCTTCTTGTTCCGTATCTTACTTTCGGCACGAACCGGCTACTACAACTTTGGGGCAAAGTTTCGCCACAACTCCACAACAATTTTGATATCGTCTCTCGTGACCGGCAATTTTTTGATAGTGTTGTAATTTCTTCAAAAGCATTTTGACATTCCGCCTACCAATTCCATTTCATACACTTCTTAAGTGAATTATTCAGACGTGCTCGCAATTATGAATATGTCAATAATTTACTACCCCAAGGAATGATTATAGGGTCACTGAATTTTTGTCGAGAGAGACATTTCTGTAATAGAATGGTCCGGTCTTCTTATTTTTTCATCGGTTATCTGTCTAAACTTTAATCTTGAACCTAAAGAACTGACATTTCTGTCCACTGATTTGGAACTCTTAATCATGTAAACTCTGAAATACTTGTAGAATCAGTTTTACGTGCTGCATTTTGTAACACTCTTAATAAACATGTCATCTACTTAATCGACAGTACCGTCTTGTCCAGTCAAAATAGTATCCATTATTTCCTGTAAAATACTTGGTGCTATTTTTATAACTTTCAAAGTTTTTACGTGTATAAATAGTCAAATACTTCTGGCATACCTCGTTCACTTGAAGTTGAAGATGTGCTTCAAACAGATGTGCTTCAGACAGGTCACATTTCGGAAAAAAAATAACAAAAAAAAAATCTTATTTGGCAAATATATCCTCTGGAATTGGTCAGGAATATAGATGCTGTCATTGAACCCAATCGAAAACACTGCAGATAAACAAATCGTGTTGTATTTGATATAAACTGTGGCGTGGCCCATTCAGAATAATTTCTTTCTTTCAATAACCTTGCGTTTTTCTAGCTTATCGAGTTCGATGTTAATCAACTCCAATACAATAAAAGGTACCTTCTTTTAGGCTTCAAAACTGCTATCATATTTACTTTAATTTAAAAAATGACTTTTCTTTTGGACATTTTTCCAACTACTCTATTAAATTATTCAGGAAATTATCTTTTAGCTTATCTCAATGTTACCTGGAATATTTTTCTCTGGCGAAAAATTAACTTTTCCACAAAAGAAATTAATCGGTCAATTCAACTGTTCAAATAATTCTAGCCAATTGATGCCTAGTAAATTCCAGTTAGAATTTTTTAATATGTAACCATCTGTGTTTTAGTTTCAACTGCAAAGTCGATGATACAAGCTATTTTGCCAAAACAAATTAATTTGTTGTCCGATAATACGCTTGCAGCTTTTGGGGGTTTTGCAAGGTAGACTTGCCAGTCTTGTTCCAATTTTGTTCATTTATACTTGTAATTTCGTTACCAGTATCCATTTGAAATATCACCGTAGCGTTATTCATTTTTACTGTAACGAACTTTCCATTATTTAAACTTAACAGATTTTTAACTAGTATCACTACTTTCAGCAAGTTAGTTTTTTGTATTTCGTTACGACTTGCAGTAGATTTCTTTGTGAAATATTTTCTACAACTAAAATATTTTGGTTTTAAATTAACAGTCCTTCATTATATGTAACACTAGCAGTATAGCCCGGCGTTGCTCGGGTGTAATGAAAGCTTTAAAACTAAACCATGGTCCTGGAGCTCAGACTCTGCCTAAAGAATATTTGTGTGAAGTTTGGTAAGAATCGCATAAAAATTGTGGATTTGTATAAAGGATATACAGACAGATAAACAGACACACACACAAACATCTTGCCTTTTATATATATATATATATATATATATATATATATATATATATATATATATATATATATTATCGATTTTCTGCACTATTGTAAGAACTGCAACCTTGAAACTTCTGAATATCGTTTCTTATGTCTTTGTCTATGAGTGTATCAAATTGGATTAAAATCGGACCACTCCTTCTATAACCCGATTTTTTCGATTATCGATTTTCGATATTTATCGGGGGTACCTCGACACAAAACCTAGCTACTAACACTCGCAGATGCTTATAATACAACCGTGTAAAATTTCAAGAAAATCGGTTCAGCCGTTTCAGAGTCTATAGGTAACGGACACACACACAGACAAAGTTCCATTTATAATAAGTTTAGATAGATAGATTATTATATATATATATAACGATATACAGATATTCAAAACTCTGTGCAGCCGTTTCGGAGTCTATAGGTAACGGATACACACACACACACACACACACACACACACACACACACACACACAAAGTTTCATTTATAAACAAGTTTAGATAGATACCATAGCCATTGCACGAGTTATGTTTTTCAGTATTTGTATTTCGGAATTTTCCTTTTCTTAGTAATATCTTTTTGCCTGCCTTTTTTTCGGACGTCTACTTTTCACGTATCATTTTGTGGGATTCTGTACCTTAAATTGACAAATTTTGACACTCCTCTACAAAATGCTCCATCGTTAATTTTGAATCCTGCTCACGTTTTGTTAGAATTCGTGAGCGTATTTCCGCATCGTTGCCTGATGCTAGGACTTTAACGAAGACTAGACATTTAAATATCTCTGAGAATATTTCATACTGTTTAAAATTCAAATTTAATTTTACCGGCATATGTGATCTTTTGTAAGGTTCATTCTATCTCAACAGGTATAAAAATGTGAAATCTTTCACCAAAAGTTTTTATAATAATGACAGATTTGTTAAATTACACTTTTTCTGGAGTATTCAGTAAAATTAAAACTTCAGGTATTTTTCGTGTTCTGCTGGGCACAAATTACTTAACAAAAGACGTTACTTCTTTTCATCTTGACGTTCTTCTCTGCAAATATAGTTGTACCTTCTGAAGTATGATATAAATGTAATATTTTCTTCGAAGATGTACTTAAATTCACAGTCCAGCATGGATTAATTTGACATATTGCTTGACCGTGTTTTTCCAGGATTGCCATTATTATTTCTTTCATTTGTTTGAAAAGCATCTTCTGGAACTTTTGTTGTTTCTCAATAAGTATCTGAAATTTTCCTATAGTCTATTTTGTTTGCACAATCTAGGAAGATTCTTTTTTTCGTATTCGTGTGAATTCAAACTATCCGTTGCGACTGTTATGTAAATCAAGAGAAGGTGATTTTTTTCTTTTTCCGTGTGAGTCTGAATCTTCGTTGTCACTGTTAAGTTTCGTTGCGCTGAACCAAATTTTTTTTTAATCATTTCACCCCGAGCAAGACGGAAACGCCACTGATGTGCAGGGGGCTACATAACTGTAAAAAGATTAATTAGAAAAGAGTGAGGAGTACAAACTAGTTAGAAAGGAACAATAGAAAGCTAAGAAAACAGGTGCGATGACAGATACATAGGTGGAGAGAAAGGAAAGGTTATACGGGGGTGGGGAGAGAGCTAGAGTCCAGTGGTTAGTAGATGAGTATTGACTTTGCATTTAAATTTCTGGAGGTTGTATCCGTCAGGAAAGCAAGAATACGGGAGCGAGTTCCACAGGCGGGAAATGCGAAAGAAGAAGCTGGAGGAGTAGAATTGTCGTCTGCATTTGGCCAACCTGACTGTGAATGGGTGGGACCTAGTTGCCAGTCTGGTTGCACGAGTAAACACCTGTTGAGGAGGCACCAGTGACTTAAGTTCGTCCGAGCAGAAGCAATGAAAGTATTTATAGAACAGACAAAGGGAGGCCACATTTCGACGGTGGGGAAGTGGCTGTAGTCGAGCCGCCAGATCAGTACCTATAACATTACAGACTCTCCTTTGGAGCCTGTCAAGAACACTGAGGAGAACGGCAGGGGCACCTGACCATAAATGGCAGCAGTACTCCATGCACGGACGGATGGTTGACTTGTATATATGCAGGATGGATTCAGGTGGAAAAACATCCTGGATCGACATAGTGACCCAACCTTCTTAGCAGTAGATTTTGCTATGGATTCAATATAGTGGTTCCATTTGAGGTCTGAGGACAGGGTAAGTCCGAGTAGGCGTAGTGTATTACTCTCCGGGAGAATCGCTTGGTCCATGGTTATGGGAGGCAGGAGAAGTTGCCTGTAATGGTTGACAGACAACAGCTTGGTCTTAGATGAATTGAAGTTGACAAGCCACTTCTTGCCCCAGTTCACCACAGAGTGTAGATCCCGCTCAAGGTCAGCAGCGAGATTATGTCTGTCCGCCACGACGGGTTTCTTACTGGTGCGGGAGTATATTGTAGTGTCATCTGCGTAGATGCCTACTTGGGACTTGATCTCATCTGGGAGGTCGTTGATGAACATAAGGAAGAGCGTCGGGCCCAGGATTGGGCCCTGTGGGACACCAGCATTCGTGCTGTAGGACGAAGAGACACGCCCATTCAGAACGACCTTCATTTTGCGGTTATTTAAGAAAGATTGGATTAGGTCAAGCAGACGACCGGTAATACCATAACCGCGTAGTTTGCATAGGAGGCCAGAGTGCCAAACCCTGTCGAAAGCCTTGGAGATGTCCAGAGCAACCGCGCGAGCCTCGTCAGACTCATCAAGGGCCTGTAGCAGGTACTCGGTTACGGTTGTTAGCAGATCGGCTGTGGACCTGGCAAAGCGGAATCCATATTGCCTGTCGGAGAACAGTTTGTGGGCGGTTCGATGATGAACTATTTCAGCATTGATTATAGCCTCGAATACTTTCCCGAATATCGGTAGAAGACTGATAGGGCGATAGTTGGATGGGTCCGAGGGTTCACCACAATTCTTAAATACAGGAACGACTGAAGAGAACTTCCAGCATGCAGGAAAGCAGGAAGCAGAAACAAACACCTCTTAAGGACTATCACCGGGATTCCATCGTCTCCGCACGCCTTGTGGGGGTCGAGTTTTGAAATTACTCTGATACTACTGTCGGGGTAATATATACGTCGTGCAGTTTGGCCTCAGTTCTAATAGGGAATCAGGTGGGTGTACTCTGACGAGTCGAATGTAGAGTTGGATGAGAATCTGTGGGCAAAGCACTCAGCTTTTTCTGCAGATGAAGTGAGAAACTCAAATCCATGGATTAAAGGTGGTATTGAGGATTTCCTTTTGTTGAGCACTCGTTTACAAATCCTCCAGTAGTCCTTGAGCCGAACTTGCGGTCAGCTATGTGCTGTCGCTTTCTCTCAGCAAACAACTGTTTGGCGTCATTTAGGGTTCTCTTGCACTCATTGCGAGCAGTTGTGAACAGGCGCCTATTGTGATCAGTTGACTGTTTCCAGAATAGACGGAAGTAATGGTTCCTTTGGGCAATGGCGGCTGAGCAGGCAGGAGAGAACCACGGAGAGGAATGAGGTTTTAAGCAATACTTCCTGGAGGGTATGAAGGCATCAATGCCAGCTTTCACCCATGACGAGACCTCAGAGGCACAGTCATCAACTGATAGGTCGAACACTTTTCCCCAAGGGACGTCGCAGAGGAAATCGCGAAAGGCATCCCAGTCAGCTTTTTGGTAGAGGTAGGAGGTCCTATAGGTAGGGGGCTTCTGGGGGGAATGAGATTGGAAAGAAATACTGAGAGACTACAGCGTGGTCGGAGTTGCCGAGAGGGCAAAGCTGCGAGACTTGACAGGCGTCAGGCGCAGAGGTGAAACATATATCTAGCAGTGAGGAATGACCCGAGGGAGTGCTTGGGAATCGAGTGGGGAAGTCCACCACTTGCGTAAGGGATTGGGAAATAGCAAAGTTCATGGCGTGAATGCCCGCTGGATCAGTAACGGCGTTTTCAAGCCACTCAGCGTGATGGGCATTGAGGTCTCCAAATACAAATATGTGGGCGAATGGGTGATAGGAAATAGCCTTATCTATGTCGTCATCAATGCTATCTAGTAGAGAGCAGTCAGGAGAGGAGGGAGAACGGTAAAGAAAGAATAGCACAATCAAGAAGTATAATGGCTTTTGAAGTCGACATAGTCTTACTGAAATCTGTATGAAGTTTGTTCACCGCTACCAATATTGTAGCTGTCTCGTAATTGTCTAATGTGTATGTCTATGTCTACTATTATACCGTTAAGACCAGTACAATTCACACTCTGGTTAGATGTGTACATATCTACAACAACCTTTCAGGAGACTGCCGACCATTTCCTGTCTTTTGTAAGCCTTATCTCCACTAATTTTAACTTTCACTGTTAGAACCAACCATGTAATCTACACCGCCATATCGTTCGTATTTCATGATTAAGAATAAGTTCCATTCCAAATAAGCAAACTTCCGACCTGATACTTTCAGTTCCCCTCTTTATGTCATTTACATTTTGAAAAAGCCTGAATACTTCTTTTTAATATACGTATGTGCTACTCAGCAAATTTATTTTAATCAACTGTGAATGCTGGAAAATATGTTCAAAGAAGAAAAAGAGACTTGAAGAAATGTGGTTCTATCGAATGATGCTGAAGAAACAATGAACTTAACATGTGAGCAATGGTTAGATTTGAAAGAAAATCGAAACAAAAAAGAAAAATTATTCCTAACATTAGGAAGAGACGTTTGAAATTTCATGACTATCCACGTCCTGAACAATCTTAATTTATTTAACTCTAGGACTAAAAATTATATTTCCTACATATCAACTGTTTTCAAATCTAAGGCTGACAGTTATTTTTTCTCCATATCCTTATAAAGTGGACTTCTTACTACGTCCGCAACAAACGCCTTCAGTCGCTGATTATCTCGTGCGAATGTTGAGCACTCTATTACGTGAATATTTTTTAAAATGAGGAAATTAATTTTTTTATCCCCCATCCTTTGTGCTTAATCGATTGTGATATATGAAAAAAAATTCAAAATTACAATTTTTAGAAAAAAACTTTTACATTAAGACATCACATGTCATGACAATTTTTTTGGTCTTTGTAGAGGGATCGATTAAAAACAAATGTACATAGCAAAATTGCCCTTTTAATACACTTTAAACAATTCAAGAATTTTGTTTTTGCTATTACGGCTATAGAATACTTAATCTATAGCAACATGAAAGAAAATGTGCCTATTATCGAACACCTCCTATCTTTAATCTATGATCTCATGTGATTCCTAATAACATAAATTAAAGAACAAGCATTTGTTACATTAATATTCAATAATACAGAACAATTTGTATCTATTTCAAACGGAATCTAAAAATTCTTTATTCTGTATATTGCATGATGAACCGAAATTGAATCATTGTTTGTTTGATTGATAGATTTTTCACGACTTTGTTTTATTTAAGTGGACAACGGAATAAAATTCAAGATAACTCTAATTAAACCACAGAAAAATGTTTATTGATATTGAATTCCAGTTGAATTCATTGCATTTATTTACAAAGACTTTTCCACAAGAGGCAGCTCTTCCGTGTCCTTTAAGTAAAATTCCGCGGAATTTGATGTATAAATTCGTCGACGAACACTTTGATCTGATTTTCATTAGAGCTAGCTATCAACATCAATCACGACAGAGAAAATTAATTATCGTTTGCTAAATATGGCGATTTGGGTAGAATAGACCGAACAGCGGATGTGCGTTGTGGTGCATTGGATATCGGCTCGGAATGAGAAATCGGGGAGCAGAGTTCGAATTCCAGCTGAATTCATTGCATTCACTTACGCACAGATACCCTTGGAAAATATATTATTCCACCTCTTCTCTCCACTTATGGGTTCAATACCAGGACAGATTGAGTTCTTTAGACTTGGTCGGAAAACCAGTATACCGCAGAAAGTAATGGTAACCAACAGCTGGAAAATGTTCTACCCAGGCAGTCATATCTCTTTCGAGGTATAATCGCTCAAGCGTGTATCACATACGGCATTTAACTGACATAATAATAATCTCGATTGCAATTCGAATGCAGCATACCGATTTCTCCTTCCGAGCAACTGACAGTTACACCATTAGAACTTCTTATGCTGATATTAACTAATCTTAATACGAAACGAAACTATATAGAGAAAGAAGTTTACGACTCGGGGAAAATACATTGTGGCAGTAAGAATGTACCAGATTTGCTTGCACAGTATTATTTTTGTTGGATTTCTATTGATATCTGTTAGTTAACTTTATAATACTAAAACAGAAAAACAATCGTATAGAACGTCTTGCAAGACTGCTGACAAGATAATTTCTTGCCCTCTACCCAAGTGTAATGTAAGTTATTATTAGAATGACTCAAATCCTTTCCCTTTCCTTTCATAAATTTTATTTTTCAAACGATATAATATCACTACATTTTATTAAATAATATGTTCCTAGATATTTACAAAGACTTTTCCACACATGTCAAGAGGCAGCTCTTCCGTGTCCTTTAAGTAAAATTCCGCGGAATTTGATGTATAAATTCGTCGACGAACACTTTGACCTGATTTTCATTAGAGCTAGCTATCAACATCAATCACGACAGAGAAAATTAATTATCGTTTGCTAAATATGGCGATTTGGGTAGAATAGACCGAACAGCGGATGTGCGTTGTGGTGCATTGGATATCGGCGCGGAATGAGAAATCGGGGAACCGAGTTCGAATTCCAGCTGAATTCATTGCATTCACTTACGCGCAAATACCCTTGGGAAAGGTATTAATTCCTTCCAGTTATGGGTTAAATAACAGGACAGATTGGGTTCTATAGCCTTGGTCGGCAACCAGTCTACCGCAGAAAGCAATGGCAACCTACTGCGGGATAATCTTTTGCCCAGTCAATCATGTTTCTGTCGAGACATGATCGCCCAAGCGTGTATCATGTATGGAAGTCAACTGACTGAGTGAGACCGAACTAGTTTCATAATTTTGTGTTAGTCTTGCTGTCTTTTTACCAAATCTGTTAAAATTGTACAACGAGAATATTTTGAGGACCCTAGAAGTTATGTCTGGATTTATCATCGGAGGCCACAATTTAAACAACCTAAGGTACGCAGAAGATACAATGCTGATAGTAGATACAGAAAGAAAACTACAAGACCTCCTACAGAAGGTAACTGAAGAGAGTGATAAGACTACAAATAAACTGCAAGAAAACTGAATGCATGGTCATCAGTAAAAAGTGCAACCCAACATGCCAAATACAGGTTGGGGATACTAGACTCAAGCAAAGTACAAGAATTTATATACCTGGGAAGTGTTCTAGCAGAATTCGGAATGTGCGACACTGAGTTCCGAAGGCGAATGGGCATGGCGAAAGAAAGCATTCCAGAAGTTGAATAAAGGATTATGAAACAGGACAATTTTGCTAGAAACAAGGAAGAGAGTACTGGATTGCTATGTGTTGTCAGTTCTTTAATATGGCAGTGAATGCGGGAAAATATCATCAAAAATAAAGGAAAAACTTGAAGCAACTGAAATGCGGTTCTACAGAAGGATGCTGCGAATATCATGGATCAAGCATGTGAGCAATGATGAGGTCCTAGAAATGATGGAAACAAAAAGGAAATTAATACTGAGCATCAGGAAGAAACAGTTGAAGTTCCCGGGACACGCAATGAGGAAGAAGGGTTTCGAGAATCTGATACTAGCAGGCATAAGAGAGGGGAAAAAGACAGAGGAAAGAAGCAGATAACATATTTGAAGGACCTAATCAGGTGGATGATGGAACGAGGGTTGCAGGTTGTAACAGGAGAAGGCGTGCTAAGAGCCATCAGGGATAGGGAGACATGGAAAGCCATGATTGCCTACGTCCTGAAGAGACAGGGCACATAGAAGAAGAAGTCTTGATGTACGCGTCCCTGCTCTGTCATGGAAGAGAATACTGCTACTGCAGTGAATAAACAAACAAACTATGGTATGTTAGTGTACTCCAAGTTTATTTTTAACTGTCACGTATGGTTAATACTTATGATGAATATAATAATTTCTTCTCTATAACTGAAATAACTTATGACACAAACTATTACATAGAAGTCTAGCTTTGGCAGAGAAATGAAAGCCTTTGCATGACATAAATTGACACTTTCTCACGAAGATCTATTTACGCAAAAGTCCAATAAAAGGTCGGACAGATGTGACATGCACAAATGTTGTGTACATTATCTATTTTACCTTCCAAACATTTCGTGATAATTAACTATTTATGATATATATATATATATATATATATATATATATATATATATATATATATGATGAATTTATGCAGGCACCTGCCTTTTCACGAAGATATAATACATGCATTAAAAAAAAATTTAAACTAAATAATATGCCAAAAGTATTTTCGTTTTGTAGAATCATTCACTCCAATTCATCTAGAAATGCAGAGAAAGACGATCTTTGATTTCAATAGAATATTAGAATATTATTGTTGTTCTTGGCGGGTGCTGAAAAGTTGATGCTTCGCCAATCACAATCATTGTTACCTATTTAAGTAAAGATCAAATATCAAACACACATGTTTTCGTAATTTTCACATACTTTCTCCCCTTACGTCTAGACAAGACCATCAATCACTACCTTGAGAGCCTCGTCGACCTTGTATTGAGACAGCTTTAGCAAAGCATAAATAGTAACGATATCATACCAACTCTGATGGTTGGTCATCTGATCAGATATTGTATAATGATCAAATTGAAAGGTTTTCAGTATACTCTTCTGTGTATGTGTTATGGTGCTCTATATACATTGGAATGAACTCTTCCTCCTTCATAAATACTAACCTGCGAGACTTCTTAAGGGAGGCAGTCGAGACGCAGTGTAACGTGACAGTTCGGGCGGACATTTATACTTACTTATTAATAACGCTTTTATTTTGTATATATATATATATACAAAATATATATATATATATATATTTTTTTTTTGTATATATATATATATATATATATATATATATGCTCTGTTATTCCGATACACTTGTTCAACCTGCGTTCTTTTCGTGTTTCTCTTCCTTGGATCTAACAGGCCACAATATTATGTGTGTGTGTGTGTGCGCATGAGTAGAACAATGTGTGTGTTTGCAATTTATATATGTTTTTTTTTTTACACAGCGTGGAAAATTTTATTAAAGACGTGTTTACTCGTTTCAACGAATATAGTGTGTGGCTTTCTCAGTTTGAAATGAGAGAAAGAGTAAACTTCGTGTAAGCAAAATACCTTGTTAAAAACAACTATGATATACATATGTGTTTATATGCATGTATATATGCATGCCCAAGTATATATTTATGCAAATGTATATATGTACATATTTGTACACATATATAAAGTGAAAAAAGGAGAAACCACGAGTGGGGATGGATGCGTATGTATGTACATGTAATGTATATATATATATATTCTTTGGAATTTGAAAAAAGAAATCACTCGACCGGTGGTCGAGAGCGAGGGAAAATTTATTCGCCCTAAAATCATTTTACTCGACCGACTCCATTTTCTTTATAGTCGCCTTACGTAAACATAGCGTGAAACAAAAAAATGAAAGTTTAATTAAAATTTCGAACGTGTAGTCATTACTTTTTAAAGTTTTTAAATCCTTTCTGGATTTAAAAATTTTGAAAAATAATGACAACAAAACTTGATCTTTCCTCTTAATAATACCATAAACATTTTGGTGATAAAACTTTGTTATTATTAACTTTGATCCCGTTAAAATCATGATGTGCTCTTTTTCTATCAATTAAGTGGAGGTACCTAAATTCGTATATTCTTCTACTGTTTGACTACAATCTTCATCTCATAGATTATTAAAAAATATCAAGTCTGAGTTTCTCAACGATTAGTTTTTTGGTGCGTGGTTGAAAGAAGTATGAGGTTTTTTTTTCTTTCTTTCAAATTTTCTTTTTTACTTTTCGTAAGCAGGGAGGAAATATAGATGTTGAGTCGAGGATAATATTTTTTCACATGAGTTTCTAAAAATCTGTGAGCGTCTTTAATCTGGGCGCAGAAAAATTTTGATTTCACTCTGGAAGCGTTAATTAAACAATTTTTACAATGACCGGGAAGAAAAATTCTAATTATCAGATCTTGCTTTGATGATTGCGGGATGTCAGTGTCTTTTGTTTAACCACACATTTCGACGTAAATCAGGCGCCATGGATAAAAGCACAGAATTCCATAATGTCATTGTAGGTCATTCTAATAACTTGTGAATCTTCAATGGCATACTTTTGGTTTGTAAAAGGAATTAAATTTTCTTTTTCTATATTTGAAGGGACACGATACTTTTTAATCGACCGCTAGTAAATCAATAAACTTTAATCGCTCAAATAAGTTTTTAATCGATCAGGCGAGTGAAATCTCAAAAGCTATATATATATATATATATATAAAATACTTGTATATATATATATATATATATATATAATAGTTATATATATATATATATATATATATATATATATATATATATATAATCATTTATTAACCTAAATACCATACGAACCAAATCATAAACAAACCAACATGGAGATTATCAAACCCAACAAAAAACAACATTGGGAGACAAAGATATAGTAAAGAAGTATGCTCAAAACAGAAAAGAATGCTAAAGAAATATTGAAAAAATCCAAAATAAACCATTGGTTCAAGAAAATTACAACTAAAGAAATTGCTCTTTCATACAACTAGACATTCATCGATGAGCCCGCTTCAAAGATTGCACTAAATCTAGCAAAAGTTACGTGAGTATAGCCAACGAAGACGGAAATATAATTAAACACAGCCTAAAATAAATTCTATGACATGATAACAAAATATGGATGAAAAGGCCTAATAGCAATAATACTAACAATAACGGGAATAATTTAACTTAACAATAGGTTGCTATGATGGTGTTGATAAGTGTGAAAAATTATGTTTATACATTATCAAGAAACTAAAAAACTAAAAAATATTTTAATAAAAAAGTCATTTTTGTCCAGGGACAGCAGCAGAACTACTGTAAAATTGAAAAAAATCTAAGAAATTAATAAAGAATCCTAGGATTTTAAATAAATACAAATTTTAATCAGAAAATATTAAATTTCCTACAAATAACATTCCACCTAAAAATACAACTTACAAAATATACAGAAACACAAACAACAATCACCTGTACATTGACGAAAACACTAACAATGTAACTAACGTATTCAAGCAAATAACTGTATCTATAAATAGAAGAATTTCAACAAATTCTAGCAGCCTAAAAATTTCACTGAAAACAAAAGAATATATGTATCGGCATTAATAAAGAAGCGGTTAATTACACAAAACGAAAACAAAAAAAATTAACAGGAAAAGCGATATAATCTGGTCTAACCACTTAAAACAACACAAAAAATACAAAAATAAGCAAAATATTTTTCAAAATAATTGCAAAACATTTCCCCATCCAACAAACTATCAAAAATCATCAAAAAGTAAAATCAACATTAGGGTAACATTGTGAAATTAATAATCAAACACAACAAAAATACTAAAAACAAACAATAGCAACCAGAACAATTACAACGAAAAACGTTAAATGTAACTCATTGAGCCAAAGAAAACTGTCTACTTAACGACAAATGTCGAACAATTAACACAAAGCTACCGTAACAAATATGAACACTAAAAAAAAAAAAAATTTCATTATGCGCCAACGACACAAGATTTAAAGAAAGATGTAACAACCAAAAAACGTCATTTAAAACAGATAAAACACACAAGCAACACAACCTAATCAAAATAGATAGGAGCAAAAAAAAAAATTATCCGCATCAAAATCAAACGGGAAATAATAAAAAGAGCAGCCCCACACAATACCAACAGCAGAAATTGCAAATTTTGCTTAGAGAAAAAACTAGTAACAATCACTTCTAAAACCAAAGCAAACACTTAAACGTGAAAAACTAAATAATGTTTAAATTTAGAGACATAAATAAATACTTACTTTATGACCTTAGCAGTAATTAAAATAAATATATAAATAAAATGAATATAACATAGACTTCAAATAAATAAACATAGCCAATCCTAATTATTATAATAACGACAGTTATATATATATATATATATATATATATATATATATATATATATATATATATAGTCATCCATAGATAGATCTGTTTCGCTGTATCACAGCTCTTTAGTACAGTTAGACTCCGATTGCTTTTTAATCCAGAATAGAAACCCGACCGAATTGGCGTCAATCGGCGATTCTACCTCTTTAAAACATAGTACACTTGGTATACATTCCAGATAAATTCCGATAGAGACTAACTCAAGAAAACTCAATGTTAAATTCATTTATTTAATTTAACAGAGTAATATAATTTATAAAAGATTTTAGATTATTACAATGGGTAATACATATTTCACTGCGTCTTGATGTTATTATCGCGGTTCGTCAGACCCAAGTAGTACAACAGTTCTATATTTGAAGAGACGAAGAGACATATATATATATATATATATATATATATATATATATATATATATATATCCCTCCAGTCACGCTCATGGAAAGAGAAATAAGAGCGTGTCTGCGTCGGTTTAGTTCATTCTGTTTACTACCAGTTATTAATATTTACTAACAGTTATAACACGCAGGTATTAAATCATGAAAAACTCCATTTTGGATAATTTGCACGTTCTAATGAACGATAGAAATTTGTTAACCGTTATATTTGAAGCAAGAAAAAATGTACTGTACTGTAATTTTTAGCATCACAGTTTTCCGGTTACATTTGTTACCATGACTCAACCCTCTAATGAACGCCCATAGCTCAGAGGTTGAATTCGGTCGGTTTTCAAACCGAGCTAGAAGAAATTGGATGTCTAACCGTATTGATGAGCGAAACAATTCTGTCTGCGGATAATTTTATATATATATATATATATATATATTGTAATTATGTCACCCCAAGTAAGGCATTCCACTGCCTCTATAGCGCAGAGGGTTACATAGAGCGATTGGGTATAGGAAATGTCAGAAGGAGGGTGATAGATGAGTTAGGATGTACATAGGGAGAGAGTTGGAAAGAATGGGTGTGAGTTAGTGTCTTAGTAGGTGTCTATTGAACCTACATTTAAACCCCTGGAGGTTGTAGCCGTCGGGGAAGCAAGCATGCGGAAGGGAATTCCACAGGCGGGAAGTGCGAGAAAAGAACAGGTTGGAGTATAAATTACAGTTATATTTCATCGCTTTCACTGTAAAAGGGTGGGACCTATGTGCCAATCTAGTATATCGTGCAAATTCACACCTAGGGGGCACCAGTGATTTAAGCTCATCAGAGCAGAAGCCATGAAAGTATTTATAGAAGAGGCACAGGGAGGCCAGGTCACGCCGGTGAGAAAGTGACTGCAGGCGTTCAGCTAAGTCGGTATCAATCCCATCACAGATTCTTCGCTGTATTTTGTCAAGAACCTCGAGGAGAATAGCAGGGGCACCCGACCATATATCCCAGCAGTATTCAAAACACGGGCGGATGGTAGATTTATATAAGTGCAAGATACTTCCGAAGGAAAGAATTTCCGGGCCCTGCACAGAGAGCCGACTTTCGGATTTATCAATGGATTCGACGTAGTCATTCCACTTGAGGTTTGCTGAGAGTGTCAGGCCAATCAGGCGTACTGTTTTACTCTCTGGGATGCAAGCCTGTTCCATGCTAATGGGAAGGAGGTGCGGTTGTCTGTGGTGGTTAATTGACAGCAGCTTCATTTTGGAAGAATTGAATTTTACGAGCCATTTCTTACCCCAATCCACCACGGATTGGAGGTCCTTTTCAAGCTCGGCAGCGAGGTTCGCCTTGTCATCAACACCAGATTTTTGATCGAGGCGAGCGTAAACTGTGGTATCAACGGCGAATATGCCTTTTTGTGATCTTATGGCATCGGGGAGATCATTGATGTAAATTAGAAAGAGTGTAAGACCTAGGATAGTGCCTTGGGGGACACCCGCGTTTGTAGGGTAGTTCTGGGAGGCATGTCCGTTTAATACCATCTTCAGTGTGCGGTTAGAGAGGAATGACTGCATTAAGTCCAACAAAAATCCAGTAATGCCGTAACTTCGCAGTTTCCATAGAAGGCCGGCATGCCATACTCTGTCGAATGCTTTAGAGATATCCAAGGCAACAGTTCAGGATTCACCACTCTTTTCGAGAGCCTGATATACTCGATGATGGTCGTTAGCATATCAGCAGTAGACCTGGTGAAGCGGAAGCCATACTGTTTGTCCGAGAGGAGCCGGTGGGCTGTGAGATGCTGAACGACCTCGGCATTTATAATGGCTTCGAACACTTTGCCGAAGATCGGAAGAAGGCTGATAGGGCGATAATTTGCGGGTCTCCGAGCGTTCTCTAGTGTTCTTAAATATTGGAACCACAGAAGAAGACTTCCAACAGACAGGAAAGCAGGAGGAAGATAGGCAGAGGTTGTAGAGCTCAGAAAGGACAGAGGAGAGTTCAGGGACACATTTCTTCAAGACTATGATTGGGATTCCGTCGATACCACTCCTTTTGTGAGGGTCAAGTTTTGAGATTATGCTAGAAATCAGCGAGGGCGTGATGTGGACGTCATTCAATTGGGCCTCAGTTCTAGATGGGAAATCGGGTGTATGGACTCCAGACAAATCCAGACCCGAATTGGTCGAGAATCTACGGGCAAAGCATTCAGCCTTGTCCGATGAGGAGGTGAGGATCTCAAACTCGTTGATTAGTGGGGGTATTGAGGACTTACTCTTGTTGGGCCCGCTTTTACAGAGGCGCCAGTAGTCTTTGGCTCCGAACTTAGAGGATGCTATGCGCTGCTTCATTATGGCAGCAAACAGCATTTTAGCTTCGTTAAGTATCTTTTTACACTTATTACGAGCTGAGGCGAAAAGGCGCCTGTTTTGGTCCCTCGCGTGGCTACGATAAAGCCGGAAGAAATGATTCCGGTGGACAATGGCGGCCGAGCAAGCAGGCGAGAACCAGGGAGACGAATGGGATTTAAGCTGAAATTTCCTGGCAGGGATGAAAGCATCGATGCCAGGAGGAGACCTCGGATACACAGTCTTTGATAGGAAGACTAAAAACTTTGTTCCAAGGAACGTCGCAGAGGAAGTCACGGAACGAATCCAAGTCTGCTCTTTGATAGCAGTACGATATTCTGCTGGTCTGGGTTTCTTGGGTAGGGGTGGAGTTGAATGAGATATTGACAGAAACTACAGCGTGTTCAGAATTTCCGAGGAGAGTTCAGGGGCACATTTCTTCAAGACTATGATTGGGATTCGGTCCCCACCACTCGTTTTAGGAGGGTCAAGTTTTGAGATTATGCTAGAAATCAGCGAGGGCGTGATGTGGACGTAAACGTTATTTTTGGAGAATATTTGTATTCGAATAGACGATCTTCTCTATTGAACAGTATATGTATTTATTATACATCTATATACATACACATATATTATATATTTATTATATGATTCTTATTTATTATATATATATATTATATATATTTATCATATATATATAACCAATAAAAATTATTATATATATCTATATATACATATATATACATACATATACGAAAAAAATTCTAATCAAATAAATAGACCTCTATTAAGACTAACCCATTTGGGGGAGGGGGTTGTCTTTAAGGGAACAGTCTATATCTATTTGTTCCATCACTAGTTGGTAAAAAGTGCTCGATGGATAAATCCAGAGCCTATAATAATAATAATGATAATAAAACCGACTCTGTCCGTATTCTACTCTTAAAACATTACACAAGAATCTTTTAAAGACTATGAATAAGCAACAGAATCTAACTCCGTTACCGTCCTCGGCTATAGAGCTTTGGACAAAGAGGGGACAAAAAAAAGAAGAAAACTGCGTAGGACCGACAATGCATACGGTTCTTCACAGTAAAGAAAAAACCCTCTAACGGAACGAACCACCAGGAAAGAAAAGTGCTCGATACAATATATATATATATATATATATATATATATATATATATATATATGTCACTTTTTGAAGTAAAAGTATTTAGTTAATACAAACATATATGCGTGTATTTAAATAAATATATTAATCAATATACTTTAGTCAACATATGTTCTAAATAATCCAGCCAAGTCATATATAAAAGGAATCACTGACTCCCGGTCTTCATAAAGATCACTAAACCTGTAAAGAGAAGCACATTTTGTGCTCATAAAAATAAATGATGCGATCCGCATTAATCCTTCTTGTGCTGACTGTTGCCGTCACAGTTTGCTACTGTCACTATGCCTACCGACACCAACCTCGTTATTACTACAGAGGTTCCCACTACCAATATTATCAACAGAAACCATCCTACAAAGATCCTGCACCAGGTAAATTCGTCCTCAGTAGACCACCCAATCTTACGTCATATTCAAATCATTTCTCCACATTTTAGGCTAACATAAGAAAGAATTTGTTAATACATGTTCCATATATATATATATATATATATATATATATATATATATATATATAATGGTAGAATATTTTAATTTTTTTCTAAATTATATTACTCTGTTAAATTAAATAAATAAATTTAACATTGAGTTATTTTCAGTTCGTCTCTATAAGAATTTACTTGACTAATATACCATGTATTGTACGTTATATATATATATATATATATATATATATATATATAAAGTTTTAGATATTCTACCATTTCCATGGGTAATACGTATGGTCAGCAGCGAAATACGCATTACCCATTAAATGGTAGTATATCTAAAATATATATATATATATATATATATATATATGTCGAAAATTAACGAAAATATAACGAAACTTGGTTATAAACAACCGACAATTTAAAATGATTCGTTTGAACATTATTTATGATCGATACTCGTATTTAAGTAGATATTCTTTTTATAATTAAACATTATTATATATTTATTTCTACCGGCTTGATTATTTACGATAAATTTTTGTTACGTCATTTGTGATCGAGAGGTCTAAGACGCACCAGATTACATGGTGGCTTCTTCAATATGGATAGGGGTCGCAGGTTCGAATCCTGCCGAATAACATAGATTTTCGTAACCAAACATTTCGCAAATAATGAGGCCGATAGAAAATAAATATATAATACTGTTTAATTATAAACAGAATATCTACTAAAATACGAGTATCGATCAAAAATACTGTTCAAAAAATCATTTCCAATATATACATATACGTGTCAGATTAAATAAATTGCAAACATTAAGTTTTGCTTATTTTTAATAACATCTGTTCATACTCACGGATAATCTTTCGCGTATTACAATTGAAAGATGTCGGAAATGAGCTGAAACATTGAATAATTGTATCTTCGGAAAACTGTGTTGCTAAAAATTACTGTACGTTCAGATATAGCGGTTCACAATTTGCTAGCGTTCATTAAATCATGAAAATTATTAAGAATAGAATTGTTTTTATATGTTGTAATGTCATGGTCATGCACGTGCTAAACCATGAAAAAACCGTTCTTTTTACAAACATTTTAGAATCTTACTACAGTATTCATAGCTGATTCTATTAATTGAAGGCTTAAGTGTTTTAATGAATATTGCCTAGAGAATCTCTAGTTTGCTTTTGTTGTCTTTTTCGTGTAGGATATTTGAGTATGAACGGATTTTAATAAAAATAAGCATACATAATATTTGCAATTTATTTAATCTGACATATTTAAAAGAAAATTTGCTGCCGAAATATACAATATATATATATATATATACATATATATATATATATATATATACTAAACAGTTATTGTCATGTACAGCTTTTAGACATTATTTGAGGAGATCAGCTAAGTCTGCAATTGTCAAAATGCTGGTAGCATAATCGGCGGATATTTAAATATATATATATATATATATATATATATATTTTAATTCAGATACTTTAATCCAAGTGAAAAATCAGGAAGGTAAATTCCAAAAACCCAATCCTAATTAATATTAAAAAAGGATTTTCCTGTTGCTGAGGTGATGTGTTATCCCTCGTGGGGATTTTCATATCGAAATGGTCATTCAACATCATTGAATTAATCCTTTTTTAATTCATATATACATATATATATATGTGATATATATATATATATATATATATATATATATATATATATATATATATATGATTTTTTATATGTCTTCATTATTCCATCCTACCCGTTGTGATTCCAGGCTACCCATTTATTTTATTTCCATGTTTATCCAAACTTTTCTTTTACTCAAATCGGCTCTACCTTTAAAATCTGCTTGTTAAACAATTTACATTAGAATTAATGATAAATCTAACATTTTATTTGATTTTTTTCATTTCTATATTAAGAATCATGATCACCACTCCTTACACATTAAAATTATAAATCCAATAATTTCAGAAAGTTTTAAAACTATAAATTAATTTTTAACTTCTCAGAATTCTTAATTGAAGGTATTGCTAACATTTTTGGAAGAGATTTACAAACTCTACGTTTCGTTAAATGACATTTAAAAAGCTGAGTTCTTTGGAAAAATGCCCGACTTGACTGTTTAAGGATTTCCTTATTGTAATATAATGTTATACAACTTTATGGTAAACAATATTTTCTTGCGAAAAGTTCTTTTGTTTCTTCTCCTTTTTGTTTCTTCTCCTTTTAATTCTCAGGATTTCTTACGCTTAAGCATGTATCATACAAATGGCCATGCGTAAATAATTCTGTCTGGAGCCAAATTTCAACATCTTAAAGCATTTTAGCCTTGTGATTCGTTTATAGCTCTCGCAAACACAGACCGAACTGGAAACGAGATTCTTGTATATAAAAACTTAAAATATACGCAATAAACAATATTGCCCTTTTATTAAAGCAGTATTTGTTCTTTTAATCATAAAATTGTTTTTAGAATTGTGGAAGTATTTTGGATGTTAGATAATAATTTCTTTCTAAAATAATGAGTAAAAATTGTTTGTACTAAGCTACATACCCTAGTAAAACATCCTGTACTTGGTATCCCTTACCTGATTGCACTTCCGCCAAAATTTAGTTTTGATACCTCGGAACGAGAAACCGGGGAGCCGAGTTCGAATTCCAGCTGAATCCATTGTATTCACTTACGCACAAATACCCTTGGGAAAGGTATTAATCCGTCTCTTCCTTCCAGTTATGGGTTAAATAGCAGGACAGATTGGGTTCTATAGCCTTGGTCGGCAACCAGTCTACCGCAGAAAGCAACGGCAACCTACTGCGGGATAATCTTCTGCCCAGTCAGTCATGTCTCTTTCGAGTCATGATCGCCCAAGCGTGTATCACGTATGGCACCTAAACTGACTGACCTCGATGTATGCTTATTTTACAGTGTGTGACTGACAAACGGAAGTCACACAATTGTATATATAGATTTCCTTTCCTCTTTTATCTTTTATTTAAGGGATATAATGTATTTTTTTGTTCTTTCCAAAAATCAGCGCAGTTTTGTGAGGTGGTCGGTATTGGAATTTGAAATTTATTGGAATAGAATTTATAACAAAATTTAATTATTGCAATAAAAGCATGTAAAATTGAATGTAAAAAGAGAAATTACGCCATTTACACACGTACACTCACTTGTACACATTCAGAAAAACACATATCTATATCTAAAAAGAGGTAAAATCCGGATAAAGAAAAATTATTATTTATTATTATAAAGAATTATTAATTATTATTATAATAAATTTAAATTATTTATATTGTTCGGACAATTGGGGAAATAATGGAGATATCTATTTTCATGCGGGTAGAAATAAACGAATAGAGAAGACAAGAGAATAAATAAAAGTTCGCAATGGCGAATACCTGAGAGAGGTGATGGCAATTACAAAAATCAATCCTGTACTATTAAATTCATTAGGACTATCTCTATCTTGTAGTATTGTAAGCTTTAAAAAGTGTCAGATCGCACAGTTTTAATTTGTGCCTGATGATTGTTATGTGCATGAAACTTTAAATTACGTTTAGCAGTGAAGAATCAGCCAGTCAGTTAATGTAACATGACTGACTTGGAGTAATATATTTATATAGCAGCCAGTTAAGTGCCATACGTGAAACACTCTGTGGGCGATGATGTCTCGAAAGAGACATGACTGACTGGAAAAAAGGTTATCCCGCTGTAGCCATTTCTTTCTGTGATAGACTGGTTGCCAGCAAAGGCTATGAAACCTAATCTAACCTATCATTTAACCCATAACTGGAAGAAATTGACCGATTAATACCTTTCCCAAGGGTATTTGTGCGTAACTGAATGCAAGGATTTCAACCCTAATTCGAACTCGGCACCCATGCCATCATCTTCTGTGGTAGATTGGTTTTTAACCAAGGCTAGAGAACTTGATCAGACCTGAAGAAAGAAGAGACGGATTAATAACTTTCCTTAGGTTATTTGCGAGTAAGTAAATGCAACGAATTCACCTGGAATTCGAAATCGGCGCTCCGATTTCTCGTTTCTGGCCGATATCTACCGCACCACAACGCACATCACTTACTATATATTTTTATTCAATATATATATATATATATATATATATATATATATATATATATATATATATATATATATATATATATATATATATATATAATCCGGCGTTGATCGGGTGTAATGAGAGCTTTTATACATATATTATCGATTTTCTGCACTATTGTACGAACTACAACCTTGAAACTTCTGAATATCATTTCTTACATCTTTGTCTATCAGTATATCAAATTTGATTAAAATCGGACCACTCCTTCTATAACCCGATTTTTTCGATTATCGATTTTCGATATTTATCAGGGGTACCTCGACGAGGATGTGCGTTGTGGTGCAGTGGATATCGGCTCGGAACGAGAAACCGGGGAGCCGAGTTCGAATTCCAGTTGAATCCATTGTATTCACTTACGCGCAAATACTCTTGGGAAAGGTATTAATCCGTCTCTTCCTTCCTTCGCGTGTGTGTGGATAAAATACATTTTTATAACATTAAGTAAATATTGGTTAGTGCTCCATTTTTCAAAAGAATTTGTTGCATATTCAGATACAATTATGCGTGTTCATGTATGATATTGCATGTCTGTATCTAATCGGAAATGTCTTTTATAGACTTATTCACACACACATACACATGTACACATATTAACTAACGTTACCGTTCAACATACACCCAGACAGACCAGCATTTATATGCAAATATACACATACACTATTATAAAATTAGCCATGCAAAATATTCTACATGACACATATTTGACGAATACGAATAAATCCAAAATTATAACTTTTTTATTTTCATTTTTCTCTCGTTCTCTGAAAATTCTTCAATAAAAATGAAAAATGTTAGGCTGAAATAGGTTTCCTATTTTTTTCTTTTTCTTTATTCTAACATCTTGTCAGATTCCGATCCTTATATTTAACTGACATCCCAACCAGAAGCAAGTGGATGTCTGGCCACACTGATGAGCTGTGATACAGCGAAACAGGCTTGTATGTAGATAACTAATATATTATGATCTCATTACGAATGAACTCTCTAGAGATAAAAATTTCAAAAACATTACCACTTCTGCGATTTACGCGTTACTCTTAATAAATGAATTGAGTTCTTTCGGTGACTGGCGTGTCTCTACACCGCATATATATAACTCACTAAAATTTCTGTTCTCTTCATCCATGCGTAGATGGCGTAGGGAGTAGGGACTCCGACTGACACTAAATTTGAGTTTTGATCCCGGCCAGAAGCAAGTGGATGTCTAGCCACACGAAATATGCTTGCATGTGGATCTCTAATATATATATATATATATATATATATATATATATATATATATATATATATATAATAAGTGGTTCAAACCAATGGATATATATTCCACAGTTTAATTTTTATTTTTTCATAAAAAAATGCTCATTACAGAAGTAGACCATTTATAGATATGTTGTTGTTATTATTTTTTTAAAAAATAGCTTAATGCAACTCAACATCTTTGAAGTTCTAGTGCTCAATGCAACCTCATCAACATTGAGCACTGAAACTTGATAGCTTTTGAGTTTAATTATGATATTATTATAAGAGTAATAATATATATATATATATATACTCTTCAATGTTATCAGTATACATATAACCCTGTAACTTAATCACATTTTACTGTCTGATGATGGTGCATTGAGCACTGAAACTTGATAGCTTTTGAGTTGCATTATGGTATCATTGCAATAATAACAACTACATCTATCTATCTATCTATCTATCTATCTATCTATCTATCTATCTAAATATATATATGGCACAAAGTAAATTCAAGTAGCATAAAGTATCTGGTACTTTATAGTTTCATATGATAAAATGCACGGTTACTGACATCGCGTCTGGCAAACCTTTGTGGAGATAATTAGGTAGTAGCTATCTTTAATTTAAGTTTCATTCCTACCTATTTCCATACACGCATATATTCAAAAAACGATTCTTACGCTTCTCATCTCGAGTACTTGTGTTTGTGTCTCTCTGGAAAATTCTCGTTTTACAGAATCCACTGATTTGAAATATTTATAAATTCAAGAATGTTAGTCTTCACTTATGGCACAAAATGTTTTCAAATCTTTCTGCTACTTTCGCTACAATTGTTGTTGCTTATCTTCTTTTTTCCCGTTTTTCTATTATTATTATTATGTCATTTTTCATCATATTTCGATTTCTGCTTTGGTCTCACTACCAACCAAGTCTGCGGGGAGACCTAAGGCAGGTAGTGGCGTGTTGTTATGACTCCATTTCATGTTTTTCTATCTTCCCTATCATCCCCAGCATTACATAGATAACGTTTTCCTTAGTGTGTGGGCTGTACTTAATAAGACAATTTTTTGTATATCTCTTAAGCTGGGGTTTCCAGGGATTCTTTCAATGTGTTGTTTTGTTCCATTTTTTATCATTCCAAGTGCACCTACTATCACTGGCACAACTCTTGTTTTCAATTTCCACATTTTTTCTATTTCAATTTCCAGGTCTTTATATTTTGACAGTTTTTCAAATTCCTTGGTTGCTATGTTACAATCCGCTGGACACGCCATATCAATTAATAGACAAGTTTTCTCCTTCTGGTTTTTAACAATAATGTCTGGCCTGTTTGCTTCAATTTTTCTGTCTGTGTAGATGGTGTAATCCCATAGAATGGTTACATCTTCTATTTCTGTTACCGGTGCTGGATGATGTTCATACCAGTGTTTGTTTACAGCTTTTCCATAATGTTTGCACATTGCCCAATGTAAATATTGCCCAACTCTATCGTGGCGATTTTTATATTCGTTTGGGGCAAGCACAGAACAGCCTGAGATTAGGTGGTCTATTGTTTCTTGGTGTTTATTACAAAACCTGCATTTTGGATCCATATTATTATGCATAATATTTGCCTGAAAGTTTCTCGTGAAAAGACTTTGGTCTTGTGCTGCAAGTATAAATCCTTCAGTTTCAGACTTTAATCCAGATGCACGTAACCATCGATGAGTATTAACTTTGTCAACATTGGATTTATTGGCACGTACTGGATATTGGCCATGCAGAGGTTTGTCTTGCCAGCGCTGTTTCATCTTTTCAAGAGCTTTATCTTTGGCTTTCATTTTCATATTTTTTGCCGCAATAGTTGGTTCTTGGCTACTGTTTTGCTTTTCTACAGAATCTACTAACTGTAATTCTCGTTTGTATTTACTACCTTTATTATTATTATTATTATTATTATTATTTCGTTTGATTTTTTTTTTTAATCGTGTCACCCCAAGCAAGGCATTCCACTGCCACTATAGCGCAGGGGGTTACATAGAGCGATTGGGTATAGGAAATGCCAGAAGGAGGGTGATAGACGACTTAGGATGTACATAGGAAGAGATTTGGAGAGAGTGGGTGTGAGTTAGTGTGTTAGGTGGTATCTATTGACCTTACATTTAAACTCTTGGAGGTTGTAGCCGTCGGGGAAGCAAGCATGCGGTAGGGTATTCCACAAGCGGGAAGTGAGAGGAAAGAAGCTGTTGGAGTAGAAATTGCGGTTACATTTCATCGGTTTCACTGTAAAAGGGTGGGACCTAGTTGCCAATCTAGTATCTCGTGCAAATTCACATCTAGGAGGCACCAGTGATTTAATTTCGTCAGAGCAGAAGCCATGAAAGTATTTATAGAAGAGGCACAGGGATGCCACGTCACGCCGGTGAGAGAGATACTGCAGGCGGTCAGCCAAGTCGGTATCAATCACATTACAAATCCTTCGCTATATTTTGTCAAGAACCCCGAGATTCATTTCCAGCCGGATGCTGACCAATGATCTAAGGTCAAGAAATGTATTTTAGATAGATATAAAACTCTTCGTAAAATCTGGAATGTATTTTTGTGTTTCTCTAAGCCATACGGTAAGACATTTATTCAATGCGTCTATTAGAACCGTTTCCATTCAAACAGAGTGTTCCAAGCAAATCTGGAAATCGTCTTCTTCATATTATTATTATTATTATTATTATTATTATTATGTCATTTTTCATCATATTTCGATTTCTGCTTTGGTCTCACTACCAACCAAGTCTGCGGGGAGACCTAAGGCAGGTCGTGGCGTGTTGTTATGGCTCCATTTCATGTTTTTCTATCTTCCCTATCATCATTACGTAGATAAAGTTTTTCTTAGTGTGTTTTGTTCCATTTTTTATCATTCCAAGTGCACCTACTATCACTGGCACAACTCTTGTTTTCAATTTCCACATTTTTTCTATTTGAATTTCCAGGTCTTTATATTTTGACAGTTATTATTATGTCATTTTTCATCATATTTCGATTTCTGCATTGGTCTCACTACCAACCAAGTCTGCGGGGAGACCTAAGGCAGGTAGTGGCGTGTTGTTATGACTCCATTTCATGTTTTTCTGTCTTCCCTATCATCCCCAGCATTACATAGATAACGTTTTCCTTAGTGTGTGGGCTGTACTTAATAAGACAATTTTTTGTATATCTCTTAAGCTGGGGTTTCCAGGGATTCTTTCAATGTGTTGTTTTGTTCCATTTTTTATCATTCCAAGTGCACCTACTATCACTGGCACAACTCTTGTTTTCAATTTCCACATTTTTTCTATTTCAATTTCCAGGTCTTTATATTTTGACAGTTTTTCAAATTCTTTGGTTGCTATGTTACAATCCGCTGGACAAGCCATATCAATTAAGAGACAAGTTTTCTCCTTCTGGTTTTTAACAATAATGTCTGGCCTGTTTGCTTCAATTTTTCTGTCTGTGTAGATGGTGTAATCCCACAGAATGGTTACATCTTCTATTTCTGTAACCGGTGCTGGATGATGTTCATACCAGTGTTTGTTTACAGCTTTTCCATAATGTTTGCACATTGCCCAATGTAAATATTGCCCCACTCTATCGTGGCGATTTTTATATTCGTTTGGGGCAAGCACAGGACAGCCTGAGATTAGGTGGTCTATTGTTTCTTGGTGTTGTTGTTGTTTTTTTTTTTTTTTTTTTTTTTTATTATTATTATTATTATTATTATTATTATTATTATTATTATTATAGCTGCACTGATTACCATAACTCTCATGTTCTTTCTACTGAAAAATTCGCGATAATCCCGCGACTTCCATAAAGAAAGGCGAGGGAAGAACATTTTTTCCCTTTTCTTATATTGATTGATTGATTCGTTTCTTATTTTCCGAATCATCAACTTTTTACACATTATTCATAATCAAAGGATAATTTTAGATTCTATGAGTTTTTAGTCATCATAATACTTTTTGCTGATCCATATCCTCCTAATGGGAGAAGAAGAGATGAGAATTTGCACTTAAGTAAACATAACCAACCTGACCGGAACAGGAACTCCAAGTTCATATCTCCAATTCCGCGCTTACGGCACCTCGTATTCTCAAGATGTCACCCATATACGTATCGACCAGGCTCGAGGTTGCGTAACTTTGGTGATTATATGAAAATAAGTGTTTCAACATAAAAGCGCCTAAAGTTTTCACTTTTCTACAAGTTTGTATACCCAGATTATAATCCACGGATTTCTGATCGGATGTTTTCCATCTAATATAAAAACTATCCACTTGAATGTACAATATTTACAATGTTTGGACAATTATCCGCATCATTGTTACCATATTCAGGCGTTGCACACTCCGCCCTACCTCAGGTTGCTAGTAAATAGTGGTAAATAGTATAAGGTTAAATAATGTAAATAATTACAATACCTCATAGCAGTATTTGAGAGAGTTTGCTGCTTTATTTTATAAGCCAAGAAAACATTTAAACTTATACTATAGTTGGTCATCCGTTCTAGTGAAGAGTAGTTGTATGTTGTTGCAGATTAACGGAATTTGGCCTCGTTGTAGATCGCCCACTATAAGTCATAAAAAAAGGTTATAAACCAAGAAAGGCATATTTAGAAATAACATTTTATATATACACATATCAATTAAGATTTTACAATTAAAGTAATTCTTTAAATGCGGAAGAGTAGTTGTGGTGCAGCGGATAGCGGCTCGGAACAAGAAATCGGGGAGCCGAGTTCGAATTCCAGTTGAATTCATGGCATTCACTTACGCGAAAATACCCTTGGGAAAGGTATTAGTCCGTCTCTTCCTTCCAGTTATAGGTTAAATAACAGGACAGATTGGTTTCTATAGCCTTGGCTGGCAACCAGTCTACCGCAGAAAGTAATGGCAACCTACTGCGGAATAATCTTCTGCCCAGTCAGGCATGACTCGTTCGAGACATGATCGCCCGAGCGTGTATCACGTATGGCACTTAACTGACTGAATTCTTTAAATATGGGTCCAACGGACGTTAAAATGTTCATGGCAATAAATGCTGAAAAGAGAGTTTTTGCGCATGAATGTAGGAGTGTTGCAAGTTAAGAATGTCTTTGATATATCCGCTCCTTTGGTCAGTAAGTAGTTTTGAGACAGCGAAGGATAAGATGATAAGGAAGGTAGGCGAGCATAGTAATTCCCTTAACGTCGGTCAAGAGAGATGCTAATTACACTCGTCTCTCTCGAGTCTGTCTGTGTCGGTCTGTCTGTCTCGTCTGTCCGTCGATGCATTTTGTATCGACTTTTTATTTCGTCTTTTTAGATCGCAGTAGATCATTTAGGAGTTCACACCCGTATTTGATTCTGGGCTTCCCATTGACCTATAAATAAAATTCGCGTAGGCTCGCGAACTGGAATTTGATATTTAATTAATTTTTACTTTTCAACCGGAATATCTGCGTAAAGCCGGGTGCGCGCCGACCAGTTTTGATCATTTGCTTTCTGGTCGTGAGAATGCAAACATCCGGTCCCTTGCTTTGCTCGGTATGTATCACCACAATTCTTCTCTGAGTGACTTACATTCAAAATAATAACTAGAGTAAACGTCAGGTTTGATAAAATAGTCTTCGAATTAGTAAAGGAAGATATACACTAAAAAAAGAAAAAGATTAATCTTATTGTCAAAAAATGTTTTATGTCGCCTTGTCTCCTATCGCTTCTTTAATTCCATTTTTTATTTAAATCCAGTAGGGTGTTGTAGCAGTGATTTACTTAAAATTTATGATACCATTTTCTGAAAGTAGGTTTTTATGTTGATGATTTTCTGTGTACGAATATCCAAATGGAAAACAAAACTTTATTCATATGAACTCAAAGATGAAAATAAACAGTTTTTCTCAATAGTGTTTCACTTTCAATAAGCTCAGGGAAGTTGGTCTCTTCAGTCATGCGCAATAAAGTCTACTCTCCTTGATAGGGAATTCTATTAAAGCGATGTTACCGGTGTTGACGTTATTCAAAATGAATTAATTAATTATGTACAAACCTTCTATAACCTTAATGCTTTGCTAATTATGTTGCAATAGAAAAACACTGATAATATGTAGACGGTTTTAAGTAACTAGAAATTAAATATGCATTACTGACTGGAGAGAGCCGTTATATGTTTAATCACACACACACACACATATATATATATATATCAGAAGAGGGGACATATTCTTTGATTCATTTTTTACGACTTTTGCAGGTTATTTAAATCCAAAAAGATATTTTTAGACTGCTTGAAGTTTTTGGAAATAAAGAATGTATAGTCAAACAAAGTTCTACTATTTAACCCACAGCGTGGAGGAAGAATTGGATCGATAACTTTCCTAACAGTATATGTGCAAAAGTTAATTTAACAAACACGACTGGAATTGGAACTCGACTTTCTGATTTCCACTTCCGAGGTGTTATCAATTAGACTAACCTCACACGCAAGGTTACAGAACCTGGGATTCTTAGGCAGTTACTCATCTAGGTACCGACCAAGGCTCGATATTGCTTAACATCAGTGATTGTACGAGACCAAGTGTTTGAACTTGATGCGTAAAAGTGTGTGCAATTACAAGATATTGTAGAGTTTTATGATGGACACTTCAGTAAGTGATCGTTCTTCTACTATCTTCAGTTCTGTCTCTTTGCTGTATACCAACTGTTGTATTTACTATATGGTGCTTCGACGACTAACAAACTGTGACAAAATTTGGCGATCATCTTGGCCCACAAACGATGAACAACAAACACGGATTTATAAAAAAAAGCAATTATGTTTTTATTCTTTTATTTTCGGTGTTGTGCCGTGGAGTAGAGGTTGGTTAGAAGGTTAGCACACACGCATACGAGAGCAGCTGATCAGGTGACATTCGTCTTCTCTTCTCTTCTTCTACCCTATCCAATCTCTGACCTAATATACCTTTGTCTTTTTACAGGCGAGATTTGTTTGACACATCACCCTTCTGTTATGAATATTGTTTATTAGATTCGAATGACTACGTTCTCTGACTTTCGAATGAATACGTTCTCTGGTTTCTACGCCGTTCATTAAAACAAACTTTAGTCTGTCACTTCGGTTTTCGCACTCCTGATCTTTCAAAACAATATATTCTTTTAAAGTCCATCGCCCTGCAGCGTTTCATCGACAAATTATTTCATCGATATAAATACACTTCTGGACAAAACTATACGTTATAGTAAGTGTGTGTTTTAACACTTTATCCTAAACTGGAATAATTAACAATATCAGGATGCTAAAATAATATCTTTGTATTTTTGTTAATTGTATCTCTAAATGTTTGTGAGAATCTTTAACACATCTGACGCTTTTCAGAAGTGCAAGCCTTATTATTACTCTTGTACAGACATTTTCTTTTTCTTCGTCTCTTCGATATTTTTCAGTTCAATGTGATCCGAATTTCACGACAAGCCGTTGCTTAGTCGAGTGTCCTGAAAGCAGTTTGCCAATTATTGGACGGCCTTGTCCTAACGGAAAGAAATGTTGCACCTAAAGGTAAGTTTCTAAATTATGGAAATATTCACTATCTTCTTAAATCGGACAATCAGCCTAATGATGTGGCATATAATAAAACATTTCGCCAAAAGTCTGATGAACAGAGCGCGACGTAGAATTCAACCAGAACTAAGACATGAAAAGTTCGTTAAAGACACCGGTACAAAGAAGTCGATGTTTGTGCTCAGAATGATGCCCGAAAATATACACAAATGCTTTGTACCTCTGTTTTTTTTTAAGTGCATCATAAAGAAGAGCTGGAACTACAAGATAATCTTGACATATTTAAGAAGGATATTTTAATTATCCAGAAACAATAATGACAGCAAACCGTCTCGTCTCATGCAGATAGAAAATGAATTAAATGAACAAATAGAGAAAAGATAGTAAGACAATACTGTGTCTTTTCACCAGACTTATTCAGCTTATACAGTGAGACGATTCCGAAATCATTAGAAGTCCTAACAGGATTCAGTATTTCTAACAACAATCTTAGCAGCATAAGATATGCAGATTATACAGTGATGAGATCAGAGACAAAAGAAAACTATCAAGACCTCTGGACAACTTTCTTATGGTTAAAAAAGAAACATGAAGCACGTTAAATGTACACTACCGACCATAATTATTAGGCCCCTCAATTTTATTTTTAAAATTATGTATTTCATACTATTTTTAGTATTTATTGCCAAGTGGATAATTCTAAATGAAAATCGAATGGTTCTTTTGTTATTACTACTTTACAAAATTTTAAAAGACAAATGGCGACATTTTACCCATCGCACCCTGTAGATTGAAACTATGTATTTCATACTATTTTTAGTATTTATTGCCAAGTGGATAATTCTAAATGAAAATCGAATGGTTCTTTTGCTATTATTACTTTGCAAAACTTTACAAGGCAGCCAGGAAATCTTTGCTTCGGGCAGCCAATAAGAAGAGACTAGCACGAGGAAGAGATCACAAAAACTGGTCACCAGAACCGTTCATTTGATACACATGTTGTTGTGCAGTATTAAAAGAGAACCATTCTGTTTTCTTTTAAATTTATCCAACTAGCTAAAAATACTAAAAATAGTATGAAATACATAATTTCTTTTAAAATAAACTTCGGTAGCCTAATAATTATGGCCGGTAGTGTAGTTTATAGAAGGATGCTAAGAATAATAAAAACTGAACAATAGAGCAACAATGATATTATAGAGTAAATAGAAACAAAAATAACACTTATACTTAACCTAAAAAAGAAGACACTTCTAGAGGAAAGATGGCTTGGAAATTTTGATATTCACAAGACAGATTTAAGACTAAATGGACAGAGTAAAACAATACCAAACCTTTATAATGGGATTGAATAAACGGATGTCTGAGCAAGTTTTAGTATAACGATAATAGGAAAGTTATAGCGAGCTCCAAAGGACATAAAATTTTGGAGAGCCACGATAGCCTACCTTTTAAATGAAAACGGCGCAAAAGAAAATGTCTATACAACAATAATAAAGAGATTTGAACTACTGAAAAGCGTCGCATGTGTTAAAGAATCTATTAAAGATTTAGTGATAAAATAAACAAATATACAAGATTTTAGCGTTCCGATATTGTTAATGGCTCTAGTCTAGGATATCGTGTTAAAACCCATTCGCACGATGACTGATTTGAGATTCCGAACAATGTTGTACAATGTTGCACAATGCCATTCGTTGTTATTTAAAAACATTACATTAACTACTGGCATATGTTCTCGTAAATAAACAAAGAAATTCCCATAGCTACAATAATTATTATAAAGCAATATTGACAAATGGGTTATTAGAAAATAATACAGGCCTGTCATTTAATAGGAATAATTTTACTTGACTTGAAAAGAATCAGTATTCGAAATCCTAGCATTTTCTTCGAGTAAACTGCTGACTACATGCTAACGTAATGAAACCTGACGAGGTGGTAATAAAAAAGTACCGAAACACAATGGCTCTTGTGATGCAATAAACAATGTTTTTATTATAAATTACTAGCAGTATAACCCGGCGTTGCTCTGGGGTAATGAAAGCATTAAACTAATCTATGATCGTGGAGCTCAGGCTCAGCTTAAAGAATATTTGTGTGAAGTTTGGTGATAAAAATTATGGATTTGTATAAAGGACATACAGACAGATAAACAGACACACACACACAAACATCTTGCCTTATACATATATATATATATATATATATATATATATATATATATATATATTATAGATTTTCTGCACTAGTGTAAGAACTGCAACCTTGAAACTTCTGAATATCGTTTCTTATGTCTTTGTCTATGAGTGTATCAAATTTGATTAAAATCGGACCATTCCTTCTATAACCCGATTTTTTCGATTATCGATTTTCGATATTTATCGGAGGTACCTCGACACAAACCTAGCTAGGAACACTCGCAGACGCCTGTAGTACAACTGTGTAAATTTTCAAGAAAATCG
This sequence comes from Ascarosepion bandense, assembly GCA_037127315.1. Classification (NCBI taxonomy): domain Eukaryota; kingdom Metazoa; phylum Mollusca; class Cephalopoda; order Sepiida; family Sepiidae; genus Ascarosepion; species Ascarosepion bandense. The sequence goes on from JBBBDQ010000511.1 coordinate 3,069,728, forward strand.
GTTCAGCTATTTAGGAGTCTATAGGTAACGGACACACATACACACAAACAGAATTCCATTTATAAATAAGTTTAGACAATAAAAATATTACCATATATATATATATATATATATATATATATATATATATATATATATATTTTTGGGTTGTGATCATGTTTAGCGCTAAGTGTTTTGTTTTTGTCAGTAGTTTTACTGATAAAAGGTATTTTAGCAAGCAGTTTTTTGGTTTGTTGGCTAGTGAAGAAGATTAAATGTTTGTTCAATATATTTCTCCTCCTCAGTAAATAATTAGGACAGCATATTCTGAGGCTCTAAGCTAGAAACGTATGATTAACTAGATTTAATTATTTCGTTGTGGAGGGTATAGAAATTATTTTCGTTTTGGTTGGTAGGTTTACGGTAAACCTTAAATTCTAATTTATCGTTATCGATATCAGGCAAAAGTCAAGAATTATTAGTTTCAAGTTCATATGTGTATTCGATGGTATGTTCTGTCTTATTGAGTTTTGTTGCAAATTTTAATAGGTTGTTGTAATGGGGTACATTAATGAAACGATTTTCTTAAGTTAGTCCTAACTATCAAAAAGATAACGTCTGCAAGACTAAATGAAAGCGTTTCGTTTCCAGTAGACAAAAAGTTGGAAAATTATCTTTGATTTCACAAAATCCCAAATACAGGTGAGTGGCACTAAAATCAAGCAGGTACAAAAATTTAAATACTTGGGAAGTGTTTTAACAGAAGACGGAAATTGCGACACTGAGATCCGAAGGCGAATTGGCATGGTGAAAGAAGCATTCCAAAAGTTGTGTAAAGTATTAAAATACAGGACAATTTCGCTAGAAACAACGAAGAGAGTACTGGATTGCTATGTAATGTGGGTTCTTCAATTTGGCAGCAAATGCTGGACAATATCTTCGAAGATGTAGGAAAAGCTTGAAACAGCTGTAATGTGTTTCTACAGAAGGATGCTGTGGAGATCATGGATTGAGCATGTGAGCAATGATGATGTTTGGAAAATAACGGAAACGAAAAGGAAATTAATACTGAGCATCAGGAAGAGACAGCTAAAGTTCCTGGGACATGCAATGAGGAAGGAGGGTTTGGAGAACCTGTTACTAACAGGCCAGATAGAGGGAAAAAGAGACAGGAGAAAGCAGCGGATAACATATTTGAAGGGCGTGAGCAGGTGGTTGACGGATCGAGGGTTGCATGGTGCAACAGGATAACAGCGAGCCACCAGGGATAGGGAGATATGGAGAGCGATGATTGCTTACATCCTGAAAGGACAGGGCACATAAAAGAGGATGAAGTAATAGGGGTAAAATACTAATAATTAAAATAATAATTGATTTATCTTTCCTCCCTATTTCTCCTTATTTTTCACTCATATTATATATTATTATAGTTTCTTCTCCTTCTTCTTCTTATTATTATTATTATTATTATTATTATTATTTCATTTTTCATCATAATTCAATTTCTGTTATGGTCGCACTACCTACCAAGTCTGTAGAAAAACCGAAGGCAGGTCGTTGTGTATTGTTATAGCTCCATTTCATGTTTTATTATTATTATTATCATTATTATTATTATTATTAGTTGTTGTTGTTTTTTATTATTGTTATTTTTCATCATATTTTGATTTCTGCTATGGTCGCACTACCAACCAAGTCTCCGGGAAGGCAGCTCGTGACGTGTTGTTAAGGCACCATTTCATGTTTTTTCTATCTTGCTCATCACCCCTAGTGTTACATAGACAAAGTTCTCCTTAGTGTGTGGGCTGTACTTAATAGGATAATTTTTGTATATCTCTTAAGCTGGGGTTTCCAGGGATTCTTTCAATGTGTTGTTTTGTTCTATTTTTTATCATTCCAAGTGCACCTACTATTACTGGCACAACTCTTGTTTTCAATTTCCACATTTTTTCTATTTCATTTTCCAGGTCTTTATATTTTGACAGGTTTTCAAATTCCTTGGTTGCTATGTTACAATCCGTTGGACAAGCCATATCAATTAATAGACAAGTTTTTTCTTTCTGGTTTTTAGCAATAATGTCCGGCCTATTTGCTTCAATTTTTCTTTCTGTGTAGATGGTGTAATCCCATAGAATGGTGACATTTTCTATTTCTGTAACCGGTGATGTGTGATGTTCATACCAGTGTTTGTTTACAGATTTTCCATAGTGTTTGCACATTGTCCAATGTAAATATTGCCCCACACTATTGTGGCGATTTTTTTATTCATTTGGGGCAAGTATCATCATTACTTTTATTGTTATCATGATTATTATTTAATTTTTTATTGTTATATATTATTGCATGTTATTCATTTTGCTTAATTCTGATATTGTAATGATATAGTATGGTATTTTTTATGTATATTTTAAGTTTATATGTTATTTCTTAATTATGTTATTGTAATAATTTTAATACATAGATATTTAAAATTTTAAAACATATTTAATTGAAATATCCTGACCTTTAATATCTTATTTTTCGAAATTTATCTATTTACTCTTAAGAAGTTCGCTTATTACTTTTATTTCGCTAAAACATTAAACGGAAATATATTTCGTTTTATGATCCAGACGCATAAACGAAACACATTCATATACGTTTCTCTCATACACAAACATTCATACATGATTCTCTCAATTTATTTTAAAAAAATATCGTTCCATTGCTTGAAAAGTGTATGAAATATTCGCTTCAATTTCGAACGGAAATGTATTTCGTAGTCGTCATTCGGACATACAAACGTTACCGACATATACACAGAACTAATTCATCAATATTTAAAGTATTCTTAACACACCTTATTTTTGCTTGCATATACCGACATTCATAATAAGCTTCCAGTGTTTTATTGTACGTGGCACACACACTTAAACAGACATAAGTTTTTCTTCAATATTTAAAATGTACATTGATTGTTTTATCATACGTGACACGTATTTGACCAATAAAATCATACCCCAACATACTATTAAATATTTGAATGATTTCTTTCAATCATTCATCTTTAAAAATCTCTGAAGTAACTTATTAAAGTGAGACATGTTAGATTAAAACGCTTTTCTTACTTGTTTTTACTTATTTTATGGAGATATATATATATATATATATATATATATATATATATATATATATATATATTCCTGGCAATAAAACAAGAAGCAGAGAGGAAGTAATTATAGAATTTAGAGAGGGCAGAGGAGAGTTCAGGGGCATATTCCTTCAAGACAATGTCCGGGATTCCGTCGCCTCTGCTCAAGGAATTGATCTCTTTTATTTTTGCTCCCATGAGCGTTGTGGTGCATTGGATATCGACTCGGAACGAGAAGTTGGGAAGCCGAGTTCGAATTCCAGCCGAATTCATTGCATTCACTTACGCGCAAATACCCTTGGGAAAGGTATTAATCCATCTATTCCTTCCAGTTATGGGTTAAATAACAGGACAGATTGGGTTCTATAGCCTTGGTCGGCAACCAGTCTACCGCAGAAAGCAATGGCAACCTGCTGCGGGATAATCTTCTGCCCAGTCAGTCATGTCTCTTTCGAGACATGATCGCCCAAGCGTGTATCACGTATGGCACTTAACTGACTGACTGACTTTGTTTCATTCTTAATTCTAAATTTCACTTCTTAATTTTTTTTTCGTTTTTTATTCTAATAATTATTTAATTTTAAATTTTAATTTTCTCAACATTTTTATCTACATGCCAGATTTGAATATTTATATTTTCAAGTCTCGTGATTTGATTTCTTTTACCCGCATTTTTTATTTTTATTTTAATTTTAAATGTTAAATTTAATTTAAATTTTACTGCATGTAACCTTAGAATATTTAAATGTTTAATGTTGTTCTTAAAATGTAGTAACTTAAAATTATAAGATTTAATTCCCATGAACATCGATTAAACTTACATTCAAATCTATTAAACTGGCAGTTTGAAATATGCCCCTGATGATTGCATAAAGCATGAAACCCTGAGTCATGCCACAGACGTATGATAATAAATAAATATATATATATAATCAACTGCAAACAGATCTGTTTCGCAGCTCATCAGTACGGTTAGACATCCGATTACTTTTACCCAGGATTGAAACCCGACCGAATAGGTGTCAGTCGGCGATCCTGCCTCTGAGCTTTGGGCGCTCGGTAGGAGACAGCCTTTTAGCTTATGATATATATGTATTCATGCTTATATATATATATATATATATATATATATATATATATATATATAATTCCAGGTGAAGAGGACTCAGGGCCTTTTTTTATTTTGAGTGCTCTGGCATTTATTTTATTATGAACAGTGCTCAGTATAATGAGTATTATAGAGCTTAATATAATTATATAGTTATGTATCAATTGTACATTGCGACACGGAAATTTCTATGTTTCGAGATAGATTCTCATCATCAGGCAATGTTGCTGTTGGTTGTGCAGATGATTTACATTTAAATGACAAAAACCTTTGGTTTGATGTGTATGCATGTGGGAATATATAAAAATTTACATGTGTGGTTATATTGGCTAATCAGTGTGGAGCTTCATTTTGGGATTTGGCCCCAAAGAATGCATTCTAACCAACTTTTTCTACCCTAATCCCTTGTTTCTTTTCCCTCCTTGATGGTCAAGAGGTTAACCTGCCTTTAACCTGACCTTATCATTTTCCCTTCTTTCTCTTCAGTTTTTTCTCATTTAGCACGATTTCTATATTTTTTACTTAACATTTTTAGTCTCTTTATTCATTTGTTGTAAATGTTTTTTATAAAAGGAAAGATTTTATTTATAAAATATACTTTTTTGGTCTATCTATTTAATTGTTGTAAAATATTTTATATAAAAGGAAAGATTTATTTTAAACAATAATTTTATGATCCAATATATTTTTATATAGTTCGTCAGTAATTATTTTCCTTAAGCACTTGTTGATTATATGCATGTTATTTCATTTAGATTTTATCCATTTTCTAATGTGAATAATTTGCAATGTCTACATATAATATTTATTTCGTTGCGTTAATTTAATAAATTGTATTCTTAAGAGATTTAATAATAAATAGTTTTTCGTATAATCATAGTGAACATAGTTCATTTAAGAACTTATTTGTTTTAGCTTCTTTTAGAATTTTCCACTTTCTTGTGGGTGTTTTTTTCCGTTGGGTACCAATAATATTTCGATAGGGATGTTCTCTCTTTGTATTTGTTATTATTAAATGAGGAGGTATGCTGGTAAATTCGCTGCTTTAGAGAGTATTTAGTACTCGCTATATAAGTTTTCATATTATTTGAATTTTCTTTTGATGATATTTCGCGTTGATATATTATTGATTCCGTTAAGCACCTGTTTTATAACGGACAGTCTATGGAGTTTTTACAATTACATTTTTTCTTGTCTAAATTGTTATTTTCTGTTATCGGGTTGCTTTTATTGGTTTTGTTGAAGCTTTTTAAGATATTATTATTGTGGTATTTTATAATTTTTTCTAGATTGTTCATGCACCTGTAACTTAATTTAATAGTGTTTTTATTAAAGATCTTATTTGGTGGATTTCTTTCTGTAAAATGTTACTTAATTAAAGCGAGGAAAAATATATATTCATATACTTACGATCATATCACGTTTAATACACCGGTTCTCGCTCTTTCACAACGTTGAGCCTGGTCAGTACTTAAATCGGTGACTACTTGGGAATACCAGGTGCTGTAAGCGTTATTGACGGATGTGCGTTGTGATGCAGTGGAAATCGGGTAGCCGAGTTCCAATTCCAGTCGAACACTTTGCATTCACTTACGCAAAGGTACTCTTGGGAAAGGTATTAATCCGTCTCTTGCCTCCAGTTATGGGTTAAATAACTTAGGTCTGTTGTTCATGCGATCTGTGGCAGATGTCTCCACCGATTGTTATCAGCAGTTCCCAAAAATGTGGATGGTGCTACACAAGCCTTCACCACTTTAAACAATTCTTTGTGTGGTTGTGATAACGTTGTTAGACGCTCATACGTCGAAATTGACGGGAGAGTCCATAATAATAATATAATATAATATAATACAATATAATATATGTATGTATTCATATATATATATATATATATATATATATATATATATATATATATATATATATAGTGTATCGAGGCAGCAAATAATTTTCTAAACATATACTGTTAAATATAAGAGACAATGAATGTCTTTTATTTTTAATCATGAGCCGTTCTAAACGTCGTATTTTCGCTTTAATTTCAGTTGAAAATAAAAACAAAATTTCTCCAACATTTGTTAACAACGTTTGTTATTTTTGGTAACTATTGCCGTTGCCTAGCGGAGTTTTATGTCAACACAAAATAAAGTCGTCGGTGATGGTGAATATCATTGTATTACCGTCTATGTAACCTCTCTGAAGATGGCTCATGTGTGCCGAAAGCTTAGAAGCAAATTAATAAAAAATGATCATGTTGGAGAATTTTTGTCTTTATTTTCAACTGAAATTAAAGCCAAAATACGAAGTTTAGAATGGCTTATGATTAAACATAATAGATATTCATTGTCTCTTATATTTAACAGTATATGCTTAGAAAGAAAAAATATATATATTAGGGTTCGAACGTGAACTAACGTGTATGTGCCTCGGAATGTGAAGTTTTCTTGAATTTGTTGCTCTCATTTTCACACAAACATCCTCGCAAGTGTTTAAATGCATCTTTTCTTCAAGCGACGATTGTTAAATACTACGACAGATTTTGAGCTCTCACTATTGTTATCAACCAATCTAGGATAGAAAACCGTATATTGTTCATTGCCGATACATATATTTTGCAGACAACGAAAGGATTGTGGAATCCACAATGACATTATGAAAGCAACGGTACTAGATATAAGTTTAGACTTTGGAAGTCAACTTCTAGTAACTAACACGATTACAGTACGCCTACTTAAAGAAGAAAGGATTGAATTAATATTTTATTCCTGCCGAGAAATATATTTTCTGCAATAAGACTTACGACATTAAAAGGTTGCACACACACACACACACACACACACACACGCACACACACACACTCACACATATATATATATATATATATATATATATATATATATGTATGTTAAAGTTCCGTTAAAAATTACAAACAAAGTGCTGTGGTATAATATTTTACATCATTTTTCTTTTTTCTTTTCAGTACATAAATTATATAAAAGTTGTCATAATGTTTTATTTATCCAAGAACACTGCGTTATGCTTTTAGCCATTATCAGCAATAAAATTTATTTTACTTTCAACTGAATATATATATATTGTTTTAGGTTTGTATGTAAAATTTTAGGAAGATTTTGTTTCCTAATACGAGAAGAAATTTGTGGCCCTGTTTATAGTAAATATTGTTAAATGATGGGTTTTTCCTTTTTATTGACAATACTCCGATGATTTTTAGGTTTTCTTACATTTGCATTATGTTATTACATTTGCATATATATATATATATATATATATATATATATATATATAAAGAGAATAAGATAGTGTTGAACATTTTAAATAAAAAACGGGTTTTTGCGGGACAGAAAACTTAGTTTATATTTCTTTTGGCCTAACATATATATATATATATATATATATATATATATATATATATATATATACCCCGTTTAATACTTAGGTTTTGGTCTTAATAGGGTTAGACCAGTACACATTTGTATTAAAATGTGTTCTATACAGTTATATTGTAGAACTTTTAATTATTTTCCATTTTTAAAAGAGTTATTTCGCTACCCAGGTTTCTACCATGGGTGGTGTCTCAGACAATTTCTAATCACTGATTTTACCTTTTTACCGTTTTTCTTTTTAAGAACGGTTATGTAACGGTGTTTCATTTGAACGGTCACGTGGCAGGGAATTTATGAACGCGCATTGTTTAAATGAAAACGAATTATGACGTTTTCATCCATGGATGTATTAACCTAAGAGGTATTTCTTAGTGCAGATAAATTTAGTTATAATTTCTGTTCTTTTATTTAACAGTTCGTCTTTATTTGGGTATGTCATAATTTCTAATTTTTCTTCTTGGCACAGTCTATATTATTTGTCCACCGTTGTAAGGCTTGGCTATTTTTACCATGCTTCACGTTATGTCTGGGTCTTTTGATTTCAATTTCCAGATGTTGTTAACCAATTTTGTGTGTTTTTTTAATTTTTCTATTTGTAATGTAGATCTGTGGTTGAACCACCTGGTCTTAAAGGTGTCTTTGAAATATGAAAAAGACCCAGACATAAAACACATCCTTGTCGTACACTCCTTTCTGTTTTTGGATATCCGATAAATTCATTTCCTGTCCATATGCAAGCATTTTACTCCCAATATTGGCTTTTGATTATTGTAATGTCTATCACGAATATGTAGATGTCGCCATCCATCTCTTACTAATCCTTGTGGCGTTCTTTGTCAAACGCCCTGACAAGGTAGTCTATAAAACACAAGTGCAGTCCTTCTGCTTTTGTATTGCACTTTCTGACAGCTTTATGAGCATGAATATCACATTCATTGTTCCGGTGTCTTTAAGGAACCTATACTGCTCTTATTTTTGCCGTTTTCGGTGGAAAGTGACAACAAAGGACTACAAATAAACTTTAAGAAAAATGAATGCATGGTCATCAGCAAAAGGTGCAACCCAAAATGCCAAATACAGGTGGGGGATACCAGAATCAAGCAAGTACAAAATTTTAAATACCTAGGAAGTGTTCTAACAGGAGATGGAAAGTGCGACACAGAGATCCGAGTGCGAATTGGCATGGCAAAGGACGCGTTCCAGAAGCTGAGTTAGTACTAACACACAGGAAAATTAAACTAGAAATAAATAAAAGAGTGCTGGATTTCTAAGTGGTGTCAGTTCTTCAATACGGCAGTGAATGCTGGACAATATCATCAAAAATGAGGACAAAACTGGAAGCAGTGGAAATGTGATTCTACAGAAATATGCTACGGATATCGTGGACTGAGCATGCAAGCAAAGATGAGGTGTTAGAAAGAATGGCAACAAAAAGGAAATTGAAGAGACAACTGAAGTTTCTGGGACACGCAATGAGGAAGGAGAACCTGGAGAACCTGATACTGACTGGCCAGATAGAAGGAAAGAGAGACAGAGGAAGGCAACGGATAACATATATGAAGGGCTTGATCAGGTGGTTGACGGAACAGGGGTTACTAGGAGCAACAGGACCAAACATACTAAGAGGCACAAGGGATAGGAGACGTGGAGAACCATGATCGCCTACGTCCTGAAGGGACAAGGGCACATAGAAGAAGAAGAAGAAGAAGAAGAAGAAGAAGAAGAAGATGTATAATTAATAAAAAAAAGTTATTTTGCTTTATGAAATGCTTTTAAAAGAAAACAAAGGTGTTTATGGATAGGTTAACATGTAATAAAATTTTAGTTCGAACTCGAAACCAGTTAACTCATTGTTGTTATTTTATACCTGCTATAATCCAATACAATAATGGTCATTTTGACGTAGCGTAATGATTATAAAAGTTCTCGCTAAATAAGTTATGACTGAGGAAGTAGTTCGTTACTCATTCTACATTATTTCGGCCTTGTGCGACATCTAAGCTACGCTTAAAAATCTCCATAATGGTTGCAATTTTATCCATAGAACCGTTAATTACAGCCATTATGTCACGATTCTCAGTGAAAGACAAATAAGAAAGAAAAATATCAGCTAAATTTTCAGAGAAAGCAATAAATTTCTGATTATTGACACTAGAGAACAAAATGAAAAGTGCAGATAATTGAAAATTTAAATAAACAACAGATTTTATGTGCAACGTCGTTTCTCTGTAACTGAACATGTTATGTTCTGTATATGCATATAATCCTACTATAGATTACGTGTAACTGGTTAGTTTGTGTTATTCAATACCTAAATTTAAATATTTTTAACAGAATTTTATGGCTTCAACGAAATATATTTTGGACGCAATTATATGCCTTCAACACAAGATAAGATACTTTCTTAGTCATTTTGTTATAAAATATATTGTTAATTTTACTATAAATATTTATTTTTAGTATTTTTTTTTTATAAAATACCTTCTAGTGGTATTTTTATTATAAAGATGTTCGTATAATTTTAAAGTGTTATTTTTGTTTGTGAGTTCACTATTTCTTCCTAGATGGGACTCTAACGTGTGCTACTACCGTGGATCAGGGTAGAACTTGGAACAACAGCAATTATGAGGTGGACTCACGCTCCGCTAAACCTACAATCTCACGATCAGAGGTTTTGCTGCCGGATGTGGTGAAGGATTAATGTCTAACTGAAAATATATTTACGTGGTCTATAATTTCACTTCTGACAAGAAAGGTGAAAATAATAGTGATTTAAGCCTCAGGGGCTCATCACTCTAAGCAGTCAGTTAAGTGCCATACGTGAAACACTCTTGGGTGATCATGTCTCGAAAGAGACATGACTGACAGGGTGGAATATTTTCCTGCAGTAAGTTGCCATTATTTTATGTGGTAGACATGTTGCAAACTTAGGCTATGGAACTGGATCAGTCCTGTTATTTAACCCATAGCTAGATGAGAAGTGACGGATTTAACCTTACCCAAGGGTATTTGTGCGTATGTGAATGCAACGTATTCAATAGGAATTCGAACTCGCCTCTCGATTTTTTGTTCCGAGCCGATATCCACTGCACCACAACGCACACTCAAGTAGTACCTCTCCTTTAGAAGGGTATGGGGTCATTATCCGGCGTTAAGTGAGGTAGTACCGTGTAACAGGAGATATCTATCTATGTACGCTCAATATTCAACTGAAAGTAAATTCAATAATTGTGATATTCAATGAATTTATTCGACGAGTTATTGTTACCATTAATTTTGACTATCTTTTAATCTTATTTCATTTGTTTTTAATTTCAAAACAGCCTTCACCGTCGATTACATAAAGGGCATAGTTTGTAAATTCAACATAAACAGGCAAACACTTACTGTTGGAAATCTAGCTTTGCCGGGAGAGCATCGATAACGATTTGGCTGTGATGATTTTTACCATTTGTCTTGTTGAAAATAGACTATGTATTTATATTCCTAAATTATCCACTCGCTGCCAAGTACTTAGTAAAACTGTAGTGGTGAGTTCCCTATTTGATTAAACCAGTCGCAGTTAAGTTAAGGACAATTGTTTTGAGATCAAATCACGCCGAATATTAATATTTTATTCTAAATTCCCGATTGCTGTTTATTTTATCTTAAAATAATGATTCGGGAAGACGATACAAAGATTAAATGAAAGAATAACAAATCTATCGGTCCGGTGACTATGAAATTCTCAAGGCTTTTTTTTCTCATTAAAAAATATTTATTTTTATTACAACTCTCAGATCGTCATTTGAAATCAGTTAAGTAAACAGCAGAGATTCTAAGTCAGAAATAAGCAAACCGTTAACGATATTTGAACAAATATCTCTTACGCTTGGAAGTCTAGTTTGCCATGACTACACTTTTACTGGTTTCGCCAAGACACTAAACTTGTTAAGAATTGTCTATATAGTTATATTTCTAACTTCTTCGTAAATACATTAAGATGAAGTTAGCAATATAAGTAAACTAGCAGTATAGCCCGGCGTTGCTCGGGTGTAATGAAAGCTTTAAAACTAATCCTAGATCTCAGACTCAGCCTAAAGAATATTAGTGTGAAGTTTGGTGAGAATCGGATAAAAATTCTGGATTTGTATAAAGGACGTACAGACAGATAAACAGACACACACAAACATCTTCCCTTTTATATATATATATATATATATATATATATATATATATATATATATATTATCGATTTTCTGCACTATTATAAGAACTTCAAGCTTGAAACTTCTGAATATCGTTTCTTATGTCTTTGTCTATGAGTGTATCAAATTTGATTAAAATCGGACCACTCCTTCTGTAAACCGATTTTTCGATTATCGATTTTCGATATTTATCGGCGGTACCTCGACACAAAACCTAGCTAAGAACACTCGCAGATGCTTATAGTACAACTGTGTAAAATTTCAAGAAAATCGGTTCAGCCATTTCAGAGTCTATATGTAACGGACACACACACACACACACAGACACACAGACAAAGTTCCATTGATAAATAAGTTTAGATAGATAGATAGATTGTAATATATATATATATATATATATATATATATATATATATATATAACGATATACAGATATGAAAAACTCTGTGCATAAGGACAAGAAAAAAACATTTAATAAATCCGTCTTAATAAAATACTCATTATACAAACCGCGTCAATAAAGAAGATTTTCTTTTTTACAAATATTTATATTCATCTACATCTGAATATTTCCACAAATGCAAGAACATACGCGCGTATATATTGAAGTTTGCAAGAAAAGGTAACATAACCTCATAATACCAGTATATAATGTCCTGGTATTATCAGGTAATAAAACCTGATAATACGAGTATATGTGAATGAACAAAGGAAGCTAAGAGGTGATGAATGCGAAGGAATTAGTTTCAGAGATGTGGGATTGAAAAATAATAAAATATACCAACTGTAAAATAATGCAGAGCAACATGCCATAAGTGTAGATCTAAAAGAAAATATCAAAACCCAAAAAAAGGATCTGTAATGCGATCGATCCTGACTTGGAATGTAGATTTCAGTTACTTTCTCACCGACGTAACGCGTCTTCTCGCTGTCTTTCTTACAAAGTGGAATAACTATATCAAATCCATAGCTAAATCAGCAGCTAGGAAGGTCGGTTTACTGTGTATGGCCAGGAGGCTTTGCCAGTCTGAATCCATTATGCACATATATAAATCTACCATCAGTCCGTGGATTGGATACTACTGCAACATCTGGTCCGGTGCCCCTATTATTCCCCTCAGTTTTCTTGACAAAATCTAACGGAGTATATATAATGTGATCGAGTCTGACTTGGTAGCTCAGATGCAGTCCCTTTCTCACCGTATAATGTGGCTTCCCCTGTCTCTTCTACAAATACTTTCACGACTTCTGCTCCGATGAGCTTAGCTCACTGGTGCTCCTCTGCATGAATTTACTCGAGCTACTAGACTAGTAACTAGGTACAACCTTTTTACAGTGAAATCGATAAAATGTAACGACAAATTCTACTCTACCAGCTTTTCTTCTCGTACTTCCCGCCTGTGGATTTCCCTTCCATATACTTGCTATCCTGACAGCTAAAATCTCCAAGAATTTAAATGTAAAGTCAATAGTCATCTCCTATCTCTCTGACTCGCATGCTTCCCTTCATGCTCTTTTCTCCGTCCACTCCACCCTCATCACACTAGTATTCTCATTCTTCTCCTACCCACTTCCTCACACCCATGATAACTTGTCCCTCTTTCTCATCACTTTCTTCCTATGTAATCCCCTGCACAGCAGTGGCAGTAAAACTGCCTTGCTTGGGGCAAAATAATTAAAAAAGACGTATGTCAACTTTTCTGACGAGCATCTTTCCCTAGTGTCCCGACCACAGAAATTTAAGTGGTCTACTAGATTGGAACTTAGGCCCCACCCTTTCACCGTTGAAATAGATAAATATAACTGCTACTTCTTTCCCAACAATTTCTTTTCTCTCACTTTCCGCTTGTAAAATTCCCTTCCGTTTACTTGAGTCCCTGAGAGCAAAAGATTTTGAAAAAATTAAATGCAACGCGAACTGCCGTCTTCTATTTTCTCGAATCCCATTCATCTAGTGTCCTTTCCCTCAATTCCCTCTGTAACCAGCCTTTTCTTTTATTGTAACCACCTGCTTAAATGGGACAAATTTTTATTCCTTTAAACGTTGATTTTAGCGGATAACCATATTTGATTAGATGCTACGGTTATCTTTTTTTTAATTGCATTTTTATTTCATTTTCGTTTACCGGTCTGAACATTCGAGAAATCATAATAAAATAAAATATGTGCCCTCTTGCAGGATTAAACTCGCGTTTTTTTGTTTTTTTTTTTGTTTTTTTACAAGGGAAACTGTCGATAGATTCGACGTGCATTAAATCGACACGGCTATGAAGGTCGTCGGTGATCAAGCAAAGTCAATTACCAAACGGTGATCAAGTCAATTACCAAACGGTGATCAAGCAAATCAAGCAAAGTAATTTATAAGCGCAATCCTTCTCGACCTAGATTCTCAAAAATACAGTGCTGATTGCAGAAACGGAAAAGAAAACTACAAAATCCTCTTACAGAAGGTAACTGAACAGATTGACAAAAAAGGACTATAAATAAACTGCAAGAAAACCGAATGCATGGTCATCAGCTAAAAAAACATTCTTCAATATGTTAGTGAATGCTGGATAATATCCTCAAAGACGAAGGAAAAACTTGAAACAACTGAAATGTGGTTCTACAGAAGGATGCTGCGGATATCATTGATCGAGCATGTAAGCAATGATGAGTTTTTGGAAAAGATGGAAACGAAAAGTAAATTAATACTGAGCATCAGGAAGATACAGCTAAAGTTTCTGGAACATGCAATAAGGAAGGAGTGCTTGGAGAACCTGAAAATAACAGGCCAGATAGAGAGAAAAAACAAGGGAAAACAGCGGATAACATATTTGAAGGGCCTGAGCAGGAAAATGGCAAAACGGGGGTTGCGTGGTGCTACAGGAGAAAACGCGCTAAGAGCCACCAGGGATAAGGAGCCGTGGAAAGCTATGATCGCCTACGTCCTGAAAGGACAAGCCACATAGGAGAAGAAGAAGAAGAAGAAGAAGAAGAAGAAGAAGAAGAAGAAGAAGAAGAAGAAAATTTTCTCAGTTTCGTGTCCAAAAATAAAGGAAGCAATTTAAAAAAAAGTAAATTTTTTGTTATTTATTATTCCTACAAATCTTTCTAACTTCAACGTTCTGTTTTTGTTTTGTGTACATGCATCGTTTATTTATTAAACAGTATATTTATTTTCATCTACTGACCTGAATATTCGAGAAATCTTATTCGAGAAAGAAATACGTGCTCTAACAGGAGTCGAACCTGAGGCCCTCTTAACAGAGGAAACCATCGTTAGAACCGATGTGATTTATATCGACTCAGCCACAAGAAATGTAGCTAATAGATTAAGGCCGGATAAAAGTAAATCCATCCAAGATTCTTGAAAGTTCATATCTGCTCAGTTTCGTATCAGATCATAAAAAAGCAATTTAAAAAACATATAGATTTTTTTATTAATTCGACAGATTTTTATCACTTAAACGTTATTTTGGAGGAAACCTATATTTGAGTTGACGCTCCTTTTCTTTTTCTTAAACAATATACTTATTAATTCTTGTCTACCGGCCTAAATATTCGAGAAATGTTAATGCTCCTGGATCTCATCAAGTTTAATTCTGAAACAGCACAGCACAAGTAAGGTCTATGATCTAAATACATATGGAAAATTAGGGTTCCGAAGATTAGGAGGTGAAAATGTTAACTTTCATATTACTATCCAAGAGATTTTCCACAAGCCTGACATTTTTTAGAAAGCGACCAAAAACCGTGGTAGTATGAAAGGGCTAAATCAGGGGAATATAATGGATGTAGCAGAAGTTCCCAATCTAGCTATTTTTTGTAAACCTAAACCTGGTAAATGCATTTATTTTTACAAATGTTATTTCTTTCAGAACATGAGCTCTTTCATCTTGTCCTGTAGTGTATATTAAAAACGTCTATCGACAAATTTACAGTAAATGTAAACGTCTATCGACAAATTTCCCCAGTAAAAAGCGATAAATTTAGAAATAATTTATTTTTATCTATCATTATTCGTGCGCAAACTAAACAATCATCGTAGATGATCGAAATATTTCCTTGAACGTTCATTACAAAGTTCTAAGCGTGGTAACCAAGAGGCAGTAGCTTTGTGGATAGTGTCAAGAGGAATTTAATTTCAAGCTTCATTTAAGTTCCACTTTAATAAATTCATATTGACGATATCACGAATACGGTTTTGCAATTACGTTTGATGTACACCCCAGATACAGTAATCCCTAACATTCAAATCTGGGCTTTTAGTAGGCCACTGAGATGAGCTGGTGTGCTTTTTCAATGAATACATTTGTCGCTTTTTTACTGAGCACCCTGTAAATTGCCAACTAGGTCTCACCATTTTACTTTTGAAATAAAGGCCTTTATCTGTTCTATTCGGAGTGTTTAATCGTTTATAATAATTTTTACAAGAAGATTTTGCAAGTTAAGCAAAAAATAAACTTTACTAAACGATGGTTCCCAACTAGTATTTTTACTGATGACACAACTAAAGAGTTCCTAGTAAATAAGCGGTAATTATATAAACAAATATATTTAACTATAAAATTTAAATAAACTGATCAAATATCGTAGATGTTTGAAATGTTTGCCTGAAACTTCAGTATAAATTTTAAGACTGGTACAGAAAGTAACAGTGGAGAGTGACAAGAATGACTACAAATAAACTTTAAGAAAACTGAGTGCATGGTCATCAGCAAAAGATACAACCCAAAATGCCAAATACAGGTGGGGGATAACAGAATCAAACAAGTACAAGAATTTAAGTACCTAGGAAGTGTTCTAACAGGAGATGGAAAGTGCGACACGGAGATGCGAAGGCGAATTGGACGCGTTCCAGAAGATGAGCAAAATACTAACACACAGGAAAATCTCAATAGAAACAAAGAAAAGGGTTCTAGACTGCTACGTGATGTCAGTTCTTCAATACGGCTGTGAATGCTGGACAATATCATCGAAAATGAGGACAAAACTGGAAGCGGTCGAAATGTCGTTCTACAGAAGGATGCTACGGATATCGTGGACTGAGCATACAAGCAATGACGAGGTGTTAGAAAGAATGGCAACAAAAAGGAAATTGATGCTGAGCATCAGGAAGAGACAACTGAAGTTCCTGGGACATGCAATGAGGAAGGAGAACCTGGAGAACCTGATACTGACTGGACAGATAGAAGGAAAGAGAGACGGAGGAAGGCAGCGGATAACATATTTGCAGGGCCTGATCAGGTGGATGACGGAACGGGGTTGCCGGGAGCAACAGGAGCAAACATACTAAGAGCCACAAGGGATAGGGAGACGTGGAGAGCCATGATCGCCTACTTCCTGAAGGGACAGGGCACATAGAAGAAGAAGAAGCTAGATGGTTGTAGCTTTGAGGATAACGTTAAGAAGAATTTAATTCCAAGATCCATTTAAGTTCGACTTCAATGAATTAATATTGACGATGTCTCGACTAGTAATTTATAAGCGCTCTTTCTCAACCCAGATTCTCAAAATATAATATCTGCTCAGTTTAGTCGACAAAAGTAAATAAAGCAATTTAAAAAGAATATTTTTTATTTATTATTCCGACATAGCTTTCTTACATCACCGTTATTTATTAGAGCTGGTGTGTTTTCTCAATGAATACATCAGCCGCTTTTTTTTTTTTACTGAGTACCATTTAGAATGGATGTTCGATGTGGTACAGTGGGTATCGACTCGGAACGAGAGATCGGAGTGCCGAGTTCGAATTCCAG
Source organism: Ascarosepion bandense (assembly GCA_037127315.1). Lineage (NCBI taxonomy): Eukaryota > Metazoa > Mollusca > Cephalopoda > Sepiida > Sepiidae > Ascarosepion > Ascarosepion bandense. The sequence goes on from JBBBDQ010000511.1 coordinate 3,087,277, forward strand.
TTGAATTCCTTGCTTTCACTTACGCACAAATACCCTTGGGAAAGGTATTAATGCGTGTCTTCTCTCCAGTTATGGGTTAAATAACAGGGTTCTATAGCCATGGTTGGTAATTAGTCTACTTCAGAAAGCAATGGCAACCTGCTGCCGGATAGTCATGTCTCGAAAGAGACATGATCGCCCAAGCGTGTATTACGTATGGCCCTTAACTGACTGAGCCTGTAGATTGATAATTAGGTCACACCGTTTTACTGTTGAAATAGATGCCAATGTCTGTTCTATTTGAATCGTTTATTATAATTTTCATAAAAAAAATTTGCGAGTGAGTAGGCTCTGGGTTTTTAACAGTGATATATTATTAGCAAGTGTATGATGCTTCATAGTTTGTATAGCGATAATTTATGATACTTGCTGATAATTTATAACTGTTCCAAAGCCAGAGCCTTCTCACTCCCAGTGGAGAAACTACTCCCTGTTTGACGATGTCTTCAGGATGAGAGTTGTACTTACCACGCTTGTCTAATTGAGGTTTGGTGAGACTATATTAGAAATATACTGGAGTAATCCATAACATTCAGATCTGGGCTTTTAGAGGGCCACTGTGAAAGAGAAATAAGAGCAGGGGAATTTTTTTCTAAGAATGGATTTGCCCCTTTTTTACTGTGCACCAATGTATGTATCAGGTTACTGACTTATTGTTGCGTTTTAGTGTCTAAGTATTATTTGTTTTCGTTAATAATTGTGATCTTTAACTAAATTACACAAACAAATAAGATTGTTTTTCCATTTTCTAGGTTCCGCCTGAAACCGCCACGGAAGAGAAGGAAGCACCACGTGAAAGTAATCTTCCATTTTCTTTGACACTTGAGAAAATGACCTGTGGAAATAAACCTAATATCACACATTACACCTTGTGTCCTCTTTTATTGATAATTCAAATAACAAAGATAATTAAGCAAAGTTTGAATTTTCCATGAAGTTGTCATATACAAGCTAATTATGAAAAACATTATTTCGAATTTGATTGTAGACAAATGTTGTAGACAAAATTTCTTTTAATAATTCGAACTTGAATTCCAAAAGTGGTAGACAAAATTTATTTTAATAATTCGAACTTGAATTCCAAAAGTAGTAGACAAAATTTCTTTTAATAATTCGAACTTGACTTCCAAAAGTGGTAGACAAAATTTCTTTTAATAATTCGAACTTGAATTCCAAAAGTGGTAGACAAAATTTCTTTTAATAATTCGAACTTGACTTCCAAAAGTGGTAGACAAAATTTCTTTTATTAATTCGAACTTGAATTACAATTCGTTTTCTCATACTTAACAACTATAAGTATTAAGATTATTTACACTATTCGGACTGTTATCCTCATCTTTATTGACATATTTACTACAGTCTGGTTGCTGAACGCTCCGGCCTTCACAGATTATTGCCTACTTACCTACTTTTGTTCCACATCTTAAACTAATTGTATTTAAAGCAGATAGAAAATCAGAGTTGTTGATGTTTGAGCGTGTGTGTTAACTTCGTAGTAATTAATCAGTTGATTTGTATTAAAAAGTGTTAAATATAATTATATTGTAAAACGTTTGAATATTTTCCATTTGTAAACGAGTTATTACGCAACCTACGTTTCTACCATGAGTGGTGTCATCAGGCGATTAGCAATAAATAATTTTACCGATTAAGGTTTTTTAAGAACGCTCAAGTAACGGTGAGATTTTTAGAACGCTCACGTGGCAGAGCATTTTTAAACGCGCATTTTTTAAAATTACAAGAAATTATAACGGTTTCATCCATGGTTGTTTATTTGAACCTAATAGGTATTTCTTACTATGGTTACACTTAGTCAAAATTTTTGTTCATTTATTCAATAGTTCATTTTTCTTTGGCAATAGAATAATCTCTAACTTTTCTTCCTGGCATAGTCTACATATTTTTGCACCCTTGTAAGTCTTGGCTGTTTTCACTATACTCCACCTTATGTCTGGGTCTTTTCCATATTTTGATTTCAATTCCACACGTGGCTAGCCAATTTTGTACACTATTTTAAGCTTTCTATTTTGAATGCAGACTTATGATTGAACCACCTTGTCTTAAAGGTGTCTTATATTTTGTTTTGACCATTTAATCATGTACGTCTGCCTTTTAAATGACTTCTTTTGTATTACAAAGTCCTTGAAGAGGGCATTTAGTTTTGTACAATGCTATCTAAATTTCTGGCGTTTTGTTTTTTATGAAAAGTTCTAAATTACTAGTACAACTATAACTTATCATGATTGTGTTTCTATTGGAAAGCTTTTTATGTATCAGTTTAAAAACCTAGGTCGCGTAATATCTTATTTACAAATGATGGATATTCAAAAGTTCTAAATTATAATTGTGTAATATAACAATCTGGGCCCACCCGAGGAAGCTGATGCAAGCGGGGGCGTTTCCGGTCGTTGAAAGGAACGGATGTTTGTTTGACCTTATTTCCGGCAGTAGCGGAAATGGCTACAAGAGGCAAACAGAACAGGTGTCTATGAGAAGTACGTGGGCGTGCGTGGGCGAGGCAAAGCCGGAAGTCCCGGTTTGGAGATTATAAAAAGACCTCGGCGCACGGATTCGCCAGTAGTAGTAGCAGAGTAGCAGTAGAGAGAGAGAGACACACAACAGATACGACGACACTCCCGTCAACCCATTAGAGGCGCGCTCTCTCAATTCTCTGTCCCCTATGCTACACGGTTCATCGTCATTAATAAAAATATAACTTATATTTTTATATATATGCGTGTTTGTTGTTTGTCGATATACAACAGACTTTCAAATTGGTGCCTAAGTGACTTGCTGTTTTGAGACAACAAAACAGTTAGATGCGAGCTGGTTGCCACGGCGACGATTGAAAATTCAACGGACTTAAAACTACCAGATAGAAAGAAAAAAAGAAGACGAAAATATATAGCAGTCGCACGACTATATACATCAGCCAAGGTAGGTGACTCTTTGATTTGATTCTGCTCGTGTTTATAAGTCTAGTTAGAAAAAAAAATGGAACAGCGTGCTTTTGCCGATCTGGCCCTAGAGTTGTGAAATATGGATTGTTCGGTGTCGAACACATTAAGGATAGAACGGAGGGGGTGCAGGACTACATGTAGAGAGTAGTACGCCTAGCGGAGAGCGCATAGGGGGTTGACGGGAGGAATAAATATTTACCTATCTGTAAGTACAAAACATCTGAGTTAATGATTTATTTTACTTTTTTTGTTAATATTTTACCATATATGTGAAGTGAGTTTACTGGTATGTTGCTTAATTAATCTTACTTTTATTGAGTAAGTGAAATGTAAAATCATGTAAAGGAAATTTCTTCTACTCTTTAAAGTGGATAATTGGATTAACTTGTTGATAACAATGTTTTCGTTGGGTTGTGCAGTGTTAGGTTTTCTTTTTTTTTTTTTTTGGATTTCTTTTCAATGACTGTACACTACAAAATGATTTACATTTCTATGGTTGTGAATTATGCTTTTGGCAGGTTCCCATCAATTCAACATCCTCTGTGAATTTTCATTTATGTGACTTGGGAAATATCTTTTGAAGATATATTAATTTCTGAAAACTTTATATTGACACGGATAGACCTGCAGATTCCACAGTTGATCGGAACAAAAAGAAAGATACAAACGTGGAAAATTATTAATAGTATCTAAAGCATAAAGTAAATTATACGTCTCTAGTTCAGTGGTTTGGTCCCCAATTACGCAGTAATTTCCCAATTTTTCAGTGGACACCATGCCGGTAGAATTGCGCGATATGGAGGAGATTCCTATCCGCAAACTAGTAAATACCTTGGAACAGATAAATATGGAGAGATTTAGTGAAGGATGTGAGGAACTCCCGAGGAGGTTGACGATAGGGGTCATTGCTGGCGTGGTCGGCGTTATAATAATCCTTGGAATAATAGCTAGGAAGCGGATTTTTAAGTGTGAAAGAAGCAACAGTGCTTCGGGAAAGGAAATTGAGTTATCCGTTGTGAATAGTACTCCGGGGTCAACGGGTGTTCGGCACACGGGTGTCTCTGCGTTGGGCAGAGGGATGTCGGCAGGTCAGATATGCTTGGATTCGAATCCAGAGGAAGTAGTTCAAGGAATAGAAAACATTGTACAAACTAAGGAACTACGAGTCACGGGTCCATTTTTTTAAACTAAATTAATATAGATGAAACCTCTAATCCTCCACAAGTAAATTGCATGCGGATTAACGTTGGAATCAGGGTAATTTTCTTCATTTTCTATTGAACATTTCTCGGTCAGACTATGAATGATATGGACGGCAGATAATGGCCATTTTTTCTGTGTTCAAACATAGTATGTTTGAAATTAAATTAAATTAAATGAGGTTACATGTATAACAATAAACTCGAGCAGAAGCACGCATGGTGTTGGTCAAAGGTCATTTACTCGATGTTAGTTTGGAAACTGGGGCGCGGTTACCGCCTATAATCATGTGGTTATGCATCGAGGAGTCTACGCTTATGGACAGAGTCGAGAAAGAAAATGAACATTTTTAAGAACTTTGCCCAATTCTGTGAAAATGGATATTAAAAAAAAAAGGGGGGGGGGGAAAAAAAAGGAAAAAAAAAAGGAACAATGAAACATCGAGCTGGTAGAACAATTTTCACGATGGACACGAACATTGTTGGGTTGCCGATGTAGGCTCCCCTATATATTTTTTTTGTTGTTTTTTGTTTCGGCATGCACATGTTTTTGTTGTTTTGGCGTGCACATGTTTTATACAATTGTCGGGCTTGTGTGGCGTGGGGAGGAGAGTGAGGGTGTTGCGCTTAAAATGTTCTTAGGTGAACATTTTGGAAAATGGGTGGGCGAGGAATGTAATATAACAATCTGGGCCCACCCGAGGAAGCTGATGCAAGCGGGGGCGTTTCCGGTCGTTGAAAGGAACGGATGTTTGTTTGACCTGATTTCCGGCAGTAGCGGAAATGGCTACAAGAGGCAAACAGAACAGGTGTCTCTGAGAATTACGTGGGCGTGCGTGGGCGAGGCAAAGCCGGAAATCCCGGTTTGGAGATTATAAAAAGACCTCGGCGCACGGATTTCGCAGACAGAGAGACAGAGAGCCAGACAGACCAGAGTAGCAGGAGAGAGACACAACAGATACGACGACCCCCCCGTCAACCCAGTAGAAGCGCGCTCTCTCAATTCTCTGTTCACTATTCTACACGGTCCATCGTCATTAATAAAAATACAACTTACTTTTTTATATATAGGCGTGTTTGTTGTATATTGCTATATAACAATTGTATTGAACACTTTTTAATACAAATGTGCACCGGTCTAAATTATTAGGATAACAAACTAAATAATTAAACAATCAATATATATATATACATCTTGTAATATTACTGTACTTTAAAAGACGTATAATTATGTGCGTATATCTTTTATGTCAACAACCTTAAAATAATCAAGCAGATGCAAATAGCATTTAAACAATGTACGTCTAATGAAAAGAGCACTTTATTTTTCAGGCTTCCCTTTAATTAATAAGTAATGCCTACACATAATGTTAATTTGTTTCAGTTTTATCGAGAATGAAATTAGAGGATTGCTAAAATGGTGTCAGTTAAATAGCATGCATACAATTCTATTTGATTTTAAATATTTTCAAGCAATACAACAAACAGTGACATTAAGATGTAGATGTTTTTATGCTTTGTTTTACAGCAATACTTTACAGAAGATTATGTTAATGATACCTTTTAAAATCTTGTTCCAGAAAGCAAAACTAATAGGTAAAAAAAAAAAAACGCTTTCAACGGGGAAAAATTTTAATTATACAAGCTGTTTCAAAGAATTTTATATAATTTAAAATCTTAATATCTGAGTAACTACATAGTTCAGGTAGATGAAATGAAACATGGTTATTGTTGAGCAAAATAAGATATGTAAATGAGAAATTAAAAGATATTTGGATTACATGAAAATTTTCATAAGCGTTCAATACGCGTTCCTCTCGACCATCACTTTCAATTCTGTCGGTGGTCAGGTTCTTTTTTTCCTGAACAGACTGCCTTCGACTTTCAATTTTTTTGTGTCACGTGAAAAAAATGCATTGCTATTGGTTTATTGTTAGCGAATTCACTCACAAACTGAGAGCCGCACAGTCTTCTTCCATTGATTAGGGTCAGCAGAGATATGATGAAGGAGGCTATGAAAAGTCTAAATATAGGGCCAAAAACGTTGGCCAAGCGGGCTAATGCCGTGTGGGATTTTCTGCTGGCAACAGAAAATGATTCTAAACAGCTGGCAGGTAATATCAAAATCTTTCTGATTTGAGACGGAATACATTGAAACTCGGAGGACAAGAAAAACTGTGCACGTGGTACGGGTTGACATTACTGAGGACCATCTGAGTGTCTACTTATCAACAATTGGAACTGTAGAAGATGCCTCTCCAGTAAAAATCAAGGCTGGCATAGTCACACGGCATTTTGTCTTGCCGTTGACAATAGTCTGAAAGTCTTTTTTGGACATCTTGTAAGGAGGTGACCAAAAGCTACAACCATCCTCCTCAGAAAGATGTCCCTCAGATTCAGGTGGAGGGCAGAAGCAGTATCAACAGAAGTGTCGGCATGAGGAGCAGTGTGCTCAGGAGAAGAAACACTAACAGGAGCATCAGCCTCAACAGAAGCAATCAACACAAGAACACCAACTGCAGAAGAAACTACAAAACACGAGCATAAAATAACAACAGTAAAAACATAAAAACATAAAAAAAACAACAGCTTCAAAAGCAGCAGCAACAATAACTGCCGACTTGTTTCAATTTGAACCTGATATGGGATAGAGGGAAATACTTTCGCCTCGGCACTCTTCCTTGAAAAGGGTGTGGGGAAAAGGAGAACGACGACAAAGAAAAAAATGGAAAACAATGGAAAACAGTCCAAAGCAGGGTATAATGAGCCAGGGAAAATATCAAATTTCAATACGCTTTATTTTTGCCCGCCAGAAAAAAATCCCCAAACAATGAAAAGTCTGAAAGCCTTAACATTTTTTTAATCATTTCACCCCGAGCAAGGCAGAAATGCCACTGATGAGCGGGGGGGGGGAGGCTACATAACTGTAAAACGATTAATTAGAAAAGAGTCAGGAGTACAAACTAGTTAGAAAGGAGCAATAGAAAGCTGAGAATGCAGGTGCGATGACAAATACATAGGTGGAGAGAAAGGGAAGGATATACAGGGGTTGGGGAGAGAGCTAGAGTCCAGTGGTTAGTAGATGAGTATTGACTTTGCATTTAAATTTCTGGAGGTTGTAGCCGTCAGGAAAGCAAGAATATCGGAGAGAGTTCCACAGGCGGGAAGTGCGAGAGAAGAAGCTGGGGGAGTAGAATTGTCGTCTGCATTTGGCTAACCTGCCTGTGAATGGGTGGGACCCAGTTGTCATTTTGGTTGCACGAGTAAACACCTGTTGAGGAGGCACCAGTGACTTAAGTTCGTCTGAGCAGAAGCCATGTAAGTATTTATAGAACAGACAAAGGGAGGCCACATTTCGACGGTGGGAAAGTGGCTGCAGTTGAGCCGCCAGATCAGTACCTATCACATTACAGACACTGCTTTGGAGCCTGTCAAGAACACTGAGGAGAACGGCAGGGGCGCCTGACCATAAATGGCAGCAGTACTCCATGCACAGACGGAGGGTTGACTTGTATATATGCAGGATGGATTCAGGCGAAAAAAACATCCTGGCTCGACATAGTGACCCATCCTTCTTAGCAGTAGATTTTGCTATGGATTCAGTAGTTCCATTTGAGGTCTGAGGAGAGGGTAAGATTTTCACTGTTAAAGTGCTGGCAGTTTCCTCCATATTCACCTCCACCAACACACTCAGAACAAAAGAAAACATCTCATTACAAAAGGGAGATGTCATTTCTTTCATTGACAAGTCTGTAAGATGGAATTTTCCTCCCAGATTGAAAACATTTTGGGGCCTTTACTTATTCAACTTTTCCTTGAGTTTTTGAAAAAAATATTTCGATCATCTACGATGATTGTTTATTTTGTGCACGAATAATGATAGATAAAAATAAATTATTTCTAAATTTATCGCTTTTTACTGGGCACCCTGTAAATTTGTCGATAAACCTTTTTAATATACACTACAGGAAAAGATGAAAGAGATCATGTTTTGAAAGAAATATCATTTGTAAAAATAAATGCATTTACCAGGTTTAGGCTTACAAAAAATAGGTAGATTGGGAACTTCTGCTATATTCATTATATTCCCTTGGTTTAGCCCTTTCATACTTGGGGTTTCCTGACCACCGTTAAGGATTGGTTCCCTAACATGGGATTCGAGAATTTGAGTCACCCGAACTCAAAGAATTGTGTTTTGCGAGGGCCTTTGTTGTGCTCTGCCTTACATTATATAGGACACTAAGACTAACGTTCGTTACAAACATCGGAGTGATTGTCGTTGGTTAACCTATTACGTCCGACCTAGAACCTAGGACAATTTGTCGGGTTATTCTGAAGCATTACTTGAGCCGGGAGTATACTTTGTCGATGCTGATGCAGAGAAAACTGTTGATCGTGGCCGAAATTGCTGTAAAAAGCAGTTTCTTTTCATATCGTTGCACTGTTTGCGCCCTACGAACGGATTGAGTGTTTCACTTTTTCAAGCAACTGGAATCCGGCACGCCTAATACTAATGGGAACTGTATGCTCTCCTAAACATCAAGCTGAATGGTGGGCAGGCAGCTAGCGAGAAGATTAATGATAATATCCTGGTCGATCTGATGGTGAGTTTGGTCTCGTCGATAGATACAGAATAAATCACGCGGGGCGAGAGATGTGGACGTGGACTCTGAAGTGTCCATCCAGCCAAATAATCAGGTACCTTTTTAAAACGTTAGTGAAAATGGTCGACCTAGATCTGATAGATTTACTGGTCAAGCTATTCTGATCTTAACATTTTTGTGGCAGGTGGCCTTAAGCTCTAGGCCTAGACTAGTTCAACATTAGAAGTTCAATTAATCCTTACCGGTAAATGTTGGATTTCCAGTAAGAGGTGACTAGTTTAGGGCAGTTGAAGGTTGTGCAGGAATTATTGAAAATAAGTGGCGGGAAAGCTTTAACGATACGTTTAGGTGGCTCTCATCCGAATTCAGCAAAGAACTCGCTCTAGATAAGGCTAAGAACTTGATGACTCTCAAGGTTAGTCTGTTCTGACCTGAGGCTACGAATCATTCTTTAGAGAGAGTTTTAGATAGACAAGCTCTGACGCGAACGGCTAGAAAGCGCTACTACGGTTAGGTGGTTAGATAGGCTAAAGAAGATGTCTAGAAATGTTGTGAGAATATTATACGCTGTATAAATATATACTGAACTATGCTGTCTTTTTCGTCGAATGAGGGTCCAACAGTTCAGTTCTTAGAAGCAAAGAGCTAGACTACGCGCACATATGAATTGTTTAAAATCATGAAAGCTTGTGTAGAATTCACACACACACTTCATAACTGAATAGAGACGTTATTGAACATGCAATACATATTGTACTAAAGACTCCCCAAACGGCCTTCTTAATCTAGAGGTTTCTTTTTGAATTCAGAGTTGCCCATCTCTTAGACTTGTTCCAATCCAAGGCAAAATGTTTCAAACAGAGTTATCGTCAGAATTTTTTACACACTTTATGTTAATTCTTTTTAAGGAAAATAGGTTTCTCAAATCTGGTAATTGTTATGGATATTTTCACTCTTAAGAATTAATTTTCTAAGTTTTTATTTTTTAATTTTTTAATTGTGTCATCTCGAGCAAGGCGCTAACGACACTGATATGCAGGGGGCTACATGAGAGTAAAAAAAAATATATAGGAGGAGAGTAAATGGAAATACTAATCAGTTAATGATGGGAATACAGGCGTGATGACAGTTGAAAAGGTGGAGGGAAAGGAAAAGATATACAAGGTGGAGTAGAAAGAACTAGATTCAAGTGGTTAAGAGATGGGTATTGACATTGCATTTAAATTCCTGGAGGTAGTAGCCGTTAGGGAAGCAAGGATATGGAAGTGAGTTCCACAGGCGGGGAGTGCAAAAAAAAAAAAGAAGCTGGTGGAGTAGAATTATCATCTGCATTTAGTTGATCTAACTGTGAATGGGTGAGACCTAATTGCCAGTCTGGTTGCACGAGTAAACAACTGTTGCAGGGGCACCAGTGATTAAAGTTCGTTGGGGCAGAAGCCATGGAAGTATTTATAGAACAGACAGAGGGAAGTCACATTTCGTCGGTGGGAAAGTTGAGTCGAGCCACCAAGTCGGTACCAATCACATTAATGATTCTCCTTTGGAGCCAGTTAAAAACACTGAGATGAACAGCAGAGAGGCCTGACCATATATGACAGCAGTATTCCATGCACGGACGGATGGTTGATTTGTATATATGCAGGATGGTTTCAGGCGGAAATAACATCCTGGCCCGACACAGTGACCCAAACTTCCTAGCCGTGGATTTAGCTATTGACTCAATGTAATGGTTCCACTTGTCATCGGAAATGAGGGTAGAAGTAATATGAAATTTTATTTTATTTTCTAGTTACAAATCCTATCCATTTTATTTGTTGCCGCTCCTGGAAGTTCTAAAGTTATATAATTTCTGTTATTTGGTAGCTATTTATGATCCCGTAGCGCCAGTCAACCGGAAGTGTGATACTCTAGTGGATCTACAGGTTTAATTTGCTGGAAGCCATTTTTAATTATTGTTCATAAAAATTTTGAGCAATTTGGACGCCATGAATGACAGAAAATGAAGCGAAAATTTCCAGTAAGTAGATTTCAAACAAGAAAATTCTAAAATTCTCGGAAAGATTTCTAGCAAAATGTAATCAGTGAAATACGATAAGCGTGAATGAAAATGAGAACAAAATTCAAGAAGTTGGTTCAGTGGGCGGGAAAAGCGTTACGTTGAAAGTAAATCATTAGACAATTTCGAGATATAAACAACCGAAGAGAAAATAGCGGGCTTGACAACTCCATGACATTTTGAAAGCAAACACTTCACTTCCAGGTATTTTAGCTTAAGACACTGTTTCGCTTTTAAATAGTTTTTGGTTTTGGCTTTCAATGTTATTAAATAACAAAGTGATTTTCTAAACTTTTACTTTTTAAGAATATTAAAATAACATTACTTCCGAAATTATATATTGCTTTCTCTTGACAATAATTTTCTGCTACAAATAGTCAGCAATGTTTAAAGCTCTAGAAAGTCATGAAGACAATGATGCCGAGTTTGAACATAGCTCCTTTATTCGCTTTCAGTCGTGATCATAGAATCAACAACCAGCCGCACAAAATAAATTAAAACACTATATTATAATATCTTAATACTTTTCATAATGTCTACATGTCATGGGCCCTTACCTGCAACTCCAGACTAAACTTGTCATAACACTATATATATATATATATATATATATATATATATATATACTATGCTTCTCAAGAGAGAGAGTCGAGTTGGTAGTAGTTCACTCAAAACCAGACTGACAGTCATACTTACACATTTTGTATTGTTATTTCTTGTTAATATATATTTGTTATTTCTACCCTTGTCGTACAGTTGCTCTTTTAGGACCTTTACCTGGTCCATAACAGTATATAACACCGACATCAGATATCCATAACACTGATATCAGATATATTGCACTACTGAACTGGTGTCTGGGTTTCATTAACCTATTATACCTGGACTTTAAACGCACTACTAGATTGGCAGCAAGGTCTCAAAAATTAACAGTCGAATTAGCTAAATATAGCTAAGTTAAAAAAATAACAGTTTATTTTCTCACAGTTATTATTCTTACATGTATTATAAGCGGATTCTTATTATGTATGTGCACTTCGATTGTATATATAGATATATACACACACACACACACACACACACACACATATATATATATATATATATATATATATATATACAAATGAAGAACGAAGAATAAAATTCCAACGTTCAAACCATTTATGTAAAAGAGTGCTCAATATAAAAATAGGGCAATGAATATTTACTATTAATTTATACATTAGGACATGTAAAAAAAATAAACGACCACAAAATTGTACTGTTTGTTTTGACATTGAAGGTAAAATGACTCATCAGGTATTTAACCACGGTGCTAATAAACGCGTTTGAAACAAAGTAAAAATAGCCTTCTGAAATTGAAGGCCATCTACATTAACTAAAAGCAACCCCAACTCAAGAAAAAAACATTTCAAACTATTCACTACGCATTATATTGCATTTATACATATGGTTCTGTTGGTAACATTTTGGACTCGCACGTGTTTATGTATATATTGTGTATTTTATTTATATATTATATGTGGTATTATATATATATATATATATATATATATATATATATATAGTGTATAATATACTATAATATATAGTATAATAATATACAGGAATATATAGTATAATAATATAGTGTATATATAACAGTATAATGCTCTACATTTGTATCGAGCACGCTTTATAAAAGTAAATGCATGAACCAAAAGGTAAATAAACCTATGAGTTCAACAACTAAGTTACAATATATATATATATATATATATATATATATATATGCATGTATTTAAAATTTTATGTGTATGTTATATCTACATATTACATGTGTATATTATATATCTTTTTACTGTAACATGTTCTTACTAATATTTTTAATTAGTTTTGCTTAATATATTTATATATTATATATTTTATATAATCTTAATTTATAGTTATATATATATAGCATCTGCGCATCGTTCATTCAGTAATGAATTAGGACACTCTAACTACAGGCGAATGTTTACATGGTATACCACACGCTAAAAGTCTTCAGGATTCTATCGAGCGCCTATACCTCAGAGGTAATAATTGTCGGCTAACGCCAATTCGGTCGGGTTTCAATCCTGCGGGTGGGAATCGAATGTCTATAGTACTGATGAGCTGTGATACAGAGAAACAGATCTGTCTACGGATGACTATATATATGCATGCATTGGAAGTCATCTTCAAATGCTTTTGTTTTTTGTTTTCGCTCCTACAATTTCTGGTCCTTGTCGTCTTTTTCAGCTTTTGTTCCGGTTTTTAAACTAAATACATTTTACTTTACAATGACCGATTTAATAATTATTTTTACCTACTGTAGTAACACTGTAGAAATTCCTCAATATAATTAACATGGTAAAACTATCAACCCTTAAGTTGTTTTACATGGGGGCGTAAATCCGTGCGTATTTATTATCCCTGTTCTTTTACGCAATTTTGAAATATTTAAAAAAATGTAAATGTACGAGAGACATTCAATAAAAAATTTGAATTTTTCCGTATATGGACTTCTAATACAGATAGAACCTTACGTTTTGTTTTTTATTATTTTTTAGCGTAGTCTCCCAGTAGTGTCATACACTTTTTATCTGTTCTCAAGCTTCAATTTTCCCTCAGTGTAAAAATCTTTGGACTGATGTCTCAGCCAATCGCTCACGGCCCTTTTGACTTCATCGTCACTTTCAAACTTCGTGTTTCTCGTGAACGCCTCTCGTTAACGCTTTCAAGGGACCAAACAGGTGAAAGTCTGAAGACGCAATGTCTGTGTTGTAAAGGGGATGAGGGAGCAATTCCCAGCCCAGCTGGCTTATGGTCTGCACCATTTAGGCTGCTGTGTGAGGACTTGTACCCACCCTCGAGTAGGTAAGGTCATCATGGACAATTTTGTGCCCTGTCCCAAAAGAAAGGCTCAAGGTCCTTGCAATGTCATCTACTGTCACTTTTCTGTCAGATTGAATGAGGTTTATGACTGATTCGATCATCTCAGGAGGCCTCATTTCTGTATGTCCCCACGCCTGTCTTCATCCTCAACACAGCTCCGTTCTTCTTTAAACAATCTAGCTCACTTGTAGACATTTTTTGTCCTAAACATGTGGCACCATACACAGTTGAAATTATGAATTTCAACTGGTTTGCACCCTTCAGCAACCAAAAACTTGATAACTGATCTCTTTTCAAGCCTAGAGCATGATTCTTGGTCGGCCATCTATGTTAATCTCCAACACTCTCAAATTTTTTTCCATCTGCAATTTATAAACTAAATCCTTTTGAAAAATAAATAAAAGAAAAAATTTAAAAAGTTATCTTCTATCTGTATTAGAAGTCCTTATACCAAAAAATTCACCTTATTCATTGAATGACCATCGTAAACGAACTAGTTACTTCATTTGCACCTTAAGTTTAACATCAACAGAATCTAATTATAAATCTCTACTGTTTTTTTTTTCTCCGATTGCAGTTTTGGCAACCTTATCCATTTTAGGTATTTGTATTAAACTAACTTAATTATACATTTCATAAATAAAGATATGTGCACATCCATTTTTAATACGCACAACGAACTTAATGCAAGGAACGCTAATAACTAATTCAAATCGATAACAGCACAGTAAATTATGGACGTGATGATTGCGAGTCGTGCCTAAAACGTAGGATAATATATATATATATATATATATATATATATATATATATATATATATATTCTATTTTTCAACAATTTATTTCGCTCCCCAGGTTTCTACCATAAGTGGTGCCTTCAGGCGATTTTTATTAACAGTAATTAAAAGTTATTCATAATAGTTATTCAAAATCGCCTGAAGGCACCATTTATGGTAGAAAAAGCCCAGTTAATTTATGGACGTGATTATGGCGAAAACGCTTGAAACTCTGAGCCGCGCCTAAAACGTAGGATATATATATATATATATATATATATATATATATATATATATATATATATATATTCTATTTTAAATTTATTCCGCTCCCCAGGTTTCTAATTTAAGTGTTGCCTTCAGGCGATTTTTAACAACAATTATTAAAAGTTATTAATAATAGTTATTCATAATTGCCTGAAGACACCACTTATGGTAGAAACCTGGGTAGCGGAATATCTCGTTTACATATTGAAAAAATTCAAAAGTGGTACAATATAAATATATCGAGCAGTTTTTATTACAGATTTGTCCTGGTCTAACCCTATTATGAACAAAAACTAAGTATTAAACAGTCAATATATATATATTGATTGTTTGATTGATTGATTGATTGATTGATTAATTACTTAGTTTTTGATCATAAAATTAGATTGGTGCACATTTGTACTGAATAGTGTTCTATACAATTATATTGTAGAACTTTTGAATATTTTTCCTTTGTAAACGAATTATTACGCGACCTAGGTTTTAAACAGATAGATAAACACTTTCCCAAAAGCTCAGGACTGAACAAAATTTTCAATAAAAACAGAATTCATTTAGAAAGTTTCATGAAAAAGGAAAACGTCCGGAATATAGAAAGCAATATACAAAACAAGATAACTAATTAATAATGCAACTGCATGGACAAAAATAAATGCCCGCTTCAAGGACTTTGCAACACAAAAGAAATCATTTACAAGGCAAAGGTACATGACAATTGGTCAAAAGTAAATATATATGGGAACAACTAAAGACACCTTTAAGACCCGTTGGTTCAATCACAATTCTATATTCAAAATAGAAAACTTTAAAAAATGTACAAAACTGGCTATCTACGTGTGGAAATTGAAATTAAAATATGGAAAAGACGCAGACATAACGTGGAGTATAGTGAAAACAGCCAAGCCTTACAACGGTGACAATATATGTAAACTCTGCCAGGAAGAAAATTTACCGATTATGCTATTCCCAAACAAAAATAAATTATTGAATAAAAGAACATAAATTTTGACTAAGTTTAACCATACTAAAATATACCTATTAAGTTATATACAACCATGGATGAAAACGTCATATTTACGTGTAATTTTAAAAATAGAGCGTTCAAAATTTTCTTGTCACGTGTGCATTCTTAAAAAAATCAGTTTTCGCAACTCGCCTGAAAACACTATATGGCAGAAACCTAGGTTGCATAATAACTCTTTTACAAATGAAGAATATATATATATATATATATATATATATATATATATATATACTTAAGCAACCGTCACGTGTGTGCAGAGGGTTACCGTGATAGGAAAACATGCTTCAGGAGATCTTAAATAAAAGATAAAAGATGAACAAAATTTAAAAAGACAGAAGATTTTAATTGACGTTGCATTTTTTTATTTATTCATTGTCTTTTGAAATTGTAGTTATCACGGAGGTAAGTAAACGGAAGTAAATTCCACCGGTGAGAATTTCGAGAAAAGAAACTGTTCGAGTTGACGTTGTGGTCACATTTAACTATTTCGACAGTCAAAGTTTCGCACCTAGATGCCAAATTTAAAAGCTAAAATTCATGTGATGCACACACTAAGAAAAAGACTCCTAAGAGCAGTTGTCCTCAAAATATTTGTAGAAAAGAGGGAGAGAAGGCATGTCACGTCAGTGAGAAGTGACTTAAATCGAGATATGCAGTGTGATTGGAAAGTAAGATATATTTTAAAATATTTATAATTCGTGTATTAATTATAATTTCTGCAAGAAATACAGGCAAGAGGAAAGCGGTTTGCATATGGTTTTATTTAAAATTCGATATGGGTACAAGATTTCCAACCAACGTCTCGAGCCGCCTAAGAATCGCGTCAACTAATTTTACCAAGAACTTGATTGTATTCGTCCTGTAATTTCTCCCAACTCTTGGTTTGTTATAGCAGACTTACTTGTCTAAACTACCTCAAGTTAAGTCAGAACACCTGGTTGGACACTCATACATAAACTAGAGAGTCACTTTTCAATCAACCTGTATATTTCTATTATTCATTACTAATTAATGTTATGTTTATTGACACGAAAGCAGTATCATGAAAAGCAACTGACAACTTATGTTACGAGAAATTCACGTTGAACCACCAGATCTCGAACGAAGAACAGTTGCAAAACATTAAGCGTTGTTAGTACGCAGATGAGTGACCGTGGGTGTATGCAAGGTGGCATAAGCTACTTGACAGCCCCCATCAAGCCGGTGCTCTATGAACTCTCAGGAATTATATTAGCAGAAGAGCTAGATGTATGGAAGTCCTTCTGAACTAACAAATCGAAAGCCCCATCTGAGATTGGGTGAGAGATGAGTGGAATGAGTGGACAAACCGTGATCGTAGAAATCAATAGAGCAATAGAGCATGATTACTTCCAGTTCAACGCCACATCGATCAAATGACGGTATTCGGTGATCATTTGAGGAGAGAAATGACAATGCCAACAACACCCAAATCCGTATACTGAGAAACTTCTCGCCACAAATATAACCAATTTTATATATATATATATATATATATATATATATATATATACTATTTACGCTCTCACACCCGAATTGAGCACTCTGGAAGAATGGTAGTCTTTATAAAAACAGTAGCTACCCTACCATCCAAGCATCACTCATTAAGTAATGAATTTGAGCACCCTAACTACTAGAAAAGGATACATTATACGTTAAAAGTCTGCCTCCCTCTACCGAGCGCCCGTAGCTCAGGGGTAAAACGCCAATTTGGTCGGGTTTCAATCCTAGGTAAAAGCAATCGGATGTCTGACTGTACTGAGGACCTGTGATACAGCAAAACAGATCTATCTGCGGATGATCATATATATATATATATATATATATATATATACATGCGGTCTAAATATAGAAGAATCTACAGGATTATCCTGTACATAAAGTAGTAGGATAACTCGCTAGGAGAGAGAGCTTTAAATATATATGTATATAAATACATATAGAGCAAATATATGTAAAAATTAAGGCAAACACGTTATTTCAAGCGTAAGCGAAATTTTAACTCTATTTCAAGCGAAACTTTATCAGCTTCCATCTTTATTGTACGGAAGATTTTACACGAATGAAATTCCAAAATAAAGACCCCCTAAACAAAACCAAAAACAGAAATAAAAATAAAGATCGCTCCCTTTAAAATTGAAAAATTAAAGATAAAATTCTTCATTACATCAGTTGGGCGAATACACACACACATACATACATATATATATATATATATATATATATATATATATATATATATATATATATGTGTGTGTGTGTGTGTGTGTGTGTGTGTATTCAAAATCAAAAACAGATTCAACATCTGACTCAATAGGGAAATTTGAAACAGCATTAGTTTGAGCAAACAACTGACTGTCAGAATTAAGACATTTCAAAACACTGGTGGGCCAATTAACAACATTGCAAGGCAACCACAGAAGCCATATAACCAAAACATTAATAGTGTTTTTAATTTAATAAGAGTGATCAAGTCAGCAGGATTATCTGCTGATGGAACATCTTTAAAAGTAACAATGAAACTAATATCTGTCATTTTTTAATTTCTTAACGAATAGTTTTTAATCTATATTTACTAAAAAATACTTTTAATTTTAGTATCTTCAGATAATGCCCAAGATAATACGATTTGTGCATCAACAGTCAATTTAATATTTACTGCAGTATTTTAAAAAAATTTAAAATATATTAGTTATACATCTAAAAGCTAAAGTACTGCTAACAACTTCAAAGAAGGTAGTGTTTTCTTAATTAAAGGTGGTTCCTTAGTCTTAACAAATATTATTTGTATTTCTTTAAAAGATATAAACGGCAAAATCAAATGTTTTTTTGAAGCAAAACACTGTTAAATCAGAAAAAAAAAGAATTATCTAATGTCATCTCAGAAACAATTCATATATATAAGTTTTGCAAATAACTTTTTCCACCTTATCTGTATGTCAGAAGGAAAAATTCGACTCTACCTAATTTTGATTTGCAAATTCCACTAAGATGATTTCTGTTTTTTTATTGAGAGAAACAACGGGCCCAAACACACTAGATCCTTGAGATAAAATTCTTCTTTTTTATTAGCAGATGCATCCATATTTTTAATGGAAATATGTAATTCATCTCTCACAGGATCGTAAAGATAACCAAGTAACATTTTTTTTTTTTTTTTTTTTAATAAGCGTTTCACCCCGAGCAAGGCATGTCACTGCCACTACTGTGCAGGGGGCTACGTAGAGTGGAGAAAGGCTGATTAAATATAGGAAATAACAGAGGGTGGGTGATATGCGGGTGAGGATACCGAGAATGAAGGTTGGGTAGATGAGAGTGTTGTGAGAATAGTTGGGAGTTAGTGTGATAGGAGGTGTCTATTGACCCTACATTTAAACACCTGGAGATTGTAACTGTCGGGAAAGCAGACTTGTGGAAGGGAGTTCCACAGGCGGGAAGCGCGAGAAAAGAAGCTGTTGGAGTAGAATTTACGGTTACATCTTATTTGTTTAACTGTAAAAGGATGGGACCTAGTTGCTAATCTAGTATCTCGTGTAAATTCGTGCTTAGGCGGCACCAGTGATCTAAGCTCATCGGAGCAGAAGCCATGAAAGTACTTGTAGAAGAGGCACAGGGAAGCTACATCACGCCGGTGTGAGAGCGGCTGCAGCCAGTCTGCCAAGTCAGTATCAACCACGTTACAGATCCTCCTTTGTATTTTGTCAGCAGCAGGGGCACCCGACCAGATATGGCAGCAATATTCAATACACGGGCGGATGGTAGATTTGTATATGTGCAGAATAGTTTCAGGTGGGAAAAATTTACGGGCCCTGCACAGGGAGCCCACTTTCATAGCAGCAGATTTGGCAATGGATTCAATATAATCATTCCATTTGAGGTCCGCCGAGAGTGTAAGGCCAAGGAGGCGTAGTATTTTACTCTCTGGAAGGCTAGCCTGTCCCATGCTAATGGGAGGTAGATGCGATTGTCTATGGTGGTTAGTTGATAACAGCTTTGTTTTGGAGGCATTGAAATTTACCAACCATTTCCTACCCCAGGTCACTACGGATTGGAGGTCCCTTTCAAGTGCGGCAGCGAGGTTCACTTTGCATTTCACGATTGTATAAAACAATCATCTATTTTTTTATTTTATCCGTTAAAACTTCTCAATTCGGTTTACACGATAAAAATAAAATAAAATCCTTTACTTATAATATTCGATGCATCCTTATACAATTTTAATAACAAGTCAGTAGAGATATGAGTTTTAATATGATCAACACAGAAATTATTTATCAACATAAATTGTCAGAACGCATTTTGATAGTATATTTAATGACAAAGTTAAAAATGGAAAATTTACACAATTGTACTATAAGTGTCTGCGAGTGTTCTTAGCAATGATTTGTGTCGAGGTACCCTCGAAAAATATCGAAAATCGATAATCGAAAAAATCGGGTTATAGAAGGAGTGGTCCAATTTTAATCAAATTTGATACACCCATAGACAAAGCCATAAGAAACGATATTCAGAAGTTTCAAGGTTGCGTTTCTTACAGTAGTGCAGAAAATCGATATTATATATATATATATATATATATATATATATATATATATATAAAAGGCAAGATGTTTGTGTGTGTGTGTGTGTCTGTTTGTCTGCCTGTATGTCTGTATTTTTTCAGCCCTTTTATTTTAGTTGTTGCCTCGTATTTGCCTCTAAGTAGGTATAATTGTAGTTCTTAGTCTCAGCCAAAATAGCATTTACTCAGAAGACTTATTTAGCCTTCAAAATTCAGTTTACGACGAAAAAACCTTATTTGATATCGATACCAGGAAATCAAAATTTGACTTACATCCATTCATTTTTCTTTCAGTCTACGCTTTCACTTTAACTGGAAACAACTATTGCTTTTTAGTGTTTCATGCCAATGTCCAAAGAGTCTGAGCTCCAGGATCATGGATTAGTTTTAAAGCTTTCATTACACCCGAGCAACGCCGGGCTATACTGCTAGTTACTCTATAAAGTACAATCAAGAATACCTTAGTAAAGATGGTATAGAAATCAGTTTCTCATGGCAAATCCACAAACCAACAACTAACTCTAAAAGAGATAGAATTTTTAATGTTCGTAATTTTGTCTCTATCTTTCTCAATGACAGAAATTCCTGATATCCCTAGAATTTCCAGATTAAATATATTTTCCACATTTCCTTCCGCAAAGGATATATGAAAATAACCCAGAGGATTTAGGATCCAGAACTTAGTGAATATGTGTAGCAGGACACTGAGAATAATCGCATATTATTGATTATGATTTAATTCACAAAGCCTTGACAATAGAAAATTCAAAATCAGATATATTACTAAAAGGTACAATTTCTTGTCAAAATTTAAATGCACTGTTATTCATGTATTTAATTAACTGCATAGAACCTTTATAATTTAGCAAAGCTAAATCTTATCATCCATGAACTGAAATGCGGCTCTGTTTTACAAATAAAAAAATCAACCGCCAAATTATAGCCATTATTTTTGAGATTTTGAACTATGTTTTCAAGTTCACTTAAATGAAATAACCAATCCAAGTTGTCATTTACCAAAAGAGCAACAGAATTGTTCATGTAATTTTACAACCAAATGTATTGCATTAAAACATTTTTGAGCTGAGACCCAAAAGGTTTTATGACAAAATCCTTCTTACTCATGATATATGATTTGTTATCTAAAATGTTGCATATTGTTTCAAGTAGATTAGAATGTTTATTCCAGAATCCAATAAACATTTGAACTTCTCATAGTTACTATGATAAACACTGATTTCCATTATAGGCAATAAAAGGTCTTTATCCTCTACTGCAAAGTACGGATTTGAAATGACAGGAGATGTATTTAATTATGAGCTTAAGGCCCTTACAGAAGACCCGTTCTACAAGGTCAATTATCCGAATAATGTGAAGGACTAGTACAGATATTACACAGTTTGTGTACTCTACACTGCTGTTCATGCAAAGAAGAAACTCTCTTGCAAATAAAGACACCAGAGCAATTAGTCATATTAAAATTATACTAATAAAACACAAGCGATGGTTACACGTGAAAGTCTTGTAAGGTATTTCTAATTCTTCTTCTTCAAAAAGCCTTGTTCTTTCAGAACGTAGGCGATCATAGCTTTCCACGTCTACATATCCCTAGTGGCTCTTATTACGATTTCTACATAACACCACGCAACTCCCGTTATGTCATCCACCAGCTCAGGCCCTTCAAATATGTTATCCGCTGCTTTCTTCTGTCTTCTTTTCTCTCTATCTGGCCTGTCAGTATCAGGTTCTCCAAGTCCTCCTTCCTCATTGCATGTCTCAGGTACTTTAGCTGTCTCTTCCTGATGCTTGGCACTAACTTCATTTTCGTTTCCATCCTTTCCAAAACCTCATCATTGCTCACATGCTCGATCAATGATATCCGCAGCATCCTTCTGTAGAACCACATTTCGGTTGCTTCAAGTTTTTCCTTCATCTTTCACTGCTATATTGAAGAACTGATATCACATAGCAATCCAGAACTCTCATTTTGGTTTTTAGTGAAAGTTTCCTGTCTCTCAATTCTTTACTCAGCTTCTGGAATGCGTCCATTGCCATGCCAATTCGCATTCGGACCTTTGTGCCACACTTTCTGTCTTCTGTCAGAACACTATACAAGTATTTAATTTTTTGTACCTGGTTGATTTTAGTATCTTTAGCAATTTGGGTTGCTCTTTTAGCTGATGACCATGCATTCGGTTTTCTTGCAGTTTATTTGTAGTCTTTCTTTTTGTCACTCTCTTCAACTACCTTCTGTAGGGGGTCTTGTAGTTTCCTTTCCGTATATGCAATGAGCACTGTATCATCTGTGTACCTTATGTTCAAATTGTGGCCTCCGATGACAAATCCTGGCATAACATCTAGGGTTCTCAGTATAGTCTCGCTGTACAAGTTGAATATATCCGGTAAAAAGACACATCCTTGTCTTACACCCCCTTCTATCTTAGTATATCTGCTGAATTCGTTACGTATCAGCATGCAAGCGATTTGCTGCCAGTAGGGATTTATGATTACTATTATGTCTTTCCCAAGTATGTCGAGGCTGCTGAGCATCTCCATGAATTCTTTGTGGCTTATTTTGTCAAACGCTTTTGCATAATTGATAAAACATAGGTACTCGTCCTTCTTCATTTGTATTGCCCTTTCGGAGAGCATCCTAATCATAAATATGGCGTTCCTTGTTTCAGTGTTTTTCATGTCCTATGTCTAGCCTGATTCTGCTTCTCGCTCTATTCATCACGATCCGGACAATACTTGATTTAAACCTATTATGAATTAAAGATTTAATTTTGCTTGATTGTTTAATAAGAATATTAAACCTAAGTTTGGTCACTTTCTAAGTCTTAATGATATCAGAATAATTTTCAAATATTTCATTTACAGAACGAGAATAAGAGTTGACGACCGTAATTATTTTCATTTCCAATAAAACAGTTAATTTTTTTAAACACACATAACTAATGTACTTTTTCTTCTAAGAAGTCTAATAAAAATTATTTCTTATGCTCATATATTTGTGCTAAGTTAGAGTTTTACAATATCCAAATGCGTTATCACGTAATATTTTAATAACATATAGTTTATCATATAATTTCTTATCGTTCTAAAGTTTTGTTACTTTCTTCAGCATATCAGTAATTTTGGTTTAGATAAATAAGTTAGCATCCTCCGTGTGTCGTCTAGATTAAATAGGTACCGGTTTATAATCGGGTGTTAGATTTTTTAAAAGTGCTGGGTACGGCAATCGTATGGCTGGTAGTCTGCAAAATTTAAATGGGTGGCTTAGACCCTCTGAAAGGAATTTCTAGTAATAAATGTTGACGCAAGAAATTCTTCCCGAATATTAGGTTGCAACATAAAACCGTAATAAGCAGACATCTTGGTTCTTCGTAGAAAGTACCCTTTAGTTTTAGGTTAACCAAACTGTATCTCAGTACCTGTGTAGAAATAGACGAGCTATCCCTGTCTGATTTATTTCTGCAAGGGTGGTTTCATTTCTTTTTGAATTTCTTGCGTTAAGGACATTTTCTGGGATCCCCGTGTCAATCAATGCCTTTGGCGTGTGTTAACATGATCTCTGTCGTTTTATTTGATAACCAGCTAAGTGTATGCACTGAATGCCGGACAAAATACCATTTCGTTCCCCTTTGTACTTCTAAATACATTAGCCTTATGTATCTGCTTCCCGCATGTATAGCATTTGTTCCTTTTAGCAGGGCACACTAAACTTGAATGTTTTTACCTCCGCAAGAAAAACAAACAAACATGTGAGTTAAATTGAAGCTGTATTTTTGAAGAACCTAGTTCTTTATATGATGGTGAAGGTGCATAATAGGTGAAGAGACCTCTGACGTTACTCAGTTTATATCGTACCTTTTAGCATTTTGTTTTTCGAAATCTTAATCTCTTACTTGGTCATAGGTTTGCTGTAACTTTAAGGTGCTATTTTCGAGTATTCCTAGTCGGATATCCATGAACCGAAGTCCATTTATGAAGGCATCTCTTATCTATTTGGCTCGATATTGTTCTGTGGATAACAAAGAAAATTAACAGTCCTTACTTAGTTTTACTAAAGCTTGACAGAGTACGTTACCTGAATCTGTGGGAAGTTGACACCTCGTAGACAGTAAGTGTCTTAAGACTATATCATTTGTCTTTTTATACGTTTGGGTAAATAGGCGAATAAGTTTCTGAAGTTACTGCATTTGTTATAATTTTCATTTGCTAAATCTACTATTCTTGCTTGGCAATAGACCTGCTGTAATGCTAAGGTGCGAAATTCGAGTATTCTTAGTTGAATAACCGTGGATCAAATACCATTTTCCAAATTTTATATCTACTGTCTATCTTATTCTTACTTTCCTGCCAGCTGGTAGTTCTCAATCGTGATTCTTTTATACAAAAATACTGGTAAACCTTCTGACCCCTCTCATTATTGCCCTATCAGCCCCTACCGATTTTTGGCAAAGTTGTTCAACATCTCACAGCTCACGGTCTTTTCTCTGACAAATAGTATTGTTTATGCTTCACCAGGTCTACTGCTGATATGCTCACGACCGTCACTGACTATATACACCACGCTCTCGACGAGAACGGCGAAGCTCGAGCTGTTGCCATATATATCTCCAAAGCGTTTGACAGAGTCTGTCTTACCGGCCTTCTACGCTAGTTGCGAGGTTATGGTATAACTGGATAATTGACTGACCTAATCCAGTCATTCATTTCAAATCGCACAATGAAGGTATTATTGAACAGACATGCCTCCCAATACTATCATACGAACGCGGTTGTCCCCCAAGGCTCTATTCTACATCCTACGCTTTTCCTGATCTTCATTAACGATGTAATAAAATCCCAAGTAGGCATATACGCTGACGACACTACGGTTTACTCTTGCCTCGATCAAAAATCTGCCAAAGCTGACAAAACATACCTCTCTGCTGAGCTTGAAAAGGACCTCTAATTTGTGGTGGACTGAGGTAACAAATAGCTCGTGAATTTTAATGTTTCTAAAACGAAGCTGCTATCTATTGACTATCACAGGCAAACGCTACTACCCCCCCCCCCACCATTAGAATGTATCAATCTAGTCTCCCTGAAAGCAAAACACTGCTCGGGTTAATTCTCACAACAGACCTCAAGTGGAATGACTATATCGAATCCATAGATAAATCCGCTGCTAAGACGGTCAGTTCTCTGTAGAGGGCCAGGAAGTTTTGCCCGCCTGAAACCATCCTGCACATATATAAATCAACCATCCGCCCATGCATTGAATACTGCTGCCATTTATGGTCTGGGGCACCTACTATGCACCTAGGGGTTCTTGACAAAATCTGTAATGTGATCGATCCCGACTTAACAGTTCGGATACAGTCATTTTCTCACCGGCACAGTGTGGTTTTCCTGTGTTTCTTCTATAAATACTTTCACGGCTTCTGCTCCGAGGAACTTAGCTCCCTGGTACCGCCCCTATGCATGAATTTACTCGAGCCATAAAATTAGCAACTACGCCTCACCGTTTCACTGTGAAACCAATCAAATATAAACAAAATTCTACTTCATTAGCTTCTTTTCTCGCACTTCCCGCCTGTGGAATTCCCTTCCGTTTACTTGCTTCCGCGACAGCTAAAATCTCAAGGAGTTTAAATGTAAAGTCAATAGCCATCTCATATCTCACTAACTTGCATCCTCTCTCTCATACGTCTTTCTCCGTTCACTCCACTCTCATCAATATTCTCATTTTCTCTTACCCACATTGTGACACCCCCTGTAACCTGTAACTCTTTCTCACAACTTTC
Organism: Ascarosepion bandense; assembly: GCA_037127315.1. Taxonomy (NCBI): domain Eukaryota; kingdom Metazoa; phylum Mollusca; class Cephalopoda; order Sepiida; family Sepiidae; genus Ascarosepion; species Ascarosepion bandense. The sequence continues at coordinate 3,113,474 of JBBBDQ010000511.1, forward strand.
CTCCTATATAACTGCTTGCGCACCAGTGCCAGTAGACTGCCTTGCTTGGGGTGATATGATTAAAACAAAAATCTCCTATCAGTTTGGCCCGGTATTGTTCCACGGATATCGAAGAAAATGAACAGTCCTTACTTAGTTTTATTATGTCTTTATTATGTTCACTGAATCTGAGGGAAGATGACGCTTGGTAGCCTGTATGTTTCTACAGACAATTTTATTTCTGTTTTTGATGTAAATTCTATCCAGATTTGTTAAAGCCTTTTAGTAGGAAGGTGCGTCTACACATGTCAGTCAGTCAGTTAAGTGCCATACGTGATACACGCTTGGACGATCATGTCTCGAAAGTGACATGACTGACTGGGCAGAAGGTTATCCCGCAGTAGGTTGCCATTGCTTTCTGCGGTAGACTGGTTGCCGACCAAGGCTATAGAACCCAATCTGTCCTATTATTTAACCCATACCTGGAGGGAAGAGACGGATTAATATCTTTACCAATGGTATTTGTGCGTAAGTAAATGCAAGGAATTCAACTGGAATTCGAACTCGGCTCCCCGATTTCTCGTTCCGAGCCGATATCCACTGTACCACAACGCACATCCTACACATGTACTGAGAAATATTTTGTGAGGTAGCTTTAATGAACTATCAATATAAGAAGAGTTCTTCTGAATAGATGTATTCAGAATATTCATTAATGGCGGAAATGAATCATACCAGAATGGGCTCCATAGCCTTGTTTCGTAACCAGCCTACCGCAAAAATAAACGGCATTCTGCCGAGGTTAAATATTCTGCTTAGTTAGTCATTATTCTCAAGAGATATGATCAACTAAGCGTGCATCACGTATGGCACCTGACTGATTGTCATGTTTACCAGTCTCTGGAAAGGATGAATCTGAATTCAAAACTGTTTGAAAAGTGATGGACACTATCTTACACAAGAAACACAAACGACAACAACAATACGTGTATTGTCGTAATTGTCATAATAATAACTTGCAGGATATTTTTGGAAGCCTATGTAAATAAAAACAGCTTTATAAGGCTTTTGAAAGACACGTACTTAGCATTAAATTAAATTCTCTTCCGAATATTTTACAAAATCTTAAACATAATTCTGAAAGAAAGTGAAACTTAATTATTCATTAAATTTTCCCGTTCGAGAAGAAAACATTTTAAACAATTATTTGATTATTCTACTGAATTACCAGAAGGTTCCAAATTAGTGTAACGCAATTAGATTTATTTACAGTGAAACGACATTTAAATGAATAACAACAAACAAAACAGAAAGCTGATCCGAATTTAATTATTTATGTTTTCCCACAACGAAATTTTATTAAAATAATTACGTGGACATTTTGAATCCGAGATTTAACTTCTTTTTAATAATTTTTAAGAAACTACTTTCTCAAGAGCGTAAAACACCACTGTCAACAATCAAATGCTGTTTAAATAATTTGTTTTGGACATAAATCAAGATAAACTTCTAGACATCAAATTAAATACTGTCTTTGCTCGTGAATGTTTTAATAATCAAAATTTTTCGCACAGAAATTTATTTTACTACAATACATAAAGAAATAGATGCCAGTGCAGCGTAAATTTACGTACAATATATTTAGATTTCGGTATTAAATAACCCTAGAAGTTGATATGCCGCCAAACAAAATCAGCCAACCAAACGACAAACAAAATTAACTCTTTCATGCCATTAGATATTATAATATTCTACAATTTCTTAGAATATTATAACATCTAATGGTATGAAACAGTTATCTCTTGTCTGTCGTTTCGTTCGCTTTTATAATAGTCTACAATTTCATGTGGATGTGCGTTGTGGTGCAGTAGATATCGGTTCAGAACGACAAATCAGGGTGCCGATTCCGAATTCCAGTTGAATTCCTTGCATTTACATACGCACAAATACCCTTGAAAAAGATATTAATCCTTCTCTTCTCTCCAGTTATGGGTTAAATAACAGGACAGATTGGGTTCTATAGCCTTGGCTGGCAACCAATTTACCGCAGAAAGCAATGGCAACCTACTGCGGAATAATCTTCCACCCAGTTAGTCATGTCTCTTTCGAAACATGATCACCCAAAGCGTGTATCACGTATGGCACTTAACTGACTGACAATTTCTTAAAATAATTAAACTTTATTGTAAAATATGACTTCAACAAAACCTCAAGATAAAATGCATATATCAGCTCCTCTAATAATCATGCCCACACAAATATATATATATATATATATATATATATATATATATATATATATTTTAATATGTCCAGCGTCTGTAATATTTTTAAAAAATTATCTTTCTTTTCTTTTCTTTTTCCCTCCCTTCCTTCTTTTATCTCTTTTATCTCCCACCTTTTTTCCGTGTTGCTTAACCTTACGTCGATTTAACACGGCTGTCTGATAATTTTTAGTTACAATTCTCTTTCCTTTTTTTTTGCGAACCCAGACGATGTTAATTTTTTCTTTTCTTGTTTATTTTATTTTATTTTATCTTTTTCTTTTTCTTTTTCTTTATTTTTCCTTTTTATTTTCTTTTTTAATTTCTTTGCAAATCTATTTAAAAAGGAAAAGTAGACTAATTTTTCTCCAGTTTCTGAAAGGATTTTTCTGTTGCTGAGGTGATGTGTTATTCCCCGTGGCGATCTTAATATCGAAATGGCCATTCAACATCTATGAATTAATCCTTTTTTAATATATATTTGCTCTGTAATATTTTATTACATGGAGCTCTCTTCCTTCCTGTATCATTTTTTAATATTAAAATAAAATTTTTAATATTAATTAGGATCGGGTTTTTGGAATTTACCTTCCTGCTTTTTCCCCTTGGCTTGAAGGATCTGAATTAAAATATATATATATATATACATATATATATATATATATATATATATATATATATATATATATGAACAAAAGATGAGTATCACGTACCATATATTCAATAGTGAAAGCATAATAAAATATCTTTTTTTACTTCAAATCTGGCATGGAAATTAAATTTTGGCATTAATATTAATTAGGATCGGGTTTTTGGAATTTACCTTCCTGCTTTTTCCCCTTGGCTTGAAGGATCTGAATTAAAATATATATATATATATACATATATATATATATATATATATATATATATATATATATATATATATATATGAACAAAAGATGAGTATCACGTACCATATATTCAATAGTGAAAGCATAATAAAATATCTTTTTTTACTTCAAATCTGGCATGAAAATTAAATTTTGGCATTAAATGACACATAAGCAGTTGATATGTCGTTACGCAATCAAATCAATCAATAATTACCTACTATTGTTTAATCTTATTTATTTCTTCTCAGCTTTCAGACAAGCCATGGAGCTTGCTTTAGGCACTGAATACATAGAAAAACTCTTGATTGAATGTAACTATTTTGCCCTCATGAGACCAAGATTTTTCACCGTCGATAGAGACGAAACTGACAGGGACTATGGAATGGTGATTTGTAAATAAAATACATAAAAACAAACGTTATATCGTAGATGTTGAGAGCACGTCTCACAACCATATAAAAAGATTTAATCAATATCCGTAGTCATCTCCTGTCTCACTAACTTGCATCCTCTCTCTCATGCTTTTTCTCCGTCCACTCCACTCTCATCAGTATTCTTATCCTTCTCTTACCCACTTCCTGACACCCCTTGTAACCCGTCACTCTTGCTCATAACTTTCCTCCTGTGTAACTCCTTGCGCAAAATCTGGGTGCCGATATATATATATATATATATATATATATATATATATATATATATATAGTCATCTACAGACAGATCTGTTTCGCTGTATAACAGCTCATCAGTGCGTTAGACATTCGATTGCTTTTAGCCAAGATTCAAACCCTACCGAATTGAGCTATGGGCACCCAGTAGAAGAAGGCAGATTTTTAGTGTATGATATAACATCTAAATACAAGCCAGTAGCTAAGGGTGTTCTAGGTCATTACTGCATAAACAATGTGTAAATGCTAGAGTAACTACTTTTTTTTCAAAGTCTACCATTCCTCCAGAGTGCTCAATCAAAGTGAGATCGTAAATACTCATCCTCAGACAGATCCGTATCGCTGTATCGCAGCTCATCAGTACGGTTAGACATCAGATTGCTTTTAGCTAGGATTGATATATATGTATATATATATATATATATATATATATATTTCTTTTCTTCTTTCTTTCTTTCTTTCCTTTGTTTCTACGCAAATATTGTTATTAAAAATTATGAATTACGTCTTTTTGAATTCATCTTTCGGCATTTTATTACTTTTTTAAATTTATAATTTTAATTTTTATCTCCATGTAATTTTTGTCGATTTAAATGTTATTTTTGATATTTAAAAAATAGTATCCTAACATTATAAGATTTAACTCCTATTACCATCGCGTCAACTTAAATTCACATCTATTCAACGGTCAGTTCGAAATATGCACCTAATGATTGTGTAAGCACTAAAACTCCAATTAGTGCCATCGACGTAGAATAATATATATATATATATATATATATATATATATATATATATATATATATATATATATAATGTGAAGAACGAATAATAAGAAATTTAGTGTTCCTTAACGGTATGTCTTTAAACGATCTATGGTTTTAAAAAGTAGTTCTTTAAAGAACCCGTGCCCTCTGTGCTTACATGAAAAATTATTTATTGTCAGAAGTATAAAAAATAAAAATATACTAAATTTTAGAAAAGAAACAACTGTGTTCTGTAGACACAAGATTCACACTAGATAATAATTAAAGTTTATAAAAAATAAAAATTAGAAATAAATATAGATAAATAATGTAATATAAATATTAATATACATCGCAAAAATCGATAATTGAACGAATTAAAAATAACTATATATAATAAAACTTTTTGTTATGGCAAGTGTTTAAAAAGACTATAAAGACAAAATAAATAACTAAAATGTAAGAAGTTTGAAATAAAAATAAAAATAAATGGTAATAGTCGTAGAATAAAAAAAGTAAAAAATAGCAAAAACTTCATACCCATTTAGCACGGAGAGGCTTGTAGGTGTTTCAATATTGTTTAATGAAAAATGAGAATTAGTTTGAACTATGAAGACGAATATTTGGGTCGCGAAATACAACAGAGTAACCTGATGTCAATCCATAAGTCTTTTCATTTTGTCTGGTTGAGATACATAGTGGGACGGCCTGTGCATTAACGACGGGATCTGCGGACGGCAAACGACACTATATCGACCAGCACGGTTCCGACAAACAACAACTAACTGCAACAGGATCGGAGGCTTTCGGCGTGCGTGAGCGAGGCGGCGGGCAAGCTACAGAAGACAACTTCGGCGGCTGCAACATAAGCGTGAGAAGGCGGCTGATGCTGCTGCTGTATCGTCGACGAAGCGTTACCGAAGCACCACGCAAACTCGACGAGACCATTGCAATTTTGGGCGGCGGCTGTTGATGCAAGAGACCGGGCCACTGCGTTTACGGACGTATATTTTGCGAGCATCCGAATTCGGGCCATCAACCGGAAGACGGTAAGGTGGGTTGCCGGTTCCTCCTCCTTCGCTAAGCAGAGCGGCGAGCAAATAAGAAGATCCCCGGCGGCTGGCAGCACTGTCCTCACCTCTGCATGCCGATTAACGATTGCCCTCAACGTGTAGACCGGTAAAGGGGAGATCTGAAGCACGACAGAGGCGGCGAGGAAAGGAGCCAAGAGGGTTTTTTGTCCGGGAGGAGAGTCGACCAACAACTGTTCCCTGAAATTGTCGCGAGCAACCCCAGGAGAAACTGTGTGCGGACGCTTGTTCTCCTCCGAAGGAAGCCGACTCGGTTGAAAACGACGACAACGACGAACGACGAACGACAACCACGACCACGACATAGACGAGCAGAGTGGAACAGACAAGGGCGAAAGATCGAACAAACGAACTACGACACCTTGCCTGAGCGCACAAAACACGACGGACAACGAAGGCGGCGGAGGCGGCGACGATGACGAAGACGACGAAGACGACGAAAGCGACAAAGACGGCGGTGCGCTGCGGCGTGCGGGCAGTGGGAACGAGACGAATGACGAACGGTCAGCGAAAGTTAACAGCAATTGCGATGTCAGGTAAGCGAAGAAAAAAAAAGAAAAAAAGAGAGAGAGAAAGGGAGAAACGACGCGCACAGTAGTGAAAGCATGAAGCGTACCACCGTTTTGCGTCAACTTACCGACCTCGCGACGCCAACCGACACATACGGACATTCCCACCGAAATCGTGAACGAACCTAATTCGTGTAACAACTTTTGCTTTTTTCTTAAATTCCATACTAAACAATAAGAAATTGCTATGCGTAGATGGCGAACGTTACGAAACCAATAATAAAACACTTTAATTCAATTTTCGAATTTTATTTTTCCGAATTTTTACAGAATTTATTAATCTCGGTCAGAGCCGACTGGCAGACCGCGTCTGGCTCGCGTCCGATCGCGCCAACGAGTGGTAGACAGACAGCGAGGACGAGATATCTCGTCCTCGCTGGCAAGCACTGAAGAACACAAGCAACAATATTTACACGTAGCCCGGCGGTTGAGCGTCCGACCACGGCGTACAGGTACCCGTCGCCTGCCCGTGCGACACGCTTCCAATTACGCCGGCGTGTTGTCGTCGGATGCGCGTCCGGCCACGCCAACGTGTGGTACCCCGATCTCGTAGACAATTAGCCTATAGCGTGCGAATGTGCCAGGCTTGCCCCGTAGACGGCTGCTGGGCGTCCGACAGACGGCCAGCGAGTGATGACTGGCTGGCTGGCTAGTCGTCTGACACGCGTCCGTGTACGCCAACGTGCGTGCCATGAATCCTCTCCTAATGTTCACAATGGCTCTATTTCGTGTAACAACCTTTGCTTTTTCTCTGTCTGCCTGCGTCTGGCTCGCGTCCGATCACGCCAACCGGTGGTGGCCAGGCAGATTTGCTATGCGTAGATGGCGAACGTTAAGAAACCAATAATAAAACACTTTAACTCAATTTTCGAAATTTATTTTACCGGATTTTTACAGAATTTATTAATCTCGGTCAGAGCCGACTGGCAGACCACGGCTGCCCCGTACAACACGCGCCCAATCACGCCGGCCTGTAGTCGTCGGCTGCCCGTGCGACAAGCGTCCAATTACGCCGGCGTGTTGTCGTCGGCTGCGCGTCCGACCACGCCAACGTGTGGTACCCCGATCTCGTACACAATTAGCGTATAGCGTGCGAGGCTGCCTGCCTGCCCCGTAGACGGCTGCTGGGCGTCCGACAGACGGCCAGCGAGTGATGGATGGCTGGCTAGTCGTCTGACACGCGTCCGAGTACGCCAACGTGCGTGCCATGAATCCTTCCCTTAATCTACGCAATCGCTCTATTTCGTGTAACAACCTTTGCTTTTTCTCTGTCTGCCTGCGTCTGGCTCGCGTCCGATCACGCCAACGAATGGTAGACAGACAGAGAGCGAGATATACCGTCCTCGCTGGCAAGCACTAAGCACACAAGCAACAATATTTACACGTAGCCCGGCTGTTGAGCGTCCGACCACGGCGTACCGGTTCTCCTGCCTGCCTGCCTGCGAGTACCGAGCGCCGTCGCCACGCGCTCGTTCGCTTGCCACCAGCCTGCCGTCCGCTCACACACAGACACACACACACACCATATGTGTGTGGTTGGCGTCTAAATCGCGTCCGATCACGCCAACCAGTGGTGGCCAGGCAGATTTGCTGTGCGTAGATGGCGAACGTTACGAAACCATTAATAAAACACTTTAACTCAATTTTCGAAATTTATTTTACCGGATTTTTACAGAATTTATTAATCTCGGTCAGACCACAGCTGCCCCGTACAACACGCGCCCACGCCGGCCTGTAGTCGTCGGCTGCCCGTGCGACAAGCGTCCAATCACGCCGGCGTGTTGTCGTCGGTTGCGCGTCCGACCACGCCAACGTGTGGTACCCCGATCTCGTACACAATTAGCATATAGCGTGCGAGGCTGCCTGTCTGCCCCGTAGACGGCTGCTGGGCGTCCGGCAGACGGCCAGCGAGTGATGGCTGACTGACTGGCTAGTCGTCTGACACGCGTCCGAGTACGCCAACGTGCGTGCCATGAATCCTTCTCTTAATCTACGCAATCGTGTAACAACCTTTGCTTTTTCTCTGTCTGCCTGCGTCTGATCACGCCAACGAGTGGTAGACAGACAGAGAGCGAGATATCTCGTCCTCGCTGGCAAGCAATAAGCACACAAGCAACAATATTTACACGTAGCCCGGCTGTTGAGCGTCCGACCACGGCGTACCGGTTCTCCTGCCTGCCTGCGAGTACCGGATGCCGTCGCCACGCGCTCGCCGTCCGACACACGCCTGCTCTGCGCTGCGGGTACTTCGCTCATCCATTCATCCCCGCACACAAGTGTCAATCGCTCTATTTCGTGTAACAAGCCTTGCTTCTTTTTGTCTGCTCACACACACACCATATGTGTGTGGTTGACATCTAAATCGCGTCCGATCACGCCAACTAGTGGCGGCCAGGCGCAGATTTCTCGCCACAACCGAAATTTTTACTACTTTCCCTGAGAATCTGTCTCATAGCCCGGCTGTTGAACGTCCGACCACGCAAGTCATCGAACAGAACACAGAACAGCCACCTCAAACTGTGTTGATGAAAAAACAAAGAGCGACGACAGCTAGCGAAAAGGTTGTAAAGCTGTCACCCTTAAACCATTCGTGGCGGAAGTGCCAAAGAAGAAAAAAAAATCGAGTCATCACCAAACACACCATTAACGATTAACGCTAACGAAGAAACGCCCGCACGCTTTGTCGTCGGGCGTGTGCCGTCTCACCATGGAGGACGAATCGAGTCGGTCGAGGGCTTAGTCTCAATAGATCGCAGTGTGGTGGCTGCTCTACTAAGTACGACACCCCGAGCCTGAAGTCAAGTGGTCTACGAGCGATCCCTCGTCTCACGCTCCACTGGGGGTTCGAAATTTGACGGCGACGGCAAAATCCCGCCTGTCGCGGATGTCAAATCGGGTGGCCCGAGGTTTTTATCAAGCCTATATAACACAATTTCCGATCCATCGTAAACAAACATATCTGCTCTGAAATTTATCGTAATGTCAACAAATATAAACATGTTACGGAAATCAACGAATTTTAACGAAACTTGGTTATAAGCAACCGAAAATTTGAAATGAATTGTTTGAGCATTATTTTATATGGATACTCGTATTTAAGTAGATATTATGTTTTTAATGAAGCAGTATTATATATTTATATCTACCGGCCTGTTTATTTACGATAAATTTTTATTACGAAAATGTGTGCCATTCGGCAGAATTCGAACCTGTGACCCCTATCTATATAGGGGAAACTACTATTAGATCTGGTAACGGCTTAGACCTCTCGACAACGAATAGCCTCCAGTCTAAACGAGGTTTTTTAATAAACTTATATAACACAATTTTCAATCCATCGTAAACAAACATATCTGCTCTGAAATGTATCGTAATGTCAACAAATGTAAACATGTTACGGAAATCAACAAATTTTAACGAAACTTGGTTATAAGCAACCGACAATTCGTGGTCGAGAGGTCTAAGACGTTACCAGATCAAATGGTAGCTTTCCCTATATAGATAGGAGTCACAGGTTCGAATCCTGCCGAATGGCACACATTTTCGTAATAAAAATTTATCGTAAATAATCAGGCCGGTAGATATAAATATATAATACTGTTTCATTAAAAACAGAATATCTACTTAAATACAAGTATCGATAAAAAATAATGTTCAAACAATTCATTTCAAATTGTCGTTTGCTTATAACCAAGTTTCGTTTTCCACCGAACGCCCATAGCCCAGGAGTAAAGTCGCCGACTGACGCCATTTCGGTCGGGTTTCAATCCTGGGTAAAAAAGCAATCGGAGTCTAACCGTACTGATGAGCTGTGATACGGCGAAACAGATCTGTCTGCGGATGACTATATATATATATATCTATATCTATATCTATATATATATATATATATATATATATATATATATATATATATACTTGAATTTGAAAGGGAAAAGTTACTTTCACCCAAATGTTGTATCTTCTGATGGACTTTATCAAGACAAAAGCATTGGCTTTTTTTAGCGAGTATTTATACACCGAAGAAAAATACCTGTAGTTTTTCAGAATTTTTAAATTCAATAGCACTCATAGTTAAACATCAAGCTAACTGAATGCCAAAGCAAATTAGGGAAGATACGAAGTAATGTAATTTAATTAAATGCAAAACTTTGCATAAGAATATTTTAATGACCAAAGGCGGAATATGTTTAATTTTGGTAAATTAAATTAAATTACATGTATGCTCATCATAGGAATTTTTGTTCGTCTATATTACAATTCGTGCTTCATGTTCTCTTTCACAGCTTGACAAAAAATGACTTACGAATGAAAAACCAAAAAAAGTCTGTAGAATTTGCTCGAAATAAACCGTAAAAAGAATTCATAGATACGCAACGTGACAATGTCGAGTTTTTGGTAAATACGTTAACTTTTAGCAGGTCAAAGTAAACTCCCTTCAATATCTCTTTGCCGCATTTTCAGGTGTTTGAATTGTATAATAAAAAGTGGCGTTACCTCTACTTACTTGCAAATATTCTTGGGAAAAGTCTGAATCAGTCTCTTCTATCCATCTCAGAGTTAAATAACGTTATATTTATGATAGAAAAATCGATGACCTTGAACTTTTTTACGTTAAACTATTTTTGGTTATGTTCCTGATTTTTACATTGCTTCCACCATGACGAACAAAAGCCATCTGCAAAATTCAAACGACATCGTTTTAGAGGTTTTTGAAAACTCATTTCAATATTGTATAATTTGCAGTTTTGATTATTTTTGAATTTTTATCATGTTAACCATCGTAATAGTGAAATATTATTCTATGTTAGCTCATATAATGTTGTAAATTTATATTTAAATTTGTTAAATCTATGGAATAATTCTACTGATTTATAATTTTTAATTGTACTCTAAAGATAATGGAATAAAAACGTCAATAATAAAATGTAATTATAATGTTAATTTGGAAAATTTAAAACATTGAAATAAGTAATAAAAAATTTAAAAAAATTATTTAATACAAAATATTTAAATGGGTTCAGCACAAAGAAAATTAAAAACCTCTAAAATTTTAAATTTTTAGTTATTTAAATAAATATGGGTTTCATATGCTTATAAATAAAAAATGACCCACCAACTGTAAAATTCTTATCTATTGTTTGAATCAAATCAGAAAATATTTTAACGCGAGATAGTGCAATATCGCTGAAACATTTATGTTCTTTTGAAAATATATATCTACTCGTAAAAAAATAATTATCTATATAATACAGAATTTTTCGTCGTTAAATAATCTACAAAGGATTGATAAACCATAAAAAATCAATTTCACTTTCTTCATTTTCTTTAATGCAGCATTAATTTGAATATTTTTCTTTTAAGAAATTCATGTTTCCAGCATGTCTGAATAGCAGAACCCGTACGATCATCGAAGCCTAGTCAGTCGCTAAATAGGTGACCGCTTGAGAATAACAGGAGCTGCAAGATTGTATGTGCCGATGCTGTAAGGGATACCAGAATAAAACTGGAGATATTAGAGCCGAGTTTAATTAACAGAATTGTATCAGTAAATTATTGATTACACAAAAATTAAAAAAAAAAACAATCTTACAATCTAAAATTAATCCTTGACTTTAAATAATCTGCAAAATGTTGATAAGCCGTAAAAATAAATCACTTCCGGAAGAATAGCTTAGATATATCTTCAGCATTCTTATTACTACGAGTACGAATGTCATTTTAAAAACCTATAAATTTCCATCTTCTTCTTGCAGGTTTTACTTTTTCTATTTTCACGAGATATTTTAATCTCACTTTGTAGTTACCTGGATCGGCAAATTGGACGTTTTGAAAAGAGTGGAACCATCTGTTAGTTGTTGTTGTTCTCAGGTCAGTCTACACTCATCCAGCGTGGTAGAACCTGTTAGGATCCTAGCTGTGGGTAAATAGTGAACACCAAAACAAAAATACAACATGAAGGTATAAATATACATGTTTATAATAAAAATACCAGTAATACAGTTTTGTAAAAAAAAAAAAAGTTAAAAAATATAGTATTTTAGTAAAACTGCCAATAATACATTTTATCTGTAGTTGAAATCATACAATAACCTTCAAAATATATTTAGTTGAAGCCATAAATTTGTGTTCTAGATTTTTAGATTAAGGTATTAAATAGCCCATAGAGGTGTTGATATGCCGCTAAAAAATCCCCCACTGATAGTATTAGTTTTCTCAAAGTCACCTCTAATCAACTAGTGTAATTACCAGTGTAATGCAAAATGTTAAAAAGAATAATGCATTTTTTCACCAAATTGATTAAACTAGGTACCACCACTCATTTTCGATATCTAACTTTTAAACTGAATTTTTAAAAATGAAAAAAGTTTTCTTGAATTTTTATTTTAGTTTTAATTGAAAGCTAAATGATTAAATGTACTATTTCCAGCAAGCAAAATATTCTGGTTTATTAACAAAAAGAAATTACATTGACTGGAATAAAAAAGTTTAATTTTACTGCCATTTTTGAGCGATCGACACATTTGTAAACAAAAGTCAATTCTTTCCACCTTTCAGCCCCTTTCCTACAAACCTAATATGGCTATCTCGCTTCTCTACCGCTATTTTCATGGCACATATTCGGACAAATTACCTTCTTTGATTCCATCAGACCAAACCTTCACACCAAAAAGTTATTCAGCGTTCAGAAGATCTGAAATATTTGCTGTTGAACTAGGCAAAAAGTTAAGATGTGGAAGAATTTATTTTATTATTTTTTCACCCCTACAAAGCAGGGATGTGCGAGAAAAGAAACTACTAGAGTAGCAGTACCATTTTCTGTTGAGTGTTTTGAAAGTAAAATGGTGGGACATGGTTGCCAATCTCGTGTAGACGGGGCACCAGGAAATGAAGCTCCTCAGAGCAGAAACCGTGAAAATATTTGTAGAAAAGCAGAGGGAAGTCACAACCCGTCGGTGAAAAAGTATCTGAAATCGAGCTGCCAAATCGTGATCGAACACATAGCAGATCCCCCTTTGAATGTTGTCGAGAAACCCGAGGTGATAGCAGGAGCACCCGACCGGATATGGCAACAAAATTCAATGCACGTGGATATCTACTCGGAACGACAAATCGTGGAGCCGAGTTCAAATTCCAGGTGAATTCCTTGCATTCACTTACGCATAAATACCCTTGGGAAAGATATTAATCAATCTCTTCCCTCCAGTTATGGCTTAAATAATAGAACAGATTGGGTTCTATAGCCTTAGCTTGAAATTAGTCTACCGCCGAACGCAATGGCAATCTACTGCCCAGTCAGTAATGCCTCGAAAGAGACATGATCGCCCAAAGTGTGTATCACGTATGACACCTAAATGACGAATAATATTTACGGACGAATGTTAGGTTTGTACACGTGTAAGATGGATTCTAACGAGAAAAATTCCTGACCCGACAGATAGACGTAACCTTCCTAGAAGTAGATCAAGACAGAAAGAGGTAATTTTCAGAGTGTTATAGGGAGCCGACCATTTTTAGATATGGATCATATATCAGTCAGTTAAGTATCATAACTGATACGCAATCATGTTTATTTTGTTACATTTTCCCCGCACTATCCATTTCTTTCTGCCAACAAATGATACAGAACCCAATCTGTCCAGCTAATAACTAGAAGAAAATATCGATTAATACCTTTCCCAAGTGTATTTGAGCGTAAGTTAATGCAATGAATTTAACTAGAATTCGAACTTGGTTCACCAATTTCTCATTCCGAGCGGATATCCATTGCACCACATACGAGTCTTAATAGACGTTTCAAGTAAGCAGCGTAGTATATCGTTTGTCATGATTAGGAAAAAATAAGATCTGCTCAATAGGAGAAAAGGTTACTTGCTTTTTGGTGGTTTTAATTTTACAAGCCTAGTTGATCCCTGACTGCAAGGTCAAACATGAGATAGGTTTTTCATCTCTACATTTGGCAGTATTCCCATAAACCGTTTATCATTTATATTTTTACTTTCAGAGAATCTTATTAAGCAGATCATTATTATATAGCAGAAAAACGTTAGGACCGAGAAGGGAGCCTGGAGGAATGCCTGCATTGAGCTAATAGGCATTCAAGGATGGGCCTTTAATATCAACTCGATCAAAAAAACTCGTTTTCGTAGATATGAAAACATTAAGCACAGCAATTTATCAAATGTATTAGTCACTCATAGAATAAAATAAGGTTCAATTCGAAGAATATATATATATATATATATATATATACACACAAACTAGCTCCCCTATGTTACTTAAAAATTAATTTCATGGCAATTTTTATTTTATACTTGCTACCTCATAACTGCAAGAATGTAAGTGTAGCGTTAGACTGACACATGCCTTTACTTTACAACTAGCTAGTTGTAACCCTATGTTCTCTTCTAATAGTTTCTTTTCTCACACTTCAAGCCTGTAGGTCTCTGTTCCGTTTAGTTTTCTCCCTGTCACTTACAAGCTTAACCATTTACATACAGCGCCAGTCACGATCTCTGACTTCCTGAAAATTGTTCCTTTACTACCCTTTCTTCTTTGAAAATGTTTTCATTCTCTTTCACTCCCAATAACTCCTTGCGTCTTAGTGACATTATCTCCTTGCTTTGGGTGAAATGATTAATTGAATGTGCTAAGTAACACTTGACATCAAACTACTTTTCTAAATAGAATACACATATTTACTTCGATGCAGCACATCAACGTGGTGTAATGCTTAACAAGCTAGTCTTGATAGAACATTTATAACTGATTAGTGAGTTCATTCCTCACTGGATGTCTGATTTTTTCGAACTTGCGTCACATCTGAGCTAGACATAGAAAAGTAAGATATAATTTTTACGACACTTTATCCTAAATTATCAGGTAAGGGGTTTTACTGGGCATAAAATAAAAGATAATAATAAAGATACTTCGATGAGATACGGGACATGGCACTTTCTAATTCTGATCTAAATTATTTTGAAATGTTATCTTGTACACTACCGAACGTAATTATTAGGCCACCATAGTTTTTGTTTTTTTAATCATGTATTTTATACAATGTTTAGTATTTATTGCCAAGTGGATAAATCTAAATGAAAATAGATTGGTTCTTTGGACGAATGGCAGTCAGGAAGCCTTTGCTTCGGCCAGCCAATAAGAAAAAGAAACTAGCACGGGGAAGAGAGCACAAAAACTGGACATCAGAACTGTGGTCATAATTGTTGTAGACTGATTAGTAATTTCAAACAATTTGGATGTAAAAAATGGGTGTACGTGCAGAGGAGGGTGTGGAAGCGTGTGAAAGATGAATGTGTACAGCCATCGATGAAACATCGTGTTGGATCCTGCATGGTTTGGGGCTGTTTTGCGGGTACGAGTTCAGGTGACTTGGGTGAAGTAAATGAGACTAGAAAGAAATAACTGTACCATTCAATCTCACAAAGATATGCAATTCCATCTGGATTGCGTATTGTGGGTCAAAATTTCACCCTTCAGCAGGATAACAAAACACAATATACTTCTAAATTGTGCCAAAATTATGTAAAATTAAAAGAAACTGAGTGTTAAAGGTTATGTGTTGGCCACCTCAGTCACCAGATATGTTACTAATGGAATTTGTATAATATGAATTGGACAGGAGAAATAAAAAGATAAACATAGTAAGTTGGGTATCTAAAGGATACCCGGAGTGCGTTATCGGAGGAATATTTTTTAAAAATTCTGACAAGAATGCCCAGAGTGGGGTGCAGCCGTTTTGAAGGCAAAGGGAGGCTCTTTTGATGAAAATCCAATATAGGTAATTATTCGCTATTTATAAATTCATTTGATGCACCTGTTATTGTGCAGTATTAACAAGAGAACCATTCTATTTTCATTTACAATTATTCACTTGGCAATAAATACTAAAAAATAGTATGAAATACATCATTTTTTTAAACACTGGAGTGGCCTAATAATTATGGCCTGTAGTGTGTATATATATATATATATATATATATATATATATATATATATAGCAAATTTACATGTGCGATGGGTAAATTGTCACTGTTTGTTATGCAACATTTTGCAAAGTAATATTAACAAAAGAATCATTCTATTTTCATTTACAATTATTCACTTGGCAATAAATACTAAAAAATAGTATGAAATCCACCATTATTAAAAACACTGGGCTGGCCTAATAATTATGGCAGGTAGTATACATGTTTTATTTGAGTAAATTGGGATGGGCTACAAGGAATATCACGTTCGCTGCCATATATTTACTGGTGAGTTGCTTGACCTGAACAGTTGGGCATGTCGCTTAGGGATAGCGCATGTGACCTCTCTTCTCGTGGGCAGAAGTATTGGCGAATTATCAAGTTTTAAAGGATGAGGGAGACAAAGTGAGATGAAAGTTAGATCCAGATATTTAGGAACAACTACAAGCTGGGGCGGTCAGATCGGACTGGGTTACTCGACGTGTAGTAACATAACCATTTATAAACTCTCAAAATTTTGTGCACATTTTGATGTAATGCATGTACCTGTTGTAGACTTATTAGATTGTGTATCATGCTGATTATATTATAACTAGCAGTATACCCGACGTTGCTCGGGTGTAATGAAAGCTTTAAAACTAATCCATGGTCCTGGAGCTCAGACTCTTTGGACGTTGACATGAAAGACTAAAAAGCAATAGTTATTTCCAGTTAAAGCAAAACCGTAGACTGAAAGAAAAATGAATGGATGTAAGTCAAATTTTGATTTCCTGGTATCGATATGAAAAAACATTTTTTCGTCGTGAACTGAATTTTGAACGCTAAATAAGTCCTCTGAGTAAATGGTATCATGGCTGAGACTAAGAACTACAATTATACCTACTTAGAGCGAAAACTCGAAGCAACAACTAAAATAAAAGGGCTGAAAAAAATACAGACATACAGGCAGATAAACAGACACACACAAACATCTTGCCTTTTATATATACATATATATACTATCGATTTTCTGCACTATTGTAAGAACTTCAAACTTGAAACTTCTGAATATCGTTTCTTATATCTTTTCTATGAGTGTATCAAATTTGATTAAAATCGGACCAGTCAGTCAGTTAATTACCATACGTGATACACGCTTCGGCGATCATGTCTCGAAAGAGACATGACTGACTGGGCAGAAGATTATCCCGCAGTAGGTTGCCATTGGTTTCTGCGGTAGACTGGTTGCCGACCAAGGCTATAGAACCCAATCTGTCGTGCTATTTAACCCATAACTGAAAGGAAGAGACGGATTAATACCTTTGCCAAGGGTATTTGCGCGTAAGTGAATACAATTGATTCAGCTGGATTTCCAACACGGTTCCCCGGTTTCTCGTTCCGAAAACCGAACCCCTCCTTCTATAATCCGATTTTTTCGATTATCGATTTTCGATATTTATCGGGGGTTTCTCGACACAAAACCTAGCTAAGAACACTCGCAGACGCTTATAGTACAACTGTGTAAATTTTCAAGAAAATCGGTTCAGCCGGTTCAGCCGGTTTAGCCGTTTCAGAGTCTATAGGTAACGGACACACACACACACACATACACACAGAGACAAAGTTCCATTGATAAATAAGTTTAGATTCGTATAGTTTAAATCCTACGTTTGTTTTTAGGAGTGCTTGATGTGTGTTGTGGTGTAGTGGATATCGGCTCGGAACGAGAAATCGGAGAGCCGAGTTCGAATTTCAGTTGAATTCCTTGCATTCACTTACGCGCATATACCCTTAGTAAAGGTATTAATCCCTCTCTTCCTCCAGTTATGGGTTAAATAACAGGACAGATTGGGTTCTAATTTCTCAGTTGGCAACCAGTTTGGTAAAGAAAGTAATGGCAAGGTAATGCGGGATAATCTTCTGCCCAGTCAATCATGTCTCTTTCGAGACATGATCCCCCAAGTGTGTATCACCTATGGCACTTAACTGATGGACTGTCTTTCATTAACATAATATTGCTAGTAAAGATGCGTGTGTATCGTAGATGGTATAGGAATTTAAATCGAATCAGTGAGCTCAATCATGACAGTTTGTTACTCTCACTTTCACAATAATGTTTCTCCACTTATGGGTTAAGCATCAAGGTAAACAGTACTCCAATCTTGTTTTGCAGCAAGTCTACGAGAAGTTCTACTCCGAATGAAAAAATGTAAATTAAAACACTTTCATTGTTTTTTACTATGAAGTTATGACAATTCTCATATAAAGGGAGGATTCCACGGAGAAGTATGATCAATTACACACTGATATGACATGCTATTTAATAATAATAATAATAATAACAATAATAATAATAATAATAATAATAATATTTAAAATGACAGTAATCTAATTTTTCTTCTTTTTCAAAAAATGCTGAGTGGAAAATGACATGATGCCAATTCTGATTTGGTTTTGACCCGAAAAAATGACGATACACCAGTCATCAAAAGAAATAATAACGACAATAATAATGATAGTAATAATGTGGACCCAAAATGCAGATTCTGTGACAAATACGAGGAAACAATAGACCATCTAAAATCAGGATATTCCTTACTTGCCCCAAAATGATATTAAAATTGTCACGATAGATTTGTGTAAGATCTATTACTGGACAATATGCAAAAAGCTATGAAAATATTTAATGAAACACTGGTATTAACATCACCTAGCACCGGTTACAGAAGTAGAAAATGTCACCATTCTATGAGATTGTGTGTGTGTGTCCGTTACCTATAGACTCTGAAACGGCTGAATTGATTTTCTTGAAAATTTACACAGTTGTATTATAAGCGTCTGCGAAGTTTTGTCTCGAGGAACCCCCGATAAATATCGAAAAAAATCGAAAAAATCGGGTTATAGAAGGAGTGGTCCGATTTTAATCAAATTTTATACACTCATAGACAAAGACATAAGAAACGATATTCAGATATTTCATGGTTGCAGTTCTTCCAATAGTACAGAAAATTGATAATGTATATAGTAAAGTTTTGTAATTTGCTTGAAGCATTTTGTAAAATAGTTGTATGGGTTATATCTTGAAGGCTGTCAAAATGCGTTGAGTGAAATAAAGGAAAGTAAAGGAGTGTTTGTATTACCTATTTATTAAACATTAATATTTCGAGGTTAAAATCTCATCTTCAGAATGGCAGAACTTCCTCACGGTCTCTCTATGAATGGCTGTTAGGGGATGTCCACTGCTGCTGTACGTGTGTGTGTGTGTGTGAGTGTGTGTGTGTGTGTGTGTGTGTGTGTGTGTGTGTGTGTGCGTGTGTGCGCGCGCGCGTGTGTGTATGCATGTGTATGTGTGCGTATTCTAGCTGCTGTATGTGTGTGTGTGTACGTGTGTGTATTCTAGTTGGGGCCTTTATGGTCTGATGATATCAGTCCGCTTGTATGTGTGGTTTATCTTAATGTGATCTGTTAGTTCACTTGACTCTTTGACCGGGTTGAAGAGTATCAGTTTCATTACTGTTGTTTTACCTGTCTGATTTATCTGGTGGTGTTTGCGTGTTGTGACCGTGTCATGTGTGCGTTTCTATGAGCGCGTGATTATTGTAATTTAATCTACCTTATTTTTTATGTGTGTGTGTGTGTGTGCCTTCCGGTGTGCGGTGTGTTATAAGCGTCTCTGCTACTCTACCGAGTGGGGGAAATATGTGCGCGTAGTTATTGTGATTCATTCAACTTTGTTATTATCTTGCGCGTGTGTATGAGCTTTATTGTTGTGGTGAGTGTGTGTCATGTGCGTGTTAGCGTTGTCTATTCTGTTATGTAGTCTAGGTTAAGCTCTTGTCGATTGTGGATTTGTGGGTGCAATTTAGCTATTATTAGGGACTCTGTTATGCGCAGGTTCTCTAAGTTACTCTCTCTTGCCTAGATGTTGTCGGTTATGTTTTTGTTAGTATTTTTGCATTTTTAAAATGTTTTTGGAAATACGACGCTTGCGTGTGTATGTGTTCTTTTATCCTAATATGTAATGGTCTTGTGGTGCTGCCAACATAGAATGCCCCGCATTTGACGCATTGTATGCGGTACACGACATATACCTGGTGGCATATGCCGGTGCCTGCAATAGGGCAATTGGCTAGTGTGCATGTGGTGTTGTTATTTGTTCTATGGTTGAGGTTGAGGTGTCTCACACGAAACAAAATTATTCCATTAAATATTCATTTAACTAA
The DNA here is from genome assembly GCA_037127315.1 of Ascarosepion bandense. Taxonomy (NCBI): domain Eukaryota; kingdom Metazoa; phylum Mollusca; class Cephalopoda; order Sepiida; family Sepiidae; genus Ascarosepion; species Ascarosepion bandense. The sequence continues at coordinate 3,133,851 of JBBBDQ010000511.1, forward strand.
ATAGAAACCATTTTCTTTCACAACCACTCTCATCTTTTCCTTCAATCTAATAATTTCCGTCTTTCAAGACATTCACTATTTTCTCTTCAAAGAACTAATTTTTACCATTGAGATTATCTTACAAGGACCTGAATTATTGAAAATCCGAAGGGGAGATGTCTGAAGAATATGGCGTTTTGGGTAACACATTCCAAATAAGGTGCATCAACTTTTGCCGGGTTGTTAAAACAACGTCAGGTCTGGCATTATCGTGACGGAAAACAATAATTTTTCTGTTCACCAATTCTGGGCGTTTTTCATGAATTGCTACATTTAATTCTTTCAGTCGCAGGCAGTAATTTTCAGAATCAGTTGACTGGTTACTCGCCAAAACTCATAGCACAAGACTCTCTTCTAATCCCACAAGACACACAGCATAAAATTTCTTAAGATGAAGATATACTTTTAAAATCTCACAAGTTGTCATATGTCGCTTGTCCCACACTTAATACGCAAGTGGGTTAGTAGATTTGAGTAATATTTGAGATTTCACTTCCTCGATCGATTCAGTCGATTAAAAATTTAATTGGGCGATTAAAGTTTATTGCTTTTTATCACAATGAAATGTGTCCCTTCAAATATAGAAAAAGAAAATCTAATTCCTTTTACAACCCAAAAGTATGCCATTTAAGATTCACAAGTTATTTGGAATGACCTAGAATGACATTATAGAACTCTTTGGTTTTATGCATGGTGCCTGATTTACATCGAATTATGTGGTTAAGCAAAAGACAGAGTCATCCCGCAATCCTCAAAGCAAGATCTGATAAATGGAATTTAGATTGACAAGCTCCTGTCTAACTTTTATCGTCTCGATCAGTGTAAACATTCTTTTAATTAACGCTTCCAAAGTGGATCCAAAATGTCTCTGTCTCCCAGATTAAAGACGCACACAGATTTTTAGAAATTCATTTGGAAGAATATTATCCTTGACTCAATATCTATATTTCCTCCCCGCTTAGGAAAAGTGGAAAAAAAACATTTGAAAGAAAGAAAAAAAATACGTATACTTCTTTCAACCATGCACCGAAAAACAAACTATACAAGTAATTTTTTTTAATGAAAATCATTGAAAACATCTGATTTATTATTACATAGCATCTAAGAGAGGGAGGTTGTAGTCAAACAGAAAATGAAACTACGAATTTAGGTACCTTCACTTAATTGACAAAAAAAGGTATATCATGATTCTACCCAACAGCTTTTTTCTCGCACCTCCCGCCTGTAGAATTCTGTTTCATAATCTTGCTTTCCTGACGGCTACAACCCACCAAAATTTGAATGCAATGTCAATACCTATCTCTTAAGCACTTGACTCCAGTTCTTTCTACATCACCCTGTATATATTTTTATTTCTCTCTACCTTTGTCTTCACAACTGTATTCCCATCCTTTTCTTGCTAGTTTCTCTGACACCCCCCGTAACTGGTTCGTCTTTCTCTTTACTCTCCTCCTATCTAATCTTTTTCTCTTATGTAGGCCCCTGCGTACTAGTGGCGTTACCGCCTTGGTTGAGGTGAAACGATTAAAAAAATATTACAAGGGCTCAAACCTAAGAAAACAAAGTTTTATCATGAAAATGTTTATGCTATTATTAAGAGGAAAGATAAAATTTTGTTGTTATTTTTTAAAATTTTAAAATCCTTTCTAACGCGTTCGAAATCTAAACTTATTTATAAATGGAACTTTGTCTGTGTGTATGTGTCTGTGTGTGTGTCCGTTACCTATAGACTCCGAAACGGCTGAACCGATTTTCTTGAAAATTTACACAGTTGTACTAAAGCGTCTGCGAGTGTTCTTAGCTAATGTGTTGTGTCGTGGTACTTCCGATAAATATCGAAAATCGATAATCGAAAAAATTGGGTTATAGAAGGAGTGGTCCGATTTTAATCAAATTTGAGACACTCATAGACAAAGATATAAGAAACGATATTCAGAATTTTTAAGGTTGCAGTTCTTACAATAGTGCAGAAAATCGATATAATATATATATATATATATATATATATATATATATATATATATATATAAAAGGCAAGACGTCTGTGTGTGTGTCTGTTTATCTGCCTGTATGTCTGTATTTTTTTAGCCCTTTTATTTTAGTTTTTGCTTCGGGTTTGTCTCTAAGTATTTATAATTGTAGTTCTTAGTCTCAGCCATGATACCATTTACTCAGAGAACTTATTTAGCCTTCAAAATTCAGATCACGACGAAAAAAAATATTTGACATCGATACCAGGAAATCAAAATTTGACCTACATCCATTCATTTTTCTTTCAGTCTATGGTTTGGCTTTAACTGGGAGAAAATTATTTAAGCGTAAAAGAATATAAGAGTAAAGTAATTGAATCTCGACTTTCCTATTACCCATTCAGCCGATATACATTGCACATGAATATGAGAAAAATAAACATTTAATTAAGAAGAGTGAACAATAAAAGAGAGATTAGGAAGAAAGGAGATAATTAATGATATTGCATTTAACTTGACTCTTAATCAAAATGTCGGAACTAAGTTCCTTACATTCAAGAAATGCCAGAAAAGAAACAGTCAAATGTTGAAACCTTGTCGCCAACTGGTACTACTTTCAAATTAATGATGTCTCTGTTTATCTAACATGTTCAGAATTCTATGCAGAACTTAAACAAGAGATGGGTTTTTTTCTGTTAATCTACCCCAAAAATGTTAAGTTAAATATCGCAAATATTTAATAACCCTAATGAGTTATAAATTTTGAACCAAAATTTGTTTTTTTTTAATTAAATTGGTGGTACTGTTTATAAATTATAAATTTATAATCAAAATTTATTTAGTTTACCGCGCAAAAACTTCAACTATCATAATGAAAAATAATCAAAAGTCGGGTAGTTATTCACATTTGATAAATGCGGATGATATTCAAGGTACAATTTTTTTTTTTACAATTTAAAAAAGGAAAATATTTTTATCCGGTTGAGCAGGATTCTAAACCCCACACATTGAAATAGCGCACCCTAGTCTTCCACATTTGGGTTATCAAAAAGTTCAATCCAATTCTATTACAATAAGATTGTCTTACACTGTGAGAACATGGTATGGATTTTATTAAATATTGATTTTTTAAAAATTATTTTGTGGTAAATTAACATTTTACGGTGAATTAATATTTTGAGTAAATAAATATTTTGGGGTGAATTACCAGAAAAATTCCGAAGAGATCTTCATATCATGGCAATAAAATTCAATGCATAAAACAATTCACAAACAAAAAGAAATGAATTTCCTTTCTATGAGAAACCAAAACAGACGAAGTGAAGGCAAATAATTTTATTGAATCATAAAATAGTTAAGCAACATGAATAAAGCAAAGCTTGAATCGGTCAAAGTAAGCATCAACATCTGGTGAAGTAGAATTCAATCTCAGAGGTAGTCAAAAGTTATACGGACATTCTTGGTTAATGAAGGAGACAGAAGACCCCCCTAGACACATCTATCGCATCCTTTCACTCACTTTCTACCTACTTACTCCTTTTTATAAGCAGCCGTTTTCACGAATTGACAGTCGATTCAAATTTTAACTCGAGGTATCGCGTAGCAAAGACTTCCATTAACACTGACAGTTGACGTTCCTATTACATTATAACTGCGGAAAAAGCTATTGAACGGCGTGAACAATAAATTGCTGTTGGCGGTTCTCCCATTTTCTCATGCAACAATGGCGGGCCATGATGACAACTGTATTTTCTGTCTAGTAGGGTAAAAAGTGATTTATCTTCGCCTTACAACTTTAAACTTTCTATTTAGTTTTTTGTATCTTTTAACTTATTCGTCGGGATCGAGAAGAGTTATTTCTGTTCCATTGTTACAAGTGCCATTGTCTGCCAACGGACTGACGTTCTGAATTATCTTGACTGCGTGAAGCTATCCCTAGTACATGTATCAATAAAGGCCACGAAAAAGTGTCATCATTATTTCTGGTTTACACATGCCGTAAAAAAATAGTGACTATTTATATTCAGTTGTTACTCAATGATTTGGAGCTTCTCAGTCTTTACCTTCCAGCTATCCTCTTCCTTCCTCCTCCTTCTCCTCCTTCTTCTTTTTCTTTCTACCGAGTCTCAGCATGACGTAGGTAATCATGAGCTTCCACACATATTTCTCTTGTTAGTTCTCCCAAAACCTGCACTGCCATCCACTTGCTCAAGCTCATCAAGTATACACTCCTGACCAAAAATTTAAGACCACTTAAAAATCTTTAAAAAGAATTTTTTTTTTACGGATAGATTTTAAACTCCTCCCACTTAAGGTTACCAATAATACAATCTAAAAGGTTATGGAAACAAAAGTTTGCTTGCTTTAGGCATGGTAACACCTTTACGCAGTGATTGCTAATCCCTTAACTGAACTAAAAACATTGGAATTACCATAGATCTAACAATTTATACCCCTGGTCTTATAATTTTGATCATATGTAAATCACCTCATTTTATAAAAATGTAAATTACTAAATAAAGTGTTTGGAATGTAGCTTTTTGTTTCCATAACCTTTTAGATTGTAGTATTGGTAACCTTAAGTGGGAGGAGTTTAAAATCTATCTGTAAAAAAAAAATTATTTTTAAAAATTTTTAAGTGGTCTTAAATTTTTGATCAGGAGTGTACAATGCACTTCTTTCTCCTGACACTCTTTCCTTCTATCTGTGCTGCGAGTATCAGATTCTCCAAACCCTTCTTCCTCACTGCATGTCCCAGAAACTATCTCTTCCCTGATGTTATGTATGTTTCTTGTTCATTTTCATCCTCTCCAAAACATTATCCTTGCTCATATGTGCGCTCCATGGAATCCTCAGCATCCTTCTGTAGAACTACATTTTGGTTACTTCAGGTTATTCCTTCAGCTTTGCTGAGATTGTCAAGCATTCGTGCCATATTGAAAGACAGATATCACATCACAATCCAGTATTCTTTCATTGTTAGGAACGAAATTTTCCTTTCTCTTAATACTTTGCTTAGCTTTTTCAATGCAGCCTTTACCATGCCAATACACTTTCGAATCTCATTCTGAGCATAAATATCGCATTTTTTGTTCCGGTGTCTTGTCCTATTTCTGGTTTAATTCTTTTGCGCGCTCATCGTCGCTCACATGTTCGGTCCAGGGCATTCTCAGCATCTTTCTGTAGAACCACATTTTGGTTGCTTCAGGTCCTTCCTTCATCTTTGCTGAGATTGTCAGGCATTCCTGCCATATTGAAAGACAGATATCACATCGCAATCCAATATTCCTTTCTTTGTTCCAAATGAAATTTTCCTGTCTCTCAATTCTTTGCTTTTGGAATGAATCCTTTTCCATGCCAATACGTCTTCGGATCATTCGTCCTGTGTTTGACCAATTATCAGGTATTTAAATTTCTGTACCTGCTTGATTTTAGTATCCCCAACCTGTAATTAGCATCTATGGCCACTTCTTTGGCTAATGACTATGCATACAGTTATCTTGTAGTTTTCGTTTAGTCCTTTCTTCCCGCTTTCTTTCTATAGACTACAGTCTGTATACGATCTTTTACATTTCTTCCTGTGTCTTTTAGTTTCCTTGCTGTGTCTGCTATCACCACTGTGTCATCTGCGTATCTCATATTGTTCAGATTATGACCGCTAATGACGAATCTTGGAAAGTCTTCTAGTTTTCTCAGAACTGCCTCGCTGTATAGTTTAAGCGTTTAGAGCGTTCAAAAATGTTCCCATAGCCTTGTTAGTAGTTACGTATTTCCTAACAGTTTTTGGTTTTCTATTTATTATCGAAATTTTCTGGAAAACTTTTCTAACTAGCTACATTCTCTAATTCAACAAGGCGTGACCTTTACAGTTGAGATCCGTCATGGCACGTATACAGATTCAGCTCCTACCCTTTGTATTCCATTGATAAAAAAACGATTCCACATTTTCCAGAGAAACACTGCTTAATGGAACAGAATGCTAACAGAATGCAGCCCTGATCACTACAATGTTAACATTTTTAAGTGTACTTAAGTATTAATTATTTTTATCAATCTCATTCAGTAAATCCCTACATTTATTGTTTGTGTGACATATTTAGTGAAACAGCAGTGATCATATAAGAATGCACGGATTTATGTGGAGGCTGAGAGTAATATCATGAGAAGCGTTGAAGATTACACTAAGGTTTGACATTAAGCTTCCCAAGTTGAAGGTCAGCTCTCTACACATGAATTCAGCTGGCTGAGGTAGCAGAGACACAAATATATTTAGTGGAGAGTGATTAGGCATTGATTTGATTTATGTGGAGGCTGAGAGTGATATCATGAGAAGCGTTGAAGATTACACTCAAGGTTTGACATTGGGCCTCAAGTTGGAAGGTCAGTCTCCTGCCACACGGATTCAGCTGTTGAGGTAGCAGAGACACAAATATATTTAGTGGAGAGTGATTAGGCATTGATTTGATTTATGAGGCTGAGGAGGATATCATGAGAAGTGCTGAAGATTACACTCAAGGTTTGACATTGGGCCTCTTGGTTGGAAATAAAGGTCAGTCTCCTACACACGGATTCAGCTGTTGAGGTAGCAGAGACACAAATATATTTAGTGGAGAGTGATTAGGTATTGATTTGATTTATGTGGAGGCTGAGAGTGATATCATGAGAAGCGTTGAAGATTACACTCAAGGTTTGACATTGGGCCTCAAGTTGGAAGGCCTGCCCTACACACGGATTCAGCTGTTGAGGTAGCAGAGACACAAATATATTTAGTGGAGAGTGATTAGGTATTGATCTGATTTATGTGGAGGCTGAGACATCATGAGAAGCGTTGAAGATTACACTCAAGGTTTGAGCATGGGCCTCAAGTTGGAAGGTCAGTCTCCTACACACGGATTCAGCTGTTGAGGTAGCAGAGACACAAATATATTTAGGTGGAGAGTGATTAGGTATTGAGATTTGATTTATGTGAGGCTGGGAGAGGAGGACTATGAGAAGCGTTGAAGATTACACTCAAGGTTTGACATTGGGCCTCAAGTTGGAAGGTCAGTCTCCTACACACGGATTCAGCTGTTGAGGTAGCAGAGACACAAATATATTTAGTGGAGAGTGATTAGTATTGATTTGATTTATGTGGAGGCTGAGAGTGGATATCAAGAGAAGCGTTGAAGATTACACTCAAGGTTTGACATTGGGCCTCAAGTTGGAAGGTCAGTCTCCTACACACGGATTCAGCTGTTGAGGTAGCAGAGACACAAATATATTTAGTGGAGAGTGATTAGGTATTGATTTGATTTATGTGGAGGCTGAGAGTGATATCATGAGAAGCGTTGAAGATTACACTCAAGGTTTGACATTGGGCCTCATTGGAAGGTCAGTCTCCTACACACGGATTCAGCTGTTGAGGTAGCAGAGACACAAATATATTTAGTGGAGAGTGATTAGGTATTGATCTGGATTTATGTGGAGGCTGAGAGTGATATCATGAGAAGCGTTGAAGATTACACTCCCAAGGTTTGACATTGGGCCTCAAGTTGGAAGGTCAGTCTCCTACACACGGATTCAGCTGTTGAGGCAGCGGCAGAGACACAAATATTTAGTGGAGAGTGATTAGGTATTGATTTGATTTATGTGGAGTTTGAGAGTGATACTTTATAGCGTTGAAGATTACACTCAAGGCTCTGACATTGCCCTTCGTTGAAGGTCAGTCTCCTACACGGATTCAGCTGTTGAGGTAGCAGAGACACAAATATATTTAGTGGAGAGTGATTAGGTATTGATTTGACTTATGGAGGCTATATATTATCACAGAAGCGTTGAATATTACACTCAAGGTTTGACATTGGGCCTCAAGTTGGAAGGTCTGTCTCCTACACACGGATTCAGTTGTTGAGGTAGCAGAGACACAAAATATATTTAGTGGAGAGTGATTAGGTATTGATTTGATTTATGTGGAGGCTGAGAGTGATATCATGAGAAGCGTTGAAGATTACACTCAAGGTTTGACATTGGGCCTCAAGTTGGAAGGTCGGTCTCCTACAATACTGATTCAGCTTTTGAGGTAGTAGACACAAATATATTTAGTGGAGAGTGATTAGGTATTGATTTGATTTTATGTGGAGGCTGAGAGTATTATCATGAGTAGCGTTGAAGATTACACTCAAGGCTTTGACATTAAGGCTTCAAGTTGGAAGGTCAGCCCCTCACACGGATTCAGCTGTTGAGGTAGCAGAGACACAAATATATTTAGTGGAGAGTGATTAGGTATTTATTTGATTTATGTGGAGGCTGAGAGTGATATCATGAGAAGCGTTGAAGATTACACTCAAGGTTTGACATTGGGCCTCAAGTTGGAAGGTCAGTCTCCTACACACGGATTCAGCTGTTGAGGTAGCAGAGACACAAATATATTTAGTGGAGAGTGATTAGGTATTGATTTGATTTATGTGGAGGCTGAGAGTATTATCATGAGAAGCGTTGAATATTACACTCAAGGTTTGACATTGGGCCTCAAGTTGGAAGGTCTGTCTCCTACACACGGATTCAGTTGTTGAGGTAGCAGAGACACAAATATATTTAGTGGAGAGTGATTAGGTATTGATTTGATTTATGTGGAGGCTGAGAGTGATATCATGAGAAGCGTTGAAGATTACACTCAAGGTTTGACATTGGGCCTCAAGTTGGAAGGTCGGTCTCCTACACACGGATTCAGCTTTTGAGGTAGCAGAGACACAAATATATTTAGTGGAGAGTGATTAGGTATTGATTTGATTTATGTGGAGGCTGAGAGTATTATCATGAGAAGCGTTGAAGATTACACTCAAGGTTTGACATTGGGCCTCAAGTTGGAAGGTCGGTCTCCTACACACGGATTCAGCTGTTGAGGTAGCAGAGACACAAATATATTTAGTGGAGAGTGATTAGGTATTGATTTGATTTATGTGGAGGCTGAGAGTGATATCATGAGAAGCGTTGAAGATTACACTCAAGGTTTGACATTGGGCCTCAAGTTGGAAGGTCGGTCTCCTACACACGGATTCAGCTGTTGAGGTCGCAGAGACACAAATATATTTAGTGGAGAGTGATTAGGTATTGATTTGATTTATGTGGAGGCTGAGAGTGATATCATGAGAAGCGTTGAAGATTACACTCAAGGTTTGACATTGGGCCTCAAGTTGGAAGGTCGGTCTCCTACACACGGATTCAGTTGTTGAGGTAGCAGAGACACAAATATATTTAGTGGAGAGTGATTAGGTATTGATTTGATTTTTGGGCGTCTTATGAATTAGCCATTCATAGGATTGTGAAGCCATACCTCTTTTTGTTTGCATTCTTTGAACCACAGGATACCATAGAGACAAGACATGCCTTCTTTGTATTTTAAGAAAATATGTATCTAAACAGAGCATACTATTATCGTAAAGTAGTTTTTGCGGCTATATTTCACTGAAACAACTGTTACCGTACGATCACCGAGGGTTAAGTAACAGCGAGCCTGGTCAGTATATACATGGGGGAATATATATACTTGAGAATATAAGCTTAAATGTGCGGGTGGTGTAATGGATAATGTCTCGTAATCGAAGAGCCTATGTTTCAATTCTCATTAGGTTATTATATTCACTTACGCTCAAATACCCTTGGGAAAGGTATGACTCTTGCTGTTCTTCACCTGACTATGAGTTAATTAGTAAGGTTTATACCTCGACGCCATTATTATCTTCTAATATTTTGGAACTGCGCACAAAATATTTAGATTTCGTCATTAAACAACGCATGATTACTAATATGCATTTAAAAATGCGCTCAACCAACCAATCAAAGCTAATATTTCAAACTAAGAAGCTAGAAACGCTTTTTCAAGGACAATTTGGATTACAGCCATATCACGTCGAATAAACCAGTTCTCGCTCGATCATCAAAGTTAAGCAACATTGAGCCTGGTCAGTACTTAGATGGGTGACCGCTTGGGAATACCAGGTGCTGTAAGCGTTTAGTGACGGATGGGTGTTGTGGTGCAGTGGATATCGGCTCGGAAAGAGAAATCGGTGAGCCGAGTTCGAATTCCAGTCGAATACCCTGCATTCACTTGAGCTCTGGTACACTTGAGAAAGGTATTAATTCCTCCAGTTATGTGTTAAATAATTGGGTAGGACCTGGGGACCCTGCTCTTAAAAACTAATCCCAATAAATCTTGATACTCGAAAAGAAAGAAATGTATTACTAGATACAAAACTTATGTAAAAACAACAATAAAAACTCATGTAAAAACAACAATAAACTGTTGAAAGAAAAAGGTATTACCAGCAATAAAGAAATAAAATTTAGTTGGTAATAAATGATCCGCCGATGTTTATATGCCATAAATACAAAACAACCAACCAAAATCCAAGCTAATTTCCCAACATCTTTACTAGGACTATACACAACTCGTTATTTATAATAACGATAACATCTATGTGGTTAATTAATAGAAAATTGTGATTATATATATGTTCGTGCCACATAGACAGAAAGCAATCAGAGTAATTTTAATGTACAACATTAATATCCTTTCTTGTAATGCTGTTAATTTAGCGATGTGATAAAAATAATCATATACATCGAACATTATGCCGGGAAAATTTAAAAATAAAAATTCAGCTTATGGTGAGAGACTTATTGGTTAACTCTTATAGAGCGTACATCAATAAGTTTGTAGCCTAAAGAAAAATATTTACTTTAGATATATAATTACTTTTTTTCATAACCGATATCTTTGCTTCTGTATTTAATTTAATATTAATCATGTTTTTCTAACTAAAGTTCACACAATATGAGGCCCAACATTCACTCGAAGAGTAGGTAAATGCGTTGTATGATATGAAAGTAGAGTAAGAAGTGGATATTATAAAAATATGAAGGACACATAGTGATTGACCGTTGAGCTGAAGTAGTTATAATTGTAGTGTATTTGGAAGCATCCACACGGTAGAATGTTACATAAGTCGTTGGTTTGCGCGTGTGTGTGTGTGCGTGTGTGTGTGTTTGCGGAGTTGTGATAATGTTTAGCGCCAATAAGTTTTTTCTAGTAGTTTTACTGATAATAGGTATTTTGGCTTATCAGTTTTGTTTTATCGTAAAGTACTCAATATCGGGATAGAAATATATTATTAATAGAATTAATACCAAAAATATGTCAGTTCATGTCGACTTTGACATTTGCCGTAGGCACGGTTATGATTTCGTCTCTCGTCACGGCTAGGTTTTCTATTTGCAGATAGACGGCAGGAACTTGCTCAGCTAAGTCAAAAAATGTCTGCATTAATCATATATATATGGGTGTGTGTAATGATAATATACACGCTAAATGTCTAAAAGTAGTTATAATTGTAGTGTATTTGGAAGCTTCCACAAGCTAGAATGCTACATAAATCATTGGTTCTTAGGAAGCTAGTTGTGTGGAACTTTCCTCTAAGCAAATAGAGTACGGATGGAATGGGGTTGATTCAAACATGTGGATGCAGCAAGGCCAGTCTTGGTGGTAAATTTTTGTACTGCTGGCCCTAAAAATTGGAACTGATTTGGACATTTTCAATGGGAGCCGCTCCTTGCGAAACGGGCTGCAGTATGAAGATATGTCATTCTCCAAGGCCGCGTAAGCGATTTCGAACTTCATTGATAATAAAATTTAAATGTAATATCTATTGCTATTTACTATTCTTGTGGTTAATCTCTCTTTCCCTAGAATGTTATCTGCTTTTCTAATTTCTTCACACCTCGTAACGCCGTAAGTCTTAGTAGCTTCAATGCTCTGCTTACAGTAAATTCGATTAAAAAACAATCAAATTTTATACAGGGTTACTCAAAGAAAATACAGAACCTATAAATATTGTAATAAATTTTACAAATGTCCACTTATTTTAAAGAAACTTGGTGAGTTTACAGTTTAGTCTGTGAACAATCATTTCTCAAAGTTTTAGCTAAATTAGTGGATTTGCATAAAAGTCACAATCTTTCCAAAATCTGCTCTAAATAGGCTCCGCGGCCAGCGTTGGAATCGAACTTGTAAACGTCGCACAAAATTTTCAGTTATTCGGGCACATTCCTCATTAGGGATTTCCCTGATTTTTACTGTGTTTCATGCAATTAGTTCACAATCGTTGGTTAGTTATTCTGGTACACATTATCCTTGATATACCCCAAAAATAAAATTCTGGGGTGTTCATGTCTAGTGGCTGCGGTGCCCACACAAAGTTACACTTCCTTCCCGATCAGTTTCTCCTGAAATCTCTCTCTCAGAGAAGCTAGGGAGTCATTTGATGAGTGAAGTGAGCCCCGTTTTGCTGGAACCACTATCTTGATTTATTTCTCTGCATCCTACTAGTTATTAACAGTTTTATTTTAAAAATTTGTATGTTTTGTTTTTGGGGGGTTCACCCTGTGTTTATGGTTTTTGCACTTCTCAAATAAACAGCTGTCAATTCTTTATATTCTCCGCACTCTTTGCTTTCGTTGTGAGTCCTCCTTGAGCTCCTACATTTTTTAGGGGACTAATTTTCTTGACGGTTTCATGTCTGTTGTATTTACCAACGATTTAATTCTACTTTGTTCTATTAACGTTCTCTTGTGATTATAGCTTTTTTAAAGATGAAATCAAAGAAATTATTAGTGTCCCCAACCAGTCTTGCCTCTTTTGCCTTCCAGTATGAACTGCCCCATCATTTTCTTTCCGTCTTCTTATAGGCATCAATCACTGTTTTTCTTGGCTTCTGTTAATTCATTCATATACTCTTGATTCGTCCAGTAATTACTAGATATTTTTTTTATGTTTAAGGCAGACTTTGTTCAGCCTAAGGTAGACTATTTCTGTCTGTAATTACCTTTGTCTTGGGAGTTCACGGTAGAATTAGTTTTTTCCATTTTGGTCCTAGCATTTTTGAAACTTTAAACAGTCACATATTGCGTGTGTGTGTATGTCTACTTTCAAACTGCCACCATCATTTAAGGTGTATTTTTTTCAGTTTACATTATGTTGCAATCGACGCATTCTCCTCTTGATGGGCCATTTGTTTCCTCTCTATTTCTGTCCTGTCAGCAATATGTCTAGGCTCAAAGGCTTTATAGATAGGTAGTTATTGTGCAGTCTGGTGATCCAAAGATCCGAAAGTCTTTGTTGTTTAATATATGAGAAAACAGTAATGGTTTATGTCACTAAAAGTTAGTTATATCTATTTGGTCTCGGGCAGACATATTTGTGCTATTGATTTCTATTTCAGTTCAATAATTACAGAATAAAAGCGGAATAAGGTAAACAGTATAAATCCTCCGTAATTTCTTTCGTTGGAGTTTAGTGATAATATTTCCTGTTACTTACGCACTTTATGAAGTTGGTTGTATAAAATATTAATCCTTTTTATAAAATCGGTATCCTCATCATGTAAGGCAACAAAACCACTAAAATGCAATTGGTTCTTCTTCTTCTATGTGCCCTGTCCCACGTCTCCCTATCCCTTGTGGCTCTTAGTATATTTACTCCTGTTGGTCCTGGCAACCCCCGTTCTGTCATCCACCTAATCAGACCTTACAAATATGTTATCCGCTGCCTTCCTCTGTCTCTCCTTCCTTCTATCTGTCCAGTCAGTATCAGGTTCTCCAGGCTCTCATTCCTCATTGCATGTCCCAGGAACTTCAGTTGTCTCTTCCTGATGCTCAGCATCAATTTCCTTTTTGTTGCCATTCTTTCCAACACCGCATCGTTGCTTGAATGCTCGGTCCACGATATCCGTAGCATCCTTCTGTAGAACCACATTTCGGCCGCTTCCAATTTACCGGGTGTGAAAAAATTAGAAAGAGAAACATTACTAGTGAGCAGAAAGAGAATAGAGTAATCAGGCGGACAGTAGATAGCTATTAACATTGCATTTATATTATTGCAGATTAAAATTGGCTGAAAAGAATAGAGGTGGAAGGAAGTTCTACAAATGAGAAGTGCGAAAAAACGAAACGTTTAGCACAGAATTTACGGCTACGTGTAAACTGGAAATTGTTGTGTTCTACACGCCATTCTAGTATTGCGCTTAAATTCATAAATTCTAGTTAGCAAAACAAAGGGCTCATGCGAACAAATACCATGAAAGTATTTATAAAAAAAGGCAACGTCAGTGGGTAAGTGACTAATGTCGATTACCAGAATAGGACTGATAATATAGTTGATTTTTCATTTGATTTTATCAAGTTAAATAGAAGAGCCATCGGACGACATGTGACGGCAATATCCTAAGCATGGACGAGTGGTACGTAATATAGTTTCTGGAAAGAATAATTATCTTGATCGACACAGTTCGCATTTAACTTAGAAATGGATTCAATATTGTCTTTCAACTTCATATCAGCTGAAAATCTTAGCATCAGAAGGCGTAATGAGGAGTCACTTTCCTGGAGATTTTTATCATCCATACTGGTGGAAAATCCAGTGGGATCTCTCCGATGATTAACAGAGAGAAGTTTAGATTCTGAGGCGTTAAAGTGCCAGTCCATCTTCTCTCATAAGTGACGACTGTCTTGAGGTCATTTTGGTCATCAGTTATTATTTTGACCTTGTCGGATTGATCAGTCTGCATGGAGTAAATGGTTGTACCGTCAGCGTAGATTACATATTCAGAGCTAATGTCACCGAGTAGGCTGTTAATGAGGATTAAAAATACAGTAGCACTAAGGATGGAGTTCTGGGGGACACCCGCTTTATTACGAACGAATTTAGATGAGTAGCCGTTCTGGATAACTTTCATCTCACGATTTGATAGAAACAACTGAATCAGCAGAAAAATCTCTCCTGAGACATCGTGAGCATTTCGGCTTGTGATGTTTTGTATGCCACCGTGTCAAAAACCTCGTGATGTCTAATACTAGCGACCAGGTTTCACCGTTTTCAGCTTGGGCATGATATTCTTTTTTCATATTTAGCGTAGTTACGTCAGCAGTAGGCCTGGTTAAACGAAAGCTATAATACTTGTCTGAGAAAAGGATCTGCGGTTATAGATAATTAACAAATTTATTATTGGTTATGATCTCTCGAAGTTTGCCAAAAAGAGGTAGGTAATAAATAGGCCGATAGTTAGAAGGGTCAGCCTACTTGCAAGCTGATAATTTCTAACAGGAAGGAAAGCAGGTAGCAACGAGGCATTTATTATACAGTTTAGAGAAAATAGGAGCCAATTTGAGAGCATATTTCTTAATGTCTATTACCGGGATACCATCGGTTCCACATACTTTGTGGGACTCTAGGTTAGAAATAATAGCAGAAACCGTGGATAAGACTACATGCATATCACTAAACAAAGATTTAGTTGTAAGTGGGAAGTTAGGCAGAGATATTCCGGAGGAGGGAATAGTAGAGGTTGAGAAGAATTTATTGGCAAAGGATCATGTCTAACTTCAGAGGATGTTAAACCCTTAAATTGTTTGAAGAGTCGGGGATCTAGATTGCAAACTTATAATACCTTATAGAACCGCCAATAATCAGGAGAGCCAATGCTGTTAGAGGCTACGCATTTGGAAAACAGGTACAATGCTGCTTACATTTATTACGAGTAGCAACGAATAAGCAACAGTTAAGACGAGGAATATCACACTGGTATAGCCGAAATCAGTGGTTCCTATGCACTATAGCGGGCTAGTATAAAGGATGAAAGCGTCCATGCTGGCTTTGACTCAAGACGAAGCCTAAGTAGCGCAATGTTTAACTGGAAGGTTGAAAATGCCAGTCCAAGGGGCGTCACGAAGAAACTCACGGATATAGAATTCCTGGTTAATATTTAACTGGAACGAAATATCAATACCTAACACAGAGTGGTCAAAGTTAACAAACGGGCAATAGGTAATAAATAAACCGTATAGGGAGGCCTGTTTTCTGTTATGCGAAGTAAACGAGTATGTAAGTCTACAATTTGAGAAAGAGATTGAGCAATGGAAAAATTTAATGTCTGAATACTGGCAACAATTCTCTGGCCATTAGAATTACACCAAGGTCATGCATGTGAATGCTAGAATTTTTTCGCAAAGGGGAAGATAGCATGAAAAAGGAATTCATTGCTAGAAATGGAAATAATGTAAGATAGTTTCACAGAGGGTAAAGATATTTGGCAACTATGCCAGGAGAAAAAGGTCCGTGTAGTAGAAGTTAGAACGGAACCCACGAATATTAGTGAATAAAAGGTTAATGAGGATAGAAAGTTTTGCTTACTGTTTTTTTTTTTTGTATTTCTTTTTCTTGTGTTTCCATGAGATTCGTTTTGAGCAGATATATAACACGATCCCTGGCTGCGTCCTGTCAATCTCGCGTACCTTTGGCCAATTCTGCCTACACTGTGTTGTTGATCTAAGATTATTCAAAGCATGATCGCTTATTAGCACTTGATGTGGTTAGTTCAGACTTGCGTGGGATTGGAATATCATGAAACCTAGAATCAAGACTGCAAAGACACGATGTAGATTCATAATTGGCTAGTACTGTAATATAATATTTGTGTTACATTATTTATACGGGAAGATCAGTGGTTGAATTTGCAATATCTCTCTCCTATTTTCTTCGTCTTACTTCTATCAGCAAACGAGTTTTTAGGCTGACCGTATTTCAAATCTCTTCTCCTAACCTTCGGGAGCCAACTCACCAAATCTAGTTTTGCATTCTCATTTATTTAAATAGAACTCAAACCCGGGTAGAAAACATGGGTGTAAGCTATTTATTCCACTAACTTTATAACATTTACCATCTCGAAATGAAAACAATTACCTTTATCCATTTCGACTTCACACTCATTCTTATTGTCTGCCTGCTCTTATCAACTGCCCTGGTAATTTTTAATGTCTCATTTTGATTTTGGATCATACCTCGTCAAAAAACACTGACAGATATTTAGACTAATAAACATTGATAAATTTCGCTTAAAATAGTGATGTACGCAGTAAACTTCACATTTGTGTTTTCCACTTGTTAAAATTTCGGCTACTTTTCCCGAAAAATAAAAATGGTATTCTCCAATTCTTTTCTCATCTTGAAAATCACTTAAAATTAATACCAGCCATACGAAAATAGGATTGCAGAGAATGTGAGAGAAAAACGGCTTAAGTAATTGTCGCTGTCTGTCGTCAATGGCGATACAAACCAGCCAGGTTGTAACAGAAAACAGTGTATAATGTTACCGCATGGTTGCTTACCAGAAATGCATGCAGAGACACCTACCCATCCGTGACACAGAAATACAAATGCCCCGATATTATTTGACTAATTATCAAAGCAGTCTCTCTAAGAGCTGTCAAAGAGTTCGGGTTCCTAACCACCACTCGGAAGAGTCAACCAGTAAACTGCCAACCTGGTACATTCACAATGGAAAGTCACAGCAACTGATTAGCATGATCACTAAAATGTTAAGCCTGCTAAATTATTGTGGCCTTGGTAGAAGAAAGATACAGAGCCGGTAAACCATATCCTGAAGAAGGCACATGAGATGAAATCCAACTTCTGTTCAATAGAAACAAAAGAACTTGGGACCAGACAATAGGTGAACCTAAAAAAAACAACCAGGAAAGTATTATGGATTTTCTTTAAATAATCTTATTAGCTTAATTTGCTATGGGTAGATTTTGTTAGAGTAAACCGAATCTTCCTCAATACTGAAAATGAAAAACAAATTTAGAGAAGAGACAGCATAATGGAACTAAGTTAACACACATACGTACGCACACACACAAATATGTCCGCTGGAGATATGTCTATTTTAATAGTCAGGTAAAAATCTGTTTTTAAGGGCTTTAATTATAATAATTGTATACATATATTTATATATCCAAACATAAATTACATATCTAAACTTATTTATAAATGGAACTTTATCTCTGTGTTTGTATGTGTCCGTTAACTATAGACTCCGAAACGGCTGACCCGATTTTCTTGAAATTTTACAGAGTTGTACTATAAGCGTCTGCGAGTGTTCTTAGCTAGGTTTTGTGTCAGGGTACCTCCGATAAATATAGAAAATCGATAATCGAAAAAATCGGGTTATAGAAAGAGTGGTCCGATTTTAATCAAATTTGAGACACTCATAGACAAAGATATAAGAAACGATATTCAGAATTTTTAAGGTTGTAGTTCTTACAATAGTGCAGAAAATCAATATATATATATATATATATATATATATATATATATATATATAAAAGGCAAGACGTCTGTGTGTGTGTCTGTTTATCTGCCTGTATGTCTGTATTTTTTTAGCCCTTTTATTTTAGTTTTTGCTTCGGGTTTGTCTCTAAGTAGGTATAATTGTAGTTCTTAGTCTCAGCCATGATACCATTTACTCAGAGAACTTATTTAGCCTTCAAAATTCAGATTACGACGAAAAAAAAATATTTGACATCGATACCAGGAAATCAAAATTTGACCGACATCCATTCATTTTTCTTTCAGTCTATGGTTTGGCTTTAACTGGAAACAACTATTGGTTTTTAGTCTTTCGTGCCAACGTCCAAAGAGTCTGAGCTCCAGGACAATGGATTAGTTTTTAAGTTTCATTACACCCGAGAAACGCCGGGCTATACTGCTTGTGTTAATATAAATACATGACAATAAATTTTAATTCTTTATTCTAATGAAGAACTTCAGGGTAAACAAAATTCCTTGATTTTAGCTAAAATATATTTTTTTTAGTTTCAGTACTTGAAACTGCCACATTAACATGCCATGACTGAAACATCGGTTTTTCATATCTACACCAGTAGTTTTTAAAGTTGACTCTTGCTTATATTCATGGCAAACCATGGACTCACTGTGAACTGCAGCCTTTTAAATGAAAAAAGCCAGTCGCTATCACTTAGTATGAGTGAAATCCTTGGAATGGGAACAGCCTTACCTTTGTAAGGCTCGAATATAATGGTTTCTTCAATCAAGTTGTCGTGAAATCTTGTTACGACAAATCTTGTTTCATTTATCGTTTGGGGTGGACCCAATGATCTCAAAATTATTATCAGACTTTAAATTCCAGAAGATGGGGAGGCGATTCAGGAAGCTCAATTGAATTCAATAAGCCTTTAGGGTAGCATACAGATTTATCATCATTTGTTGGAGTGTCAATAGACTTAAACACTTTTTTCTGTCCTGGAAATTTACTCATTGCCATATATGCAACTTCTTAATATCGGAATTTAATGGAGAAACAATCGCTTGTTCAGAATGCAAATCAAGATGTATTCTATTCAAGCCCATGTTTGGATACACTCTTGCCTTCAAAGAATGTACTTTCTAAACACAGTTGTCAAGATCTTCAGAAACTAAAAATTCATCAGGCAGTTTCATATAAGGAGGTTTTTCAACTCTAATTATACGAAGAAGATTTGGAATGTTTGATAAATCTGAATCCCCCATCATATGAACCGTTTGTATTTGTTGTTAGCATCGTCATAGATATGTGTCTTCCAAAGTAAGATTTCTTTAAACCTGCTTCAACGTTATTTGCTCTTGTTCCATTTTTCAAAACAGGCAAAATTTGACAGAATTTCCCCATGATAGCAGAGACTGAATACCACCCATTATTTTCTTGACGCCGATGGTGTCATGTAAAAATTGATCAATAAGTTGGAAAACAGTCTTATGAGCGATAGGGTTTACATTAACAATTATTGGTTTTGTTTTTTGGGTATTAATTTGGCCATGTTCGGGTTCCGAGTAACTGAACATGTAGGCTCATTAATTCTGCATGTATCCAGTGATACTTTGAAAATGCTATGCAACGTACATTCTTTTACCAGCAATGTTGCTGCAATGCCACTTGATGTAGTTGCCAACACCATTTTTCCTTCTGACCTCATTTTTGCACGAATGAAGTTATGTAAAAAAAGGTCTTACCTGTTCCTTTAAGTGCAACAAGAAACATAAAGTTTTTATGATTTCTTTCATCATTCGCCATCTCCAAAAATTATTTATAAACACAACTTTGTCACTTTTTGAACCTGAATATCCAACTCTCTCTGATTGTAGTTGGTCCGATATCAGTATTCATGACAAAGCTGCTATTTATCAACATGGTGTGCACTTGTTATGCCATATGATGTCAACACTTGTTCTCCCATCATGAGAACTTTATATTCCAAATGACGCAAAACTTGATTGAACATTAATACTGGGCATAGGCATGTTGATCATTCATAGACCCGTGATGTTGCATAAAATACTCTTCTGACAGTCTTTCTCTGAAGGCCTCACAAAACTCTGCTTGACCTGGCGAACATGCTGTCAAAATTATGGCAAACTCTTATCTCATGTTTACAGGTGACTGAGAATTTCCTTCTTGTATAGCAAGTAGTAGATGGTCATGATATTTCAAAAAACTCCGGGCATAGCAAATTTACCTGAATGTTGATTATGGAATACCGTCAACTATTTTTAGATCGTGGAATGAAATTATCTCTCTCACTTTGTTCAGAAGAAGTCTTAAAATTAATACTCTCCGGTTCTTGGGCTGATTAGGCATATCCATCCAATGGCCGGAGCACTCCCAACCAGGTCATTCTCATTAACTACATCAATCAAAGTAACTTTGACGCTTTGTGACGCTTCCCTTTATTTGTACTTTTAATCTAAACATGACATTGTGGGAGCTCAGCATATTTCAATGCATTTGAAACGTCATCTTGGCAGAGCTTAACAAAACTGTCAAAGTTGTAGGAGATAGAGGGCTAACAGATCTCTCAAATTTAAAGATCTCTCATTTTCTTCACGAAAGAGCTCTCTTCGTCAGTTCTGAAGATGACTTGATAAATTTAAAACTGGTGTGAAATGAACATATGCTGTATGCTCAGTAGTACGCTAAGCTGCTTCTGATGATGACACTTGTCTCATGTTTTGGCATAGATTGATTTCATCTATCATCTGTGTTTCTTGCCTATTGACTTATGCAGCATTTTTTAAGCTCGAAAACAGCTTTAATCTGACCCATTTGATAATTATTTAATGCCAGACTTATATTCATAGAATTGATAAGCAGATTTCAACATTGATATTACTGTTGAAATGTCGTAACAAATAAGCCTTGTAAGGCACTACTCAGTGCTTGGTGATTTCTTGCTTAACCTGACGTCCATATTGACTGATTTGGTCTTGCCAATGTGGCCTCTATCTTCTGGGTTTTTCTGTCTATATTTTTGGAAGGAATTATTGTTCAGTAATTTGTTAGAAATCTTTAGGAAATTGTTTGGAATATTCTCTGTTGACCGTACAGGTTTAATTACTATATCATAGAGTTCTTTATTTTGCTCTTCATTAGGTATTTATGTTAAAATTGCCAAATCATATTTTCGGTTTTGATTTTGTGTTCTAGATTTATCTAGAAAATAAAATGTTCATTGTGTAAATCTCCCTTCTTTCTCAATAGTGTAAAGTAATGCTTGCAAAGTACCAGGTATACTTTCTTCACATGTTCCATAAACATTTTTACTTTTAATTTGACTCTCGCATCAATATCTGGTCGATCATTACTCTTATCTAGAAGCCAAATTGTCAACAATTTAGTGCTAACGTGGATTACATGTCAAAGTGATAAAGTAATCTATTCTTCCATAGTGTCTAACAAAGGCCATCGCATTAGACCTTTTTTCATGAAGGTCTCGAGGAACTCCGGTATAGGTCGATGGAAGTAGAATGCGATGATCAACTCGATTTAGATCTCCATCAGCAGCAGGCTATCGCGTAAATCCGATTATTTTTTATCACAGAGACTTTGCCGTTCTCTTCTCAAACACTTCAAACTTTCAGTTTCTATTTTGCATACTATCGCCTTATGCAGCATTTTTAAAACTCATAAACAGCTTTAATCTGGCCAGCTTGATAATTATTTAACGCCAGACTTGATTGAACGAATTGATAAGCAGATTTCAACATTGGTATTACTGTTGAAATGTTATAACAAATGAGCATTGTAAGGCACTACTCAGTGCTTGGTGATTTCTTGCTTAACCTGACGTCCATATTGATTGATTCTGATCTTGCCAATGTGAGCTCTATCTTCTGGGTTTCCCTTTATATATGTCTATATCATAGAGACTTTGCCGTTCTTTTCTCAAAAACTTCAAACTTTCAGTTTCTATTTTGCATTCTACGAAATAAAAATTGAATTGCTGGAATAGTCACCTTCCAAGCAAGAGGTACTTTATTCTCTGGACAAAATATGGAAAGGTAAAACAGCAACTATGTAACTTTCCGACCATTTTTCCTGGCAAATATATGAAGTAGTCTTCTGTTCTATATAAAAAAAATAACCAGTGGATACATCAAAGAATCACAGAATCGACATATTTCTGATATTCTTCTCAATCCACCTAATCGCAACGTTGAGCCTGGTCAGTAGTTAGCTTGGGAATACCAGGTGCTGTAAGCGTATAGCGACGGATGTACGTTGTGGTGCAGTGGATATCGACTCGGAAAGAGAAATCGTTGAGCCGAGTTCGAATTCCGGTTGAATACCCTGCATTCACTTAAGCACTGGTACCCTCAGAAAAGGTATTAATCCGCCCCTTCTTTGCAGTTATGGGTTAAATAACAAGGGTAGGACTTGGGGATCCTGCTCTTAAAAGAAAATACCAATGAATCTTGATACTCGAAAAGAAGAATATATTGCTAGACAGAAAACGTATATAAACAACAATAAATTGTTGAAAAAAAAGGTATTACCAGCAATAAATAAATAAAGTTTAGTTGGCAATAAATGACCCGCCGAGGTTGATTTGTCACAAAAACAAACAACCAGCCAATCCACCTAGTTTCCACTGAAGAAAAATATCTCTGTTTTCTGTAGATTCATTAAAGATCAACAGCGCAAATTCAGCTCCTGGTTATGCGTTAAAACGCCAAATATGTTCTTATTTGTCCCGCTTATTTTACCGAATTAGAATTTTTTTGTCATTCATGTTTCTTTGCCGGACTTTGTAACGCAATCTTTAGCTCCTTCACATAATGATTATTTTAATTTATACAGGGTTTAATTCTCTCCAATATATAAGCAATCAAGTTTTGATGCTCTCCTCTTGCTCACTAGTTGATTTTTCAACTTTTTGTGACATACTTTGGCCTACTTTGTAGAATGCTTTGCGTAGTCTAGGAAAACACAGGTACACGTACTAAGCAATAAAAATTTCACCTCTCCTTTGTTGTTTCCCTAGGGAAAGTCAATCCAGCATGTATATTTGTCAGTGCTCAAGGAGTACAACTCTCGTTTGCAATGACCATCTTTGTTCAAAAAGACGCATCCATACAGGGTTGGAATCCATTGTAAGAATCTAAGTTCAAATTTACCATCAACTTGCATCACTGATGCCTCTTGATGATTATAGAACAAGATACATTCAAGCTTACTTTTTGAACACTTTAAAAGATCAGCTGGACCCCTAATTCTTTTGAATGGTCAGTTATATATCTAGACTTCTTATCGCTATTTTTTCTTTGAAAATTTTATCAAATTCTCCATCAATCCAAGAAATTAGATAACCCCTTTTGACACCCACTAACAAAGACAAAAAAATATTTTAATTTTAAATAAATAATTTATTTTGCCATAAAAAACACCAACAGTTTAATGCATAAATAAATTATAAAGCTTATTTTAAATATTTTGATCTGCTATAACTTTATTTACCTTTTAAGCATTTATATTATTAATTTTTATTCTGTTCTGACTATAGAGATACGTTCATATTTTTTTGTTTTCTACGTGTACCTGTGTTTCATAGACTACATATGGGCATTCTACGAAATACGCCATAAAGATTTGATAGAGATGCTCGTCAATACATTATTTTAATCAAGAAACTTAACCCTCTAGGGCCATTCGTACCATATTTGATACAGTATGAAAACAAGCCTTGAAAGAAATATTTTCCTGAAAAATTTTTTAAGAGAAATATTTTATAAATTTCAAATGAAAGCAGTACTGACTGCTCAGTCAATGAATACCAAATGTTTCCTTATAGGGAAATACCAAATGTTTCCTTATAGGGAAATACTGTATCAAATATGATACGAATGGCCCTAGAGGGTTAAGGCTTCCACTGGGCATAAAGTGGGTGATCGGTTTTCTATTGTCATGAAGTAATAAACTGATCCCCCACTAATTACTACTTATTAATAGAATAAAATGAAAACAAGCCTTGAAAGAAATATTTTCCTGAAAAATTTTTTAAGAGAAACATTTTATAAATTTCAAATGAAAGCAGTACTGACTATCAGTCAATGAATACCAAATGTTTCCTTATAGGGAAATACCAAATGTTTCCTTATAGGGAAATACTGTATCAAATATGATACGAATGGCCCTAGAGGGTTAACTGGCAGGGAACCGTCTGCATACGAACAAGAAACGAATTCAGCGGAAATACAGAGATAAAAAAACAGTGTAAGACAAGGAGGTGTCTTCTCATTAGATATATTTAAATTATACAGCGAGATATATCTGAGAGCACTAGGAGTTATACCAGAATATAGTTATCAGATTAACTTATTCTAAAACAATTTAACACAACTATCTTGTCTTCATAATTCTTGTACTTGTATTCTTCTTGCTTCTCACAATTAGTTTTCTTCTATTCTCAGAAACTCTTTGCGTTATAGTGGCTTTATTGTCTTGCTCGGATTGAAGTGATTAAAAAGTGATGTTTAAATGATGGACCACAACTTGGCTATTCGATTGTTATCTGGAGAGTTCTGGACACCTTCCTTTCTTTTCTTTCAAAACTTTTCTTTGGCGACGTTCCCCGCTATTAATCTGACACCGTTTACACTGCTCAGTAGCGGAGATAGTGTGTTAAGTGTGTTCTAAAAGCATAATCCAGCCACGCATAGCAGTTGACTGCTCAAAAGTCACTCTTTTACAAAAAATTTACACAGTAAAAACTACTACGCGGTATAGCACACGAAGAATAAATATATCTAATATAAAACCTTTGAGAATGGCTAAAGTACTTGCTGGAAACATTTTTAACAATAAAAATATAGACAATTTTTATGTTCTACAACTCCTGTAAAAAGCAGTAACGTTAAAATGCTGAAAAAAAAACAATAAAAGATTGATTAAATCATCCTTGTCGGCTGTATTCAATCAAAGATGCTTAAAAGAAAAGTTTCTACTCATATATATATATATATATATATATATATATATATATATATATATATTTCATTTTTAAACGAATTATTTCACTACCTTGCTTTCTACCATGAGTGATGTCTTCAGGCGAATTTTAATAACTGATTTTACCTTTTACCGTTTTTCTTTTTAAGAACGCTCTTGTAACGGTGTTTTATTTGAACGTTCACGTGGTAGAGAATTTATGAATGCGCATTGTTTAAATTCAAACGAATTATGACGTTTTCATCCATGGTTGTATGAACCTAAGAAGTATTTCTTAGTGTGAATGCATTTTGTAATAATTTCTGATCTTTCATTTAACAGTTCGTCTTTATTTGGATAGCAAAGAAAAAAAATTAGAAATTATGACATACCCAAATAAAAACGAACTGTTAAATATTTTTATTAAGTTGGTTCTAGGCTTTCGGCTCACATGAGCCATTTTGTAACCTCTGTGAAAATGCCTCATATGAGCCGAAACCTTAACAAAACATTATTCAAATGTTGGAGAATTTTGTCTTTATTTTCACCTGAAATTAAAGCCAAAATACGATGTTTAGAACGGCTCATGATTAAACATAATGGACATTCATTGACTCGTGTATATATATATATATATATATATATATATATATATATATATATATATAATACTTCAGAACATCTACAAACTACAATCTACTACAAAATTGTACATTTTGTTTTGACATTGAAAGAACAATGTCACATCAGGTAGTTAGTAATGGTGGTGATAAACGTTAATTTTTAAAAGAAAATTCACTTACTTTTTTTGGCAAAATTTTTCGGACGATGTGAAAAGGATAGGAAAAATAAAAAAAACAAAAAGAGAAATAAAAAAAGGAGAAAGAGGCGGACACATAGGAAATAAAAAAGAAAGAATAAAAAAAGAGAAAGAAAGAAAAAATAAACAAGAGGAAAGAGCCAGTGAAAGACGGCTCAAGGAGAAAATAGACCCCAAATTTAGGTAGGAATTGAAATATAAGCATATACAGACATCGGTCACGCGACGTCTGAGCTTAACAAAGAGGAAAAATGAGAAAATTGAGCATTGTTTTAAATGAATGTTTTGAACGTCGCAAATATTCATTTGGATATATTTATATAGTCATCTTCAAACAGTCCATCAGTATGTTTAGACATCCGATTTCATCCAGCCATGATTGAAATTTGACCGATTTGACATCAGTTGGAGATGCCACCTTTAGGCTACCAGTGCGCGATAGAGGAAATCAGGTTTTTATTATATAAACAATGTATACAAACGCCTGTAGCCAAGAGTGTTTAGTTCCTTGCTGGAGAAAGATGCGTAAGTAGCGTACCATTTCCCCAGAGTTCTCAATCAAGAAGAAGAACAGTGATCCGCAGACAGTCTTGTTTCACCGTATCACAGCTCATCGGTACGGTTGACATCCGATTGCTTCCAGCCAGGATTAAAACACGAACGATTTAACATAAGCCGAGATTCTACACTAAGTGATATGCCGATAGCTTAGTGGTAGATTTTAGCGTGTTATATGCATAATATATACAAACACCAGTGATATATTAATAAATATACATTTTATCTTACATCTGAAGTACGGCTCTGAGTTTCATGCAAAACGCACTGATCAAGTGCATATTATGAACTGAACTTTTTTAGAATTGCGTTTTGTTTTTGGTACTAGCGTTGTTTAAGGTCGTTTTAAATTATTAATCTGGGACATATATTTTTCATTTATTAAATGTATAATTTTATTTGATTTATGCCAAAACTTAAAAATGAAAGCAAATCGTAGGAGTTATATATATATATATTGGTCATCCACATACAAACCTGTTTCGCTCTCGTCAGTGTGGCTAGACACATCCACTAGCGTCTGGCTGGGATACGAAACTCGACCGGTTTAGATGTCATTCGGAGTCGCTACTCCCTAAGCCATAGGCGCATGGAATCAGAAAAAGGAAATTTTAACGTATTGTATATAAGCAGTGTCTACACACGCCAGTCACCGAAAGAACTCAATTCATTTCTGAAGAATCACGCATATAGCAAAGGTGAAAAGTATTTTTAAACTTTTCTTCCCCAGAGTGCTCAATCATAATGAGAGCATTATATATATATATATATATATATATATATATATATATATATAACTCCTACGGTTTTAATTTCATTTCTACGTTTTGGTATAAACCAAATTAAAATTATACATTTAATAATACACACACACACACACACACACAAACACACGCACACACACACACACACACATATATATATATATATATTTAATATATATATATATATATTACTAATCCTGCTAAATAACACACATTTTCGCAATAAAATTTATCGTAAAATAATCAGTCCGGTAGATATAAATATAAAATACTGCTTAATTAAAAACAGAATATCTACTTAAATACGAGTATCGGTAAAAATAATGTTCAAAATAATTCATTACAAATTGTCGGTTGCTTATAACCAAGTTTCTTTAAAATTCGTTAATTTCCGTAACATGTTTATATATATATATATATATATATATATATATATATATATATATATATAATATTGTAAGTATTATTGCATAAAACATATTTCTCGCCAAGGTTTAAACATTATATATGTATATCATTTAATCATTATAATGATAAAATTTCTTGGACGTTGTTATTTATGTTAATATGTATTATTTCTGTCGTTATTACTAAACTAAAGCCTGATTTACATGCTGTAAACAATAAAAATTACAGACATAAAAATAACTGTGCCTCTAGCAAACTCAGTCATCAATATCTTAGTTGAAGGTTTTTGACACTTTTGAGAATATAATTAAGCTATATAAAGAATTTCTATTCATAATAATGATTTGCATAGTTTCGACTACCAGTCAGATCACTCCACACAACATGATTAAGCAACTTCAGAAATCTGTTTAGTTAAACAATACATACAATATGGTTTTGTGACACGAAGTCAACAGGTAAAGTAGAAAAAGGCTGGACGCACTGTCTATCCTAAACCTACCTAAACCAACTCGCAATCTATTCACAGACAACTTTTTTAATTACCACAGCAACCCATCATTTTCCATTAACTCCTACATGTAACACAATATCACATCTTAACAAGGATTCTAATAAAATAACCACAACTTACATCTATATGTACTTTTCTCACTGAAGATTTGATTAAAATCTCATAATTTTTTCACAATGTCGAACATACATATCGGGTCGGGTGCCCCTGCTATTCACCTCGAGGTTCTTGACAGAATCCAACGGAGAAACTGTAATATGACCGATACCAACTTGGCAGCTGGACTGCAGTCGTTATCTCACCGGCGGGACGTGGCTTCCGTGTGCCTCTTCTATAAATATTTTCACGGCTTCTGCTCCAATGAACTTAGATCACTAGTGCCTTCTAGGTATGAATTTACACGAGCTACTAGCTCGAGGATGTGCGTTGTGGTACAGTGGATATCGGCTCGGAACGAGAAACCGGGGAGCCGAGTTCGAATTCCAGCTGAATCCATTGTATTCACTTACGCGCAAATACCCTTGGGAAAGGTATTAATCCGTCTCTTCCTTCCAGTTATGGGTTAAATAGCAGGACAGATTGGGTTCTGTAGCCTTGGTCGGCAACCAGTCTACCGCAGAAAGCAATGGCAACCTACTGCGGGATAATCTTCTGCCCAGTCAGTCATGTCTCTTTCGAGACATGATCGCCCAAGCGTGTATCACGTATGGCACCTAAACTGACTGAGTAGCTTGACAACCCCTTTTACAATGAAACAGATAAAATGTAACCACAATTTCTACTCTAACAGTGTTTCTTTCTCGCACCTCCCGCCTGTGGATTTCCCTTGCATATACTTGCTTCCCCGACAGCTACACTCTCCAGGAATTTAAATGTAAGGTCAATAGACATCTCCTATCTCACTAACTCTCACCCATTCTCTCAAGCTCTTTTTTCATCTACTTCACCCCCATTCTCGGTATTCTCATCCTTCTATTACCCTTCTCTCTCATCACTTTCCCCTATGTAACCCCCTGCGCAACAGTGACAGTAGAATGCCTTGCCTGGGGTAAGATGCTTTTAAAAATACATTAAAAAATATGCAAACTTCCTCTCATTATTTTTTCGGGTTGATATCAACTATCAAAGTCATCGAGTGGGATATGAAACTATCTACAAAGAGTTAATGATTTTATTATTACCATTAGAGCCATAGAAATGAAAGAATTATCGCCTAATAGCCGATCTTCCACGACACGAATGTTCTTATAAGGTAAATAGACGAAGAACAGATCCATTAGTTGAACAGTAACTAAAAAAAAAAAAATTAATCACCATAAAAGACCTTAAACCTCTAGGGCCATTCGTATCATATTTGATACAGTATGAAAACAAGCCTTGAAAGAAATATTTTCCTGAAAAATTTTTTAAGAGAAATATTTTATGAATTTCAAATGAAAGCAGTACTGACTGCTCAGTCAATGAATACCAAATGTTTCCTTATAGGGAAATACCAAATGTTTCCTTATAGGGAAATACTGTATCAAATATGATACGAATGGCCCTAGAGGATTAAACCCGGCGCAGGCAGCAAACACAGAGACGAGCAACGATACAATTAATTAGACGCTCTATTGAGTAGGTCTACAATCACGGATTCCTAAAAAATATGTACTGGTGTCGTAGTATATGAATGCGCTTCCTTTTTTTTTTTTTATGTCAGCTCCGGATGATTATTATACTATATGATAAAACGAATGCGCAGGTGCCGTCAAAAATTATGGCAAAATATTTATAACTATATGTCAGCATATATTTGATTTGCCTACTATTGAGTATCTTAGATTAACACATAAAAAAAACACCGAGAGAAACAGAAATGAAATATTTATTATAATAGTGGTCCCGTACCGTCAAAAATGACAGCAAAATATTTACATCTAAAATAACAGCACCATATATACTGATGTAGCTGTTATTAAAACATTTCATTACTTAACGAAATAGTCCAAATCACTCAGCGAGACAGAAAGAAACATGGTACATCATGCGCTAAAAGTCTGTCTTCTTCTACCGAGAGCCCACAGCTCAGAGGTTGATCGCTAGTTCGGGCGGGTTTCAATCCTGTGTAAAAGCTATCGGATGTCTAACCGTAATGATGAACTGTTATACAGCGAAATAGATCTGTCTGCGGATAACTATGACTATATATATGTATATATATATATATAAAACGGTCTTTAAAATAATAGAAAAAAATATATATATATATATATATCACAATTCTTAAAAAAATTAATACGCCACTGTTAAAGAGCTAAAATGCAGCAAAAGCTTTCATAACTAGTAGTAAATTTTAATAACTGGTACTAAAGAGAATGAACAGAGCCGACGCTGCCTTGCTATTTTCATGAGCGTGACAGGAGGTATATATATATATATATATATATATATATATATATATATATATATATATTAAGGAAAGAGATATTCGGGAGTCTCTCGGAATGAATCTTTTCAATTTATTTAACCAAGAGAATAACAGCAGTATAACATATGATCATAGGTAAAACTATTATGTTCAGTCAAAAACTTTTTCCGTTTTTGTTTATCAAATTCATTCTCCAAAGAAGATATATATATATATATATATATATATATATATATATATTACCTATTTTCTGCTCTATTGTAAGAACTGCAGCCTTGAAACTTATGAATATCATTTCTTATGTCTTTGTCTATGAGTGTATCAAATTAGATTATAATCGGACCACTCCTTCAATAACCCGAATTTTTCGATTATCGATTTTTGATATTTATCGGGGGTACCTCGACACAGAACCTAGCTAAGAACACTCGCAGACGCTTATAGTACAACTGTGTAAATTTTCAAGAAAATCGGTTCAGCCTTTTTGGAGTCTATAGGTAACGGACAGACACACAGAGAGACAAAGTTCCATTTATAAATAAGTTAAGATATAATGGCTTTTATTATAAAAGAGAAGATATTGAGGTCTGTCAAAACTAGGATCAAACTCTTTGGAGGAAAAGAGCTTGCGTCAAGTCTGAAAAAAAGACAATTGATATATCTAAATAGTTAAAACGTGTTGGAAAATTGATTTGTTGCTTTACTATCCTTTCACCTGTGTAGATGCGCTACATATTATCAAAGGCTACATGAATATTGCAATATACCGCCGCATAATGAAGAACAATCTTATATTTAATCATTTATCACAAAACAAGTTTATAGTTACTAAGAAAATCAGAAAACAGTAATGAAAAGAGGAAATATACTAAAAGGTTAAAAAAACAGGATATGGGCTTTAATGCTGTAGTTTACACAATAATAATGGCAATGCGTAGAGGTCGTGCAAACTAAGAAATTAAATAACGAAGGAGTGCACCAATTTTCTGAGGAATCCTAATTCTTAACTTAATGATGGAATAAGCTCATGGAGAAATCTACAACTATAAAATATCCTTTTATCGCATTGCTAACTATTTGAGCTTAACAACTTTAACGAAATATTGTAATAACAATCATGAAAAGATTTGAAATTGACAACATTTTCCAGCTGAAATGTGGTTCTACAGAATGATGCTGCGGATATCAGCGACCGATCATGTGAGCAATTATGACGTGTTGGAAAGAATGGAAACGAAAAGAAAATTAATATTGGGAATCAGGAAGAGACAACTAATGTTCCTGGAACATGCAATAAGGAAGGAGGGCTTGGAGAATCTGATACTAACAGACCAGATAGAGAGAAAAAGTGATAGGGGAAAGTAGCGGAGGACATATTTGAATGGCCTGAGCAGGTGGATGATAGAACGGGGGTTTGAGAGGTGTTTCAGGAGAAAGTGTGCTAAGAGACACCAGGAATAGGGAGAATTGGAAGGCCATGATCTTTAAAAGTCAGTCAGTTAGTTAAGTGCCGTACGTGATACACGCTTTGGGCGATCATGTCTCGAAAGAGACATGACTGATTGGGTAAAAGATTATCCCGCTGTAGGTTGCCATCGCTTTCTGTGGTAGACTGGTTGCCAGCCAAGGCTATAGAACCCAATCTGTCCTATTATTTAACCAATAACTGGAGGGAAGAAATGAATCAATACCTTTCCAAAGGGTATTTGTGCGTAAGTGAATGCAAGAAAACAACTGGAATTCGAACGCGGCACCCCGATTTGTTGTTCCGAGTCGATATCCACTGCACCACAACGCACATCTTTTAAAGACAAGGCATATAAAAGAAGAATGGTCGGGCGAAGGAAAGGAAGGGACAAGCATAATTATTAAATGATTATTCTTTTGAGAATAGATTTGATAAACAAAAACGGAAAATGTTTTTGACTTAACCTAATAGCTTTACCTGTGATTCTTCTTCTTCTATGTGCCCTGTCCCTTCAGGACGTAGGCGATCATGGATCTCCACGTCTCCCTATCCCTTGTGGCTCTTAGTATGTTTGCTCCTGTTGCTCCTGGCAACCCCCGTTCCGTCATCCACCTGATCAGACCCTGCAGATATGTTATCCGCTGCCTTCCTCAGTCTCTCCCTCCTTCTATCCGTCCAGTCAGTATCAGGTTCTCCAGGCTCTCCTTCCTCATTGCATGTCCCAGGAACTTCAGTTGTCTCTTCCTGATGCTCAGCATCAATTTCCTTTTTGTTGCCATTCTTTCTAACACTTCGTCGTTGCTTGTATGCTCAGTCCACGATATCCGTAGCATCCTTCTGTAGAACCACATTTCGGCCGCTTCCAGTTTTTTCCTCATTTTCGATGATATTGTCCAGCATTCACAGCCGTACTGAAGAACTGACATCACGTAGCAGTCTAGCACTCTTTTCTTCGTTTCTATTGAGATCTTCCTGTGTGTTAGTATTTTGCTCATCTTCTGGAACGCGTCATTTGCCATGCCAATTCGCCTTCGGATCTCCGTGTCGCACTTTCCATCTCCTGTTAGAACACTTCCTAGGTACTTAAATTCTTGGAATTGTTTGATTCTGTTATCCCCCACCTGTATTTGGCATTTTGGGTTGTATCTTTTGCTGATGACCATGCACTCAGTTTTCTTAAAGTTTATTTGTAGTCCCTTCTTGTCACTCTCCACTGCTACTTTCTGTATGAGATCTTGCAGTTTCCTTTCCGTGTCCGCAATCAGTACTGTATCGTCCGCGTATCTTATGTTGTTCAGGTTGTGGCCTCCAATAATAAATCCTGGTATGTCATCTAGGGTCCTCAAAATATTCTCGCTGTATAGGTTGAACAAATCCGGTGAAAAGACACATCCTTGTCTTACGCCTTTTTCTATCTTTGTGTATCTACTGAGGTCGTTACCTGTCCGTATGCAGGCCGTTTGCTGCCAGTAGAGATTCTTGATTATTCTTATTGAAACGAATAAATTGAAAAGAATATCATTGAAATATTTCGACAGACTCACGAATAGCCCTTTGTTTAATCATCTATCCAGAAGTTTTACTACTAACATCTGAACTACGTTCTAAATATGTCCTACACGGATGAATATATTTAGCTAAGACTCTTTATGGATCTTCAGAATTCTCAGCCGAATGTTGCAGGTATTTGATCTATATCGAACTTGTCACAGAAGGAATGTGCGAAGGAGCTAATTTGTTAGAGAGAAATATTCCCTGTTCCTTTTATATTCTTTTATAAGATACAAAGATTTATATATTTAATATACCAAGACGTTGGGAATTCGTACAACTTCCTATGGGCAAAGGCTCAGGTGATGTAAATTAGAGGCGAAATTCATTCTTGACAACATTGCGGTTCACATGGCTTTATTTGATTTCATAAAATAAATCCAATTTGTTTATCCACCTCCGACAGTTTGCAATAGTGACATTCCACGACAGGTATATTTCCTTTCACAAGAAACAATTACAGCACATTGTTCTCGTAGCCCCTCTCTTCTTCATTTGCTTTCTCCAAATCTCTTTGACTGTCACCGACTCGTTTTCATTTTTTTTCTCATCGATTCTCTATCAATCTCTTCGACTTCCATTTCAGTTACTATTCTGTCGTGTACTTAATTGTAAAGAAGGGTTTCCTTACTGTTTATCTCTTTTTTATTTCTGTTAATATTTATCGCCCTCTCTTTCCATTTCTCTTTATTTCTCTCTCTATCTCTCTTACTCTTTCACACACAAACACTCATACTGATCTCTTTTACAAGATATGACTGTGCACACTTGCGTTCATCTATCAATGGATGCTCGACGGTAGAAACAGTATCATATTGGTATCTGGTATCCATAGATTTCACCCAATTTAGAATATTCGTTTTCAAAGACAAACAGATGGAATTGATTAAAAGAACACCGAGTTGCTCCATCTTACTAGCAGAAACGTCATTAACGTACATCTAAAATATATATTCGATATCTGTATATATTTCGTAGATGATGTATTGTAACTATTTGTAACTGCTGTTATCATCTTTATTGCCATATTAATAAAATTTCGGCCATTGTATTCTCCGACCTTCTTCTGGTGATATATGTTGGAATTTGGAAGCGAAATCGTTATTTAGTCCACAATGGTAGATTGTTGTAGTTGTACGTGCCATATGGATAAAATCATTGGTTGATGTAATTCAAAGAGTGACTTGAAACAAAGAGTTATCAGTACAATACCTGGCCACAGCGTAGAGTATCCAGACTTAAAGTATTGATTTATTAATGGGAATTAACTGGAACTGAAATATCCAGAAAAGGCATGACACGTAGAACTAGAACAATCTACCTCTTGAACTATATAAAGGGTTAAGTTCGAAATTCTGACGTATATCATCTGAAGAAGGCCCGGATGTATAATGGGCAACACGTCGTAGATATGCCATTAAAGATGGGAACAAGTGTTTGAACGATATAACTAGTGTAAATAGCATATGCAATATATTGATTTTTAAGAACGTGATTTACGTGTAAGCAAGAAGCTGAAAGAGGGTTCTACAAGTGAAAAGTTCGAGAAAGGAAACAATTAGAATAGAACTTACAGCTAAATCCAGCTATTTCAGAAGGAAAACGATGAGACCTCCCTGCCAATCAAGTAGTACGGTTAAAATTCATGCGATCGAAGTACCAAGGAAGAGAATACATTAAAACAATAACTGGAAAATATTAATAGATCTGACAGAGATCTGATCTTCGCTTTGTTAATATAATTGACAGTTGAAAGGCTGTCACCAACAATATTCACGATTACTCTGTAAGGCTTGCCAGTGTAATCGTGCAGCGTTACAATTTTTGTACGCTTCCTTGGAATAAAGTCCATTACAGGCAATGGCCGTAAGGTAAATATTCAACAATCGAGACAATACTGTCTGATGCAATCACTGATGACAAAAATATTTTTCAAAGCCAAACAAATTCCATCATACACCCCGAAAATAAATTACTATTACTACTCACCATTGCAAATGACCTGATGTGAGGATAAAATAGAAACCGTTCACACCCATCACTCACATGACGGCAACATATATATTGATGTACCTACTACTGAGTATGTTACATTACGACATAAGAAAGAAAAAAAATAATCAAACCCCTCACGTGACAGGAGTGATATATATACATATATATATTTGTCATCGACATACAAGCCTGTTTCGCAGCTCATCAGTGTGGCTAGACGCATCCACTTGCTCCTGGCCGGGTTCGAAACTCGAGCGATTTTGGTGTCAGTCGGAGTGGCTATTGCCTAAGCCATCGACGCACGGAATAGAAGCTGTAAATTTTACCGTGTTGTATATAAGCAGAGTATGCACATGCCAGTCACCGAAAGAACTTCTGAAGAGTCACGCATTTAGCAGAAATGGAAACTCTTTTTAAAATATTCTTCTCTAGAGAGCTCAATCGTAATGAGAGCATTATATATATATTTAATGAAAATGGTTTACGTGGGAATGCAGAAAACAGTACGTTTGCTCGTAAAATACTTGATATAGAGGGGGGAGACAGAAAATTTAGATCATATAGATGTGTTTAATTTAAATGATAAGAACAAAAATCAACTTGGAAAATTTAAAATATTGGTTACATATTATGGGATGTGGAGTATTCATACATGACGAAAGGCAAACTGTTAGATGGCTTACTCTCTCTCTCTCTCTCTCTCTCTCTCGCTCTCTCTCTCTCTCTCTCTCTCTCTATATATATATATATATATATATTCTCTACTCGACAATATATTAATTTAAAATTTTCAGATAATAAGCTACCGTTAAGGGGAAAACACGCGGCAAGATCTTTAATAATAAAGTTTTATAACTGGTAGTAAAAAGAATGAACTGAGTCGACGCTAAAACGCTATTGTCTATTTCTTCATGATAGAAGGTATATATATATATATATATATATTAATGCAGGTTTCATTGAATAATATAGACAAGTTTTGTCTATTAATTTTGTGTAGGATCCGTTCACTAAATCCGCTACATCTAATTCATTTGTCCGCAACGACTCTTCCCCCACCGTTAGTGATTTGCAAAAGACCAATGTAGTATATAAATTCATATGTCCATTTAGAGAATGTATCTCTAACAACCTCAATAATATCTACATCGGCCACACCACAAATTCGCTCTCACGGCGTCTGACGTTGCACTTAAATAAAAATTCAAATATATTCCGTCATTTAGAACAACACGGTTATCAACGCACACTTCTGAGAAAAACGCTTGTTGATAACACGTACATACTCAAACAAGAAAATAATAAGCAGAAACTAAAAATCCTCGAAGCACTCTACATTAAACAGTTTAAACCTGGTTTGAATACAATCAATTTTGATATTTCCAACAACGTACTCAAATGTCTGTAATCAGACCAGGGACCACAACACCACTATTTTGTCACTGTCTTCGGCCATCCGCCACGGTAGGGATGGACTTATATTTTCAATTCAATTATCTTTATTGTTAATAGCTTAAATGTTCTATGTTTACTGTGTGTTATTATTTACTCTTTGATAATGGCTTATGTGAGCCGAAAGCTTAGACCCGATAAAAAATTCAACAAATACTGTGATTTTTTGTTGTCTTTTAACGACATCACCATCAAGTATATCAGACGGTATGAACGGATCCTACACAAAATTAATAGACAAAACTTGTCTATATTATTCAATGAAACCTGCATTAATGAAAAAATGCTGCCAAAATACACACAATTTAAATATATATATATATATATATATATATATATGTGCACAATGGTCTTTATTATAATAAAGATGTATATTGTGTATGAATATTTATCAACATCAAAATAGGACGTGTGCTTTAATTTCGCGTATAGGAGAGTCGGACTTGATTGGATATTTAAATTTAAATTTTTTTTTCCCAAAATACTCGATTTTATTTCAGACGCTGTCGGTTTATTTTTTACCCACTGCCTGTTTATATTATTCTGTTCTTTTCTTCTAACCTGTATTCTTTCCTTTTAATCTTATCCCAGCCTACACTTTTATTCCAAACAACCTACCCATTCCAGACAAGCCACGTCATAAATTCTGTACGCCTTGTCGACTAGAGTTTCAGAATACACTAAGTGTACCTCTGCCGAGGGGTAAAGCCCGCCCCAATGAGGCGTCCTGGCTATGATGATAAACTACGTCCGACAGCAAGGCCGCTGATTAAAAGATTGTGAAGAGCGTTGTACTACCTCGTAATTGTTACTGTTCCCAGTGACCCGGTGTCGTAGCACATTTTAGGGTCCTAGTTATAAGAAAATAGTGAACTCCCAAATTGAGGTCAAATGTTATGAATGTATGAAAATTAATTTTTATAGTAAAGATACAAAAAATATATAATTTCAGAAAAAAATACTCTTTATACATTTTTGAAGACAAACAATGCTACTACAAATACATTTCTGAAGGAAAACAATATTACCAGAAATACATTTCTGAAGAAAAAGAAAAATATTAGAAATACATTTCTGAAAAAAAATATTATCAGAAATACATTCCTGAAGAAAAACAATATACCAGCAATACCGTTAAAAACATCTTTACAATCAAACGTCAAATAAACCTGATCTACAAACTGATTTTGGCCGGCCTCTTCAACCGACTGCAACCCTCTCGACTATTTCTTCTGGGGCGTGATCGAAGCTAAGCCCAACAAGTACGCTTACATCACGGTCGAGTCTCTAAAAGCTGCAATCGTGGAGGCGTTGGCCGCTATGGACAAGAACATGGTCGCCAAAGCGTGTGACACATTTCGCGCCTGCCTTGAGATAGTTGCCGCCACCGCCGGCGGTTTCATTGAAAAATAATGTATTATGTAACTCTAATCGTTGCTAAATAAACTGTCGTGTCTTTGCATATACAACTTTTGTTATTATTGCTTATTTCATTTTCTTTCTGTCAGTGTCGAATTTGCTGCAACACACTGTATACTCTATTCACAAGAATTTATCCTAAAAATATAGTCGGCATGATATAACCAATTCAGTTTGATATGACGTAAAAAATTAAACCAAAGCATAATTCCTGCAACCAATTGAAGACGTAGGAACACTATATGTACTGCAGCCATTGCAAAATAGCCGTATTCAATGCAAGTTAGTTTTTTACTTCCGTGTTTTTCTTCTCCTAAACTGGGTGCAAGTCAAGAAAATCTATGTAGCAATACTATTTAATCTATAGCTAGAGTGAAACATTCCTAAGAGTATTTGTGCAAATAAGGAGCTTGGGCGGAAATCGAACAGTTGTCGCCAATATCTCTGCGAGAAGCTAGCCGTTACCACCCGCAGTTGTGAGTTAATAAGAAATCTTTTGAGAAATACATTCCCTGACTAAGTTTTTAGATTGAATCCAGTTTATATATTTAGCCATTTATTTACGTCTGTACTTTTTCTGTCCTTCACGAAATTAAATATTTTACTCAAGAGCATTTGGCATGTAAGCTTTGTTTTGCGTCGTTTTGAGTGGCATTATTTGGTTATTAATTGATAAGAATGTTCAACTTATCGTCGAATATCGGTCAGGTCAGCACAGACATACAAAAGGAAGCGATAAGCAAACGGACAACGTCTTAGTCTGATTGAAGATCACTATTTTTCTGCAGGAATGTTGACGTGCTGTCTGGCCGTGTACGAGAGACGGTAAAAAATGTGATTCCGATAAGTGACACCGAAGTCTTATTTCTGTGTATTGATAAACTATTTTCCATGTGAGTCACGAATCAAATGAGAATTGACACTGAAAGCAAAAACTCAGGTTAAAGGTAAAGAAGTACTGAGGCACATCATCAGGGTGGTGTGTACACTATCGACTATAATTATTAGGCCACCCCAGTGTTTAAACAATATGGTGTATTTTATGCTTCTTTTAGGATTTATGGCCAAGCGACTAATTTTAAATGAAAATAGAATGGTTCTTGTGTTAATACTGCACAATAACATGCGCATCAAATGAATTTATAAATTACCTATATTGCAGTTTCATCAATTAAAGAATGAAATTTAGAGATTCGAACAAGTTCGTCTTTGTTTCCTTGCCTTGTAAAATTTTGCAAAAGCACCATTCTATTTTCATTTGACAATAAATACTAAAAATAGTCTGAAATAAATCATATTTTTTTTTAAAATAAAGAAGGGGGTTCCTTAATAATTATGGCCGGTATAATTAGTATGTGCGCAATTATGATTCGCCCTAACTTCTCTTGTTGACCTGAGCAATTTTGAAGTTTGTCATCACAATTAATTATCGCTCTGCTATCCATTTTCACAAACTCGTTAAGTGAGTTTGATTCTCACTGGGTGCCCCATACTTTCGGCATTGTACCACATATAAGCGGCGCTTAGAAAATAATATATAACATAACAGAACATATATAACTGTTGGTTCCGGGTTTAGGCAATCATAGTTCTCTACAACATCTAGTCGTTTGTAGCTCTAAATACCATCTGATAGTTTACCAGTCTTTTTTATTCGTGTTCTATCATTTATTTTTATAAACCCTTTAAATGTTCACTCCAGAGAGAGGCGATCATGGTTCTCCACAACTTCTAGTCTTTTACTCTTCTAAATACCTTTTGATCTTTTTACCAGTTATTTTTATTATTGTTTTTTTATTTTTTATTATCCCTTTAAATGTTGCTTCCGAGTTTAGGCGATCATGGTTCTCCACATCTTCTAGTCGTTTGTTGCTTTAAATAACGTTCGATATTTTTAACAGTCTCATTTATGCTTGTTCTAGTATCCACTGACAGAAACCCATTAAATGATGCATCCAAAGATTTTTTTCCTATAGTCATTTCACTCCAAGCAAGGTATTACTGCCACTGGTTCGCAGGGGGTTACTTGAAGGGAGAGTGAAGAAAAAGAGGAAGCTGTCATAGGGGGTGTCGTACAATGGGTAAGAGAAGGATGGAAACACTGGTGAGAAGAGAGTTGCGTAAGAGTAGAGCAGAATGGGAGAAGAACAAGATATAGGGATTGTCTAGGAAAGGAGGGAATTCAAGAAGAGATGCCAATTGACTTTGCATTCGAATTCCTGAAAAGTGTTGCTATGAAGGAAACAAGTATACGGAATGGCGTTCCACGAAAGTGCAAGAAAATAAGCCGATAGAGTAGTAGTTACAGTTAGATTTGATTATTTTCACTGTAAATGGGGAGGACATAGTTTCCGGTATAGTAGCTCGAGTAAATTTGTGCAGAGTGGGGACCAGGGAGCTAAGCTTTTGAGAGCAGACGCCGTGAAAATATTTGTAGGATAGACAGAGAGAAACCTCATCACGTCGGTGAAAAAGTGACTAGAGTCAAGCTGCCAGTTCGGGATCGATTTCATTACTGATTCTCATTTGGATTTTGTCAAGAACCCTGAGATAAATAGCAGGGGTGCCCGACCAGATGTGACAGCAGTATGCAATGCACAGGAAGTTGGTAGATTTTTATATGTGCAAAATTGATTCCTGCACCGATAAATTCAACCGAACTTCCTAACATTATATTTAGCTATTGATTCAATGTAGTCGTTCCACTTGAGGTCGGCTGTAAGTGTTAGGCCTAGGAAGTGCAGTGTAATGCTTTCAGGGTGACTAGCCTGATCCCTGTTGATGGAAGGCAGGAGCGATTGTCCATGGTGATTAAAGGATAGAAGGGTCGTTTTGGAAGCATTAAAATTTACAAGCCATTTCTTAACCCATTTCATCACAGATCGGATGTCTTTTTTTAAGATCAACAGCGAGGTTTGCTTTGTCAGACTCTGCAGATTTCTTATTGAGGCGGAAGTTAATGATATTTACGTTAGCATAGAAGCCTACTTGGGATCTGGTTTAATTAGGGAAATATTGACGAAGATCAGAAAAAGCTTCAGATCTAGAATGGAGCCTTGAGAGACACCTTCATTCATACGATAGGTCTGGAGAAATTTTCGTTCAATACCACCTTAATTACACAATTTGATAGGAACAATTAGATTAGATTAGATCAACCATGTATTCAGTTATACCATAACCCAGTAGCTTGCATACTGGGTTATACCAGCGTACCAGACTCTGTAAAATGCTTTGAAGATATACAGTGCAACAGCTCGAGCTATTCCGTTATTGTCGAGAGCTTAGTATATGTACTCTGTATTGGTCGTTAGCATATCAGGGGTAGATCTGGTGAAGTAGAAATTATACTGTTTGTCGGAGAATAGACTGAGGGCTGTATGATGTTTAACCATGTTAGCATTGATAGTAGCCTAGAACCCTTTACCAAAATCGGTAGAGGCGATAGTTATAAGGATCTGAGTGTTCTCCAGAGTTGTTAATAACTGGAATCACAAAGAGGGGTCTCAAAAAGACAGGAAAGCAAGAAGAGGTACGGTTGTAGGGTTTTGAGATAACAGAGGAGAGTTCAGGAGCACATTTCTTCATGACGATGACTGGGATTCCGTCACCTCCGCTCGCCTTATGGTGTTAAGCTTTGAAATTATGTTAGAATTCAACCAGGCAGTAATGTAACGTCACTCAGTTGAGCCTCGGTTTAAAGTGGAAAGTAAAGTGTGGATACTCCAGACAAATCAACTGGGGAGTTGGTGGAGAATCTGTGAGCAAAGCATAGCTTTGTCAGCTGTTACTGTGAGGACCTCAAATTTATTGATTAAAGGAGGAATTTCAGGTTTGGTCTTCTTTTGTACACTTTTGCATAGCCGCCACTATTCCTTAGAGCCAAACTTGCGGGATGGTATATGCTGCTTCATTTTATTAGCAATCAACAGCTAAGTATTATTTAGGATTTGCTTATATTTATTGCGTGTTGAGACAAAAAAGTATCGATTATGGTAAAAGCCGGAAGAAGTGGTTATTGTTGGCAATGGCGGGTGAATTAGCAGAAGAGAATCAAGTATAAGAATTAGGTTCGAGTTGGAATTTTCTGGATGAAGACATCAATGGTGTCTTTCATCTAAGAGGAGACTTCAGGTGCACAGTCCTCAGCAAGGAGCCTAACAACTTTGTCCCAAGGGACATCACAAAGGAAGTAATGGAAAGTCTCCAAGTCCGCTATTTGATAGCAGTAGGATATACAATAAGTAGAATAGACAATCCTTGTTCTCCGCAACTTCCAGTCGTTTGTTCGTTTAAAAACATTTGATACTTTTACCATCTATCTTTATCCTTGGTCTGCCATCTGTTCAAACCAATTCGTTTAGTATCACTTGACGATAATAGCGATTATGGCCCTCGACATCTTTTCAATAACAGTTGCGGCGAATATTGTCGCCGATTTTTTGTAACCTGTTTTGGCCAGAAAGAAAGACACGGAAATAAAAAGCTAGGTTCAACAGGTGTATTAGTATAACAGAACATATATATTAGTATAACAGAACATATATACAAAGTGAAGAGTTAGTAGTCAGCAGCTAGAAGTGTAACTCCGAACAATATAGTTACACTGTGTCTAAACTGTTTCTAGACTGCCTCACAGCTGCATCCCCGGAAGTCACTCAGGTTAGTATTTATTGACAGAGGAAGAGTCAATTCCCATAGATAGGGCGCCATAACACTTTCACAGTAAGATTTTTAGATTTTAAAATATTTTAGTGCTTTCTCTAATTCAAAATTTAGAAATTAAATTTTTTACCCTATGTTAATTTTGTGTATAAATACAGGCAGCCCAATAAAATTCCCACACTTGCCTTGATAAAGTTCCTCAAGGAAAAAACCTAATAAGAATTCAAAAGATTTTTAATAATTTATGAAAAAGTTTCACCTATCATTAAAAAACTATTTTCTCCATCCACTTTCAGCAAATACTTCCAATCTTGGTCGCCAAGTTGTTGTGGCCTGTTTGGGCCTAAAAAAACACGGAAACAAGAAGGTAGGTTCAAACAGTGTATTAGAATAACAGAACATATATACAAAGTAAAGTTTTAGTAGTCAGCAAGTCCGAACAGTATAGTTACACTGTGTCTAAACTGTTTCTAGACTGCCTCACAGCTGCATCCCTGGAAGTTACTCAGGTTAGTATTTCTTGACGGACACACTATAGATAGGGCACTATAACAATAATTTTTGACACTTTTACCATTCTATTTTCCTTGGTCTGCCATTGATTCATGCAAACTCATTGATCCAAGGTATTGGCAATCATGACTTTGACTCTCTACGATCTCCAGTCTTTTGTTGCTATCAAAAATACGGATCCTTTTATTTCCTTCTTCATCATTTTTTGGCATTTATCTACAAATTCACGGTAATTTAGTAAATATTTACTTTTTGTCTTAAGTATACCCTTACACCGAATGGTGTGTAGGGCAGTGTTTTTGCTGTTTCCGTAACATACTGTGTTTTATGGGGCAGGGTTGCTAGACCTGCACCCAACCCCCCAAACCGGGAGGAACGTGATTTACTAAGTGTAGCTTAGACGTAGCACACTGTCGAAAGTAAGAGGTACCCATTGAGGATCG
Organism: Ascarosepion bandense; assembly: GCA_037127315.1. Classification (NCBI taxonomy): domain Eukaryota; kingdom Metazoa; phylum Mollusca; class Cephalopoda; order Sepiida; family Sepiidae; genus Ascarosepion; species Ascarosepion bandense. Next base: position 3,177,969 of record JBBBDQ010000511.1, read on the forward strand.
AACTCACTACTCAGTTATAATGATTCTTTCGAGAAGAGCTTGCTAACCATTACACCACGCCAAGGTGCCCTAAGTATACGATGGGAGTGCTAAATTCTTATTTTCTCATGTGTCTCATCAGTTTCATCTCTTCCTGATTATTAGCAGTAGGTTACTTGTACTTCCTATTATCCTAAAACATACCTTATTACTCACGTGTTCTGCCTTGCTATTCTCAGCAATTATCCGTTGAAGCATAGGTCAGTTGCTTCAAGACTGTCCATCTGCGAGTAAATTGTACAATATTTACGACATATAAGAGATATTAGATAATAGTTCAGCACTCATTTTATTGTTTCTAAGAACTTTTCTTTTAATATTGTGTTAGAATAAAAGTTCATGGAATCTTGAAATAGGTGGCACTTCCAAAAATGATTTCGTTTCACAAATGACTGAAATTTATGCTGTAAATATATCTTCTCAAAGTTGACGTTTCAATCATTAGAGTTCTTCATTAAAAAAAAAATTAAATATTTCATGTCATAAATTAAAATGTTAGAAATGCATTTTCGTCATTTGATTGTATCGTTTTTCCGGAAATGAAAAACGCTATGGAAAAAGAAAAAAATATATGTGTAAGTGTTTCACTATGTTCAATAATAAAATTTGAATCAGGAAGACTGAAAATATCTCGACATGCTTGCATTGGATGGCAGTAGCAAAATAGAAAAGCTGTTAAAAAAATAAACAGAATATGAGGACATGGCACAGTTGCACCACATAAATAATATGAGTGTTGTAAAACAGTTTGATTTTTTTAATCAATTCATTCAAAGCAAGTAACGCTGAGAAAAAATTCTACGACACCTGTTAAAAATCTAAATACCTGGGAAGTGTTCTAACAGAAGACGAAAAATGCGACGCAGAGAGCCGAAGGCGAATCGGCATGGCGAAGGACGCATTTTAGAAACTGATTAGAGTATTAAGAGAGAGGAAATTTTTGCTAGAAACAAAGAAGAGAGTACTAGATTGCTATGTGATGTCAGTTCTTCAATATGTCAGGGAATGGTAGACAATTTCTTCAACAATAAAGGAAAACTTGAAGCAACTGAAATGTGGTTCTACAAGACGATGATGCGGATATCATGGATCGAACATGTGGTTTAAGAAAGGATGGAAGCGAAAAAGAAATTAATACTGAACATCAAGAAGAGACGGTTAAAATTTCTGGGACATGCAATAAGAAAGGAGGGCTTGGAGAACCTGATACTAACAGGCCAGATAGAGGGAAGAAGAGACAGAAGAAAACAGCGTGTATCGTACTTGACTGGCTTGAGCAGGTGGATGACAGAACGTGGATTGCGAGGTGTAACAGGAGGAAGAGTGCTAAGAGCTACAGGTGATAGGAAGACGTGAAAGGCCATGATCGCCTACGCCCTGAAAGAACAAGCCAGATAGAAGAAGATGCTTTCCAAAACCAGTTCAATTTAAGACACTGTATTTTTAGCTTTTTTTTTTTTGCGAGGCCTTACATCACTCTATCATTTTAATCTATTATTTCTAGCGTCTTCCTGAACGATATAAGGAATGCAAGAATGTGTCAAATGAATAATGGATAATATGTCTTTCATGAATCCATTATGGGAAAAGAACAACCGATTCGATTTTGAGGAACCCTTATGAAATAGCATTTCCTTATTTTCTTACTCAAGGAATCTTTATAAATGTAATATCTAATCAAATTCCGGCCAAAGGAATCCCTACCACAGTGAAACCTACAATTACGTGATCTTAATAAGATTATCATTAAATGAAGAAATAAAATTACAATTATTGATACATCATTTTTTATCAGCTAGTCTAAAATTTCGGCTTACAAAGCCATTTTCAAAGATGTCAAATCACATTATATTATCACAATTCACGGAAGAACAATAATGCTTGTCGTTGCTTGAAAATCTTCCATATCAACAAAAGTAAACTGCCATTTTTGTTTGTTCATAAATTTTTATACTATAATGTAATTTGATATCCTTGAAAGAATCTTAGGTAAGTCGCTAGGGTTTAGCGATTGTGAATGACCCCAAATCGGTCGAGTTTTGATCCCGGACAGAAGTAAGTGGATGTCTAGCCACATTGATGAGCTGTGATACAGTGAAACAGGGTTGTATGTGGATGACGAATGTAATATATATATATATATATATATATATATATATATATATATATATATATATATATATATATACGTATCATTAATGTGGAGAAGTTGAGAAGTTTGTCACTTAGCTGAGCCGGAATATTTCTGTCAAACTGACGACTTCGAAGTTATCTGAAGGCATTATTGTGATGCCTTCACTCTTCAGGGTAAAAGAAGAGTGAAGATATGACAATAATGCCTTCACGAAACTTCAAAGTCGGCAAGACTGAAATAACTTCGCCCATCTAAGTGACAATCTTCTCCACATTAATTATATTAACGTTCTATCTTGATTTTAATATCGAGCACTTTATGACAAAATCTCCAGAAATACGTTTCTACTAGTAAACAACTACTAAGACAGCATTTTAGCGCTAAACATCATTACAAGGTGTATATATATATATATATATATATATATATATATATATAAACTTATTTATAAATGGAACTTTGTCTGTGTGTGTGTATGTGTGTGTGTGTCGATGTGTGTGTCCGTTACCTATAGACTCCGAAACGGCTGACCCGATTTTCTTGAAAATTTACACAGTTCTACAATAAGCGCGTGCGATTGTTCCTAGCTAGGTTTGTGTCGAGGTACCTCCGATAAAAATTGAAAATCGATATTCAAAAAAATCAGGTTTTAGAAGGAGTGGTCTTATTTTAATCAAATTTGATACATTCATAGACAAAGACATAAGTAACGATATTCAGAAGTTTCAAGGTTGCAGTTCTTACAATAGTGCAGAAAATATATAATATATATGTAAAAGGCAAGATGTTTGTGTGTGTGTCTGTTTATCTGCCTGTATGTATGTATTTTTTCAGCCCTTTTATTTTAGTTTTTGCTTCGGGTTTGACTCTAAGTAGGTATAATTGTAGTTCTTAGTCTCAGCCATGATACCATTTACTCAGAGAACATGTTTAGCCATCAAAATTCAGTTTATGACGAAAAAAACTTATTTGATATCGAAACCATGAAATCAAAATTTGACTTACATCCATTCATTTTTTTTCAGTCTATGGTTTCACTTTAACTGGAAATAACTATTGCATTTTTGTCTTTCGTGCCAACGTCCAAAGAGTCTGAGCTCCAGACCATAGATTAGTTTTAAAGCTTTCATTACACCCGAGCAACGCCGGGCAATACTGCTGGTATATATATATATATAAAGAGAAATCACGTCTTCTTTTTGAAAATATAGAAATATATATAGTGTGTTCTTTTTTTATTCTGCTACAGGCGATTCTGTTCTCGCGACCGTCTTCAGACAGTGTTTATCAGTCATCTCCTTGTTTGTGTTTGGTAGTAGGTCACATCCTTTACTTCTGAGGGAATATCTTTCCGTTTTAATGTGTAATAACACAATTTGGGATGGTTCAATATCGGACAGGGAATGGTTTTGTTTTTATGTCTTTGTTTCTTTAATTTATATGTAGACAGACACACACAGATACACATACATGTACACTCCTATGTTATGTAGGGTTTTATATGTGTGTCACTGCGTTCGTTCTTGCTAGTATGTGTATAAAACTGTGTGTATGCCTGCATGTGTGACCATATGTGTTCCATTTGTGCTCGCGTTGCGTGTCTGTGTGTGCCTGTGGGTTATGATCTATTAAGTGGTGATTTAAATGTCTTTATGAAATTATTTTCATGTATTTTGTAGGTTTGAGTAATTGTCTGCCTAACATAATGTCATAATTTTAATTTTTCCTTGATTGCATTGAAAGATGTGTTGTCATACAAAGTGTGTTCTGTTGTTTAACAGTTGCTTCTGTGAAGGTATATATATATACACTGTAATGGTTGTTACAATATTTTTAAATTCATAGTATCACTACAAAAAAAATTCTCATATTTTGAAGCCACGAGTTCAACAACTTAGTTACAATATATATATATATATATATATATATATATATATATATATATATATATATACAGATCTGTTTCGCTGTATCACAGTTCATCAGTACGGTTAGACTCCGATTGCTTTTTAACCCAGGATTGACACCCGACCAAATTGGCGTCAGTCGGCGATTCTACCTGTGGGCTACGGGTGTTCGGAAGAAGAAGGAAGACCTTTTAGCGTGTATATTATCATTATACGCCCCTAATAGCCAGGCTGCTCTAATTCATTTCACTGGATGAGCGATGCGTACATACCAGAGTAGCTACTGTTTTTCTACGTTTACCATTCTTCCAGAGTACTCAATGTGGGTGTGAGAGCGTAATATATACATGCAATAAATATTATTTGAGGGAGATATATTTGGAGAAAACTCTCCGTTTGTGAATAAACCCTTATTATTTAATGCTTCGACGGCTCCATTCAGGCTGGCTTAATCGATGACGCACTTCGTCGCCGATATAACAGGGATCTCTCCTTAAAAGGTTGTCTAAGGTTAAAATCCTGCTGGAGAGCATATTTATCGTAGCAAAGATTTCTCCATAGTTTGAGCCACTAGACGAATATAAATATACTGTCTACCTAAATATGGTTATCCACGACAAATGTCATTTAAACTGATGGAAACATGTTAGATTAATAAAAAATTATAAAAATAAAACCCTGACTTTCAGAAACACACACACAAATAAAAAAAATTAGTCAGTCTCTTCTTTCCAGTTATGTTTTAAATAACAGGACGAATTGGGTTCTATATCCTTGGCTGGCAACCAGTCTACCGCAGAAAGTAATGGCAACATGCTGCGCGATAATCTTCTACCCAGTCAGTAATGTCTCTTTCGAGACATGATCGCCCATGCGTGTATCACGTATAAAAGGTCTTCACGCTAAATATACACGCTAAAAGGTCTTCCTTCTTCTTCCGAACACCCGTAGCCCACAGGTAGAATCGCCGACTGACGCCAATTCGGTCGGGTGTCAATCCTGGGTTAAAAAGCAATCGGAGTCTTACCGTACTGATGAACTGTGATACAGCGAAACAGATCTGTATATATATATATATATATATATATATTTATATATATATATATATATATATATATATATATATATATATATATTGTAACTAAGTTGTTGAACTCGTGGCTTCGAAACATGACTGACTGACATTATTTGCATTTAGTATAATGTTCCGATCTTTGCTGCCATTATAACAATGTTTCGGCTTTGGCGTCCACCAACCTTCTTCAGAGGCAAATCCGGGTGAACTTCTGAGAATTGAGAACTGAATCCTTTAGATTGTGCTAATTCGGTGTCCATATGTAGTCATATCTTTTCCATATTTAGCACTATTCCGTCATAACACGCACTATATCCATCGAGTCAAATTCTGCACTATCCGATTCAAACTGAATTCATAATTACATTGTTACCCAATTCGTGAATTAATGCTTTCATCACTTAAAAATAACATGTGTTGATATTAAGAGATACTATTGTTTCTCACGGCATAAATGTTTTCATGGCTTCATATTTATTGAAAGATAAATTTGGATAAACCATACAAGCGAAAAGATATTTTATCAACTGACATGTTTTACTGATAGCATATTGTGTGTGTGTGTTCTTGTAGTTATCTGCAATTCCTATGGATTCAGTACAAAATCGTTTTATGAAGCCCGTCAGGTGTGTCATAAAGAATATGACATAATTATAGATGCACACTAATTTATTTCGATTAAATCTAAGTAAATGTTACAAAACAAAAAGTTAATTTTGGTTAGAATGGAATGTGCTTGAAAGCATACTCTTAAAGCTGTGATAAACAAATTTCCGACTATTAAAGTAAAACAATAGGGTCTTTGTTAAAAAAAACAAAATACGGAGTTTTAACCAAGAAACTGAATAATTTTATCAATGCTTTATACAACGGACAGAAAAAAATTTGGAAATAAGAGTCGGAGATTGGCCAATTTTTTGCCTAGTAATACTTGCTGAATATTGAAGTATAGTTGGTTCTTTCTACATCACCCTGTATATCTTTTCCTTTTTTCTACCTTTGCAACTGTCATCACACCTGTATTCCTATCCTTCTCTTGTTCCTTTCTCGGAAACCCGCTGTAAATGGTTCATTTTTCTCCTTACTCTCCTCCTATCTAATCTTTTACTCTTATGTAGCCCTCTGTGCGGCAGTGGCGTTACCGCCTTCCTTGGGGTGAAACGATTTAAAAAAAACACATTTTTGAATACAACACTGGAAGACATTTTTAGTTTTCTAGAATAAAAAAAACTAAAAAATTTCATCATAATCTGAATAAATTAACCTTCTCACTATAATCAGACATTAAAAAAACATACTTGAAATCCCCACATTTTTGCATTAAATAACCCGCAGAGGTTGATATGCCGTTAAAAAAAATTCCGATTCCTTATCTATAACACCAGCCTAACATTATTAATATTCCCAAGTAATCACTCGTCTAATTACTAACCAGGCTCGACGTAGCGTTTTACCTAGGTTCTTCGCCCATGAATTATTTCATTTCAAAATGCCATTTCAGATTTTTCGATTAATTCTCTATTACTCCCCATTTAGACTTTCTAATAGATTTTCATTTCATTGGCGTCTTCGTTGTAATTTAAAAGTAACTTTCTGCGTATCGTCATAAATAACTGTTTAGCATTTGATCAGTGCTTTATTTTTCTTGCCACTTCTATAACGTTGGTTTTCCTAATGTTAATCTGAAGGAAAGTTTTGGAAATCCGCAATTTGCAAGTTATAATTTTTCGGTATGTTTGTGCAAAGTCAACGTACTAAGGAGTCTTTCGAATAATACACAATAATGCTGTAGAATACCGAAAACAACGGAACACACAGAATACCGAATACACAGAATACCCAGAATCCGGAAAACGCTGAGACTTCTGTGTGAGTGCTCTATATTAATACTTATGGTCACGTGATCCCAGTAACACAATACAACATTCAACAGATATATTTGCTGCTTGGTTGACCACGCGTATGGGTTTCAACACTTTCTTTCTACATAACACCTCCGCTTTTGAGCAGACAAATCTGGAGTCTATCCTCTGGAGTCTGTATCTTTTTAGTGTTTTTTTTTTAATCATTTCACCCCGAGCAAGGCGGAAATGCCACTGATGTGCAGGGGGCTACATAAATGTAAAAAGATTAATTAGACAAGAGTGAGGAGTACAAACTAGTCAGAAAGGAACAACAGAAAGCTGAGAAAGCAGGTGCGATGACAGATACATAGGTGGAGAGAAAGGGAATGTTATACAGGGGAGGGGAGAGAGCTAGAGTCCAGTGGTTAGTAGATGAGTGTTGTTGGTTCCACACTTAAAAATTCCGTTGTGCTTCTTTTTCTTTTGCGATACCACTGAGGTTCAATAATTCTTGGTGGCGTAGGTATGTCGAAATTATCGTATAATAATTCCATGTGAACTTTATGCCTGGGACTTTTCGAATCATAATGTCTACGTCTTAACTGATTCAGATTAAGTTTATATTCCCACCTTAGACCCTGCGCCATCCTTAGTCCTTCCATCAATCTCTATTTTTTTAACCACGCCATATTTCCAATATTTTCCCCTTTTGGTACATATTAAGAAATAAGTTTTCTCACAGATTAAATTAATTGTTTGCAAACATATTTCTTGATGTTTTCATCCCCCTCACCCCACGTTCAGGTAGTATTTTGTTAAAAAGACATTTTGTTTCTGGTGAACCTCAAATCAGCCGGTAATATTCAAGATCTATTATCAAAATTTGGCATAATTCTTAAACATTCAGACATTGCTTAAACATTTTCTAATCCGACTCCTCCATCTCCAATTTTTAAGAGCTTTTTTAATGTGTCAACAATACGTTCCGATTGTCCGTTCGATCTTGGATTATATGGAGCGTTGTAATATGTTTTATTTGTAGAGACCTGTAGAATAACTTAAATTCACAAAATGAAAACTGCGTCCTGTTGTCCGACACAATGAACATACCAAACCTTTATCCCGAAAGGAATTTGGTTAAAAGCTTTCTAATATAAAAAAGGTTTCAGTTGAATTGCTGATGGATGAGCCGGGATTGTTACACTGTAAGTGTGATCACTCAATTTGTCGATCCTGGCCCGCTGGTATGCTAAGTGTTGTGTAAATACTATTGCTGTAATTATTTGTACCCTGGTTTATTTCATAAGATATGTGATCCTTATCCTAAGTGATGACAGTAGTACAGCTCAAACTTTCAATTTCTGAAGTCACATCTTTGAACTTACTTGGTGGCAAATCTGATGTCGTACTAGTACTTGTGGCGACAATGTTTACTTGGTTGCAGAACGAATTGCTTGGCTGATCCCAAAAGTGAAATAAGGAAATACTAACCGTTCCCAATAAACTTGTATTTTTTAACAGAAATACCACTGCTTTTTAGGTCTTTCCAATGAGAGAATAACTGCAGGTGAACTAACTTAAGAAATTGTACTTCTTCCCTGAAACACCACGAGTAACTTCTCTCATAGTCAATGAACGAGACTTGCCCAGTTTTTGCCAAGTCTATTCATTAATTATAGTAATATGAGACCCAGTATCAAATTGTAATTTCATTATTATGTTGTTAATCGTGACAAAAACACATTTTCTTTCTCGAAGTCTTGCTAATTTCTTTCCGCTTGTCGATTTTACCCAATGTATTTATTTTGCTGCCATACATGTTGTTTTTCCTTCAGGTTTTGGATTTGCAATAAGTACTATTATATCCGAATTTTCTGCATCGGTAATATTTTTTGTTTCTAAAGAAACAACCACTTGTTAAATGGTTTCCACCACAGCAGAAAATATTAAGTATTCTGGTATTTTTATCGTATTTTTTACTGTTTTGCTAAGAGTTGCAAAATGTTTGTTTTTCTTTAGACGCTAGAATGCTGTGTATTTGAAAAATATCTCTCTCCTAAATTCTTGCAATGTTAATTTTTTTAATCCACCATACCTTAACACACTTCAGCTATTTTTGGAGAGTTAATTTGGAATTCAATTCTAGCTTAATCAGCATCCTAGAACTTATTTCCGCTTCCTTATTTGAAGTTAAGCCTTGAACGAATATCAGACGTTTAAATGAGTCGGAAGTTAACATATTTAACTTAACATATTTAACTTAAATTTCTCACCTTGTCGATTGATGACTCCTGCGTAGGTGACAAAATAGCTATCGTCACATTTTACTAGGTTTAAACAATTCCATTGTGCATTAAACAATGAGGTCCTGTTTCTGAAAAAAAAGTTATAATGTTCAAGAGGGTCAAATTTTCTCAAAAATAGTCAGACCTTTTTTTTTGTCATTCCACAGCGCACAGTTCTTGTTAAGGATGCTTTCATATCTTTCATTCTTTCGGATTGTATACGAATTCGCTAATAGAATTCCCAATAGAGTCTGAAGTAAATGAATGAAACTTTTTTTTCTCCGCTGTTTTCTTAACAAACATTTCAAAAAACATTTGTTGTTTTTGTAACTGAAATCGCTATTTATGTTGGTCTTTGTTGTTGTTGTAACCGTAGTTCTTTCTGTTGCCTTAGCAATGCTATCATTTGAAGCATAATTGATTTCCAGTTCGTCTTTTGTCCTTGTATTGCGCTGAATATTTGAACTACTGCGTGTTGCGTACGTGTTTTTCCATTAAACCAAAGTCATAGTTCAGTACTAGATTATTCATGAAAGTTCAAAACGATACTTTTGTCACCATAATTATAGTGTTAGATCAGAGCGTTATTTTTGCAGTCACTTCAGTAACGTTGGTTTTCGAAACGTTAATCGGATGAGAAAATTTGGTAAGTCGCTATTTGTGGCTTATAATATTTCGGTATCTTTGCGTAAAATCAATGTACTACTGAGTCCTTTCAAAACACCGGAATACACAGAATACACCGGAACGATATTTATCTACCTCCCCACCGAGGCAAAGTGTGGCACAAGGCCTTTTTAGCGTGGGGTATCCGGGCCCTTAAGCCCAGGCAAAAATTTATTGTCTAATATTTCCCAGACGAGACTCTACTCTTCAGCGGAGTCTCGACTGGATTATTACGCTACTCCCGAAGGCAAAGGTTTCAACAATGTATATTCTGCGCAAAGCAGAATAGCTGGAGAAAACTGGAACACACTCAGATTTCCGTCTGATTGCTTTATATATTAATATTTTTAATCACGTGATCCCAGTAGCACAATCTGTTCAACAGTTACATTTGCTGCCTGGTGATCCGTGTACGACCACACGTGTCGGTATCAATAATTTCTTTGTACATAAGAATAACTGAAGATATTTTACTATTTCCTACTATATTTTTTTTATTTTTGGAATGACAGCTTCCGACCATCACGTGCAGATTTTTGCGATAAAATATCGTGCATCTCGGTTTCAGGGAAAATATTAACGTGAGAGAAAACGCCACTGTCTTTTAGCATGCATGCCTTCTACACAAGCTACAAGGTTACGGTATTTCAGAACGATTGTTTGACTTAACCCGATCTTCCTTATCGAATCGTGAAATAAAGGTTGTTTAGAACGGATAAGCTTTCAGAAATTTTCATATAAACGCGGGCATTTCTCAAGACCCTATTCTAGGTTTTACGCCATTTCATCAATGACCTTTCTATAGCAATCAGTTCTCAAGTAGGTATCTATGCAGATGACATTTTCATTTACTCTTGTTTCAAGAAAAAATCTGCCAAGCCTAGCAAAGAAAATCTTGCTGTTGGTCTTGAAAAGAAACTTCGATCTGTGATGGAATGATGTAGAAAATGGCCCGTAAATTTAAATGTTTCCAAAGCGAAACTGATTTCCTGTAACCACTATAGAGAGACTTTCTTACCTTTCATCAGTATAGATTACTTTAGTATCCTAGAAAGTCATACACTGCGCCTTCTTGGCCTCAATCTCTCAACTGGCCTCAAGTGGAAGGTCTAAATTGAATCTTTAGCTGTATCTTCAGCTAGTAAGATTCGGACACTCTGTCGGGCCAGAGAGTTTTTCTTGTCAATCTGGTACATTTACCCTTCTACTATTCCCTCTGGTCCAGTGCCCCTGCTATTCATATCGAGGTCCTCAACAAAATAAAAAAAATCTGCACATTAAATCTAGATTCATCAGTCTGCCTTCAGTCACTTTCTCACCAAGGTGATGTGGCTTCACTCATTTTCAACAAATATTTTCACGGCTTCTGCTCTGACGATCTTATTTCCCTGGTGGTCGACCACATGAATTTACTCGTGCAACTAGATTAGCAACAAGGCCCCACCCTTTTACCGTCAAATAGTCAAATGTAATTGTTACTTCTACTCTAATTGTTTCTTTTCTCACATTTCTCACCTGTGAAACTCCCTTCCGTATACTTCTTTTCATGATAGCTACAATCTCTAAACATTTAAATGCAACGTTAATTGCTATCTTTTATCTCTCTAAGTCCCATCAATCTCCCTAAGTACCATTCATATCTTATCCTTTCTTCATCACCCAGGTACCCTGTTTATTCTCTTACTGTAACCCCATGCGCACAAGTGGTAGTTCAGCATGCTTGAGGTGAAATTATTATAAAAAATAGAATAATGAGTTAGTTAATATTGCATAATTAGATACTTTACAAATCAATCATCCGACCGTGCATAGAATGCTATTATCATATATGGTCAGGCCTCCTTGCTGTTCATCTCAGGGTTCTCGACAGACCCCAAAGAATAAGATTGTATGTGATTGGTCCAGACCTGACAGCTCAAATTCAGCGACTTTCTCACCAGTGGGATGTGGCTTCCCTCTGTCTATTCTACAAATATTTTCATTGCTTCTGCTCAGACGAACTTAGGTCATCGGTGCCCACTACCCAAGAATTTACTCGTGCAACCAGACTGGCAACAATGTCCCACCCTTTTATAGCTCAGTCTACCAAATGCAGTCGACAATTCAACTCAACAACTATTTTTCTCGCGTCTCCGGTTTGTGGAACTCCCTTCCGTATACTTGCTTTCCTGCCTGACAGCTACAACCTTCATGAATTTAAATTCAATGTAAATTCCCATTTCCTACCCACTTGACTCCAGTCCTACCCTAGTCCTTTCTACATCACCCGTGAATCTTTTTTATCCTTTCTCACTCTACCTTCGCAAATGTCATCACACCTATGTTCCCATCTTTTTCTTACGCTTTCTCTGACACCCCCTGTAACTGGTTCAACTTTCTCTTCATTCTCCTCCGGCCTTGACTTTTACTCTCTTATGTAGCCTCCTGTGCATCAGTGGCGGGGCCGTCTTGCTTGGGGTGAAATTATTAAAAAGGATTTCCTGACATAACCTACTTTCGTGCTTATATTTATAGATTTTTTTATAAGTATAATTATCAAAAGGTATTTTCTTCCAAAAGAAAAGGAGTGACCTGATCTCGTATCCAAGAAGTTATTGTCTTTTTAACTGATCGCTTTTATGATGATGATGATGATGTTGAAGGATTGCCGCCAAATTTCATGTTCCAGACTAGGCATTTTCAGTTTCGCTAAAACCTACTCCCAAAATCCATTCTTTATCGCCATTTGGCTTTGCAAGATTTGGTTGGAGCTAAAACAAAATCAGAGTAGAAAAATGTGCCAATGGCGTGAATTTGCTTAAGACGAACTTCCACATACCAGGAAGTGACTCACACTTAATTTTGTAAAAGTATTCTAAAACAACCAGCCAGTAATCAACTAGAGTAGAAGTTTAGTCAAACTGACAAAAAAATAAAACTACCAGGGCAAATTGCCTTCCTCTGCAGCACATATGGGATGAAATATGCAGGATCCAGTTATAAAACATCAATGGATTGTCGCTAACTCTGCTATCGTAGAACCTATGGAATCTTTCACTATTTACATTATTACACTATTTACATTATTACACTGTTTACATTGTTCGGACTATATATATGATTACAGAAACTATTGGACAGCTATGGTTGGGTTCTCCTGCTTGTGTGGCATGGTGCAGAGTCCTGTTGATAGACATAGAATCTTCCAACAGCCGCCCTCTTGACCTAAACCAGCACTACTTCTTTAAGGCACTTGATGTAGGTTTTCACACTGAGTCTGAGGCTCTCACCAACAAATTTGGGAGTTCTTTTCTTATCAAAATTATCACAGTGAGTTTTTGGGCAGCTGTACTTTCATAATCGCCATTATACTCATCCACTAGTAAACACTACTTCATTTAAGAAATATAGACAAATACTATAGAAACTTCATTGTACGTAGATATTATTTTGATGGTCATAGAAGAGAACCTCGTTGGTACAAATCAAAAATAATTTCTCTAATATGTTAGGCTTTTTAGTAGAGGAAAAGAGGAATAGTGTTATGGGACCTACCCTTTTTGGACTATAATGAACTCTTCCTATTATTATGAATAACGGAAAAATATGCCTCTCGGGGTGGAGTGAAGTTGAGTTGAGTCCCCCCTAGTCTAATACTTGACAGTCTGACTAAAGTGCATCACTCTTTGTATTTGTTCTTTCGTTAAATATATACGCTTCACTAATACACGTTTTTCTTTCGGACTTATCCTGGGTCGGAAACTAATAGTTTTAAATATTTTTCATGATTATATTAATTCTTTCTCTGACTAGGCAATTAGATTTCCATCATCCAATTGGGCCATAATTTCATTATTAGGTTTTTGTTTTGTCAAGATCTGGATACTTGAATTCACGTATGAACTTAGCAATAACACTAATATTCCTTTTATTGATGTATTGTCCCCCTTATAAAAAAAGATAATTAGCATAAATACATACATTCTTAACTATAAAAGTGAATGTCCTGAATAGCTTTTATACAAAATATAATAAAACGTGTAAAGGTTAACTCTTCCACGTTAAATTAAAAAAAAAACCTTAAACAAGCTCTCATTATAATGACTTTACTGATTACATTATTGATGAACAATTAAAACGAGGTATTAGAAATATTACCATGAATAAAAAAAATCTGGTATTTCCTCGAATAAATTTAAACATATCAACCTACTATACCGCAATTAAATACGTTTTAACTACAAACAAGATAAAAAATAATAAAAAATCTAGCAAGTTCTAATATCTTCCCCACTGATTCCAGTAAAGAAAGATGTAATTATTTACTACTAACTGAATAGCTCGGAATTGCTCGGGTGTAATGAAAGCTTTAAAACTAATCCATGGTCCTGGGGCTCAGACTCTTTGGACGTTGGCACAAAAAACGTAGCCTGTTAAAACTAAGAACTACAAATACATCTACTTAGAGCAAAACCCGATTCAAATATCGGGGAAAATGAGTCGTCTTATAAGATCTATTAATGTTTGAGTTTAAAAGGTATAATTTTACCAAGTCAGAGCAAATTCTGCAGCAAAAACCACGATAAAAGGGCTGAAATGCAGATCTTGATAAGATTTCTCGGATATCGGGGTATCGATTTCTGATGCCGGGGAGAAAATCGGAAAAAATAAGTAACCCATGATATGACCGGAAGCCTAAAGAATATTTGTGTGAAGTTTGGTGAGAATCGGATAAAAAATTGTGGATTTGTATAAAGAACATACAGGCACACAGACACACACACAAACATTTTTACTTTTATATATATATATATATATATATATATATATATATATATATAATATATATATATATATATATATATATATATATATATATATTAATGATTATCCACGTATACTGTCTTACTATGTATAATAAAAAGTTTTTGATTTTTAAAAAAAAAAAAAAAACGTACTTTTTTAAACAGTATTTGTTTATTTTTAATGTAGTTTTATATTTCAAACCGTCCTCGGTTCTTCATCGGAAACAAGTGATTTTTTTCAAAATTAGAATTTTAAAAAAATCAAAAAATTTTATTATATATATATATATATATATATATATATATATAGATAGATAGATAGATAGATAGATAGATAGATAGATAGATAACTTTAATACCACCAACATAATTATTTGCTATAACTCTTCTCTGCCAACTATTGTTCGCAACAGACCAACAGTTTCTATTAATTTAACTTTCATTTTGAAGATTGTATGTCTGACAAAAAGATCACGAGAACATTATTAAGATGGCTTACTTTTCATATGCGAGGTACAAGCTCTATCGTATAAGACACATTCCTGTCCACCTTCACCATTCAGAAAAATACAGTTTGATAACATGAGTATACTTTACCATGAAAAGTATAGAAAATTTCAAATTTTCCATGCCCTATATATAAGGATCAAACAACCAACACTAAATAAGGTTACTTAAGAGTAGGATAGAAATATTTTAAAATGTTTACAATAGTTATGAACATGAACAAAATGTCTGAGCTTTAACAGTTAATTTTCTAACAGTGGGCGTTTCATGCGTATTTTTAAAAATTATTTCAACTATCAATTCATGAAATTTTTTTTTTTAATCATATCACTCCGAGCAAGACGGTAACGCCACTGAAGCGCAGGGGGCTACGTAGGAGTGAAAAGATTAGAAAAAAGAAAGCCGGATACCACATCCTAAACAAGGAACAAGGGATGAGCCTCTTCACCTGTTCAATAGACGTGGGGTGAGTGTGAACCGGGTGACAGTGTAGTCTATCTACTCCAATTGAAAAACAAAAAGACAGTGAAAAGATTGGAAAAGAGAAAGCCGGAAACCACATCCTAAACAAGGAAAAAGGGATGAGCCTCTTCACCTGTTCAATAGACGTGGGAGGAGTGTGAACCGGGCGATAGTTTAGTCTATCTACTCAAATTGAAAAAAAAGAAAGCGAAGAGATTGGAAAAGAGAAAACCGGAAACCACATCCTAAGCAGGAAACAAGAGATGAGCCTCTTCACCTGTTCAATAGACGTTGGTGGAGTGTGAACCGGGTGATAGTTTAGTCTATCTACTCCAATTTAACTTGGAAAATAAAATTAAAATATTCAAAAGAATAAACTGCGCGTCTCTTTAAATAAATTTAATATTATCGTCATTAAGAAGTTGATCAGAGAATTCGAAATGATTACAATAAAAATAAATAGACATATGTCCAGATTATTCAGCCAAACATGCTTGAATGAAAATATCCTGCTTAAATATATATATATATAGTCATCCGCAGACAGATCTGTTTCACTGTATCACAGCTTATCAGTACGGTTAAACATCCGATTGCTTTTTGCTAGGTTTGAAACCAGACTGAATTGTCATTAGTCGGCGATTCTATCTATCACCTATGGGCGCTCGGTAGAAGAAGGCAAACTTTTAGTATGTGATATACAATGTAGCTGGGAATGTTCTAATTCATTATTGAATAAACGATGCGTAGTTGCTAGAATTATCTACTGTTTTTCCAAAGTATACTATTTTTCCAGAGTGCTCAATCAGGGTATGAGAGAAGATAGATAGATAGATAGATATTATTATTGCTATAATAATAGCATACTGCAATTTAAAAGCTACCAACATTAGGTGGTTCAGTTAAGGGATCATATATATATATATATATATATATATATATATATATATATATATATATATACTTAAGGAAATTTAAAATAAGAAAATAAAATCAAAACTAAAAAAATAATAAAAATTCCAACATATTTGTTGAATATATTGTAGTGGGAGGTTATTTTCATTTAAATGAATTGTAGGTGTAGACCAATAAATAAAGGCACATTAGCGTAGTGATCTATTTAAAGAGAGGAGAAAGTGTCAATATTTAAATAAAAATGGAACAAAATTGTAACCAATACGTTATTCTGGGTGCAACAAAATTCTGTACTAAGCACGTTTATTTTTAAGTGAAATTTAAATTGTGGAATATAAATCCATTAGTTTAAATCACTTATATCAAACAACAAAACACACACCACTTACTTTCTACCTAGGTTTTGACAATGCCGATCTGTCTAAGGAGATCGAGTCGATATCCCAAGCTCCTAACAAAGGCCAGAGTATACAACGTCTAAAACCTCTTGAATATGCCAATAAAGATAAAAAAAACTTCTGACAATGTAGATATATTTATATATTTTTTGATTTAGCGCTGTGTTTCTAAAACTATTTTAGTAAAAGTTACTGGATGTTGGTGACATTTGTCTCTCATGGCTTTCCTTATCGGCTGAAAGGCCTGTTCATTGGAGCGTGACGTTTTCACGCTGTTATTTTTCATAAAAATAGTTTCCGTTCTCAGATGAAGCGGAGACTTATGCCAACATAAATGAGGTTACACAGAATGATTTTGAGAAAAACATGGATAAAACAGGAAAATAATGACGAGGTTTCTATTTCGTAATACAATGATGCTTACTTTAATAATCGCCTTTAAAAATCCTATCCTTTGCATTGGCTCAAGCTATAAACACTCATACTGACGTGAAAGGCAAAAGCAATTGATCAAAGAAGTCGTTACACAATGCCAGTTTCGTGCAAAATGGCCGTAATTCGGCCGCAGAAGGGAAAAAAACGATGAGAATTGGATATATTTGTCCGAGTCTACGATTATCTTTCAACACTGGTGCCATTTCTACAAACTGACCATCTTTTTATTGATACGTGGCAGCAAACACTATCCCGGGTTCTCACCTAATATGAATGCATCAATTGAAGTCCTGGAGAGCTGTCATAAACACACGCTGGAAAATATCTTGAAGAGGTGCATTGTTTGATTAGCTGCAGAAATATTTGAGCGTAATAAGTGCCAGTGACGCTCATTGTTGTTGTTTTTTTAACTCATTCCTATTATGCTGTGATGAGGATATATGTTTGTGTGTCTGTGTGTTTGTGTGCTTGTGCATGTGTGTGTGTGTGTGTGTGTGTGTGTGTGTGTGTGTGTGTGTGTGTGTGTGTGTGTGTGTGTGTTTGCTGGTGTAATTGATAGCCCGTTAGAAAGTGAAATTTAAAAGGGCTGTTTGAATTACTGTTAAGTGCGTTACAGTCACTTACGGGCAAATACCCTTTGGAATCCATCTTTTTTTTCTCCCCCACCCCCGCCATTATATATGGGTGAATAAAATGAAAGACTTTTCCCTATAACCTTGGTCGGCAAACAGTCTAAAGGGAAGAAAATTCTAAAATTCTAATCTGAGCAGGGACGTTTTGTGCCGCTATGTGTATCAGTGCTTTGTGAAAAAAAAAAGATTCATACGAAAAGTGTGACTGGTTATGAACAAGCCTTCAAAATTATAATAATTGTGTCCTTTATGATTTCATCGAGCTGAAATGTTGATGCGATTCGACATGCGCTCGAAGGTCAGTCAGTTTAGGTGCCGTACGTGATACACGCTTGGGCGATCATGTCTCGAAAGAGACATGACTGACTGGGCAGAAGATTATCCCGCAGTAGGTTGCCATTGCTTTCTGCGGTAGACTGGTTGCCGACCAAGGATATAGAACCCAATCTGTCCTGCTATTTAACCCATAACTGGAAGGAAGAGACGGATTAATACCTTTCCCAAGGGTATTTGCGCGTAAGTGAATACAATGGATTCAGCTGGAATTTGAACTCGGCTCCCCGGTTTCTCGTTCCGAGCCGATATCCACTGTACCACAGCGCTCGAAGGTCAATGAAATTAAATTTGAATTTCATTGATTTAAGAATATTTTGCGTATATAGTCTAGTCTATTTCATTTAGTTTCTGATGTTAAGTATAAATGACCTTTTTGCTATTATTTTCTCTACAACGTCGGCGTTACTCATATGATATTCTCAGTATGCTTCTGTAGAACCACATTTCTCTTGCCGCAACTCTTTTTTAATCTCTAATAATGTTGCGCAAAATGCACAGTTGAAACTTTTAGGGCATATAATGAGGAAAGAGGGCTTGGAAAATTTGAAATTTAACGGAAATATTGAAAGCAATAAAAGCAGAGGGATTCAGCGCATGACCCAGCTAATGACGGTTTAGGAGATAAAGAAGGCTCCATTTAAGAAGAAGAAGAAGAAGAAGAGGAAAAAGAAGAAGAAGAAGAAGAAGAAGGGGTATATGAAGAATAATAGGAAATAACAGAACAACAAGAGGTGAAAGAAAAGGCAGCAGAATAAGAAAGAAAAAAGGAAGTGTCGGAAGAAGAAGATAAAGAAGAGAGTGAAGGAATTGAAGAGAACGAAGAAAAGAATCAGAAATAACATCAGCAGCAGGAGAAGAATAAGCAGGGACAGAAGCAAAAGAAAAGCAGAATAAGATGAAGAAGTAGCCTATTAAGAAAAAAGGGCAGAATCAGAAGAAGAAGAAGAAAACGACAAAAAGAAGAAGTGAGACAGAACCAGAAGAGGGAGAAGAATTATTATCTGAAGCAGAAAAAGAAGAAAAGAAGAATGATTAGAAGAAGAAGAAAAAAAAGAAGTAGCAGAAGATTTAGAAAATAATAATAATAAGAAGAAGAAGAAGAAGAAGAAAAAGAAGAAGAACAAGAAGAACAAGAAGAACATAAACAAGAACAAAAATCACTGGTGCCCCCTAGATACGAATTTGCACGAGATACTAGATTGGCAACTAGGTCCCACCCTTGTACAATGAAACCGACGAAATGTAACCGCAATTTCTACTCCAACTCCTCGCACTTCCCGCCTGTGGAATTCCCTACCGCATGCTTGCTTCTCCGACGGCTGCAACATCCAGGAGTTTATATGTAAGGTCAATAGACACCTACTAACACACTAACTCACACCCACTCTCTCCAACTCTCTCCCTGTGTACATCCTAAGTCGTCTATCACCCTCCTTCTGACATTTCCCATACCCAATCCCTCTATGTAACCCCCTGCGCTATAGTGGCAGTGGGATGCCTTCCTTGGGGTGAAACGATAAAAAAAAAAGAAGAAGAACGAGAAGAGGAAGAACAAGCAAGGACAGAAGCACAAAAGGAAGAAAAAAAAGAAGTTGAAGCAGAAGCCGAAGAAGAAAAAGGAAGAACAAAAAGAAGCAAAAGGAGTGGATGAAGGAGAAAACTTAGAAGTAGGAGCAGAAAAAAATTAATTAGAAGAAGCAACGGTAAAATAAGTTAAATAAAAAGTAGAAGAATCATGAATAAGACAACCAAGAATAAGAACAAAGAAAGGAGAATAAGAAGATGAAGCTTGTCCAGTTAGCATAGTTGCGATAATAGATTTCTATGAGATTTTCAAGAAATTGATTTGATGGCAATATAGGAACAATGTTTTAATATTAAACTTCTTCCATCTGAATCACCGATTTATCATTTATATATAGCTCTAAGCGCTAACAAGTGTGCATGTGGTTAAAAGGTTCGCTTTTCTGAACATATGACCTGGTTTCGAAAATTAACATAGTCGATTTATCAGAAAGGTGATTTCAGAAACGTTATCGGACTTGGGAGGCAATCCCAGCGTGCGACATCATTAGAAAATACCCGGAAACCGTAACACGGATTGACCTAAACTTTCTGGAGTGTGTGACATCGGTTATAGCTATTTTCGGGTGTCGTCAGTGGTTGTGCTAGGCGTGTTCAAGAGTATAAGTTAATTGGCTTTGGTCAGCCTGTAAATCGGACCGGATGATGACCTCTCTCCCAGAATTGTAAACTCCGCTTAGCATACCTGTAATATAAGCCACAAGTAAGCTCTGGGGATGCCGAACAAACCAAAGTTTACGTAGGTAGGTGTCTGCAACAACGATTGGATAGCCAACCTACTAAAAAAGAATACGAACGGCCACCCATTAAAAGCAAATTGTTTTTTAACTTGAAAATAATTGAAAGAAAACAAAGAAAAAATAATCATATTTGCATGATGTAAACAAAAGTCAGATTAGACCAAAAACAGAATATTGCTAAAATATTGGGGCTCTTGATACGCAATAGTTGTTTCTCCGCCTTGTTAAAATCAAAAGATTTTTACGCTGTCTTGCTGGGAAGACTTTCTCATTAATCCGTTGCCTCTTACCCAAAAGGTCAACGTTCTAAATCTATGGTAACCCCGTCAGCTGATTCGATGTTAATTTTTAAGATGAGCGCTATTGTTGACTTCAACCAGTTTATCTCATTACAACTAGGACAACATCCACGGGATAAAAGCAACCACATTTCCCCCGTATTCCAAATTTAAGCAGAAAGTTCCCCTTTTGACAGCTTTTTCACAAGTGCTACTTCGTAGATAATCACACGCTCGGGAATATTTCCCTTATAAATACCTTAACCTTTTCAATTCAAAGGCTACTAGATATCTGTATTCCTGCTTCTTGTAATGTCAAATTTTTACCACCCCTCTTTCATTCTTGATACAGACCTCATTCATTATATCCATTTTAATAACAATATTTACCTTGTGGTTTTTGTGACGCGAGAAAACCGCATGAATACTTCCCTCAACGCAAAAATATTAAATTATTAAACCAAAGATTAAACGTTATCAAAACCCATGATCTTCATAATAATAAGTTTCTACCACCTCCTCATTCGCATTACACACCCGATTCATCATAAACATTTGAGCAGTAAATCTCTAAATGCTTCAAAAGATATACACTCTTGCGAATATAAAAGTGCTGTGATAGACAACGCAGTTGGTATGGTGATTTACGAAGCATAATTTAGATATGACACATGGACGAAAGTAAGAGCACATAGTGAGGATCGAATGCACTACTCAGTCATATTTAATCTATCGAGATAAAATTACTAAATACTACGTCACGTCGAAAGGTCCCAATTCTTTTCTAGTCATAGTTTAGATGCCGCACAATGTCAAAAGTATTGAGTACATCCATTGATGATTTAAGTCACACCTCTGTCCAAAAAGATTTTCTAAGCGTAGCTTAGATGTGGCACAAAGTCCAGCATGTAGAAATCCTAGTGAGAATCGAACACACTACCCAAATGTAATGTATGTGTTAAAACAAACTTGATAACCATTACGCCGCATCGAGGCGTCCAAAAGAAATTTCTAAGCGTAGCTTACATGTATCACAAGGCCGAAGTTGTGGAGATCCTAGTGAGAATCGAACTCACCAACCAAATGTAATGTATCTGCTAAGACAAGCTTGATGACCATTATGCATCGTCGAACCATCCAAAAGGTAGCTTACATGTGGCACAAGGTCGAACTTGTGGGGAACCCACTGAAAATCGAAGTCAGTATCCAAATATAATGTATCTGCATGTCAAATCCCTCAGAAGGATATTCTAAGCATAGCTTACATATTGCACAAGGCCGAACGGGTAGAGATCCCAGTAAGAATCAAACTAGTTACCAAAATGCCGGGACAAACTTGACGAGACAAACTTGATCATTACATTAAGTCGAAAATCTCGGACTATAATAATTAAGATATCTTCAATTATTTTCGAAAATGGCTACTGGTGGATAGCGTTATACCGACATTATATCTATGTAACATTTTTTTTAGTTTGATTTGATAAGTTTGATAAAATTTTACAACCTTATACCCCGCCTATTACTTCTAGAAATTGCGACTTCGGACCTGTCATTTTGGGTAATGCTTAATGTTACCTAAACAGACAACCGTTTCTTGATTTCAAAATGATTAAACAGAAACAAAGTACGAGTGAAATTACATAGAAACGTATAAATTAATGATAAAACCAGTAAAAAGGTTTAATACAAAGCAACAAGTCTAAAGCAACTAGCGTAGATTGAACACAAAACATAACAATAACATTCACCGCATGCTTGAGTTACTTGCTAAATGTTATTCCACTGCAAAACGCATAATGTATGGGCTATGCCTATTCTTGTTCTCCACAGCTTCCCATTCCTTGTCGCATGTTTGAAATTTTTCATTTGGCAATTCATCCTAATCTCTGTTCTACACAAGATCGTTAGCTAGGTTATTCACCGCTTTTTGTAGCCCCTCTCGCCCGTAATATGTCCTGTAAGCGTCAAATTCGCTAAGCCTTCTTTACTCAGTATGTTCCATGGTAATTCCATCTGTCGCTTTAAGATACTAAATACAAGTGTTTGTATTTACTTTAAACTCCACCGTTCCTCTCATGTTCAGTACATGCTATTCTAATGATACTTATGTAGAATCTAATTTCTGTTGCCTCGAGTCTTTCTTCATTTCTGAGATTGTCGAGCATTCATTGCGAGCGAGAATGACTGATATCAACACTCTTTTCACTGTTCTCAAGGAATTTTTCCTGTTTATTAATACTTTGTTTAACTTTAAGCGGTAACTTTACTCTTCTAATTCAACTTCGCTTTAGGTTTTACATTTCCTTTCTCTGTTAAAATATGTTCTAGATAATCAAATTTTTATACGAGGTTGATTCTGGTATCTTCCATTCGTATCTCGTACATTTGGGATTTTCTTTTGTAGACAAACATACCTTCCGTCTTCTTTAAATTTTTATTTAGTATTCCATAGTCACTTGCCTTTTGTTGTGGTGCCCTCCTACGAGGAATGAGCTCTTCCTCTTGTTATATGTAATTATCTGCTTGAGGGCAGTTAACGACAGCTACAAGTCAGGCAATAACCAGCATAATAATACCATTGGACTTACTTATTTCTATAATACTTATTATTAATATTTTCTTTGAATATCTTGTTTCTTTTCATACTAATACACTGTTTTGAACCTGCGTTCTTGTTCCGTGTCTTACTTCAGGACCAAGGCGGTCATTAAACTTTGCGGTGAAGTTTCGCCACAACTCTACAAACATTGTCGACGAAGATCTACAACACCTTTTCTACTTTCTGTCGAAGTGTCTGTATTTTTGGTGTTTGATATCAACAACTGTGTCATCTGCATATATAACGTTGGGATTTTGGCTGCCAATAACAAATCATTGCTAGAACTTTCGATTCTATCAGGGTCACCTCACGCTCGCTAATACTTATAAAAAAAGACATGAAGATCAATATATCTGTTAGGATAAGAATAGTAATGTAATTTTGGGGTGAGTCTGTTTTATCATACCGACATATCCCTTTCTACGCTTTATAATACCGGATTCTTTCATTTTCATAAAACATATGTAAGTAGAAAACGTTTGGTTTTCAAGAGATTAGATAAATAAAAAATTAAAGGTAGACACAAATTTGGTTTTCTCAAGAGTTGAAGAAGGTTTTATTTACACAAGAGCGAAAAGTGTACAACTTTTATATGGACAAAAGTAAAAAACGGAGGTGTATATTTTGGGGTGTATAAGAGTCAAAAGGTAGACATAGGTTTGGTTTACAAGGGAGACAAAGAAAGGTAGACAAAGATTTAGTTTACAAGAGAGAAAAAAGTAGACAGGCTTCGTTTACAGAGATAAAAAGGAAGTTATTGGTTAGGTTTCGAAGAAAGACAAAGAAAGAAAACAAATTTTGTTTACAAGAGATAAAAATGTAGACAAGATATAGGTTTGGTTTACAGAGAGAAAAAGGGAGACAGAGGTGTGGTTTCCAAGAGAGAAAAAATAGGAGATATGGGTTTGGTTTGCAAGAGAGATAAAAATGATAGACAGAGGTTTGTGTTGTACCAAAGATAAAAAGGGGGACATAGTTTTAGTTTGCAAGAGAGACAGACAAGTTATACATTGTTTGTTTACGCAAGAATCAACAATTTAAACATGGGTTCGGTTTGCACGATCGTCAACAGAAGCTGGCATAGATCTACTTTGCAAGAGTGCAAAAAAATATAACATGTTTTATGAGAATCACAACTTCTCAAGATAAAGAAACAGTAAAGAAGTATTTTTTGTTTTTTGTCTTTGAACGGAATTTAACGCTTTTTACACCAACTGAGGATGTGAGTTATGGTGCTATGAATATAGGCTCGGAACGAGAAATCGAAGAACCGAGTTCGAATGCCATTTAATTTCTTGCATTCACTTACGTGCAAATACCTTCTCTTCCTTTTCAGTGATGGGTTAAATAACAAGACAGATTGGGTTCTGTAGCATTGGCTGGCAAACAGTCTACCGCAGAAAGTAATGGTAACATACCGCAGGATAATCTTCTGCTCTGTCAGGCATGTCTTTTTCGAGACATGATCGCCCAAGCGTGTATCACGTATCGAATTAACTGACTGACTCCAGTCGAAAAGTTGAAATAAAGTAATGATTACGAGGTGAATTGAAAAGTTTCGACTTGGTCTACTATGCAGCTATTTCGTAAGGGGTTTTCTATCGAGCCGAGGTTTTTATAGTTATTCTTTGTATGGAATTAATAATAGCAACAAATGGATAAACGCATAATAACCATTATCGTCGCAATACCAATGAAAATGTTATGGCTTAGTTTTTTCTGTTTTTATGTGAGTTGTAATTCTCAATTTAAATATTGAATACTTTCCTTGTGTGGTTCATGACAAAAGAATTCCCGTGGGAATTCCAATATTGTATCGTTAAATGTTTTAGATTAACAACTTTAACAAAAATATTGCAATAGCAATTATGATTATGAACGCAGGTAATTATTTAAAGACACAAGAGAGTAAAAATTAAAAGATTAAAAATTAATAAGGTTTTCTATTTCAATAAATGAGGTGTTAATTATGGGATATCAGTTTCAGTTTAGCTTTTTTTCTTTCAGTCTTCCTTTGTTATTATGCATGTTGTTTCTTTTTTTCTCATTCTTTTTTTTCTTATTATGCATCCTTTATTTCATTCTTTCTTTTTATTATGTGTGCTTTTTTTCTTTCTTTGTTATTTTGCATGCTTTCTTTCTTTCTTTCTTTTTATGTATGCTTTCTTTTATTTTTTGTTTTTCTCTCTTTTTATAAATATACTTTCTTTCGTTCTCTCTTTTTATTATATACGCTTTCTTTGTTTCCTTGTTATTTTGCGTGCATTCTTTTTTTCTTTCTATATGATTTCTTTCATTGTTTGTTTCTTTCATTCTTATTGTTTTTCTTTCTTATTATATAAGTCTTTCTTCATTTTCTATTTTTATTATGTGTGCGTTTTCTTTCTTTCTTTCTTCCCTTCTTTTATTCTTTTTCTCGTTCTTTTTATTATATATTCTTTCTTTCATTGTTTCTTTTATTTATGCATGCATAATTTCTTTCTATATTTTATTCTTTCTGTCTTTCTTTCCCTCATTCATTTTTCTTATTCTTTCTTATTATGCATGATTTCTTTCCTCCCATCATTCAGTCTTTCTTTCTTACTATGTATGCTTTCTTTCTTTCTTTCTTTCTTCCTTTCTTTCTTTCTTTGTATGTTTTCGTTCTTTTTTCGTTCTTTTTCTTTATTTCTTATGTATTTCTTCTTTCTTTTTTTTTATTACCGATGCTTTCTTTCTTTTATCTATTTTTTCAGTTTTTATTTCTTATGTGTATACTTTTTTCTTTCTTTCTTTCTTTCTTTCTTTCTTTCTTTCTTTCTTATTATCTATGTTTTCTTCTTTTTTATTATCTATGCTTTCTTTCTTTCTTTCTTTCTTCTCTTCCTTTCTTTCAGTCTTTCTCTTTTATTATCTATGCCTTTTTTCTTTCTCTCTTATTATGTATGCTTTCTTTCTGTCTTTCTTATTATGTATATTTCTCTTATTTAATTTTTTCCTTCTGTTTTTCTTTCTTTTTATGCATACTTTGTTTTAGAAATAAAACCAGAGAGCATTTTTAATATATATTTTCTTGCGGCTTCCCTTGCAATCAAAACGTAAGGCTTCATTATTTATCTGTGGTAATGTCAAGGCTAAAGGATGAGTTGAACGAAGAAATATATAATAGTAATAATTGTAAAAATTGATACAAATACGTGGCAGATTATAGATGTTACTGCGCCAGGAGAAAAAGGTAAAAGAAATAGGAAAAAGGCAGCACCTTGGCTGACAGTCTAGAATACAGTGTATCATGAAGTTCATGGCCGTGACTGTATTAACTGGTGCACCAAGAGTTTAGTAAAAACACGTGAGTTGGAATTATTTGGATTTTCGTCTTCACAAAGAATTGATGATGTTGTTGTGCGTCTCAGTGAAAATCGACAAATGTGTTGATGAAGATGGTTGTAAAAATTTACGTTCATTCTATATCCAATACTGATCTGATGTGAAAAGGCACGAAATGAATAATAATTATTATTATTACTACTATTATTATTATTAGCGAGAATACTTAAAAAAAAAGAAAATAAATGTGTTATAAAACCAACTCAGCTTCGGTGTATTAAAACGATATATAATCAAAGTATTTTTCATAATCCAATATAGCCCTATTATTTCAAACGTTATTTTTAATGGATAACCGTATTTAGGTAGACGCTCCATTATTTTAACATATTATTTTCTCTATAAGCTTGCACACTGGAGAAGATGATGAAAGAAAAGGTGTCCTCCCTTTGCATGATAAATCACCGTCGAACCAGGTCTGCTTTAACCGCTCAATTATGAACAGCTTCCCAATCAAGCAATGTTTTATTTGCCATTAAAGTACACTCACTCGTTCCCATTTCCTCAAAAGGTATGCCATGTTTTTTACCCATATCTTAAATAAAGCTCTTTCTATTAATAGTATCACAAATATCGCCCGTGTAGATACATAACTTATACTGTAAGTATTTGTAAAATATACTCAGTTAGGATCTGATATTAAGGGCAGGATGGTTAAATAAAAAGAAGACAAGAGGAAAACTGTATTTAACTCGTTTACGCGTTTTGTCCTGTGATGGACTTTATCAAGGCAAAAAGTTTTACCAAAATATTAATTTGCGCCCCGGTTTTTCCCAATCTCAACAATAAAAATGAATACTGAAACAGACAAACATACATAATAAAAACTCCATTGAAAACGTTTGAATTCCCTTCATTTTAACATCTCGTGGCATTGCGCAACTTATGAAGGAGTTCTAAAATTAAAATCTTCTGTTAATCTTTTTGAATGATTTATGAACATTTTTTTTATATTGTCAAAACTCTTTGTTAATATATGTGGATTTGGGATAAAGCTCATTTCGTATTTTTACCTCGATAAAGTCCATCAAAGGACGAAACGCGTAGGCGAGTTAAATACAGTTTTCCTCTTGTCTTCTTTTTATTTAACCATACTGTAACTATTAAAATTATTAGATTGACTTAAAGAAATACAAAAGCAGGAAACTCACACTATTGTGCAAGGGACTGTGCAAATGGTGAGGCAATAAATAAAATTGTAGAAGGACTAGTTAGTGTTATAGGGAATAGGAAATGTAAAATTATTTTAAAAATCATTAAAATCATCTTTTCACTCCAAGTCTCATTATAAACAAAAAGAAAAATTGCCAGATTATCCACTACGCTATTCCTTGAAATCAAGCGAAAAGCTGATGATGATGTGGACACTGAGTGCAAAATCAACCTATTACAAGAGTGTTCAGAATGATCTTACAGTTGTGGAGTTCTCCTTTTTCATAAAGATGGACTCGTCCAGAGTATACTTATACTACTGCTATAGAAGCGAGACGGCAGAATACTGCGTTTCTTGCAGTAATTCTATTGACACTGTCAACTCTCTGCCTTCGGTCAGAGAGCTTTAACCCAGTCGTGGCTCCGCCGAAGGGTAGAGTCAGGACTGGGCAAAATCAGACAGATATTTCTGGCAGGGCTATATGGCCCGGGGTACCCACGCTAAAATGTCCTTGTGCCACATTTTGCCCAATGGGAGGGCAGATGAATACAGAAACTGCATTTTCACAGAGATCTAACCGGAGAATACGAGAGTCCACAGAAAGATTACCACTCAGTACACCGCAGTTCATAGTAGCTCTGTGCTCCACTCATCGAGAAGATTATTACGCAGTACCCATTAGCTTCCGACGCGTACATACTCAATATACTACGGTTTCACTTCCAGAGACTTGGACATATACTTTTTACTAACCCTCGTTCCTGGTCTAGTAATCTTCATTTAAGTCTGTATCCTTACATTAATACACTTATTTTCTATCTCAATTTTGTTGTTCATTCCCGGAATCCATTCCCGGGATCCACAACACTTACCATAAGTGAAAGAAGTTAGAATCAAGAGAAATAAAACTACACAAGCAAATGCATAGCTCTGATCGACAAGAATACTGCGTTGAATCTGAGTCGGTCGAGGGGACTTTCTGTCGTGTTCTTCCCTGTTAAAGCTAACAGGCATCACTTATTGTAAGTACTCAAAACGCTAAACCATATTTAGAGTCGAAAAGCTGATAGGTATCAGCGAAATAAAAAAAAGACGCAAGTGTGTTTCTCACTATAGTAAATCAAATGTATAATTAATCCTACTAATTTTCAAATGTATTTTCTCAAAAGATTTATTCATCTCATAAAGTGAAGCAATTCTGAGAAAAAGTTCTATGATTTCTTATTGGCGGTCTAAAAAACATAAGGTATGCAGATAACTGAGTGTTGATAGCAGACACGGAACGGAAACTACAAATGCTCGTACACAAAATAGTCAAGAAAAGCGAGAAGAAAGGACTAAGTATAAACAGAATATATAATAAAACAGAATGCATCGTTATCAAAAAATACGAGCTCAAATTACAAATCGGGGTTACCAAAATCAAACATTCACAAAAATTTAAATATCCGGAAAGTTATTCTAACAGAGAACAGATAGTGTGATACTGAGATCTGAAGACGTATTGGGATGGCCAAAGTTGCATTCCAGAAGCTAAGCAGAGTATTAAGATACTGAAACAACATTTGTATTGGGACGGTCAAAGATGCATTCTAAAAGCTGAGTACAGCATTCAAAGACTATACTGTTACTTGATATTTGTTCTGTTGTATTGCAGCAAAGGCCAAACAGTCTTTTCAAAGATGAAAAAGAAACATGAAGCAGCATAAATATTATACAGAAAGATGCTGACGATACGGTGGATCGAACATGGGAGCGACGAGGTTTTAGAGAATATAAAAATAAAAAGAAAACTTATAATTAAAATCAGAAAAAGGCAGTTGACATTTCTGCAGAACGTAATGAGGTTGGAAGATGTGCGTTGTGGTGCAGCATATATCGGCTCGGAATGAGAAATCGGGGACTGGAGTTTGAATTCCAATTGAATCCGTTGAATTCACTTACGCACAAATATCTTTGGGAAAGGTATTCATCCGTCTCTTCCTTCCATTTATGGGTTAAATAACAGGACTGATTGGGTTCTATAGTCTTGGTTGGCAGCCAGTCTACTTCAAAAAATAATGGCAACCTACTGCGGGATAATCTTCTGACCAGTCAGTCATGTCTCCTTCGAGACATGATCGCCCAAGCGTGTATCAAATATGGCACTTAACAAACTGAAGGAAGGCTTTGGAAATCTGATACTCACAGAAAACATTGAAATACTCACAGAAATCACAGAAAATGCCTCGTTGCATTGGAGTCCCAACTCCCGCTGTCATTCCGTAGGACTTTAAGAAAAAACATGTTACAGGATCTGAGGCAACCAAGAAATAACGACTGATCTACAGCATCCCCTTATAACATAAGCTATGTTGTCTTTCCTTAACTTTCTATAATTTGTAATTTGTGCCCCTAATATCTCTTCATCGATCAATTCTTTTTTCTCTCCACAAACTGTCAGATCTGTAAGTCTATCATTTGTCTGGGCTTAGACTTTTATTATCTCATATGCTCTGTTAGCCTTGCTATTTACTTTGAGATCCTTGATAAAATCCAAGGAAGAATCAGCATTATTATATATGCTGTTCTGGCCACTCGGCTTCAGTCACTTTCCCAATCTCGTGAGGTTGCCTTTCCGTATCTTTTCTATAAATCGTTTCATGGTAATTATTTGGATGTACTCTTCGCTATCATGCCTAGTCTCTTTGAATTTAAGTGCTGTACTCGACTGGCATCGAGATCTCATTAATTTACAGCGGAGTTGGCTAGATGTAACCGTAAATTCTATGTTAACAGTTTCTTTCCTCCTACTTCTCGCCTGTGGAACTCCCTACCGGCCTAATGTTTTCCTGACAATTTTAGTTTGCTAAAATTTAAAGCCATGTCAATAACTATCTACTGTACACCTGATTACTTTTTTCCTCTTCCCGCTCATTATTATTGTTTCTGTTACAAAATTCTTCAACGCCTGAAATCCCTTGTGTTTTGGTGGCTTGCCTGTGGTGATACCGATTAAAGAGAAATAAAAAAAACTCTGTTCTTATCTTATTGATGATTTTCTCACCTCCTTTCGTTTTCAATGTCATGTAAATTTTTAATTCTCCTAGCCTCCCTTCCTCAATATATGTATGATATATCTCGGAAAGGGATATATATATCATTGAGGTAGCAAGCGGTTTAGGCAAATGAACCGGGTGGGACAATCTAGTAATGGACAGTACTCGTTGTACGCAGTATTCTGAGACGTAGTCAATAGTCGTACACCTCTAGTCGTAGACCTATGGACGTAGACCTGTAGACCTCTATGCGTCCTAGCATTCGTCTCTATAATAATAGCTGACACCAGCCAATCACATTACTGTGAGGGGGAACCAATGTGTATGCATATTCATTACATATTCATTACATCAAGGTCATAGAAATGTGACTGTTTTCTTTTTTATTCTAAGTATGTTTCTTCTTGTTTATGTTTTCCATGAACTTTCTCCCTTACTCACATACATTATCAAGGCTTTTAATAGCACTCGTCTGTAGAATTTTTTTCAGTATTCACAATCATGTAAATAAATTGATATTATACAGTATTTCAGTATTCTTTTTTCTTCTTTCTAATGACATTTTGTAGTTTTCTTTTTAAATATTTTTGTCGCTTTAGAAGACGTTTTTCAGGATTTCAGTATGTCTTTGTATCTTCTTCTATGTGTCCTGTCCCTTCAGGACGTAGGTGATCTTGGTTTTCCACGTCTCCCTATCCCTAGTAGCTCTTAGCACGCCCTCTCCTGTTACACCATGCAACTCTCGTTCCATCATTGACCTGATTATATGTTATCCGCTGCTTTCCCCTGTCTCTTTTTCCTTCTGTCTAGACTGTTAATATCAGATTCTCCAAGCCCTCTTTCATCATTGCATGTCCCAGGAACTTCAGCTGTCTCTTCCCGATGATCAGTATTAATATCCTTTTCGTTTCAATCATTTCCAAAACCTCAACATTGCTCACATGCTCGATCCATGATATTCGCAGCATCCTTCTGTAGAATCACATTTCAGTTGCTTTAAGTTTTTCCTTAATCTTTGATGATATTGTCCAGCATTCATTGGCATATTGAAGAACTGACATCACATAGCAATCTCTTTTTGTTTCTAGCGAAATTGCCCTGTTTTATAATACTTTACTCAAACTTGTGTCATATTTTCTCTCGTCTGATAAAACACTTACAAGATAGTTAAGGTGTCTGTACTTGCTTGATTCTGGAACCTCCAATTTTCACCTTGGATTGTCTCTTTTGCTAATGACCGTATTTTCTGTCTTCTTTCAATTTATAGTAAATCCTTTCTTCTTTATTTCTTTACTAGATAGTTTCCCAATTTCCGCGGTTTTCTTTCTGTGTCTGCCAAACGCAAACAACTTGTGAACTCATAAATCGTTTGTTGCATTCTGAAAATAATCTTCTGTAAAATCATAAAATGTAACAAAAGACATGCATTCCGCAAAAGAAAACATTTATTGCCTGAAAATAAGAAGGCGGCAATAATTTATTAGCTGACTAGATTCGTGGCATTTACAGTGGCTACTTCGAAACGAACGATCTTCACACGTCAAGATGTTCTGATATTTAATATTATTTAGTAAATTTAATAGTTCTACAATGATTAAAATATGACATTATAAAGTCTTTCACAAAGATATTAGTATTACATTGAGTTATAAATAATTTCAGTTTTTGTTCTCTCCAAATTTAAAGTACAATTAGATTTTATTCAATTATATACTCACAATTATTTGCTATAACTCGCTGCCACGTATGAAGTAGCTTTTTTGAATAAGACATGTGAGCAATAATGAAGTTTTAAAGAAAATGGAGGTGAAAAGAACACTTAATAAGAGATAGCTTAATGTGTGCGTAATGCATAAAACATTAGAAGATTTCATATCTAAACTTATTTATAAATGGCACTTTGTCTCTGTGTGTGTGTCTCTGTGTGTCCGTAGCCTATAGACACCGAAACGGCTGAAACGATTTTATTGAAGATTTACACAGTTGTACTATAAGCGTCAGCCAGTAAGCTTAGATAGGTTTTGTGTCGAGGTACACCCGATAAATATCGAAAATCGATAATCGAATAAATCGGGTTATAGAAGGAGTGATCCGATTTTAATCAAATATGATACACTCATAGAAAATGACATAAGAAACGATATTCAGAAGTTTCAATGTTGCAATTCTTACAATAGTGTAGAAAATTGATAATATATATATTTATATAAAAGGAAAGATGTTTGTGCGTGTGTCTGTTTTTCTGCCTGTATGTCTGTATTTTTTCCAGCCACTTTATTTTAGTTTTTGCTTCGCGTTTGGCTCTAAGTAGGTATTATTGTAGTTCTTAGTCTCAGACATGATACAATTTACTCAGAAGACTTATTTAGCCTTCAAAATTCATTTTGCAACGATAAAACTTATTTGATATCTATACCAGAAAATCAAACTTTGACTTACACCCATTCATTTTCTGTCAATCTACGGTTTCGCTTTAACTGGAAATAACTATTGCTTTTTAGTCTTTCCTGCCAATTTCCAAGGAGTCTGAGCTCCAGGACCATGGATTAGTTTTAAAGCTTTCATTACACCCGAGCAACACCGGGCTATACTGCTTGTATAGATATAATGAAGACAATTGTGATTGAGGAAAGCAAAGCGAAATCATCCTAAAGAGGGTTGTACAATTTTTTTTAATCCTGTCGCCCCAAGCAAGGCATTTACTGCCACTGTTGAGCAGGGGATTACATAGGAAGTAAGTTATGAGAAACAGTGACAGGTTACAGGGGGTGTCAGGAAGAGGGTATGAAAAGGATGATAATACTAATGAGAGTGGGGTGGAGAAGAAAGGAGCATGAGAGAGAGAGAGAGAGAGAGGATGCAACTTAGTGAGATAAGAGATGACTATTGCCTTCACATTTTAATTTTTGAAGTTTGTAGATGTCGGAAAAGCAAATCAATGGAAGGGAATTCCACAGGCGGGAAGTGCGAGAGAAGATCCTGATGGAGTAGAATTTGCATTTGGATGGAGTAACAGGCACACATCTAAGGAGAGCTGGATTTGTGGGGAGGACAAGAAATAGTGGACAGCCATGAAAGATCAAATTATGACAGGAAATGGCACATAGAAAAAATATTGATCATAATTTTTCTCATGCCTCGCATCACGCAGAACGACATTAATTTGCATTTTGATGAAACTCTCTACAAACGTAACACTGTCTGGCAAAGGGTTAGAAAACTGACTGCCAAATTTAGACTGATTAGGTTGTAGATCCTCCTCTGGTTTTTATCCTGAGCCCCGTGATGAATAGCATGGGCACTCGACCAGCTATGACAGCAGTTTTCAGTACCCGGGCGGATGGTAGATTTATATACAGTCAGTCATTTAAGTGCCATATGTGAAACACGCTCGAAAGAGACATGACTGACTGGGCAGAAGATTATCCCATAGTAGGTTGCCATTGCTTTCTGCGGTAGACTGGTTGCCAAACAAGGCTATAGAACCCAATCTGTCCTGTTATTTAACCCATAACTGGAAGGAAGAGACGGATTAATACCTTTCCCAAGGGTATTTGCGCGTCAGCTGGAATTCGAACTCGGCTTCCCGATTTCTCGTTCCTAGCCGATATCCAATGCGCCACCACGCACATCCAGTAACGAGCATAAAGATCAGAACGATTTTAAGATAATCTCTAAATATGAAGTAACTGAAAATGTCTAAATATGAAATAACTTTTTATTTTAAAGCTTCAAAGAATATTTTATCAAGGAAAAAAAGGGATATAAAGATAAATTATATAATTCCAAAATATAAAGCTCAATAAACTTATTTTGATAAACTTATAAGAATTATTATATAACATAAAAAAATAGATGATCAAAAACATCAGAACGATTAATAAAAATCATACTATTATAATGGATACCTCATATCCAAACGAAAATATCGTTTATTAGTACTTGATGTGTAAACCTTTACTTTTAATAACAACTTGGCATCTTTTGCTAGATAAGCGAATTAATGTCTTGCCTTCATTAACGGATATTTTCTCCCATTCTCCTTTCAAATTCGTCCATAGTTTTATCGACGTTTGTTAAATTATTTTCCTTAGCTCTTTCATTTAGTAACTAAGTCATACCCAGATATGCGAATACTCAATGCGTATACGAATGATAGATTTATAAATGTGCAAGATGCATTTCTCTGGCCAGAAAGGTGAGCTGAATTTTTTAGCGGTAGATGTACACTACCGGCTAGAATTATTAGGCAACCCTAGTTTTTTTTCTTTTAAGAATAGATGTATTTCACACAATTTTTGTATATATTGCCAAATGAAAATGGAATGGTTCTTTTCTTATTATTACTTTGCAAAATTTTACAAGGCAAGGAAACAAAGATGAACTCATCCGAATCACCCTAAATTTTCTCCATTCTTTCATTGATGAAAATGCAATATAGGTAGTTATTAAATATTTATAAATTCATTTGACGCACATGTTGTTGTGCAGTATTAACAAAAGCACCGTTCTATTTTCATTTACAATTATTCACTTGGCAATAAATCCTAAAAATAGGATGAAATACATCATCTTTTAAAACACTGAGGTGGCCTAATGCCGGTAGTGTAGTTATTGATTCAATGTAGTCTTTGAAATTGATTTAAATCTCATCTGAAAATTTCTCAAATGCACCCCGCAATATAAAATTACGATTTCCCTTAAGAGCATAGGTTTTCCTCTCCGAAGATTGTAAATACATGTTTTATTATTAAGTGTGGAGTATTATCCAAATGGATTTTTCCCGACTTTTCCCTTCTGCAATCCCATCAAAAACTATGAAGTTTTGTCAACTTTACTATTAAACCTATAGTATGGAGAGAAAACGGGCACAGAGCTTCCTCGCAGGCGTATTTCGAAGATGAACACAGAAATAACTCGGTTCGCGATTTGAATTACCTTACCGATAACCGATACACTATCCACACAAACTAGATTTTATGCAAGAGTTCTAGAGAAAGAAAATTATAATATATAACATATGGCATTTGAAATACTTGAATATAAAATTTTTTATATTCAAGTATTTCAAATGCCATATGTTATATATTATAATTTTCTTTCTCTAGAACTCTTGCATAAAATCTAGTTTGTGTGGATAGTGGGAGCGCAAATAAATACCGAATTCCGCGTTTTGGGGCAACTCGTCGTGGTGTAATAGTTAGCAAGCTTGACTTGCAATAATTTTTACAACTAAGTACTGAATTCGATCCTCAGTGGCTACCCCAAACTTTCAGCCTTGTGCCACATCTAAGAACACACGTTAAAAAGGGCCTGTGCCACATTTTGCCCTAGTGAGGGGAGGGTAAATAAATACAGAATACCGCGTTTTCACGGAGAGCTAACCGGAGAATACGAGAGTCCAGAGAGAGATTATCAGTCAGTACACAATAGTTCATAGTAGCTCTGTGCTCCACTCACCGAGAAGATTATTACGCCGTACCCGTCAGCTTCCGACGCGGACATACTCAGTATACTACGGCTTTACTTCCAGAGACTTGTACATGTACTTTTTACTAACCCCCATTCCTGGATTACTAATCTTCATTCAAGTCTGTATCCTTACGTTAATACACTTATTTTCTATCCCAATTACTGGTCGTTGTTCATTTATTTGTGCGGGCCCTATTTCCAGGATCCACAACAGATAGATATGAACAGAGATAGACCCTTGCAAATTAATTAGAAAAATAAACAATAGTTTTTTCTATGATGTTTTAAACTTTCCCTGATAGCGTATACGCCGTCTCTAGGCGTTTTCTTCTTTTTTTAGACTGCACTTTTCTTTATTGTTTGAACCGATGGATCCAGTTTCTTTCTTTGTCTTGATGACATGACTGACAGCCGAAATGCTGACACCAACAATATTCGTAATCATCAGGTGTGTCAGTGTGTTCGTGCAGCGTTACAATTTTCATACGCTTCCTTGGATTAATGTCCATCGCAGACAATATCTGTAGATTAACTTATCGGTAGTCGTGACAATAGTTCTTGGGCGTGATAAAAGTCGTATGTAATCACGGATGTAATGTTTTTCAAAGCTTATGATTTTTCATCATACACCCCAAAAATAGATTCATATTACTTAACTATTACTATAAAAACCTAATATGAGGAAAAAAGAAAACTCGATTATACCCTGTCACTCCGGTTGGTCTAAAACTGACCGTATGGTGAAAAAAGGGAAACTAAAGCAGTTGTTTCATTTAAATACGGTGGCGAGATGACATGAATTAAACTTTTCAATTTGCGATTAGTAAATATAGTCTTCACTTAATCAACTACAGGCCTTAACTCTACAAGTCTTCGAAATATTTTTAAAATATTTCGAATCTTTATAAAGATTCTTTATTTATGATAATTAAAAAAATAAAAAGAATTATTTTAAAATTTTGTTATTAATCGAAAAAAATCTTCTTCAGACTATAATTTATAATATTTATTAAAGCAATTAAAAGCTTATCTAATTTAATAATTATAATTTTATACCATTAATTTTTACTACTGGAAGCAGATTTTCCATACAAAGAGGTAAATGGTTTTATAAAATAATACATTTTTTATGTTCCCCTATAAGTCTTGCGTTTAACTAATAAAACCAATTTTGCTTACAGAATTAAATTTCTTGAAATTTCATGAATTTACGATGTGGGTAACAGATGTAAAAAAAATTTTTTCTGAAGATCTTTTACAATTACGATTTTAAAAATAATAAATAAATCTTGAAAGTTTCATTAAAAACATTGATTTTGGCAAGAATTTTCAAATTAATGTGTTTGTCACCGGAAAAAAAAACTGAGTATGTAATAATGCGTTTTCCATTTTAAACTCTCGTAACGAATTGGCTCCCCGCTAATGAAAATAAAAAATAAAATAAAAAATAAAAAAATAAAAAATAAAAAATAAAAACTAGATTTTACTAAAATTTTGAACATGTTAGAAAGGATTAAATTTTTTTTAAGAATAATTAAAAAATACTTTGATCTTTTCTTTAAATAAGATAAATCTTTTTTGATGAAACAAGTTCGTTTTTATTAAGTTTGGGTCCACTTTAATTCGTACTATTTTCAACGATTTAGTAGAGGTACGTAGTTTAAGTCATTTTTTTACTTACTAATACTTATATATTTGTCTGTAGACTTTAAATTTATGATTATTTAAATCTGCAAAATGTCTGAATTACTGGTAGTTATGATCAATTACTTTCTTATTATTACAGGTCAAAGAAACTAAGAAAAACAAGTACAGGATTTTAAGTTCATGGGAAAAGTTCTGACAGAGTAGGGAATATGCAACACTGAGATCCGAAGATGCATTGGCATGGCCAAGGACGCATTTCAAAAGCTAAACAGAGTACCAAGAGACGGGAAAATCGCATTTAAAACAAAGAAAAGATTGCTAGACTGCTATATGATATGTCCTTCTGTATGGTAGCAAATGTTGGACAATCTCTTCTAGGATGAAGGCGAAGAAATGTGGTTCTACCGAAGAATGCTGAGAATACCATGTACTAAGCACTTGAACAATACTGGGGTGTTTGTGGGGATGCAAACCAAATGAAAACTCATAATTAACAACAGGAAAAGACACGTGTGCTTCCTGGGACACGTAGGGAAGATGAATGGCCTAGAGAATCTAATACGTAAAAAAAGGTTAGAAAGAAAGAGAGACAAGGTAAAGCAGCAGGAGACATATTTGATAGGCCCGAGTAGATGGCGGCACGGGGTTTGGGAGAGAGGCCAAGAGGAAAAATTTTGCGAGTGACAAGAGATCGAGACTAATAGAAGTGCATGATCATCTACGTCCTGAAGTGATACGGCACATAAAGTAGAAGAACTATGTAAGATGTTGTCGGCATGCACCTTATAGCCTTCATCAGGTGTATATATATCTGAGTATTATGTACAGTGAGTGAGTGAGTTTTGTTTAACGACATATCAACCTCTATGGGTTATTTAATGCCAAAAGGGTAGGATTTTAAGGTATTTTTTATGTTCGGTTATAGTAAGAAGGTTGATTTAGTCAGAATTTGATGAGATTTTTTATTTTGCAAACTGAAAATGTCTTATAGTTTTGTATTAAAAATGTTTTGCTAAGAATATTTTTTTACTTAAAAATGTGTTATGGTAATAGTTCTTTCTTAAAAATGTATTGTTAGTAATATTTTTCTTCAAAAATGTATATTTTTCTATAAAAGACTTTTTTTATGTATATATTTCTATAAAAATGTATTTTTATAATTTTTATAGTGTTGCCCCCTCCACAAGAATTTACTCATTTGGGGGTTAACTATTTTCCCACAGGTTGGACCCTAACAGGTGCTACCACGACGGGTCAGCGTGGACCTAGGAACAATAGCAATTAAAACACTGAGTGAAAGGTGAAGTATAAGTATATGTTCTTTTTTTTTTAACCAAAATTTGCCTGATGATGAGATAAAAGCTTTAAATCTCGAAACATAGTTTTTTTCCGCGTTCCAAGGATTTTATTAAATAATGTTCTACGGGTAATGAGCACTTTTTAAGTAAGTAAATGCCAGAGAACTCTGAATTCTAAACCTATTGCTTCTCTTCATTTTGATATATATATATATATATATATATATATATATATATATATACAGAGAATGAGAGAGAGAGAGAAAGAGGGATAAAACAGAAGTACAATAATAGCAAGAGGAACAAAGACATATGTATACAGAGAGTGCATGTTGACTAGATTAAGTGGCCTTCATTTTTGTACTTATATGCGTAAATCAGATGTCCCGTGTATAATTACATCATTTCTTAACAAGAGAAACACGACGAATGGCTGTCACTGAGCCGAGACAACTTGTCCGTCTGCTTTTTTGACATCGTGATGGCGTTAATTTTTTTCTTTTTCATTTCTAAATTAACAAAGTTCCAGGTGCGTGAAAAATCACGGAGAAAAATCACGCCAAAAATGAATAATCGCTTCGCAAAGTCTAGCCAGCCATGATGTGATTGGATTAATACGCTACGGACTTCTATAACAAAATAAACGCAAATTCTTGGCATTTGTATGTTATATCTATGTCATCTGTATGCAGTACTAGATTCTATTTTTGTTTATATCATATGTATGTAATATAAATTTTAAATTTTTATTAACTTTACATTGTGTAGAATAAATGTAGTTCATTGAAATAAGTCTGCCGAATTCAACCTCTGCTTTATAAATAACGTTGTCAGTTTATCATTGTACATTGAAAGAGCAAGTTTCTTTGTCTATATCAGAAATTATTACAATTTAATTGTCAAATTTTATTATTCAGATAGAATGCTGTTCATTATATCACATACACACAAACACACACCTATATATATATATATAAATATATATATACATATATATATATACATATATATATATATATATAAATGGGGATTTAATTCTAATCACTTTTAAAAGAATATATATATATATATATATATATATATTCTTTTAAAAGTGATTAGAATTAAATCCCCACTTAAAATTACGTTTAATCTATTAATTATAATTTTTACAAGAAACGGATTTGAGAAAAAAGCTTTTAGAATTAAGTTTTATTTAAAAGTCATAGGGTTACCAGATTTTGATACCAGTTTCTCAAACTACCACAGAATCGCGTCAACTGATTTAACCAGGAAATCTTGTAGTATTGTTATAATTTGCTTTTATTCTTTATCAGAAATATATCGAACATTCTTTATTTAAGACTTCTTTTCTAGTTCATATGTATAACCGGCTGATGTCTGATTTACTCCAAAACATCCCACTTTTGAGGGTTTTTTATATCCTTTTATTTTTAGTATACACCACTCCAATTTTTGGCAAGTTTGCAACCTAATGAACATTGTATTTCTTTAGTTTTAGGTCAAGCACTATTTTATACTTTTTTTTTTATCTGGTATTCATACTTGTACGTTTAATGATTTAATGGTGTGTTGGTACGTCAAAGATATCATACGGTACTTGCAGAAGTTCTTCTTTCTTTGACTAATTCCATTGCCTTTTGCTTTCTCATTTTTTCCTTTCATCATAATTTTTCTTATTATACTCTCTTTTCAAACCTGGAATGCCTTATTTTGCTATCATTTCATTTCAAGTGTTCACTGTAACCGTGGAAGTTGTTTCTTGCTCATACATATTTCAAATCAAATGTATCCACTGCCAGCAGATAATGAGATCCGTTTATTTGGCGTGCAAAATCTATGTTCCGTCTTGAACACGTAAAGACAGATGTCTTTAGTAAGGTTGTAATTTCGTGACACGTGATTTTGCTTTCGCAATAAAACCTCTACGGGCTTTTACTAACTTTTGATTCGTATTGGGCCAATATACAAAACTTCTCATAAGCGATTTCATCCTTGAAATTCCTGGATTTTATTTTTGAAATTCATTTAATATTCGCTTTTGTATTACGATAAATTTAACTACTCTCTGAGTAAATATCAGCTATCCGTCATATAGCGAGTAAGTTCGTTATTTAAGATGTTTTTCTGTATCATTTGTGTTACCCGGGGTTTCTTATTAACCATACAACAGATATGGAAGATATAATCACTTGTATTAAATCTTTAGTTATATAAACAGGTTCTGATGGATACTTTTTCGTCTATATTACAGAAAAATCAAAATAACCCTGATATATAATTTAAACAGATATATTTACCAAAATTACACATACATATATTGAAATGCTGACAAAAGATTAAATTTATACAATAACATCGCAATTAGCTTCAACCACGACCTGTAAACAACTTCGGAATCTCCTGCAACTCTTCTGCCGGTCCCTTTTGGTGCTATAAAAATTTTGTTGATCTCTCGCTCAACTGCGTCCCATATTTACAAATTAAAAACGTTGCGGTCTGGAGAATTAGGTGGCCAGATGTAAGGGGGTGTTGTAGTTGCAGAAATCGCCTGATACTCATGACTAGGTTGTGTCTGTTTGTGTGGCAGATATAGCGTCTTTCACCAGCCTGTTAATTCTGAGGCCCCGTATGAAGATCAATGATGTTAAAATGTCTCCATCACATGATGTTGCCTGAATATATATCCAGCTTTTTACAAGACCTCTGCAATGACCTTAGATTGCCTACCAAACTCTCTGAAATGTTCGTATTGTGTTTTCGATGTGAACGGCAAGCGAAACAACATAATGTTTCCAAGTTTCTGGAGGAGTGAATTGCGCAATGGTGGTCTTTTTCTTATAGATGGCACCTAGCTGACGTACTATACTGTACACTCGACAAAATCAAAAACAAAGAAATTAGATTATAAAATGGCGAAAATTTACTCATAGATATACACACACCACAATTATATATATATATTATTACGTTAGAACATCTGAAAAACTACAAACTACTACAAAATTGTACATTTTTTCAACATTAAAAGACATTGTCTCATCAGGTAGTTAACAATGACGGTAATAATCGTTTTTATTTTCAAAAACTTCTTTCAAGAACATTTAGGGGCGTCGGTTATGCTTGGTACAAGGCCACGTACAAACATAGCCGATAATCCTCACATTTAAAGACATCATCAGGTTGAAAGAGTGGAAGAATAAAAGTGTTTTATTAACTGAACAGAACAAAAAATTTGTAACAAGAAAACGTACGAATAGAAAATTAATTATTTTGCAAGCGTTACATGTTCAAAGAGAAAATGTACGTAGTTAAATGTTCAAGAGAAATATTAGTCATTGCAGAATGTGTGTATGTAAAAATATTAGCAGGTTATCATAAAGTCTGTGTTCCTTTCTTTTTTATGGCCGGCGAAAAAGTGAAAAGAAGGTGAGGCAATAAAGGAAATTGTACTTATCGGAAGTTAGTTTTTTTTAAGAGCCAGTTTAAATGTCTTATTGTAGTTGTTTCTATGACGGCAAGTCAGGAAAGTACGAAGAAAGAAAAATTAGAAAGAGAGGAAGAACGAATGTATGTCGACGAGATTTGTCAGTTTCGGCGTTTTGAAATTTCTCTCTTACATTGTGACAAGGCCCTCATCAGATCCCTGCTTCCACTGGACTGTCTTTGGCCGGTCAACAGACGTAGATAAGTACTTAGATAAGGTCACGCGGTCAGTTCGAATCGCATACCTATTTTTTAGGTGTTAAGAAAATTTGACCGAGGATATAGTTCAATTGGCGATTTTCTATCCAATCAGAGTCGAGAAACTTAATTTTCACACCGACTTGTAAAATTTGCTTTGGTCTGTTTTTTTTTTTGTTTTTTTTTTTCTTCTCAAAATGTTTTCAGTCATTCCAATCTCATTTTGCGGGTGTTCAATTTTACTTTTTGCGTTTCAATTAATTGTTGGATGATATAGGATTCATATTCTAAAAACAACGCTTCTCTTTATTTTGGGATTTTTTTCCGTTTGAGGAAAAAGATATTTAAAAAAATGGGAAACACGAAATCCGAAAATAAGATGAAAAATCAAGAAAGATATTTTCTAAAATTTAATTTATTTTGGCAATATTTTATTGTAAAATGTTATTATTTATACAGTAAATACAAATTTTCTTTCGTAATTTTTGTGGATTCTGGATGAGGAACCGCACAAAATAACGAACAAAAAGCAGATATTTCAGATAGAAAAATAAGTTATATTAAACGTAAAGATACAAACTTAAACGCAGGTTAGTAATCCAGGAATACGACTAGTAAAGAATATATATATATATATATATATATATATATATATACAATTCTTTGAATTGAAGCCGTGCTGGAATTAGTATGTCCACATCGGAAGTGACGAGTGCTGTGTAAAACTATTCTGGCTGAGTGGAGTTCAGAGCTACTATGACTTCTGACGCAGTATTCTCTGTGAAACTTCGTTATCTTACAGATCTTGTACTGTGACACGATCTCACGCGGTGATGCTTTCCCTTCTCCCGCGGGGATAATTATTATTAGTGTTTTATTGCGTCACGCGATGTGAGCTGAAGGAAAAAATAATAATTTTAGTACCATCAAGTGCTTCTAAAAGCACGGAAATATAAAATAAAGTTATTTTGGATAAATATAAATTTCTCGTCTTTCATGATTTTCGCCTCTTTTATGTTCAATATGAATTTCTCTTAGATCTGGAGTGTATTCCACTAATCTGAAGAAGCATTGACAAAACAAGTGTCAGAGTGATTTGATAAGGTCACCCAAGGTCAGGGCCGCTGTTGAATACAACGGGTCCGTGCGAATCTAAAATAGAATCAAGCTCTGATGTGAGTTACTTTAAAGTGAAATTTAAAAAAACACGTTATTTATTATAACAATTATATGTGTACTATTTTATGCTTATCTTTATCCATGATTAAAAAAATATTAGACCGAAGTTTAAATTTATTTATATTCACTTTATTTATGATTATTTAATTCAGTTAACAACTATCTCCGCATCTCAGTTAACAACTATCTCAACTATCTTGTTAACTATCTCAGTTAACAATTATCCGCAACTATCTCTGAGATATTACTTTATTTGTTTTAATTGAATTTTAATTGAATTTTAATTGAATTTTAATTGAATTAACACCGCAA
The DNA here is from genome assembly GCA_037127315.1 of Ascarosepion bandense. Lineage (NCBI taxonomy): Eukaryota > Metazoa > Mollusca > Cephalopoda > Sepiida > Sepiidae > Ascarosepion > Ascarosepion bandense. Next base: position 3,222,741 of record JBBBDQ010000511.1, read on the forward strand.
CTATCTCCGAGATATTACTTTATTTGTTTTAATTGAATTTTAATTGAATTTTAATTGAATTAACACCGCAACTATCTCCGAGATATTACTTTATTTGTTTTAATTGAATTTTAATTGAATTTTAATTGAATTAACACCGCAACTATCTCCGAGATATTACTTTATTTGTTTTAAATGAATTTTTTCAAAATAAACCGAAATTTTAACGTAAAATATTTTTTGTGCCATTTTATATGATGCCCCAACTATCTAGACTTGTCCAAGAATATAAATAGAGAAAGAGAAAGAGAGACAGAGAAAGAGAGACAGAGAGAGACAGACAGACAGAGAGAAATGGATGGATGGAGGGAGATGGGTATGTTGGTGTGTGGGTGTCTACATTTGAGCAGATTTGAAAGTACACATAAATTCTCGTTAAGCATTAGTTGATATAGTAATTACAGAACATCGCGTGTTCGGATATTCAATGCTGTCAGAAGTTTTCCCGCGTTGTACATCATCTTATTACTACCCGATAGAGTATTAAGAGGAAGGTTGTCACCGAGGCGAGACAATTTGGCGAAGGTTTGCCTGTCTGCTTTCCTTATTTCCTGATTATGTCAACCAATCATTTTACTCTTCCGTTCTAAACTATAAAACGCACAGGTGGTGTGGGTGTTTTTTTTTTCCAACTTCGAATAAGAAAAATTACTCCAGATAATTCATTCTATCTGGATAGCACAGGATTAACAGTGTCATCTAATCACAAATGTCCTTTTTAGATATATAAAAAAATAGAAGGGAATTGTGAATTTTTGACTTATTCAGAAAGATAATGGAAAAACTGAAACATATCTATATATATAACAGCGAATTGGTAGACTGTGGGAAGACAAAATTGTTGACAGTCAATGGCATATTGACAGTAAGGCATTTAAGGCAAGCAGATTTGAAATAAAGTACTTCATATCAAAGGTACGACTTCAATAGAATTAATGAGTGAAACGTTATCACTTAAGTTTGATGTTCAAATAAGAGGCAAATTTTAGCTCATATATATATATATATATATAGTTAGTCATCCGCAGACCGATCATTTTCGCTGTATCACAGCACATCAGTACGGTTAAACAGCCGATTACTTCTAGCCAGGACTGAAATCCGATCGAATTACGCCAGTCAGCGATTCTACCTCTGAGCTATAGGTGTTCATTAGACAAAGGCTGACTTTCGCGCGTTATATGAAATGTACACACACGCCAGTAGTTGAGAGTGTTCAAATTCATTACTGTCTGAACGATGCGTAGATGCGTAAGTAGCAACTGTTTTTTCAACGTCTACCATTCCTCTATATATATATATATATATATATATATATATATTAATCACGACACAGTTTCATGCATTGTGCAATTATCCGATTCTGAAAATTTAGGATAATATGTATATTTATTAATATATCTTTTTTCCCTCTTACATCACATTCAGCACTGTTCTATTGCCATCATACAAATATTTAAATATTGATGTGTCCGTTTACACACACACACACACACACACACACACATACACACACACACACACACACACATATATATATATATATATATATATATATATATATATATATATATAATTCTTTTTTGGTGATAGTTAAATTAGACAAGTATTCTATTGTATAAAAAAAGTGCCCTATATTGGAGAATTTTTTAATCTTTTTTATTTGGAAATGTGTTATTTCCGCAATCTTTGAAAGTTATGGTATCCTTTGGTGATTTATGAAAAATGATGTCCCAATACTTTTCAAACGAACAGACAGGGATTTTAACAATCGGGCGACTTGAATTTATTTTTTGTTTTAATTCACATTTTTAACCACGTTTAACTGCCTGAGGATGGTGTTTTAACACCAAAATCTTATGCTACTAAGTTGCAGTATGCTATAATAATAATAATAATAATAATAATAATAATAATAATAATAATAATGAACTGGAAGGTCTTCTGCAAACTGTAAAATGCTTCAGCGAAGACATTGGAATGAAATTTAATTTGAATAAATGTGCTAAAGCTACAGTTTTACGTGGATCAATACAAGAAACATCCTCAATTAGCCTAGACCCTGCTGTAACAATAAAAGAATTGAAACCAGAAGAAGCTTATAAATACCTAGGTGAAAATGAGAGCGAAAACATTCACCATAAAAAAATGAAAGAAATAGTGCGTAAAGAGTACTATAGAAGGCTACGAATGATATTAAAAACTGAATTAAATTCACAGAACAGAGTTATGGCCATTAATAGCCTTGCAATCCCAGTTGTCCAATATAGCTTTAACATCTTAAACTGGACTCTAAACGACATCAGGCGAATGGATGCTAAAACAAGAAAGCTTCTTTCTAAGCATAAGATGCATCATCCAAAGGCTGATGTAGACCGTCTATACATACCCCGTAAAGAAGGTGGAAGAGGTCTTATTCAGCTGGAATTGTCATACAAGACAACAACTATTGGCTTACTAACATACATAGAAACAACAAAGGATTGGATGTTACAATTAGTAAGGCAACATGAAGAAAGAAAGAAAAAATATTCAATAATAAAAGAAGGCAGTAAATTCAAACAAGATTTACAGTTAGTAGATTCTGTAGAAAAGCAGAACGGAAGCCAAGAGCCGAATATTGCGGCAAAGAATATGAAAATGAAAGCCAAAGATAAAGCTCTTGAACAGATGAAACAGCGCTGGCAAGACAAACCTCTGCATGGCCAATATCCAGTACGTGCCAATAAATCCAATGTTGACAAAGTTAATACTCATCGATGGTTACGTGCATCTGGATTAAAGTCCGAAACTGAAGGCTTTATTCTTGCAGCACAAGACCAAAGTCTTTTCACGAGAAACTTTCAGGCAAATATTATGCATAATAATATGGATCCAAAATGCAGGTTTTGTGATAAACACCAAGAAACAATAGACCACCTAATCTCAGGCTGTTCTGTGCTTGCCCCAAATGAATATAAAAATCGCCACGATAGAGTTGGGCAATATTTACATTGGGCAATATGCAAACATTATGGAAAAGCTTTAGGCAAACACTGGTATGAACATCACCCAGCACCGGTTACAGAAATAGAAGATGTAACCATTCTATGGGATTACACCATCTACACAGACAGAAAAATTGAAGCAAACAGGCCAGACATTATTGTTAAAAACCAGAAGGAGAAAACTTGTCTATTAATTGATATGGCTTGTCCAGTGGATTGTAACATAGCAATCAAGGAATTTGAAAAACTGTCAAAATATAAAGACCTGGAAATTGAAATAGAAAAAATGTGGAAATTGAAAACAAGAGTTGTGCCAGTGATAGTAGATGCACTTGGAATGATAAAAAATGGAACAAAACAACACATTGAAAGAATCCCTGGAAACCCCAGCTTAAGAGATATACAAAAAATTGTCTTATTAAGTACAGCCCACACACTAAGGAAAACTTTATCTATGTAACGCTAGGGATGATAGGGAAGATAGAAAAACATGAAATGGAGTCATAACAACACGCCACGACCTGCCTTAGGTCTCCCCGCAGACTTGGTTGGTAGTGAGACCAAAGCAGAAATCGAAATATGATGAAAAATGACATAATAATAATAATGATTACCATATAACTATGCTCTACGGAATGTACATTCATTAGTAACCATTACTTTATATATATATATATATATATATATATATATATATATATATATATATATATATATTGACCATATGCTTGAAGAAAAAGTCGAAACCGGATTTCGCGAGTAGATGTTAAATTGATTTTCTGACCAATGGAAGCGATTCGCAAGACTTATCGATCCAGTGCAAAAATATAAATAACTATAAAGCCTTCAATCAGCGTCACACAGTCAGATGGGAGCAGCGAGGGAGAGACACGACTAAAATGTAACTAGAGAAACTTCAGTCACGAACCCGGATGTAAAATGGCTTCTGCTTGTCGAATTTAAGTCACTGGTGCCTCGTCAACAGGTGTTTACTCGTACAACCAGACTGGCAACTGGGTCCCACCCATTCACAGTCAGGTTAGCCAAATGCAGACGACAATTCTACTCTCGCAGCTTCTTCTCTCGCACTTCCCGCCTGTGGAACTCACTCCCGTATTCTTGCTTTCCTGACGGCTACAACCTCCAGAAATTTAAATGCAAAGTCAATACTCATCTACTAACCACTGGACTCTAGCTCTCTCCCCACCCCCGTATAACCTTCCCTTTCTCTCCACCTATGTATCTGTCATCACACCTGCATTCTCAGCTTTCCATTGCTCCTTTCTAACAAGTTTGTACTCCTCACTCTTTTCTAATTAATCTTTTTACAGTTATGTAGCCCCTCGCATATCAGTGGCATTTCTGCCTTGCTCGGGGTGAAATGATTAAAAAAAAAAAGGTCGCGTGGCACATTGTTCTCTTTCTCCTTGTTTTTCGTGTGCTGATTCTTTTTACTTCTTCTCCATTTTCAACATTTCTACTGAACGATAACATACATAAACACATACTACTATAAACACTTTATACCCTTAACTTTCTCATTGAACATGAACTTTTACGAAATCGTGTTGTTCTTACCTTATAATAAATTTCTATTTTAACATGAAAATATATATAGTGTTATTTTTATTCTTGCCCCCTTCCACATTATTCCACATTATTCTTACACAAATCCACACATTCCAATCTCCAAACTGCTGACAAACTTCTGGATAAAACTTGTAAGCTGTATGGAATTCAGTTATTCTTCACACAAGGCCGAATTAATAAACGCTTACCAGCTCCCTATAGATTCATGCTAAACCAAGGATTATTTTTCTTTTATGTACCACGTTTATTTACAGCGTAAGCGATCATAGCCCTGCACATCTTCCTGCCTTTTGTAGCTCTTAATATGTTTCGTCTTATTCTTATTTCTCTCAAACCTTGTTCTGCAATCTGCCCCTTCAAGCTCATTAAGTATGTCACGCCTTGGTTTCCACTGTCCCTGTATCCATCTTATGAGTGTCTGATTTTCCAAGCCCTCTTCCTTTTTCAGTCAGTCAGTTCAATTTCATCCCAGATTCACGTTTGGGGAATCATATCTCGAAAGAGTTATGGCTGACTGGGCGGAAGATTATTCCGGAGTAGGTTGCTATTGCTTTCTGCGGTAGATTGGTCGCTGGCAAAGGATTTAGAACCGAATCTGACCTGTTATTTAACCCATAACTGGAGGGACGGGATGGATTAATACCTTTTCCAACGGTGTATTTGCCCGTAAGTAAATGCAACGTGTTCAACTGGAATTCGAACTCGGATCCCAGATTTCTCGTTCCGAGCCGATATCCACTGGACCACAAACCACATCCTTATCACGGGATCCATAAATTTCAGCTGCCTCTTCCTGATTTTTGAGTTTTTTTTTTTTTTGGCCTCCATTCTCTCTAAATCTAAACGTTGATCCCATGTTCGACCCATGGTATTATCAGCATCTTTCTGCATACCCACATTTTTATTGCAGCGATTCTGTTCTTAAACTCTGAGAAGATTGTCCAGCATTTGCTTGTATACAGGAGAGCAAATATCACATAACAGTTCATTACCCTTTTTTTAATTTTTCCAACGAAATATTTATGTCTCTTGATACTCTGCTTACCATTTGGGAATAGGTTTTTGGCTATTCCAATACACCTTTGTAATTCAATGCCACACTTTCCGCTGTCTGTTAGAACACTTCCCAAATATCCAAATATCTCAAACTGCTTGATTTTCCTATGTCCGGCCTGTAATTTGCTAATGTCTATGCATTTTGTATTCTTGAAGTTTATGCTTAGTTTTGGCTTAACAGCTTTCTTCGCTACAATCTGTAGAAGATCTTGTAGATTAATTTCAGTGTTTTATATTAGCACGGTGTTATTTGTATATCATATATTGTGAAGATTTTGGCCGCCGATGATGAAACCTGGCAGGGTTATTGGTTTTCTCAGAATTTCCTAGCTGTATAAGTTGAAGAAAACCAGTGAGAAGACAAATCTTTGTTCTACACCTCTTTACAATTTTGTGTATTTGCCTTTCTCATTTACGGTCCCGATGCAGACGGTTTGCTGCCAGTATAGATGTTTAATTATTGTCTTTCCCGAATATGTCAAGATTCCTGAGCCGCTCCTAGAGATCATTGCGGTGTACTTTGGTGAACGCATTTGCGTAGTCTATAAAACACAGGCACACGCTTTTCTGCATTTGTATTGCTTTTTCTGATAAAGTTTGATAATAAATATGTCGTTCCTTGTTCAGGTGTCTTAAAAAGAACTCTTCTTTTTCGTCCTATCTCTGGCCTGACTGATGCGCTCTATTTAACAGAATTCAGATGATGTGCATTGTTATGTGGTTCATTGAGCTGATTGTTCGGTGGAATTCACATTCGTTTGCACCTACTTTCTTACGCATTGCTATAAAAACAGACCTACTTAAGTTACCCGATATATCACAACACAGTTGTGCATTTCATTTATTATTTCTGTAAACTTGTCTACATAGAAATCGTCTACAACTGTCAGTATCTCTATTAAAATTCAATCTGACCCTGCCGGTTTGATCCTGTTCAGTTTGGCCGGTACAGCTTCCACTTCATTTTTTTTTTATATTTGGGGTTCGTCAATGTTTTGTGTATTGCTGGTTTCGTCGAGGAAAAATCAAGGATAGAAGATTTAAACGAATGAGTAATAAATTTGCTTGCAGCCTCTTAGACAATTGCATTTCGGGGCGGGTGGGGGCGTTCTTCAACGGCATATCAGTCTCAATCGGATGTTTAATGCCGAAATCTAAATATTTTGTACGTAATGTTATTTAATTTTAGTAAATGATAAAGGTTTAGTGCTACAAATCTTGTTAAAATTTTTCCCACCTGAATCTATTCTGCACATATACAAATCTACCATCCGCCCGTGTATTGAATATTGCTGCCATATCTGGTCGGGTGCCCCTGCTGCTCTCCTTGGGCTTCTTGACAAAATACAAAGGAGGATCTGTAACGTGGTTGATACTGACTTGGCAGACCGGCTGCAGCCGCTCTCACACCGGCGTGATGTGGCTTCCCTGTGCCTCTTCTACAAGTACTTTCATGGCTTCTGCTCCGATGAGCTTAGATCACTGGTGCCGCCTAAGCACGAATTTACACGAGATACTAGATTAGCAACTAGGTCCCACCCTTTTACAGTTAAACAAATAAGATGTAACCGTAAATTCTACTCCAACAGCTTCTTTTCTCGCGCTTCCCGCCTGTGGAACTCCCTTCCACAAGTCTGCTTTCCCGACAGTTACAATCTCCAGGTGTTTAAATGTAGGGTCAATAGACACCTCCTATCACACTAACTCCCAACTATTCTCACAACACTCTCATCTACCCAACCATCATTCTCGGTATCCTTACCCGCCTATCACCCACCCTCTGTCATTTCCTATATTTAATCAGCCTTTCTCCACTCTACGTAGCCCCCTGCACAGTAGTGGCAGTGACATGCCTTGCTCGGGGTGAAACGCTTATAAAAAATAAAAAAAAATTAATCTATAACTGAGGGGGGGAGTGGTGGAATCACACCTTTCCCAAGGGTACTTTTGCATAAGTGAATATAATTTGTCTGATGGCAGTAAATATTGGACATTATCATCAAAGATGAAGAAAAGATTTGAAGCAACTGAATTCTGATTCTACAGAAAGATGCTGCGAATATCATGGATCAAGCATGTGTGCAATGATGAGGTTTTGGAAATGATGGAAATGAAAAGGAAATTAATATTGAGCATCAGGAAGAGGAAACTGACGTTCTTAGGACATGCAATGAAGAAAGAGGGCTTAGAGAACCTGATACTATCAGGCCAGATAGAGGAAAAAGAGACAAGGGAAAGCAGCGGATAACATATTTGAAGGAGCTAATCAGTTGAACGAGGGAACGAAATTTGCATGGTGTAACAGAAGAAGGTGTGCTAAGAGTCAACAGGGATAGGGAGACGTAGAAAGCTATGATCGCCTACGTCCTGAAAGGACAGGGCACATAGAATAAGAAGAAGAACTTTAGAATTCCGTACACCAAATTTAAATACTGAGCCTATATTCATTACGCCATTCGCAAATGAAAGCTTACGGCAGCTGGTATTCCCAAGTGATCACCAAGCTAAGTACTAATCAGGATTGATGTTGCATAACTACGGTGATCGTACTAGAACCAGTTTTTCAAAATCATGTGGCCGCTAGCCCATTGTGGACGAAGTTTATTGTGTTTCCAATCATAGAATGCATAATCCATTAAACAAAATTTAAATTCCTAAATGCCATTTCTCTCTCTCTCTCTCTCTCTCTCTCTCTCTCTCTCTCTATCATTCGTTCTCTATCTATGTCTCTGTTTCTCTGTCTCATTGACCCCGTTCTTTCTCTCTCTTTCTCACTCTTTCATCAAGCGTATACATACACACGCAAGATATGTATCTATCTACCTATCGACGATGTAAGGGACGGCCTCTTAGATTAAGAAATTGCAACGTCGAGTTCTAATTTATTTATGCCCAAATACCCATGCAAATGTATGGGTCCACATCTACGGCTCTCTCAATTTATGGATTAAATAGTTGGGCAGATATAGTTTGCCTTGATTGACAACCAGTTTAGGAAAAGGACAACACGAAATTAAAAATCTTAGAAGATCCGTTTAGGTTAGCTCCCTGGAGCCTCCACTGCATGAATTTAGTCGCACTACTAGACTAGCAGTTAGGTCACACCCTTTTACAGTGAAACAAATTAGTTTTTACCGCAACTTCTGCTCTAACGGCTTCTTTCCTCGCACTTCCCGCCTGTGAAATTCCTTTCTGTATACTTGCTTCCCTGACAGTTGCAATCTCCAAGAATTTAAATGCAAAGTCACTTGCCATCTCTGATCTTCTTAATTCACATCCTGTCGCTGACAACTCTTTCATTAAATATTGATTTGAGTGACGAATTATTAGATAGTCTGTGTTCTATACATTTGTAAATGTGTTTAATTATATTATTTGGATGATTGGACTTTATATTTATGTATGATAACTTAATGTTTGTTTTCATGCATGTTGAGACATTTCCAGTTTGTGAATTAAGTTCTACATCTGCATATTGCACCAATTTATTATTTGTGTCCACTGTAATATCAAAATATAGTTCTTTGAATAATTTAAAAAGCTGTTTCCTTATTTTATCTATCATTCTTTTGTTGTCTGGTGCTATTATTAATCCGTCATCTCTATATAATACGTGGTTGTCAATATTGATTATTTTGTTTATTTTTTTTTAAATGTATATTCCCATCAATTCTGAGATTTCTGCTCCATCATAGGATCATTGTGGTACATCGAATGCTCCGTTGTTGGATTTCTTGATCCGTGCTATACCTTTGTGGAAAAGGATAGATTTTCGGCAATGTAATATTATGTCAATATGGTCTGATGGTATTTTTATGTACATTTTAGCAAAATTAAATGCTTCCAGTAAACCTACTTCAGATATTGATGGGTAAAAGTTTTTTTTATATCATATTTGATGAATGTGTATTTACTTTTGCCTTTTGGAACCAGGAAATAAAATCACTGGTGTTTTTCCACTGGTTGGATAAAACACGTTACAATAGCGTTCTTTAAAAATGGTAAACGGTAAAATCAGTTATTAAAAATCGCCTGAAGACACCACTCATTGTAGAAACCTGGATAGCGAAATAACTCTTTTAAAAATGGAAAATATTCAAAGGTTCTACAATATAATTGTATTGGACACTTTTTTAATACAAATGTGTACTGGTCTAACCTTGTTATGATCAAAAACTAAGTATTAAACAATCAATATATATATATATATATATATATATATATATATATATATATATATATATATTTATGTTGTAGTGAAACATCCTGTTCTACCCAGGAATGGGTATGGACCGGGTTATAAAAGACCGGGACTAGAACGAACTACAGAGTGACCGAGAGTGATCGGGAGTCTTCGTTATTATACGACAGTCATCGACTTTAGTCTAGAGTTAGACGTCACTAGAAAGAAGCCTTCTTCTCAAGACGGACGCATACGTCCTATACAGAGACATTGCCTTCTTGATTGTTATTCTTGTTTACTGTTCGTTGATGTACGCTTATTTTGTTTATTTTACTGGGGTATAATAAATCTCTATTTATATATCATCAGTGTTAAGAATTATTTATTGCACTATTCTTTCTCTGTTTATCTCCTCCCAGGATATAACAATATATATATATATATATATATATATATATATATATCAAGAAGGAGTAGGAGGATTTGAACAATTATTAAGTAAATCATCGAGCTTTATATTCGACCTCAACAGAATGCAGAAGGCACTGGACGGCCGTTTCGTCCTATATTTGGACTCACCAGCATCCACTACCAGGAATCGAACCAAGACAGTCTTGCTTATTAAGCTGATGTTATACCAACTGTACCACGGGCCCTGGTAACGCTCCTACTACTTCTTGAATTATATCTCTGTGCTTCAACCACGAAAGACGCTATGGATGTAGTGGCTTGGTTGCGGAAGTCGTTGCTTGGGGAGGCACTATCCTATGGGCAAAGGAGATTGGATTAGTTCCACCACGGAATTCGTGAGGAGCGGCGCACTTCATCGAGCTTAATTCGTTACCTCTTCGTTACCAGGGCCCTTGGTACAGTTGGTATAACATCAGCTTAATAACCAAGACTGTCTGAGTTCGATTCCTGGTAGTGCGCACTGCTGATGAGTCCTAAATATAGGTCGAAACGGCCGTCCAGTGCATTCTGCATTCTGTTGAGGTCAAATATTAAGCTCGATGATTTACTTAATAATAATATATATATATATATATATATATATATATATATATATGTCAACTCTCAATCTGAGTTGGGTGGGTATTTGTGGAGTGAATACCAATAAAGTCAAATGAAAAAAGATATTTTCTGAATCATGGAATTCTGAATTGATCCAGATAAAAAAATAAATATTCATCATTTTCTAATTAACACGTCTTGTTCCCAACGACAATAAAAATGTTTTGCGAACCTATTAAAGGGTATTTAAGCTAAGTATGCAGACAAGCAAATCAGTAAGAAAAGATAGCCGCTGACGTAACAGGTCACAAGTTAAACCAAATTCATTTACACATTAACCCGTCTTACTCACCAGGTTACGAAAATCTCACACTTTTCTCCTTACTTTCTCTCTAGATTCTTCTTATTCTTATAATCATTTAATTCCAAGCAAATTTGTTTTACTTTCACTGGTGTGCAGGGTGTTACATAGGAGCAGATTGAGTAGAAAGTGAAACAAGTTATAGGGGGTGTCAGAGAATAAAGAGAGCTTCATGAGAGTAGAATGGACGGAGAAGAGAACTTAAGGGAAAGCATGCAATTCGCAGAGATAGAAGATGGCAACTGACCTTACATTTAAATTCTTAAAGATTGTTGCTGTCAGGGAAGCAAGTATACGGAAGGGAATTCAACTGGCTGGAAGTGCGAGAAATAAAATTACTAGAGTAGAAGTTTCGGTTACATTATATTGGTTTCACTGGAAAAAAGTGGGACCTAGTTGATAGTCTAGTAGCACGAAAAAATTCATGCAGAGGGGGCACAAAGTGAATGTAATGTATTCAAGTGAAATTACGACTCGATTCTCCACTTTCTTGTTCCAGGCCAATATCCACTAGGCCACAACCCTTCCATAAACCAAAGGCTGTATCCTGACATATCCTTCTTATTATTATTGTTCCATGTCCCTTTAGAACGTAGACGATTATGATTCTCCACTATTATCTGACCCTTGTAGCTCATAATAAATTTTGCATTTTTATAGTTTTTCTTAATATTTCGCCAACAATTTTTTCAAGCAGGATGCGCGTTGTGGTGCAGTGGATATCGGCTCGGAACGAGAAATCGGGGAGCCGCGTTCGAATTCCAGCTGAATTAATTGCATTCACTTACGCGCAAATACCCTTGGGAAAGGTATTAATCCGTATCTTCCTTCCACTTATGGGTTAAATAACAGGACAGATTGGGTTCTATAACCTTGGCTGGCAACCAGTCTAGCGCAGAAAGTAATGGCAACCTACTGCAAGATAATCTTCTGCCCAGTCAGTCATGTTTCTTTCGAGACATGATCGCCCAAGCGTGTATCACGTATGGCACTTAACTGACTGACTGAAGTACATGATGCGTTGTTTTATTCCGTCCCTCTTGCATTCAATCTCTCTTGTGAGCAGATTTTCCTTCCTCGTTCTTGTGACCCTAGAATCTAAACTGTTTCTTGATGAAGTTATTTATAAGTTTCATTTTTGTAACCATTTTCTGTCCAACTTTGACATTGCTCGGTTTAAGGTCTCTTCAGCATCCTTCTTATAACAACCATAAGCGATAAGGTCAGTGGCTTGATCGTGATGAATTTCCCAAACATTTCCCAAAGCCAATGTTACATCAGCAAAAGATTATATCACTATAATACCACTGTATGGTGGTCTGCAAATGTGGATACTCACTAGAATTTTCGCGAAGCCGAGAAGAGCATTAATGCAGTTCTTTGCTGCAAACCAACTTGCTGAAATGCATGCGTGTTTGCGAAAAATGAAACCTGTATTGGTAAATCGATGTGGTCCAATTCTGCGGAACGATAATATATTGTAAGAATGATGTGGTAAAAACTCACTTGACATACGTGAGTTTACCACATCCTCCATATTCTACTGACCTTTTATCCGATGATTATTATTTTTTAAGCACTTGAACACATGTTTAAATGGTGAAACATTTGTTCCATCACTGCCTATAACTTTTTGTCAACGATGAATAAATAATCTCGAAGGCTTAAAATCGATTATCTTACTTTAACTCTCTTATTTTTGAGAAGATTGTCCAACACCCACTGCCATACAGGAGGATGCATATTAAGTAACAGTTTAGTACTCTTTTCTTTGTTTGTTAGCCGTAGAGAGAATGGTTAATGTTTATTTGATTCGGCCTTGTGTCACACATAACCGAACTCACTACAGCTTATTATAGGTTTCATCCAGAATTATCATCAGCAAAATTATCAGAAGCTTTTTATCAGAAGATGAAAGCTGGTTGGAATTGTTGAATAATAAAATATATTTTTTTCATGTTACAATCGAAATTTATTAAAAGAAAACATTAACAAGAATAGGTAGTAGACAGAATGAGAAAGTTATGGGTATCAAGAGTTCGTAAAAATGTTCGTAGTAGTAATTTGTTGAAAAGAGTTTATGCGTACGTACATATTTATGCATGGGCGTTTGTTTGATATTTATGTCTTTGAATGGAGAAGAAGTAGTAAAATGAATCAGCACACGAGAAAGAAAGAGAAAGAGAGCAAAGTGCCACGTGCCCTTATGTCCGGGACGATTTGGAGTTGAAGTTACATTTTAGTTGTGTCTCTATCTCTGCTCCCATCTGACTGACTGGTAGTCACCGTAGTATTTATAGACCGTAGTATTTATAGCATTTAGACTTTTTCGCACTGGATCGCGAGGTCCCTCTATCGCCCCCATTGGTCGCAAAATCAATTTAACATCTACTTGCGAAATCCGGTTTCGACTTTTTCTTCAAGCACATGATCAATCCTTTTTCTATTTGAGAAAAACCAGGATTTCACACGTCATTGTGATTTTTTGTAAAAATGAAGAAGAAGGTCGATTTTAAATCTTAATTTACTATCCCTCAGTTTCTAAGAAAATGTTCCCATTTCTTAGGATCCTGCTTAGCTTCTTGAATGCTTCTTTGGCTATCTCAATACGACTTTGAATTTCACTGCCACGCTAGAATTCACAGCTGTGCAGGGCCAGGTATTTTTCCCATCTGAATCAATCCTGCACATATACAAATCTACCATCCACCCGTGCATTGAATATTGCTGCTATATCTGGTTGGGTGCTCCTGCTATCCACTTGAATGTCCTTGAAAAAATCCAACGGAGAATCTGTAATGTGATCGATCCCGATTTGGCATCTAGGATACAGTCGCTTTCTCACCGGCGCAATGTGGCTTCTCTGTATCTCTTCTAGAAATACTTTCACGGCTTCTGTTCCGACGAACTTAGCTCACTGGTACCACTGGTACCACCTATATGTGAATTTCCTCGCGTTTCAAGATTAGCAACTTGGTCCCACCCTTTTACTGTGAAACCGATAAATTGTAAACGCAAATTATACTCCAGCAACTTCTTTTCTCGCACTTCCCGCGAGTGGAATTACCTTCCGCTTACTTGCTTTCCCGACAGCTATAATCTCCAAGAATTTAATTGTAAACTCAATAGTCATCTCCTGTCTCACTAACTTGCATCCTCTCTCTCATGGTCTTTTCTCCGTCCACCCCATTCTCATAAGTATTCTCATCCTTCTCATACCCACTTCCTGACACACTCTGTAACCTGTCACTCTTTCTCATAACTTTCCTCCTATGTAACCTCCTCCACAACAGTGGCAGTAAAATGCCTTGCTTGGGGCGACACGATTATTAAAAAATAAAATTCCAGCCTTGTTTGATTTTGCTATCTTTGATTTGTAATTCCCACTTTCGTACCATTCTTTTGCTAAAAATAGTATCTTTTACATTCTGCCTTCTTGGATTAATTTTCTATCTGCTTATAGCTAAAAGATTTTGAATCATGTTAGAATTCAACTGCTCAGTAAATACATCAAATTTCTCTTAAATGAGACCCGTAAAGCTTCGCTATAAGTGAGATAGTTAAGGTTTCAGCTTTAACTATTAAAAGAAAAATGGTTTAAAATTTATTAAAAGTATTATTTTTTTTAAAAATCATAATTAACTATTTAAATTTCTTTAAAAGTATTATTTTTTCAAGAAAAAAACGTACTAGAATGATGAAAGTTGAAAAAATATCATTTTTGCAGCTAAAATCTTGGTTGATATTTCGTGATCGTAACATCTTTGTCAAAATTAAAGATTTCCTGTCACCGCTGTCATCCGCCTCATTGCTTAGCAATCCGTCAGTTTTGTCTTTGCAGTGCCACGTGATCAGGATCGTTACGTTTCACTGATATTTTAATGTCAATAAAGATTCTCTTGCTAATTACAGTTATCTTTATTGACTCAGACATCAAAATTAAATAACGATTAATATTCTACAAATCTCAGAAGGAAATTTGTTAGATATTGACGTTTAACAGTTTCAACGTTCAAAATGGTTTCCTCTAGTAAACTTCGAGGCTGTATGGTTGTTCAGCTGAGATTACAAATAAGACAGCGCATGCAATGTTGTGGTTATATATTTTTAACACAATTTCCTTAGTATATAGAGCTGTGTGGCTTTGTTTGTTATCACGGCATCTCCATGAGCTGAAATGAGTTGTTCTTAAATCGTTTGAACATCAATAAATCCATTTGATTAATGATGTTTCCTTATATTCTGACATTACATCGAAAATAGGGAATTGATCTATCAAAATTGCGAAGAAGCTCTAGCAAGGCTGATCTTTAAAGCAAGAATTATGTGTGTTTGAGTTTTTAACGTTTGATAGCATTTAATCTTTCTTTCTTCATTCTAATGCATGAGCTGCAGAAAATTTCACTTCACTCATTGTTGAAAGCTCTGGGCTTTATTAACTCTTCTAATCCAGAATTGCATGTGCCAGTGGCGTTTTACTGATCGTCACGGAAAATGCGATCGGCGAGCCGAGTTAAAATGCCGTCCAGTGCAATTGTGTGCGGGGCTGATTCGGAGAATGCTGTTTCCACAGAGAGCTTTCTACAAGCCTTATACATCCCTATGACAAACTACTTAACTATCAAATTTCTTACAGTAATACGGCACACGGAAAAATAAAGAACAACAACTACAAGAACAACGCCCTGGAAGAACGAGTCCAACTTAATTGTTCATTTGAACAAGATTGATAAGATTTCTTTTTTTTTTTCTCCCATGTTGCAAATTTGTTGATCCCGCCATTTTGATTATATTCAAAAAAATATCTAAAAAGAAATTTAACCGAAATTAGAAAATGGGATGTTCTTTTCATGATGGAATTTATAATTTAGCTGACAACTGGTGTAAGGGAATTTATGATTGAATCAGGAGCCATTGTTTTATCTTGAGAATTTCATTAATGCCCGTTGTTATTACGGCGTCATCCTGACTGGCCGATTGTTGCAATGTTCATGCTTTCTGGTTAAAGCAATTAGTAATAATTTCCGGTTACTTGAAATATATGTTGAGTATATTCTATTATGTGTCCTACTAAACTTCCTGGTCTTACACTCCAGTAATTTTACACCTGCGTACGTCGGCTGCTACTAGAGTAGTGTTTGAAATAAGGGGGAGTACTTGATTTTACAAAAGGATACTGAGAATACCATGGACAAAGCACGTGTGCAACGGTGAGGTGTTGGAAGGGATGCTCACGAGAAGAAAACTGGTAATAAATATCAGGAAGAGACAAATGAGGTTCCTGGGACACGTAATGAGGAAGGAGGGCATGGAGAACTAAATACTCACAGGTCGGATAAATGGAAGAAGAGACAGGGAAAAGCAGCGCGAGATGTACTTGTTAGGTCTGAGCAAATGGTTGACATGGCACATGAAAAAGAATGGTTACAATACAATTCGAGGTAAACTCGCTGATTGGTATTTGTTAGCTTTTTTTCTTTTAAGATAGAGCCTTGAGGGACACCCGCGTTCGTAGGGTAGTCTTGTGAGGCATGTCCGTTTAATACCACCGTCAATGCGCGGTTAGAGAGGAACAAATGTCCAGTTATACCATAGGTCCGCAGTTTCCGTAGGAGGCCAGCATGCCAGACTCTGTCGAACGCTTTAGAGATATCCAAGTCAACTTTTCGAGCTTCGACATTCTTGTCGCGAGCCCTACGCTGAAGTCATTAAAAACAAAGAAAAGAGTGGTAAACTGCTACGTGATATCTGTCCTTCTGTATGGAAGTGAATGCTGGACAATCTCATCAAAGATGAAGGAGAGGCTTGAGGCAGAAGAAATGTGGTTTTACAGAAGGGTGTTGAGGATACCATGGACAGAGCACGTGTGCAACGATGAGGTGTTAGAAAGGATTAAAACGAGAAGAAAATTGATAATAAATATCAGGAAGAGACAAATGAGGTTCCTGAGACAGGTAATGAGGAAAGGGGCCTGGAGAACTTGATACTCACAGGTCGGATAAATGAAAGAAGAGACAGGGGAAAGCAGCGCGAGATGTACTTGTTAGGTCTGAGCAAATGGTTGGTGATCGGGGCTTAGAAGAGATACTAAGAGAAAAATTACTGAAAGCGACAAGAGACATAGCCATGTGGAAATCCATGATCGCCTACGTCTTGAAGGGACGCGGCATATGAAGAAGAAGAAGAAGAAAGAAAAAATATGAACAGTAGTCTACAAAAATAAAATTGAGATTATCTCAGTTCATAAACAATGATTAAAAAGTAGATACCTTCACTAAGTTTTTGTAAAAGAAAAAAAATAAGAGAGACAGTATAGCAAAATGAAAAAGGCTCTCAAATTTTATTGTCAAAATTCTTATATAATTATTAAGAAGAAAGACCAACGTCTTTTTTTTTGTTTTATTAAAATTTTTAATTCTTTTCTGTGATACAGTATATTCAGTATTTTAGTTAAAATATTTTTTACGTTTGTGGTTGGCTTAATATTTACTACTGGCGTTTCAGGGTCTTTTTTTCCGAAAAAACACAGTGATTTAGATATTCTTTCAAAAATCAATAATTGTCGGATTTAAAGAAAACTTTCATAGTATATAGACAAATGTATTAAAATATCTTTGAAATTTTGTTGTCAGAAAATCTTTTTAAGAATATACTTTTTACATATTTTATACCCCACTTAATTTCATGACATTTCAAGATATTAAATTTTGATTGCAATAAAGACGGAAGCTGATGATGGTTCGCCTGAAATAGGCCTACACTTCCCATTTACCCGTGAAATAACGTGTTTGCTTTAATTTGTTTTTTATTTGCTCTATATGTATTTATATACATATATATTTAAAGCTCTCTTAGAGGTTTATCTTACAACTGTAAGTACAGGATACTCTTTTGGAGTCTTCTATATCTACACCGCATACTGATATATATATTATATAAAAACAAAATTTTTGGAGATTGTAAACTACCATTTTTTTTTCAAACTGCTAATAATTTCCCAAAAATCTGCTGCTAAATTTAAAATACAAAATGCAATAAAACTATGGCATTATTTGATTAGAAAAGCTATTCATTCTTTTATAAATAAAATTTATTACGCAGGCACTATTGTCTTAAGTAAAATGCTTTTGATGAATTAATAATTTTTGTAAGAATGGTGTTCATTGTTTTGATTTTAATTATTTTTTAATTTTAGCTATAATAATTGTTAAATAATGCTTCAAAATCTTTAATATTTTCATTTCTTTGATCGCGTTAGGTGATATTGTTATTTAGTGAAAACTATATTAACTAATCAAAATTGAAAAGCTTCATATAAAACATAATACAACGAGATTTTTAAAAGAATTTTCAAATTTTTATGTCTATGAAATATTATGTAATATGCCAATTTTTGAAGTAGACATTATCAGAAAGTCACTGGGACAAGGAACGCCATATATATAATTAGGATGCTCTCTGAAAGAGCAATACAAATGAAGAAGGACTGATAGCTGTGCTTTATTTATAATGCGAAAGCGTTCGACAAAAGACGCCACAAAGAATTGATGGAAATGCTCAGCAGCCTCGATATATTTGGGAAAGACATTATGGTATTTAAGAATCTCTAATGGCAGCAAACTGCCTGCATACGGACGGGCAACGAATTCAGCAGAAATACAAACATAGAAAGAGGCGTAAGACAGGGATGCGTATTTTCACTGGACCTATTTAACTTGTACAGTGAGAATATTGTGAAGTCCCTAGATGTTATGCCAGGATTTGTCATTGGAGTCCACAATCTGAACAACATAAGATACGCAGACGACACAGTGTTGATTGCAGACACGGAAAGAAAACTGCAGAACCTCTTGCAGAAGATAGCTGAAGAGAGTGACAAGAAGGGACTACAAATAAACTACAAGAAAACCGAATGCATGGTCATCAGCAAAAAAGCAGCCCAATTTACCAAATACAGGAGGGGGTGTTAAAATCAAGCAGGTACGAAAATTTAAATATCTAAGAAGTGTTCTAACTGAAGACGGAAAGTGCGACACAGAGATCCAAAGGTGACTTGGCATGGCGAAGGACACGTTCCAGATGCTGAGTAAATAATTAAGATACGGGAAACTTTTACTAGAAACAAAGAAGAGAGTACTAGATTGACATGTGATGTCAGTTCTTCAATATGGCAGTGAATGTTGGACAATAACAACAAAGATGAAGAGAACTTGAAGCAGCTGAAAAGTGGTTCTACAGAAGGATGCTGCGGATATCGTGGACCGAGCATATGAGCAATGACGAGGTGTTGGAAAGAATGGAAACGAAAAGGAAATTAATATTGTGCATCAGAAAGAGACAACTGAAGTTCCTGGGACATGCAGTGAGCAAGGAGGGCTTGAAGAACCTGAAACTAACAGGCCAGATAGAGGGAAAAAGAAGCAGAGAAAAGCAGCGGATAGTATATTTGAAGGGCCTGAGCAGGTGGATGACAGATCTGGTGCTGCGAGGCGTTATAGAAGAAAGCGTGCTAAGAGCCACCAGGGATATGTACAGGTGGAAAGCGATGATCGCCTACGTCCTGAAAAGACAAGTCACATAGAAAAAGAAAAACTTTAGTAAATTCAAAGTCAACATTCCTAAAATTAAATTACTAGGTAATTAAAAATATACAAAAGAACGCTCACATAAATTATGTTTTACAGATACAGACCTTTACTCCCGTCATCAAACACGCAAACATGGCTCCTCTCAATTACAAATAGAGCTTCTGTTTGTTTTAAAATTTGCTTCTGTGGTATTGAAAATAAAGTATATAATATGTTTTTAATCAGATTAAGTGTACTTTAAATCAGATTATATTCCTCAAATAATGTTTCGGAAAAGTATATTTTATTTTTTAAAAAGATTTTAATATATATTGCGATAAAAGATGAATAAAAATAGGCTCTAATCAGCTATTTTAACAAAACAAAAAATCAATTCCAATCAATATCATTTGTTTGAAATACACAAGAGTATTTTGCATACTGGAAATATCAAACTAAGCGTTCAATTAAATCTAAAAGGAAAGCATTTTCATTTTTTAAAATTTATTTCAAACCTTAGATTTCGAGAATTAGTGGAGGCCTCGATTAAAGAGTCTAGTTTGGATCGTCATATTATCATGAATAGTGGTTTTGGTCGCCACTTGACCTATCCTGTACTTTGAACATTGTATAAAACTAAGCCAAACATTCTAAATTACATGGAAAAAGTAATATACTTAAGATTATATTAAATCTGGAAAAGAACAGGTCAAGTTATTAAACCTGGAAAAGTAAAGGACAAGATATTCTAGTGAAATAAAAAAAATTAAAAAAATCTTACTTAAAATATTACAGCTAAAAATATTTCAAATTTTATTTTTAGCTGCAGTATTTGAAGTAAGACATTTCTTATTTTAGTTTGAGAACTGAATTAGTGGTGAACCCTGAAAGCTGCGTAGATTCCCTCAATGTTGGCGTTATAATACATGCCGACACTGTCTTGGTTAAATGAATAAGAACAGCTATGAATGTGCATAAATGAATGTTGTGGACTCCGGGTGAGGAACAACACAAAATAATTAACAACAAAACAGATATTTGAGATAGAAAAATAGGTTATATTGAACATAAAGAGACAAGCTTGAACGTAGGTTAGTAATCCTTGAATATGATTAAAGTGAAGCCGTGCTGGAATTAGTATATCCGTGTAATAGTATTCTGGCTAAGTGGAGCTCAGAGCTACTATGACTGCTGACGCGGTATTCTCTGTGTAACTTCGATATCTCTCGGTATCTTACAGATCAGTCCGGTACTCTCCGATAACTCTTCCGGATCTCATTATGGGAGGAATATATGTGTAGTGAAGTCGAGTCCATCATTATAGAAAAAGAGGAGATTTCACAACAATAATTTTTTTTCAAATAAAATAAAAATAACACGCTGGAAACTCTTTATTGAATCTCATTGTTTTATTTTTTTTCATTTATTTATTTTCAACAGCAATAATTAATAAAAGAATACTTCTTCTTAATGGGTCATATTTATTTAGGACGTAGGCGATCATACACATCTACATACTCCTGTCCCTTGTCGCTCTTAACATTTTTTCTCGGAATCTCTCAAAAACCCTACACCACCATAGATTTGATCAAATCGATCAAGTATGTCTAGCGTTGCTTTTCGCTGTCTCTCTTTCCTTAAATCGGTCCCGGGAGTATTATACTCTCCGTGCCATCCTTTCTCGTCACGTGTTCTAAAAACTTCACCTATCTCTTCCTGATGTTAAATGTAATTTTTTTTTTTTGTTTGCAGCTTCTCCAAAACCTTTTGTCGTTCACATATTCATTTCATGGTATCCTCAGCATCCGTCTATACAACCCTTTTTTTGTTGCTTCGAGTATCTCTTTCTTCTCTGAGGAGATTGTCCAGTATTTACCGCCATATAAGAGGACGGATATCACATAGCAGTCCAGTACTCATTTCTTTGTTTCCAACAAAATTTTCCTGTCTCTCAAAACTCTCTTTAGCTTTTGAAATGTTTGCTTGGCCATGCCATGCGCGTTCGGATCTCAGTTTCAGACTGTCCGTCCTCTGTCAAAACACTTACTAGGTATTTAAATTTCTAATGAATGAATACAATAATCTCAGCATTATGACCCAACATCATATATATATATGCATATTGTCCTACGTCGATGGTACGACTTAGATTTTCATGCGTTATGCAATCATCAGGTGTACTTTTTAAACTGACTGTTTTACAGAATTGAATTTAAATTCACTCGATGTTCATGGCATTTAAACCTTGTAAAGGTAACTTATTAATTGTTTAATAAAATGATTAAAATTAAATATTCTAAGATTACACGTACATAAAAATAAAATTTGAATTTAAAATTAAAATATTTAAAATACTGGGAGAAGAAATTAAAGGTACGTAGTTCATAAAACGTAAAGATTTGAATATTCTAAGATTAAATGTAGATAAAAAGTGAAAATATTAAAAGATATCAAAATACAAGGAGAAGAAATCAGAGGTGAGTAATTCATAAGAAGTAGTAACGTAAATATTATAAGATTAAGTTAAGTACCATACGTGATACACGCTTTAGGTGACCATGTCTCGAAAGAGACATGACTGACTGAGCAGAAGATTATCCCGCAGTAGGTTTCTATTGCTTTCTGCGGTGGACTGGTTGCGAGCCAAGGCTATAAAATACAACCTGTCTTTTTATTTAATCCATAACGAGAGGGAAGAGACGGATTAATAGCTTTCCAAGCGTATTTGAGCGTAAGGGAATGCAAGAAATTCAACTAAAATTAGAAAGCGTCTCCACGATTTGTCAATTCGATACGATATCTACTGCACCACAACGCATCCTTTCTAAGATTACATGTAGATAAATCATTCATATATATATATATATATATATATATGTGTGTGTGTGTGTGTGTGTGTGTGTGTGTGTGTGTGTGTAATACGTGTATTTAGGCAGATTTTGTTTTGTATTTTCTCATATTTTCTAAGGAGATGTTTTATTTCAAAATTATATTTATAGAAATATTGTCCATATGTTAACCGAGTACTTTCGAACGTCATCGTTTATCATCAGGGTCAAATTTTAATAGTTTTACAATCTTTTTACCATCAACTAAACTTTAATTTGATTTAATTTTACTTAACATTTATTTAGTTCTTCAAAATGTAGCAACACGTTTCCGCTGCAAGGCAATTGTTGATTATTGTCGGTAGTATATATATATATATATATATATATATATATATATATATATACTACCGACAATAATTATTAGACCACCCCACCTCAGCTTTTTTGTAGAGGAAATGATGTATTTCATGCTATTGTTAGTATTTACTGCCAAGTTGATAATTTTAAAAGAAATTAGAATGGTCCTCATTTTATTATTACACTACTTGCCATAATTATTAGGCCACCTTTTTTTTTTTTAAAGAGATGATGTATTTCATACTATTTTTAGTATTTATTACCAATGGCTAATTCTATATCAAAATAGAATGGCTCTTTTGTTATTATTACTTTGCAAGATTTGATGAACTCGTCCATATCACCCTAAATTTTCTCCATTTTTTCATTCATAAAACTGCAATATAGATAATTATTAAATATTTATAAATTCATTTGATGTACATGTTATTGCAACAATATTAACAAAAGAACCATTCTATTTTCATTTACAATTATTTGTTTGGCAATAAATACTAAAAAATTGTACAAAATCCATTATAGGAGTTATGGGAAATGCTTAATTTCCCCAACACTATATTTTTTTAGGCACACAAATGAATGACGAAACTTGCTTTTAGAATAACAACAAAGAATGGTTTATTACATAGTAAACGTACAAGATTGGTAGTATGTAAGTGTCCATGGTGAAGCTAGCAGCAGATAGTATGTAAGTGTCCATGGTGAAGCTAGCAGCAGATAGTATGTAAGTGTCCATGGTGAAGCTAGCAGCAGCGTCTTCCGCGAAAGCATTCCATGGGGAATCAGTGGCAGCGATGTGAAAGAGACGTCCGTTACTGCCGCGGGCTCATGGCTCTCTGCCCTTACTCCGTTCTCCAAACAGGGACTAGGAAAAATAGTTCTAGAGAGGAATCAATGCGCTCCGCCCGTTGATTGGTCAGTGAGTGACCGAATCTCCGGTCGGGGGCACTGATTCGCGAAAGGAAATAGATCTGTGGCTGCTACACCATCATCCTTTTTTAAAACACTGAGGGGGGCGTAATAATTATGGACAGTGTATATATATGGACAGTGTATATATATATGGACAGTGTATATATATATATATATATATATATATATATATATATATATATATGAGTAAATCATTTTTATAATAATAATAATAATTGCACACTGCAACTTAATAGCTATAAAATTTCTGTGAAAAAACATTATCATAAGGCAGTAGCTGTCAACTTGCAGTATGCAATAATAATAATAATATTCATAAATTATGTTCTACTTTTTCATTTAGGAATTTTTTAAAGTAAATATTCAACAGTGTAATATACTTCCATTAGTAAACATTACTCATATATATATATATATGTATATATATATAATAAAATAAATTTTGAAGTTCAAAACCGTTGTATGATCATTTCTACATGGAATCTCTAAGAGAGATTTCACCCATCACTGGCAACTTATACTCAAAATAAAATGATATTACCGGCGGAAATTCAAAAATTTCAAAAACTTTACGTCACAGAAAAAACGGATAGGTGGTATTAATGTCTGTTTTTAGATTTGGAAAACATTACTTTTAGATTGAGTTTTAAGTGAAAAATTTAAAAATTTGACTATATCTAGCTCTAAAAAGAGGGAAAGGGAAGAAAGAAGTGGTGTTTGAATGGAAGGAGGGTTAAAACAAAATGGAAAGAAAAGGAAAGAAAAGAGAAAAAGAAAAGGAAGAAAAAACAGAAAAATAAAGAAAAGAAAAATTTCATATATGTAGAGATGTTAGGGATGTACTAACAAAACTAACGTTTTTAAATGGATATGAAATTATTAGAAAAATGATTTTTAAAAAAGAATTTGATTTGGGGGAAAAACTGACATATAATTTATTCAAATTTAATTAAATTAATTTAAATAATTATGAACCTAGAGTTAAATTAAAATAAAATAAAATTTAGAAAAATTAGAAAATTTATTAAAAAAATTATTTAAAAATTAAAAAATATTTTAGGTGCGAGGAAAAAATATTTTAGTTGCGGGGGAAAAATATTTTAGGTGCGGGGAAAATATATATACATGCAGAAAAAAATTGGGGGTTAAGTTAGTCTAAGTATCCCTATTTCTTAAAAGGTAGACATTAATAGGAGAAATGAAGAGGAATGTAAAGGGGTATCAAAATTCACATTTAAAAATTTAACTAATTAATCAATAAAAAAATTAATTTATATATTCTCTCATAAAAACTGAATTTAGAACTTAAATATTAAATGTTCACAAATTTCGCCCTATGGCGGCACTTACTAATAAATTCTTTTCTTAAATTCAAGAGTAGGTGCTGGTTTGGGTACATTAATATTAGTATTTTTTCTTGCAGACACAGATCGCACCTATCACGAAAATTCCTCGGAATTCGGGCTGAACCTACCAATCTCCAACTAACTAGAGGGTCCAGCCCTACCTCCTTCATTTTCGAGAATCTCTGTGAAAGAGCTGTCTGGTATTTCTGATCCGGGTTTGAAAAAGAATTCCCGTGATTGTAATATCTTTGCTTAAAAGGCCCCGTGGAGATACCAATATAAGTCCGGTAATTTTTCTTGTTGTTGGAAGGTGAAATGTTAGCTTCATAAATTACCTGGGTGGATTTACATTTGCCCTCCACCGGGCAGGTATCCACGGAGGTACAATTACATTCATTTAAAATTCCGGACCCAGAGTCGGTATTACATAAATTCTTTAGAATTTGCCTATTAGGAGAATTTATAATGTTGTCCATATTTGGGGCACAAGAGTAGCTATTTTTTAGAGTTACGGAAATTAACTAATTTTAACGAAACTTGGTAATAAAATCTAATAAAAATTAATCGTAAATAATCAGGCCGGTAGATATAAATATATAATACTGTTTAATTAAAAACAGAATATCTACTTAAATACGAGTATCGATAAAAAATAATGTTCAAACAATTCATTTCAAATTGTCGGTTGTTTATAACCAAGTTTCGTTAAAATTCGTGAATTTCCGTAACTTGTTTACATTTGTTGACATTACGATACATTTCAGAGCAGATATGGTTGTTGCGATGAATTGAGAATTGTGTTATATAGGCTTGGTTAAAACCGCGTTTAGACTGGAGGTCATTCGTGGTCGAGCAGTCTAAGACGTTGCCAGATCAAATAGTAGCTTTCCCTATGTAGATAGGGGTCGCAGGTTCGAATCCTGCCGAATGACACACATTTTCGTAATAAACATTTATCGTAAATAATCAGGCCAGTAGATATAAAGATATAATACTGTTTAATTAAAAAACAGAATATCTACTTAAATACGAGTATCGATAAAAAGTAATGTTCAAACAATTCATATATATATATATATATATATATATATATATATATGCGAGAAGTCGTGAATATTTTGTTTAAAGTGTAGATTTATTGTTGCCATTATTATAGTTATTACTTGCTTTTTGTATGATACATTAAGTGTCCATAATGGTATTTGCGTTGCTAAGCGTGTTCAGAAAGTTCATATGCGCGCGTGTCTGTTGTTTTTTTCTTCTTTTTTTCACATACTCACGTAAAGTTTCTTCTGTCGCCTTCCTTGACCGTAAATTTTTTTTCGCTGTCTTGTGAAATTTGATTTCGTCTTTATATTCCAAAATTGTTTCAAGAGATTTTGATTGAACTCTAGTCTACGGGTCATCTATTTCTTTTTGTTGTATTTGGAATACTATTTGAATTTAGTGTGTGTGTCTGCTTTTATTTCCGCGTTTGAATTTCGTGTGTCTGTGTGTTTGTCTTAGGTTTTCCATGTTGTTTTTTAGGGAAGGCTTGTATTTGTATAATAAATATTTCTTCCTGCATCATGAGTGTGTCATAATCTGCATTTTGGTTGATAGGTATAACTCGGTTTACCTCCACTGCATTCATGTAAACTTTGGGAGACATATAATTTCCTGTTATTGGCTAGTTTAATGTTACGTCTGTGCAGTGCTATTCCTTTCTCCAGGACCTGTGTCGCCCCAGGTATATTTTTGCATTTGGATCACACTTTTAACAACTTTTAGGGTGGTGAGTCACCACCCGAAAAATTGTTTAAAATCCATCCCCCTAGCACGACGAATTTACACATTAATATCTGACAAACCCTACGTAACATACGCCGAGAGGAACTACGAAAGATATTACAAATATGAGGATAACTCACTCTACTAATAAACTAAGCGTTTCCGATTGGCAGAAGAAATACCATTAGAATCTCTCCGGAATACGAAAAAAAGCCAGAAAAAAAAGAAAACATTCTATCATTCGTTTCGACACACAACACAAACAACACAGAATTATTTCCAAAGATAAGAACACACATGGAATTATTTAAAAGAATGATAAAATAAAGGAAATCTTAAAGACAACCAAAACAATTAAAAGCAAACGGCAACCCCAAAATTTAAAAACATCCTAATCTCATCAAAATTCGAGCAACACACAACACAGGGGTTCACAAAATGCAACAAAAAAATGTGGGGTATGCAACATAAAAATAGGGAATAACATAGAAAAGAATAAACACACTCACACACACACACACGCACACGCACACGCACGCGTACGCATACACACTAAATTCAAATAGTATCCCCAAAACAATAAAAAAAACTAGATGGCCTGTAGAGGAGAGTTCAATCAAAGTCACTGAATACAATTTTGGAATATAAAGATTTTAAAAAGGTTTAGCGAAACAAATAAGATTATCTACACTTAATATATATCTTATAAAGAGCAAGTAATAAATATGATAATAATAATTATAATAATAACAACAATAAATCTACACTTTAAACAAAACGTAGCCGACTTCTCGGATTTTTTTTTCTATACCATACTACCTTGTTGGAAACAACTCCTTTTTCTTATTTATGTTTCTAGTGTATATATATATATATATATATATATATATATATGTGTGTGTGTGTGTGTGTGTGTGTGTGTGTGTGTGTGAAATGTATATATATATATATATATATATATATATATATTATATTATTTATATATTATATATGCGCGGTACTTATTTGAAAGCTTCCAATATCAGTGATGGAGCTAACATATTCAGTTGGATTGGTGTGAGTTTGTGACCGTTGGTTTTACGTTTTTACGATGGCAAAAGCGTGAAACCCAGCGTCACAAACTCACAACAATTCAAATATATATATATATTCGTAGAAAAATGTTCGTCTATATGAAAATGAAAAAGACATTATCCTATCAGACTTTTACCGACTAAATGTGTTACGTTGCGTATTGAAGAACAATCATGGGAATTTTAAATGATTTATTTTTGTATAGAATTTAGACAATTTAATTAAACTTCTTTTTTATTTATGTTTGTTTCCATTATTATATATATATATATACAGTACTATGCAAAAGTATTAGGGCAAGAACTACTTTGTGTTTTACGAGACATCAAAATAAATTTTAAAATCCCCTCTGTCCTAATACTTTTACACATTACCGGTAATGTGCAAAAGTATGAAGACAGGGTTTATTTTCCTAAAAACCTCACTGAAATTCAAATAAAGCCAAGTAAATTGCTAATAAATATTGATTATTTCAACTAGGTGTAAAAGAAATGTATTAAAAAAAGTTATATTCATTTTTTCTTATTTTCTATTAAACAAGTCAGTTTGAAATTACTCTGTTGAACATCTATGGGATGTTCTGAATAAAAATAATGATAAATCTCATGTTACTTTGCAAGACACTCTTTGGGAACAAATACAAGCTGCTTGGCAGGAGATACCATTAGATACCTTGATGAAGCTTAGGATATCAATGTCTGACAGTATGAAGGCTATGATCAAAGCAAAAGGCTATTATACTAAATATTAAGTTTATTTTCTAACAAGTATTGTTTTCTTGTTAAAGCATTTGTTGAGTAAATAAAAAATACTTTAATTAAATTGTTTATTTTCTGTCAATATGCCTCATAAAAGATAAAATGGTTCTTGTCGTAATACATTTGCACAGTACTATATATATATATATATATATATATATATATATAGCTCAACATATCATTTAAAGTGGTTATAAATAATAATTCATTTCTATGAAATAATTCGTTTATTTCTTCAGTTGACACTATATTCGTTCCATTCGAGAAAAATACGGGAAAACATTTGGACCGAATTAAATCGATATCATATTGCTCTGGATATTATCTATTAAGTTCGCTATACAGATCTAATACTTAATATTTAATATTAAGGAAATCTTTCTGGATTATCTTCTTAATTAAATGTTTTAATTAATGAGCCAATGAGCTTCATGACTAACCCAATAGAAGCTTGTAATATATATATATCCTTATTTGTTAGTTTTAGCCGATAAACATTCGTTTCTTTCGCCGATAAGTTTTTATCTATAGAGTTTGAATCTTGAAATTTTCTGACATTATTTTTGATAATTCTACCAAGAAAGCTATTTGCTATTCATGCTTAAAAAGATTTATTTTTTGCTCTAACATGTAAACTGTCTGAGATGAAGCTGAAATATGCTGAAAGTAGTTCCTTATTTATTCAATAAATCGTTGAAATCTCCACCAGAAAGATATTTTTGGTCGACGTGAAGTATTTGCGAATTAAGTAAAAAAAAAATAAGCCAAAGCGGTGTTCTGTACAGTCAGACATAATATAATCCGGGTATTTCTTTCGCGTGATAAGTGATATCACAAAGAACATGGAGGATTTAATTCAAACACGCTTGCATTATTTTGTATTCTAACGTTTGTTTGTTGTTATTTTTACTACTCCGCTTATCTGATTGCACCCGATCTTTTTATCACGCGACACTGTTTTAAAGTTTACATTGAATAATGATGGCTTTGCAAAAGAGTCAAAGAGGTTTGTTCTTTGTTTATCATTATCTGAAATTTAAAGAGAAAAAAACAGTCAGGATTATCGATTACCATAGCTACATATTAGATATTTACCGTAACCCCTCCAATGGAGAGAGATGTGACACCAGGTCGGAGTTTAATGTGGGGAGCCGGACGCGTACGAGCGGGTAAGTTACAAAAATTACCCAGTCCCCGCAACCTCCGGTCGCGCTGGCCCCGGTGACGGGCACCAGGTCCACCCCTCTAGTGCAACGCAACAGATAAGGAACCACTTTTCATAAGAAAAGCAATGGCCGAGTCCAAAATGCAAATAACAGATCGGGGATACTAAATTGAAAGACGTACCTGACAACTGTTCTAGCAGAGTATGGAGAGTAAAACATTGAGCACCAAAAGCCTATTGAGATGACCAAAGTTGCATTCCAAAAGCTAAGGAGAGAATTAAAAATAGGAAATTTTCCTTGGCAACAGAAAAGTATACGGGACTGTTACGTAATATCTGTCCTCCAGTACGGCAGCGAATGCTGGATAATCTACTAAAATATAAAGAAGAAACTTGAAGTAAGGGAGATGTGATTCTACAGAAGGATGCTGAGGATACTATAGGCCAAAAATATGAGCAACAATGAGGTTTTGGAGATAACGGAAACAAAAATAAAAACTGATGCTTAACATAAGGAAGAGACAGTTAAGATTTCTGGGATACGTGATGAGGAAGGAGGACGTGAAAAATTTGATTCTCACAGGGTAAATTGAGGGGAAAAGAAACAGAGAAAAGCAGTGTGTATCTTACTAGATGGAAGTGAACGAATATATTGCAGAACAGGTTTCGGGAGAAATAACACAAAGGTAAAACTTATTAAGAGCTACAAAGTGCAAGAAATTGCGAAGAGCAATGATCACCCATTCCCTGAAGAAGAACGAGTATCCATTTTCTTGGAATTTTGTAATTGTAAAATCATCTACTAATTGGAGTAGATAGACTAAACTATCGCCCGGTTCACACTCTACCCACATCTATCGAACAAGTGAAGAGGCTCATCCCTGTTATTTCCTGTTTAGGATGCGGTTTCAGGTTTTCTCTTTTCCAATCTCTTCACTCTTATGTAGCCCCCTGCACATAAGTGGCGTTACCGCCTTGCTCGGGGTGATATGATTAAAAAAAATACTTCTGTCAACGATGCATTCATATGTTCCTTACCTCACCGATAAGGCATGATGACAGTCAGCGTCTGATAATAATAGCAATAATAACAAAATGCATATTAGTGTTTATGTTGTTCTTTCCTAAAATATAGATTTCTGGATGGCCTGAAAAGACACGTCTTTACTTTCAAAGTAATATCCAAGTTTTTATGATTATTTCAGAACAGAGTTCGCTTTCAATAATTAAGCAACCATGTACTTATCCTGAATGTGCGTAGTGGTGCAGTAAATATCGGCTCAGAACGAGAAATTGGAAAGACGAGTTCGAATGCCAGCTGAATTTGTTGCATTTACATACAAGGAAATACTCTTGGGATAGGTATTAATCTTTCTCTTCTCTCCAGTTATGGGTTAAGTAACAGAACAGATTGCCTTGGCTGGCAACCAGTCTACCGCAGAACGGAATAGCAACCTACCGCGGAATAATGTTCTACCCACTTAGTCATGTCTCTTTCGAGACATGATCGCCCGAGCGTCTTTCACGTATGGCACTTAACCAACTGACTGATACTTATCCTAATATCTTTTCTTCGCGTTATTCGTCTCGACTGTGGGTCCATTTTGACTTCTTTATCATTTTTCTTTTCTTTTTTTTTTTTTTAATCATTTCACCCCGAGCAAGGCGAAAACGTCACTGATGTGCAGGGGGCTATATAAATGTAAAAAGATTAATTAGAAAAGTGTGAGGAGTACAACCTAGTTAGAAAGGAACAATAGAAAGCTGAGAAACCAGGTGCGATGACAGATACATAGGTGGAGAGAAAGGGAAGGTTATACAGGGGTGGGGAGAGAGCTAGAGTCCAGTGGTTGGTAGATGAGTATTGACTTTGCATTTAAATTTCTGGAGGTTGTAGCCGTCGGGAAAGCAAGAATACGGGAGCGAGTTCCACAGGCGGGAAGTGCGAGAGAAGAAGCTGCAGGAGTAGAATTGTCGTCTGCATTTGGCTAACCTGACTGTGAATGGGTGGGACCCAGTTGCCAGTCTGGTTGCACGAGTAAACACCTGTTGAGGAGTCATCAGTGACTTAAGTTCGTCCGAGCAGAAGCCATGAAAATATTTATAGAACAGACAAAGGGAGGCCACATTTCGACGATGGGGAAGTGGCTGCAGTCGAGCCGCCAGATCAGTACCTATCACATTACAGACTCTCCTTTGGAGCCTGTCAAGAACACTGAGAAGAACAGCAGGGGCACCTGACCATAAATGGCAGCAGTACTCCATGCACGGACGGATGGTTGACTTGTATATATGCAGGATGGATTCAGATGGAAAAAACATCCTGGATCGACATATTGACCCAACCTTCTTAGCAGTAGATTTTGCTATGGATTCAATATAGTGGTTCCATTTGAGGTCTGAGGACAGGGTAAGTCCGAGGAGGCGTAGTGTATTACTCTCCGGGAGAATCGCTTGGTCCATGGTTATGGGAGGCAGGAGAGGTTGCCTGTAATGGTTGACAGACAACAGCTTGGTCTTAGATGAATTGAAGTTGACAAGCCACTTTTTGCCCCAGTTCACCACAGAGTGTATCGCGTATCTTACTTTATTTTTGGATTCAGTTTTATCTTTTGCGATCTTTTAGAGTTATCTTTAGAAATGACTCATTCCATTTATCCCATAATGATATTCATTATACATGCTACGTTTTAAGCATATTGGGAAGATCCATTGCATTAGAAGTCTATTTTTGGTAAACGTTTTCTACCCTAACATTATCTATCGATTGCCACGATCTTCTATAATGTCATTAACCTGTCCTGAGTATATTGAATTTACTGCATTTCTTGCACAGATTATTATTCTTTTACGATAATTAATTCTTATTCTTTTTATGATGATTTTTAAAGGTTCCAATTGAAGATTCCTTTCGTTCTTTTCTGTTCAATTCTGAATCTATATTCAACGTTTCCCGAATTAAACCACTCAGAATTACTCCGCTGTTTCTTATAAAAAAAAGCGCGCAAAACATCAATGTTAGAGAAGGTGATGACGTAAACAAAACAAGATTTTAACCAAAATTTCAAACGTGTTAGAAAGGATTAAAAAAATTTTTCAAAAAGTAATTAAAAATGCCTTCGTCATTCATCTTAATAATAACATCAACATTTTGACGATAAAATTTTATTTTCGTCAATTTGTGGCCTTTATCACTACGCTAAGCTGTTTTTCCTGCGAAACAGTGACGGTACCTAATATAGTCTATGCCTTAGCTATGCTAATTAGGCAATCGTTTACGTATCACTACAATATACTTTTCAGTTTGTTTTTTTCTTCAATCCATTTCTAGTTATCTTTCTGAAAAATACTTGCTCTAAATACATTAGTGTAAGATTAAGATAATCTATATATATATATATATATATAAAGCAATCTGTGAGTCTGTGTGTGACTGTAATCTATGCATGTCTACATTTTTGAAGCTACGCCATTCAAACTTTCTAGGGAAACCTATCTTTCTAGGGAAACCTATAGGTCGACACATACTTTTTGAGTTTAATTTCAGCAATTTTTATCTTTAGTACTTTTTGGCCAATGGACACGATTGTTTTCATTTGCTCCGTAAAACATCTAAGATCTAAGATGGTTGCTAGAATACGTCACAGAAATCAAATCACACGTGTCAAAAGCGACTAAAAAATGAGCCTTTATATTTAATTTTTATTCCGACGTTTTAAAAATTTATTTGGTCCACAAAAAATGTGAAAAATTTTCCCTGTAATTTTGAAAGAAAAGAAATACTTTAAAAAAGTATTTTTCAAACAAACACATGTAAAAAAAAAGTAGCAATGGTTAATTTAATTATTTAAGTCTCTTTTTTTTTCAGATTTAATATTTCATACTTCAGAAAAATATAATTTAAAAAATGACGAAGCTTTTTTTTTCTCTAAATATTTCATGCAGGAAATCAACTGTCTGTAATTCCTGTGGCATTAATGTAAGTTTTTTTAATCTAAAATTAAATGTCTACATTATTAAATATTCTTCGAAAATTTCTGAAATTTATTTAGTCAACAAAAAAAGTAAACATTTTCCGCCGTAATTTTTAAACAAAAACAAACGCAATGTTGTTTACAATGTCATACAAAACATCAACTCACGTTTACGCCAAACAAAAGAAATAGATTTTTTAATGGAATTTTTTAACAATAATTACTTAAATAATTTTTTTTTTTATTTACCTGAGTTTTAAAGTGAGGCGGCGACGACAAGCGCTCGGAAATAGCAACACACTGCATTAATCATCTAATTAAAAAATGTTCTGAGTTGCACGGGCAACGCCGGGCTATGATGCTAGCATTACCTATAATTACTTTTCCAATATTTATTCTAGATAATTTCTTTGTGGTCGAATTATTGCATTACAGATATTTTACTTTTGTATCTTTGTTAATACATGTCGCAATAAGCTATAAATTACCGCGTATTTTATGGAATCTTTTTATTGTTAGCCAAAGCTAAACAAATATATTTTATTTCATTTTTCTACAAACTGATATGTTTTTTTATCTGAATTCTGGCATAGGAGCCCCTTCTAAAACCTGCAAGTTTGTGTGACTGTTTTTCAAAGTCTGTGCGGAATTGGGAGCATAATTTTATAAGTTGGATAGTTGTAGGCGGTAAATGTGAATGCCTTTATTATTTCCTTTTTATAGACTTACTATTTCTGCATTGGAGTTTTGAGTAACTAAGTCAATATCTTTTCTTAATTCGTTTCTACTTTCAAAAGGTCCTTTACAATGTCAGATTCACATTTTTCCGATAAACCTCGGCTTTTACCTCAGGAATATCGCAAGTAATCACAAGATTCTCTATGAGTTGGATTTTTATTTTCTAGGCATAGGTTTGCAAATTAATCATCGCTTTATTTGCTACAGTTAGTAACTTTGCCAATACTGTATTTTTGTGTATATAAAACGCTTCTCTTCTAGACTTTCTGATGTAAACTCTCGTTATTCCTGGTTCGGTTTCTACAGATTAGTTTGTTTATATGTTTTCAATGTTAACATATCACTGACAACCATCGTTCTTGGCTTTCTCAACATTTTTCATCATTTATCCTCTTGACATTGCTAATCGCTATTTGGAAGATTCATTTTCAATGCTTGATAGTCTAGTTGTAATTGTCAATTCAGAATTCATATCTCCAGTGTAATTGATGTTATTCCACAAAGCTTAGAAACCCATGGTCAGGTTCGATTTCTCTCTGTGTCTGTCTTTCTTTTCTCTCTCTCTCTCTCTCTCTCATATATATATATATATATATATATATATATGTGTGTGTGTGTGTGTGTGTGTGTGTGTGTGTGTGTGTGTGAGGGAATGCACAGAATATCGTATCTGTCACACAGGCTCTAGTAACCTGTAGAGGTGTAAAACCGACAATCTAGAAGCATTGGCTTCAATTGTCCACCTGATCAATATATACAAAAAATCTATATCTGATAACAATGATCTCGCACGTCTTAATAAAATATAATAAAAAATAATGTTCAAACAGATCATTTCAAATTGTCGGTTGTTTATAAACAAGTTTCGTTAATCATCGTTAATTACCGTAACATGTTCACATTTGTTGACATTACGATACATTTCAGAGCAGATATGTTTATTGCGATGAATCGACAACTGTGTTATACAGGCTTGAGTAAAACCTCGTTTAGACTAATGGTCATTCGTGGTCCAGCAGTCTAAGACGTGCCAGATCACTTGGTAGCTTCCCCTATTTGGATAGGGTTCGCAGGTTCGAATCCTGCCGAATGACTCACATTTTCGTAATAAAAATTTATCGTAAATAATCAACCCAGTAGATATAAATATATTATATTGTTTAATTAAAAACAGAATATCTACTTAAATACGAGTATCGATAAAAAATAATGCTAAAAAATCATTTGAAATTGTCAGTTGTTTATAACCAAGTTTCGTTAATCATCGTTAATTTCTGTAAGATGTTTACCCGAACTAGTGGACCGTAGTTGTATGTTGTTGCAGATTAACAGAGTTTGGTCTCGTTGTAGATAGCCTACTATAAGTCATAAAAAGATTATAAATCAGGAAAAGCAAATTGAGATTAGAAATAACATTTTATATATACACATAACAATTAAGGTTTGTACAGTTGAAGCAATTTTTTAAAGATGGGTCCAACGGACGTTAAAATGTTCATGTTAATAAATGCTGAAAACAGAATTTGAACGTTGGAATGTAGGAACGTTGTAAATTAGGAATGTCTTTGAAGTATCCACTCCTTTGGTCAGTAAGTAGTTTTGAGACAGCGAAGAAGAAATGGAGCGGGAAAGGCGGCGAGCGTAGTAAGTCGGTCGGTCAAGGGAGATACTAATTACACGCGTCTCTCTCGAGTATGCCTGTGTGTGTCTGTCTGGCGATGCTTTCTGTATCGGCTTTTTATTTCGTCTTTTGGATCGCAGCAGATCATTTGGGAATTCACATTCGTATTTGATTCTGGGCTTCCCATTGGCTGATAAATAAAATTCCCGTAGGCTCGTGAACTGGAATTTGATAATTAATTTTTAGTTTTCAACCGGAACATCTGCGTGGAGCCGGGGTGCGCACAGACGAGTTTCGGTCATATGCTTTTTGGTTGTGAGGGTGCAAACATCCGGTCCCTCGCTTTGCTCGGTATCACAACACATTTGTTGACATTACGATACATTTCAGAGCAGAAATGGTTATTGTGATAAATCGAAAACTGTTATATAGGCTTGATTAAAACCTCGTTTAGATTAATGGTCATTCGTGGTCGAGAGGTCTAAGACGCGCCAGATTATTTGGTAGCTTCCCCTTTTCGGATAGGGTTCGTAGGTTCGAATCCTGCAGAATGACACACATTTTCGTAATAAAAATTTATCGTGAATAATCAGGCCAGTAGATATAAATATATAATACTGTTTAATAAAAACAGAATGTCTATATAAATACGAGTATCGATAAAAAATAATGTTCAAACAAATCATTTCAAATTGTCGGTTGTTTATAACCAAGTTTCGTTAATCATCGTTAATTTCCGTAATATATATATATATATATATATATATATATATATATATATATATATATATGGCTTTACACATCGAAATCTGTTTGTTTCATCGTGTATATAGAGAATTTTTGATCCGGTCAGAAAAAAAAAATTTTTCACACTTGCACGTTAAATCTCTTCCGTTACCTTTCGTTGGCCATAAAATATTTTTACGCTGACTTGTGAAATTTGATTTCGTCGTTATACTTCAAATTTCAAACAACAATAAATCTAAACTTTAAACAAAAATCCACGGCTTCTTTTTTTCTTATATATATATTTTTTTCTTTTATATATATATATATATATATATATATATATATATATATATATATATATAATTACTTAGTTTTTTGTCGTAATAAAATTACATCAATATACAGTTGTATTAAAAGTGTTCAATACAATTATATTGTAGAACTTTTGAATACTTTTCATTTGCAAACGAGTTATTACGTGACATAGGTTTTTACCATGTCGTGTTTTCAGGCGAATTGTAAATTGCCTGAAGACACCACATGGCAGAAATCTAGGTCACATAATAACTCTTTTACAAATGAATATATATATATATATATATATATATATATATATTAAAAGTAGTACTAAGTAATGTGTTGTCATGTAATGAGTAAGGGAGGTTTAGAGAATCTGATACTAACAAGTCAGATAGAGGGAAACAGAGACAGGGGAAAGCAACTGGATGACTTTGAGGAAGAGATTGGAATAAAGGAGTTTGAGCGGGGTAACAAGTGAAGTCCTGTTAAGAGCTACAAGTGATAGTGAGATGTGGAATGCCATGATCGCTTACGTCTTAAAGGGACACGATACAGAAGACTCCGCATATACAGAACATGCACGTCTACATTTCATATATTCTCATGGAACTGTCTTTAATAATTTCAAGAACATTTTGAGATTTAATATAATGAAATCAATGAAAAACTAATTCTGCCAGTCTCTCAACTTTTCAACATCCGCATATATATGTATATGAAAAAACCGTGTTTTCTCCTTTCATTGTAAGTGTGGCAGGTTCAATCATTGACAGAAGGAAGTATTTTGTTTATTAAATTTTCTCAAATGCTCAGACCTATAGACTGTTTAATGAATGAAAACGAGTCTAATTCGAAATAACCGTTATAATAATGTTTGAAGGAAGAAAGTTGCCAAGTCAAAAAAGAAAAACTTCATTAATCTTTTAGAAAGAAAAGTTAATTGTTTCTCCTAAAACAAGAATATAATTGGTATGGTGAAACACACCTATTCCTGAGATAATAGATTCTCTCTCCTATATTAATAAGTGTTATCAGAAAGTTAACTCGAGTAGTTCTTGGGAAGTTCATAAGAGTTCTTAATTCTAGAGAGTTCTTTAGAGTTCAGTAGAACTACTAGGTAGTTGATATTAGCAGTTAGCCGAATACTAAGGAGTCAGCTTTCAGTGGATGATTACCAAGTTCCTAACATTTCGGTTGCGTTAAGTCGATTAGCAACGGACATAGCCCGATTCTAACTTTCAGTGCGAATACTACTCCACAACAATAATGTATTGCGAACGTAGAGGTCGCAGGGGATGAAAAAGAAAGAGAAGACAGAGAATACGGAGGATAAATGTTGGTGATTGATGTTGCGTTTAAAATTTCAGAGGTTGTAGATCAAAAATGTAAAGGAGTTCCACAGATGCGAGGTGCGAGAATGTAATTGTCACAATAGAGATAATGGTTGCATCTAGCTAGTTCAGCAACAAAATGGTGAGACCAAGTTGCCAATATAGTATTGTGCTTGAATTCTGGTAGTTCGGGCAGCAGGGGAAAAGTCTGGCGTGTTTGTTGTGTGATTTAAAAATTAGAAGCATTGAAACATTCCACTTGCGAAGGCAATGAAATTGCACACGGATAATCATCATCTGAATCAATGTTCGGCAGGACAGTTAAGACTCTCAAGTTACTCTCTTGAAAATGAAACCTAAATTGGCAGTTTCTCATACTTGGGACTAACCCTGCAAGTTACTTGTTCAAAACTACTGTAGCCTGGTATTGAACCCACAACTCTAAGATTCAAGTCCTGAACTACTTAATATCTATATCCTCTAAACCATGTATCGTTAAGGAAGGAGAGAACTCATGACTTCCAATCGCGACATTACTACTACGTAAGGAATGAGAATTATATACCCCAGTGATTGTAATAAAGGGTTTGGTTTGAAAGTTCTATCACCTGAAGAAAGCTGGAGAGTACAATGGCCGAAACGTCGTACAAATGGTTAGAAATATGAGGACAATAGTCTGGATAATGTAAATACTGCAATGTCACTTGTTATCTACTCTGTTTTTATTATAGTTCTTTTATTGCCACTCTTCAATAATGTTTTTCTTTTTCTTATTCTTTCACATTTAATAGCTCCTTTTGTCTTAGTGGCTTTTCTGCCTTGTATGGAACGACATGATTTTAAAAGAATTTTAAAAAATCAACTGCATGTCTTTATCATTTCTTATGATCTAACACTTATTAACCATGCATTCTTGTGAAAATCTCTCTTTTCCTGCCTATTTTCCATTAGTTCATATTTAATATCTTCAGATCTACTATGCATAAACGATACGTCTCAGAGCTGATTCATAGCAGATGCTAGCAGCTACAAAATTGTTTCTTATTATATATTGTTTTAAATTTCAAAAGTGTTGCAAAATAAAAGGAAGTAAATGAATTTAGCATTAAAGCTGTTCTTGATTCAGTACTTTATCTGATATAGCGACGAGAGGCTAAACGAATAAGCGATAATGCGAAAGCGATGGAATTAGACCACTCATTTCCGCTTTCATGTAATCTTTTCCATCTTATTTTCTTTTAACACAACAGACAAATGTAATAAAAGTATAAGTTGGTTAGTTTGTTTTGTTTATCCCCATCAATTTCTATGGACTATTGAATTCCAAAATCTAAATACTTTGAACACAATTTTATGGCATCAAGTATTACCAATCGCTGTTTTTGTAAATTTATTATTAACGAGTGTGCTGATGCCATAAAAATGACAGCAGAATATTTATATCAATATGCTGTCTGTTTGGACGGCAACACGGCAACATATTTATTGCGTAGAGGCTTTATAAGTACCAAAAGTTTAGTTGTTCTTGTCTTTAAGGACATATACATATAGACGTTGGTTATTTCTTTTGACTTAAACCAAAGAGGTCTAAGTTCAATACCAGGTTACAGAAGTGGTGAACAAGTAACTTACAGGGTTAGAGGGAGATAACTCATGACTACCAAAAAGAGGATCTGCGCAAAAGGAATGGAAATGATATACCACAGTGATTGTAATAAGGGTCCCGTTCAAAATTCCTAGCGCCTGAAGAAGGACGGAGCGTACAACAGCCGAAACGTCATACAAATGGCAACAAAGATGAGGACAATAGCACGAATAATGTAAATGCTATATATATATAACGAACTTAATTATAACAGTGAGAATATATATATTTGTCACTATTTGACGACATAAGTATTGAAAACAGTAAAATAATAATGCACTGTTAATAAATGGTAAGAGCTTTACTAACTGATAGTAAAATTTAATAACTGATAGTAAAGAGAATAGACAGAACCGATGCTGCCTTCTCTAATGAACTGAGTTGACGTTGCTTCGATATTGTTTCTCTCTCTCTCTCCCATGAGTGTGACAGTATACGTACATACACACACAAACACACACATAGATATATATATGCATATGTTTAACATAATAAGTAAAATCAAGTGGAAATATATATATATATATATATATATATATATATATAGGGGTCGCAGGTTCGAATCTTGCCGAATGGCACACATTTTCGTAATAACAATTTATCGTAAATAATCAGGCCGGTAGATATAAATATATAATACTGTTTAATTTAAAAACAACAGAATATCTACTTAAATACGAGTATCGATAAAAAATAATGTTCAAACAATTCATTTCAAATTGTCGGTTTCGTTACAATTCGTTAATTTCCGTAATATATATATATATATATATATATATATATATATATATATATATATCAGTCACGCGACGTCTGAGCTTAACAACGACGAAAAAGTGAGAAAATGCAGGGGAAGGAAGTGGGGGCGAGACAACAGAAGTGGCTAAGAAATAGAAATTCCGAACTAAATTGCAGATAGATACAGACGTTCGTTACATTGTATAAAACTAAATTATGTGGCATTAAAAGAAAAAATGGAAATCACATACACAAACATAGGAATTATTCATAAAGCGAAAATCTAAGGAGATTTAAAAATACAAAACGAATATAAAAATTCATTAGCGCTAATATAATAAATTGGAGAAGTAAAATTTTTTTTAAAAAAATGAATAAGAATTAAACTTAAAAATTAAAATTTTAAAAATAACTTAAAATTTAAATTTTAAACTTAAAAGTTTTAAATTCAAAATTTTAAAAGCAAAAATAAAATAAAATAAAAATTAAAAATTAGAATATTAAAAATTAAAAGAAAAATTAAAATTAATATTAAAATGAAAATTAACTTTAAAGCAGTAAGTAGATCACAATTTGTTATAGAAAATAAAGATAAAATAACATAAGAAAGATCATATTGTTAAAGTAAATTATCAAAGATTAGATTAATACTGTAAAATGCTTATAACTGTTGGATTTTTAAACCTTAGATTTTATAATTCTAGCTGGATTGTAAGGTTAATTCTTTAATATGTTTAGAATTTATTGTAGTTTCATGTCTCTTATTCAGTAATATGTCACTCTTCATGTACTTAATAATGTCCATTTTTTTTCTCATAGACAAAGTAAACGTGGTCCCTTTACCGATCTAGATATTCCATCTTGTTTGAGAATATTTTTTTTTAGCTTTAGATGTTGCATTCTCTTCTTTTAATTTCCAAAGATATATAGAAACTGATATCATATTTTGTTTATTCTTATTAGTAAAAGCTGAGTGATGATTATAAAAACGCTTTTTAAAAAGGTTCATGATCATTAACTACCTGATGAGACATTGTACTTTCAATGTCGAAACAAAATGTACAATTTTGTTGTAGATTGTAGTTTGTACATCTTCTAAAGTATAATTTATAATATATATATTCTTTGCTCTATTTTTATATTGAGCACTGTTATATATATATATATATATATATATATATATATATATATATATGAACAACGGTTTTTATTATAGTAGAGAGAATAGGTATTACTGCATAAAAAATGTATTTTTATGCTTTCAAAAATGTTGTTTGGGAATTCACTATTTACCCATAGTTGGGACCCTAATAGGTGGTCCTCTATGATCAGTGGCCTTGATGCTGATAGTGGTTTATCGTCATACTCTAAAAGTATAATTATTACGATTAATTTCTAGGATGAGAAATTATCATTATTTAAACAATTTACATTCTGACTATTGTCCTCATCCTTATTATAAAACTATTTCTGCCACTGTTCACTACGACCTAATATCGTCTACGTAACCTGCAGAGAATTTTGAACATAACCCTTTATTTAATTTACGGGGGTTGACAGTTTTTATTCTGATCTCTATTTTGTCTAGTTCTTAATTATACTATTGGTTAGATATTCCTCGCCCGTTTACACTGAAACTGCAGGACCCAGGGATTGAACTCACAATCATTATATCACCAAATTCACAAACTGGCCCTTTAATCTATTAGTCCCTTGGTACAATTTGGTGTTGCCAACACAAAAATTAACACAGATCAATATACACCGACTGACGGTGCCCAAAACGTTATGATATAAATAACAAAGATGACGGCAATAGTCCAAATAGCGTAAACATTAACATTGATTCATATATTTTTGCTAGAAAGCCTGAAGATTATATATATATATATATATATATATATATATATATATATATATATATATATATATATATATATATTTCACACACAGGCACACACACACTTATATATATATATATATATATATATATCAGACACATAAATAAGACAAAGGAGTTGTTTCCAACAAGATAGTATGGTATAGAAAAAAAAGTCCGGGAAGTCGGCTACGTTTTGTTTAAAGTGTAGATTTATTGTTGTTATTATTATAATTATTATTATCATATTTATTACTTGCTCTTTATAAGATATATATTAAGTGTAGATAATCTTATTTGTTTCGCTAAACCTTTTTTAAATCTTTATATTCCAAAATTGTATTCAGTGACTTTGATTGAACTCTCCTCTACAGGCCATCTAGTTTTTTTATTTAATTTAAAACAGTGCTCGTTATATAATATAGAGCTGTGAATATTTATTATGAATTATATTTTAAAACATGTACAATTTTTTATCCACTACAAAGTATACATTTTGTTTCGACATTGAAATTAAAATGTCTCATTAGGTGGTGTGGAAATGAATAGAAAGTCTCTTTTCTTATATTTTGGGAGTTGTCTGTGAGGTGTTGGTGGGGGTTAGTGATAAAGGAATAAGTCTTGTAAATTGTCCGTTAGAATCTTGAAAGAAGTGGGGTGGGTAGGGAATATAGTTGATTAATGAAAGCGTCGGGAATTTTGTAGATAGATTTAACATTAGAAAGTTGGGTATAGGTTCTATGGCCGCATAGCTAGACTTTCTTCTTAGGGTTTATTAGATGGGGAGAGTAAGAAAGTGTAAATTGGGGAAAAGATGGGTTTGGCCCTATCTTTTATGTTTATTTGAACAACTATAGAATATTTTTGTATTTAAGCACAGTTTTTATAATTTATCTAATTTTGCATATTTAACCTTCATTTTGAATTTAGGAAATCACTTTTTTCTGTAAAACTTTAAATTAGATCACAGTTTATGATGTGTAATAGGTAGAAGTTGATGTAAGAGTGTTGTTAATACTATAAAAGTTTATCGTCTCTAAGGGGTTCTAGCTTTGGATTTTGTAGTATTTTTAGCATGGTTTTAATGTTAGTTCTTTAATGTGTTTGCAGTTTACTGTGGTTACATTCTCTGGTTTAAATGTTTGTTGCAATTCATGTATTTAATGATTTCAATTTCTTTATTGAAGACAAAGGAAACATGGCTCCATTATTGATAGTGTTCTTCGTTATTTGAAGATTTCCATATATATA
This sequence comes from Ascarosepion bandense, assembly GCA_037127315.1. Taxonomy (NCBI): domain Eukaryota; kingdom Metazoa; phylum Mollusca; class Cephalopoda; order Sepiida; family Sepiidae; genus Ascarosepion; species Ascarosepion bandense. Next base: position 3,266,975 of record JBBBDQ010000511.1, read on the forward strand.
TATATATATATATATATATATATATATATATATATATATATATATATATATATATTTAATTGATACAAACATGTATGCACGTATTTAAATAAATGTATGTTTTAAGAGTAATAATAATTTGTGATATCGAAAAAGAAAATGAATTAAAATCAATTAATATCTACTAAAGCTATATAAATAAAATTATCTTAGCCAGCACATGTTTTAAATAATCTAGCCAAGTCATATGTAAAATCAATAGCTGAGTGCAGGAGTTCAATAAAAACACTTTCATTAAAAAGATACTCTTAGAATGTTCAGACATTTAATGTATTGAAACAGTTCTTTCAATTTTTTTTTAATAATCGTGTAGCCCCAAGCAAGGCATTTTACTGCCACTGTTGTGCAGGAGGTTACATAGGAGGAATGTTATGAGAAGGAGTAACAGGTTGCAAGGGGTGTCAGGAAGCGAGTAGGAGAATGAAGAGAATACTGACGAGAGTGGGGTGGGCAGAGAAAAAAGCATGAGAGAGAGGATGTAAGTTAGTGAGACAGAAGGTGACTATTGACTTTACATTTGAATTTTTGCAGATTGAAGCTGTCGGGAAAGCAAGTATGCGGAAGCGAATTCCAAAGGCGGGAAGTGCGAGAAAAGAAGCTGTTGGAGTAGAATTTGCGTTTACAATTTATCGGTTTCACAGTAAAAGGGTGGGACCTAGTTGCTGACCTTGTGGCTCGAGGAAATTCATATACAGTGGGTACGATTAAGCTAAGTTCATCGGAGCCGAAGCCGTGAAAGTATTTGTAGAAGAGACACAGGGAAGCCACACTGCGTCGGTAAGAAAGCGACTGTATCCTAGCTGCCAAGTCGGGATCGATCACAGTACAGATTCTTCTTTGGATTTTATTCATGACACTATGTGGATAGCAGAAGCACCCGACCAGATATGGCAGCAATATTCAATACACGGGCGGATGGTAGAATCGGTCAGAATAGGAATCCTGTACATTGATACGTATTTTTGTTTATATCGAGTTACGGGATTATTTTATTTCTAGGATTAAACTCTAAACTCTACGATCTCTTGGCTTAAAAATATAAAAATGTTGAAAAAAGTGATAGTCAGTGGTGGATACGGCTAAGTCTCTGATTCCAAATTAGTGAGCTCTTGCTGTGTCATCTTGGCAACATGTAGCATTTTCTTGAAGTATTATCAGATCTCATCGATTATCTCGTACTGGTCGTATTTTGCTTCACCAAATGTAAACATCGACAGTTATATTCTGTTTAATTTTCAGAAAGCTGCAATGAATAACGTCAATAGCAGGCCACAGGACAGTTACCATAATCTTGTGTTCATGTTTGGGTCTTTCGTCATGAACAAGTCTTGGGCCGATCGTTTTCGATTATCATAAAGAATCCATTTATTATCACAATTTATAATTCGACCAGAAAATGAATCATTCAAATTTAGCATATGCAGCATCAAACATATCGAAATATTTGACTTTCATTGAGTTCATGGGAAACTCACTTATCAAGTTTATTCAGATTACAAGGACCATTGTGATAATCCGATATTGTTGAAATGCTGATACCCAATATCTGAAAAACTTTGTAATAATTTGACGTGTAATTTTTTTTATTTTACTGGTGTTTTTTATATGTTTTAGGTTTTGAAATGCTGGCCTTAAATACAAGTATCTCGGCTACAGTAGTACTGCACTAATGTTTGATTTAATCTAATTGTTCCTGTCAAATCGTGAAATAAAGGTTATTTTGAGTGAGAAAGCTTCCAGGCCCTTTCAAACGAACACGGGTTTTCCTCAAGGCTCTATGCTAGGACCTACGCTGTTTCTGCTCTTTATCAATGATATTCCTGATGTCATCAGTTCCCAAGTAGGCATCCATGCAGATAACACTACCATTTAACTCCATCTCAATAGAAAATCCGCCAAGTTGACAAAGTAAACCTGGCTGCGGCTCTTGACACGGACCTCCACTCAGTTGTTACATGAGGCAGGAAATGGCTTGTAAATTTTAATGCCTTGGAAAACAAAACTGTTCTTTAACCACCAAAAACAGTCTTTCTTGCTTGTTGGGACGCCCGCGCCTATTCGGCTATAATGGACTATTCCATTACTATGTAAAGTAATGGTGGCATTTACGGAAGGGAGTGTGCCGAGCAGCCGATGTCATGGGTTAACTTCCCCCACTTTTTAGGTGCCCCTGGTAAGTTTCTGGTGTATGAAGGAGTGGGAGTTGATGGATGGGTTCTTGTGGTGATTGTGCAAATTATAATGAGTGAATGGGTCGTCATAGTGTTTAGCTAGGTATAAGATAGCTCAGTGAGTACCAACCTCTCCCCTCCACTTTTAGGCCTTGTGCCATAATGCTATATTTTTTACAGAATAAATAGAGTGTGCCGAGCAGCCGATCGACAAGTCAGTCGTAGACTTCCGGTGACGACCCGGAAGTACCCATTGCTCATACTACGTCTTACGACGGTTGAGACGATTAACCTTTATTCTTGTATTGGATACTAATAACCTTTGTAAATACTATTTTCACGGAATACAACAATTAATCTATTCCTGTTGTTGAGTTATTTATTCTTACTCACGACATAACATTGCCCAAATCAGCATGACTGATACTAATCTCCTTGAGAGCTTCTACTATTCATTTCAAGGTCCTCGACAAGATCCAAAGAAGAATCTGCAATGTAATTGATCCTGACTTGGCATCTCGACTTCTGCCGCTTTCTCACCAACGTGAGGTTGGTTTCATCTGTATTTTCTACAAGCATTACTTTTTATCCTGGTGCAATGACCGCTTGAATTTAAGCTAGACTGGCATCTAGCTTCCACCTTTTTACAGTTGAAATAGTTACATGAAACCCTCACTTCTACTTCAACAATTTCTTTTCTCGCACTTTCCTGCGTGTGGAACTCACTTCCGTTTACTTCTTTCCCTGATAGCTACAATCCCAAAAAATTAAATGCTACATTAACTAACATCTATATTCTTGAATCCCGTTTAAATTTTATCCTTTCTTCGATGCCCCCTATACCCGGTATTTTCAAGAATGTATTAGAATAAAATAATTTAGCACAATTATAATATATTATTCTAAAATTGGACATTAATTTCCGAACAACTATATATATATATATATATATATATATATATGTGTGTGTGTGTGTGTGTGTGTGTGTGTGTGTATCGTAATGTGTTTTTTGTTTATGCTTGACTATTGAATTTAGTCGATGTCTTTCCCTATCATTTATTATTCAAATGATGAAAAAACAATATTTCCCTATAAATTTATTCGTTTACCATTTTCTTGTTTATTGAGATGAATGGCGGACAGGGGTTAAGGTCGAAATTTGAAAAAGAAAAATTTATCATGTATATATATATATATATATATATATATTTACTTCGATATTTAATCATTAATTTATACATTATATATGTAGATATGTCTATTTCTGTATGCTAATGTGTGAATATATATACATGTGCGTGTGTGTATGTAAGTATGGTTATATATATATATATGTATGTAATACATACACACAGATATATATATATATATATATATATATATATATATATTTTCAAACCAAAATAAATAAATTTTCGACCTCACCTTCCATGACTTAAGATATCACCAAGTCTGCTAAAAAAAAACTCTCTATAATACTAAATAATGAAAAGGAAATAATATATATAAGCAAATATTTACTTTGCCATTTAAACATTAATTCAAAAATAATTTAAGCAATAAATAAATAAATAACGGAATGCATTTAAATTTTTAAAACTAGCGAATACACCAGAATATTTAATAAAAATTGAAGCGAAATGAACTCCGGTCTCTGACACGAGAAATAACATTGTCACATTACCTTGATATCTTCCTCTTCTATGTGCCCTGTCCCCTCAAGAGGACGTCGTCGATCATTGTTCTCCACGTTTCCCTATCTCTGATTGCTCTTAGTATGTTTGTTCCTGTTAAACCTCGCAACCTGATCAGGCCCTGCAAATGTGTTATCGGCTGCCTTCCTCTGTCCCTTTTTCCTTCTTTCTGGACTGTCAGTATCAGGTTCTCCAAGCCCTACTTCATCATTGCATGCCCCAGAAACTTCAGTTGTCCCTTCCGGATGCGCACTATTAATGTCCTTTTCGTTTCCATTCTTTCCATCAACTCATAGTTTCTTGCATGCTCACTCCACGATATCCGCATCATCCTACTGTAGAACCACATTTCAGCTGCTTCAAGTTTTGTCCTCATTTTCGATGATATTGTCCAGCATTCACTGCCGTATATACGAAGCCGAAAAAGAGAAAAATAAAGAAAAGAAATAGAAAGAAGGTATAATGAGATAAGAAATTTAACCTAAAAAACACATCATGTTTCTCACACTAGAAATAATACTGTTACATTATCTTGACACAAGAACTCGAAAGAGGAAAAAAAGAGAAAGAAAGAATAGTGAGAGTGTATAAAGAGACAAGAAAATCAGCCTAAAATATAACTCCTGTCTTTGATACTAGAAAAAACATTTGTTGTTACACGAGTGTATTTCTGTCAGTTAAAATGACGGGAAAATATTTGAGAGGATTATTTCCTCACATGTCATCCCCACTGTTCTGTGTTACAGTTAATCGAGTAATCTTGGAATTATTTGTTAAGTTTTGTTCTCCCCTTGGTTAATATAGATGTCATAATAAACGCAATGTTTCCATCAAGTACCCTCTGATCATCATCAGGTGTACATAGATTGAAACGTTATGTCTATTATAACATCTATAACAACTAAGATGAAAACGAATGTTCGAAATAATTCCAAGATTATTGAAAATTACTCATTTTAGAAATAAATACAAGTTAATCGAGTGTTGATTTTTAAACGAATCTGAAGGTTATATGCATAAAATCGTCCTTGCATTTCAAAACGTTTTTGAAATATAGATTAAGTTTTGTAGTAAACTAACAAAAATTCTCCTTTAAAGTTATTAGAGAATTTCAAAGATAAAACACTACTGATTTAAAAAGCAAATCAAAACATTTATTCATCCAGTATTGTGAATGAAGAGGGATGTGCGTTGTGGTCCAGTGGATATCGGCTCGGAACGAGAAATCGGGGAGCAGAGTTTGAATTCCAGCTGAATTCATTGCCTTCACTTACGCACAAATACCCTTAGGAAAGGTATTAATCCGTCTATTGCATCCAGTTATGGGTTAAATAATAAGACAGATTGGGTTCTATAGCCTTGGTCGGCAACCAGTCTACCGCAGAAAGCAATGGCAACCTACTGCGGGATAATCTTCTGCCCAATCAGTCATATCTCTTTCGAGACATGATCGCCCAAGCATGTATCATCTATGGTACTTAACTGACTGATCGATCAAAAATACTTTACAAATACATACATACATATATATATATATATATATATATATATATATATATATATATATTACCAACCTATCTAGGTTGGTAAATATGTGATGTTTTCGGGAAATTTTACATTTTTACACTTCGTTTATTATTCGAATAAACATTTTATTTCACATGGACAAATACTTTTCTGTTGTTGTTGTTGTTGTTGTATCTTTTTCTTCTTCTTCTTCCTCCTCCTCATCTTCTTCGCCGCCACCTTCATGCACTGTGTCACTCCAGGACGTCGGCGATCATTTCTCTCAAAAACTGCCCATCCCTCGGGGACCTTTGCGCCGTTTCTTCCTTTGCCAAGCTTCCCGTACCTGTTTCACCATCATTCAAGACAAGCCCGTCAGATAGGTGACCTGTTGCGCTCGATATACCTTGCAGTCGTTAACGAGATGAAACATGAATATATAAACACTTTTTAATATATCGCTAAAGAAATTGTTTAACTGATTTCCACTTATTCTTAATGGTGGTGGTGCATGAAGAATAGATATAAATATATATATTTTGTATGGATTTTATTTTCATTTGAAATCATTTACTGTTAATACAAACCTTATTTTAGTCGATTACCATGGAAATCATATAGTGTTTTTTTCCTATAAATTTACACATTCGCTCAGAATCTACCGGATGGCACACTGGCTTTAAAAAATATCTCGAATACGCTAGGCGGTTGATATAAATGATAATTTCTAAAAAAACAAAAGTAAAATGGAACGCCTATTCATAATTGTCATCCACTATATATATATATATATATATATATATATATATATTAACACACACATATATATGTGTGTGTATGTGTGTGTCAGATTAAATAAATTGCAAACAATATGTTTGCTTATTTCTAATAAAATCCGTTCATACACACGGATAATGAGCTATAATGTTGATAGATGTTATTTTCATGAATTCCTCAAGATACCCAAGTACTTTCAATCTCTTTTCTGACATCTTTTGATTGTAATACGCGAAACATTATCCGTGAGTATGAAAGGATTTTTATTAAAAATAAGCAAACATAAAGTTTGCAATTTGTGTAATCTGACACGTTTAAAAAGTAATTTGCTGACTAAATACACAAATTAATTAAACCTGTCTGGACCTTGTACTCATATATATATATATATATATATATATATATATATATATATATATATATAATAAAAAACCTAATCTATATATCTTACGTAACTAGGGCTTTTATGTATGATGAAATAGGACTTTGCGAACAGACTCCCGTCTGTATATTTTCCCAACATTTTAACATTAGAGGCTATTGTTATTTCTCTACCATACACGCATAATTCTCTGGTAACTATGTTATTTTTACATCACAAATATCATTCACTAACACTACCTTGGCTGGCTCTTGAGACTTGTTTTGGATAAATCTTAACAAAAAAAATATGAGTGCAAGGTCCAGACAGGTTTTCTCATCATCGTTATGTTGAAAATAGTCGCTAAAAATACTTCAGTTTGATTCGAAATCAAAACGGTGGAGGGAACGTGTGCAAAGAACACAAATCAGGAGACCGTTGGCCTAGGAAACAAAATTGTTTACTAGTAAATTACTACTTTGTCTTTCTCTTAGCTGACATTAACTGAACCTACGTGAAAGCAAAATTTATGGTCTCAGGACGAATACTGACGTTACTAGTACACTAACGGCCATAATTATTAGGCTACCCCAGTGTTTTAAAAGTGGATAATTGTAAATGAAAATAGAATGTTTCTTTTTTTTTTAATACTGCAAAAGAAAATGTGTATCAAAAAAATTTAGAAATATTTAATCATTGCAGTTTCATCAATGAAAGAGTGAAGAAAATGTAGGGTGATTTGGACAAGTTCATTTTTGCTTCCTTGACTTGTACAATTTTTCAAACTAATAATGACAAAAAATCATTTCATTTTCATTTAGAATTATCCACTTGGCAATAAATACTAAAAATAGTATGAAATACATAGTTTCAATCTACAGGGTGCGATGGGTAAAATGTCGCCATTTGTCTTTTAAAATTTTGTAAAGTAGTAATAACAAAAGAACCATTCGATTTTCATTTAGAATTATCCACTTGGCAATAAATACTAAAAATAGTATGAAATACATAGTTTCAATCTACAGGGTGCGATGGGTAAAATGTCGCCATTTGTCTTTTAAAATTTTGTAAAGTAGTAATAACAAAAGAACCATTCGATTTTCATTTAGAATTATCCACTTGGCAATAAATACTAAAAATAGTATGAAATATATCATTTCTTTTAATAAAATCCGGGGTGGTAGCTAATAATTATGGCTGATAGTGTATATAGGTATAATATTCAAGATTCATCAGCACTACATTCAGGCAAGTCGATGAACATGTATTTGCTATAAAGTCCAAGATGGAACACATTTCATTAACAATATTTATTTATTTTTTTTTTTTTAATTATTTCACCCCGAGCAAGGCAGAAACGCCACTGATGTGCAGGGGGTTACATAAATGTAGAAAGATTAATTAGAAAAGAGTGAGGAGTACAAGCTAGTTAGAAAGGAACAATAGAAAGCTGAGAAAGCAGGTGCAATGACAGATACATGGGCGGAGAGAACGTGAAGATTATACAGGGGAGGGGAGAGAGCTAGAGTCCAGTGGTTAGTAGGTGAGTATTAACTTTGCTTTTAAATTTCTGGAGGTCGTAGCCGTCAGGAAAGCAAGAATACGGGAGTGAGTTCCACAGGCGGGAAGTGCGAGAGAGGAAGCTGCAGGAGTAGAATTGTCGTCTGCGTTTGGCTAACCTGACTGTGAATGGGTGGGACCCAGTTGCCAGTCTGGTTGCACGGGTAAACACCTGTTGAGGAGGCATCAGTGACTTAAGCTCATCCGAGCAGAAGCCATGAAAGTATTTATAGAAGAGACAGAGGCAGGCCACATTTATGCTGAGATTCATAATTTAGTCATTATGCAGTCTCTCTCTTATTGCTAAAGATACCAGAAAAATAATTGGTTCACTCCTTCCCTTTAGGAATTAGCTGATTCTGTCTGTCATATGTCCTTGTATGAATCCGACAGGACGAAAAATAGAGTATGGTGACCATATCTGGAATGAATCTTTTTAATCCTCACTTTGCAAACTGAAATTTTAAAATCGAGGCTTTCCTCTTTCCTGCGACTATTTTTTTTTCTTGCAAGCCTATCATTAATCTATTGGTGTTTCTATTGGCTAACGTTCAGATAATCTTCAGCCTGTCGTCCTACAAGTTCCGACCTTTACAGTAAGGATACGACACGCTACTTCCATGACTTCGAAACTATTTTTCTCTTGTTCCAAAGATAAGCAGAAAGGTCTACTCAGCTTTTTTTCTCTAAGAACTGCCAAGATCTGTGGAATGAATTTTTTTTTTATAAGCGTTTCACCCCGAGCAAGGCATGTCACTGCCACTACTGTGCAGAGGGCTACGTAGAGTGGAGAAAGGCTGATTAAATATAGGAAATGACAGAGGGTGGGTGATAGGCGGGTAAGGATACCGAGAATGAGGGTTGGGTAAATGAGAGTGTTGTGAGAATAGTTGAGAGTTAGTGTGATAGGAGGTGTCTATTTATCCTACATTTAAACACCTGGAGATTGTAACTGTCGGGAAAGCAGACTTGTGGAAGGGAGTTCCACAGGCGGGAAGCGCGAGAAAAGAAGCTGTTGGAGTAGAATTTACGGTTACATTTATTTGTTTAACTGTAAAAGGGTGGGACCTAGTTGCCAATCTAGTATCTCGTGTAAATTCGTGCTTAGGCGGCACCAGTGATCTAAGCTCATCGGAACTCTTGATGATATGTTTCCTTGAACACTAAAATCTCAATCTTTTCATGTCAAAGATAAATTCTTATCTATTCTCGCACTTACCAACTGTGGAATTCCCTTCCACATGATTGCTTCCCCGACGGCTACAATCTCCAGGAGTTTAAATGTAAGGTCAACAGACACCTCCGAACACATTAACTCGCATCCATTCTTTCAAACACTCTTCCCATCTACCCAACCCTCAGCCTCGGTATCCTTACCCATCTATCACTCTCCTTCTGACATTTCCTATATCTAACCACTCTTTCTCTTTACCTCCCCCTATATAATTGGAGTAGATAGACTAAACTATTGCCCGGTTCACACTCCACCCACGTCTATTGAACAGGTGAAGAGGCTCATCCCTTGTTCCCTGGTTAGGATTTGGTTCCCGGTTTTCTCATTTCCAATCTTTTTACTTTTTTTTTCAATTGGAGTATATAGACTAAACTATCGCCCGCTTCACAATCCACCCACGTCTCTTGAATAGGTGAAGAGTCTCATCCCTTGTTCCCTGGTTACGATGTGGTTCTCGGCTTTCTCTTTTCTAATCTTCTCACTTTTTTTTTCAATTTTAGTAGATAGACTAAATTATAGCCCGGTTCACACTCCACCCACGTTTATTGAACAGGTGAAGATGCTCATCCCTTGTTCCCTGGTTAGGATATGGTTCCAGGCTTTCTCTTTTCCAATCTTTTGACTTTTTTTTTAATTGGAGTAGATAGACTAAACTATCGCCCGGTTCACACTCCACCCACGTCTATTGAACAGGTGAAGAGGCTCATCCCTTGTTCTCTGGTGAGGATGTGATTCCCGGCTTTCTCTTTTCCAATCTTTTTACACTTATGTAGACCCCTGCGCATCAGTGGCGTTATAGCCTTGCCTGGGTTGATATGATTAAAAAGAAATATATACATATATATATATATATATATATATATATATATATATATATATATATAACCCCTTTCGCAATAGTGGCAGTGGAATGCCTTGCTTGGGGTGAAATGATTAATATATATATATATATATATATATATATATATATATATTCCTCATAATATTCACTGCTATCTCATCTTTCGCAGATATCAGTCAGTCAAATGCCATATGTGATACACGCTTGAGCGACCATGTCTCGAAAGTGACATGTCTGACTGGGCAGAAGATTTTCCCGCAGTAGTTTGCCATTACCTCCTGCGGTAGACTGGTTGCTCCTGTTATTTGAGTCATGCCTGGATGGAAGATATATATTCATACATTTCTCGAGGGTATTGTTTGTAAGGGAATGCAACAAATTCAACAGAAATTTGAACTCGGCTTTCCGATTTCATGTTATGAGGCGATATCAACTGCACCACAAGGATCACACATCTCATTTATAATTACCATTTTGAAAGATACCACTTGCCTTAGGCTGTTCTCGGGCTTCGTATTGGCTGAATTTTAATTTATATAACTTATATATAGTATATTCATATCACTGAGCGTGAAATGTATGGCCAGTCAGTTACAAATGTATATTTTGGAAAAACTGGAATCTCGTATGTTATTTACTGAAAATTACTTTCTCAGTTTTCAATGTGAAATAAATAAATGCTGTCAAATACACAGGTGGAAACTGCTATATATACATCAAACGTATCGATTTTATTCTAAGATACATCCCGAAGCGTTTTTCTTTGAAGATTGTTCCTTCTGTCTGGTCGACAGTTTTAAAATGTGATTATTTGTTAAAGGTCTGAATTAGTAGTATTGCAAATCGATAAGTGACATTTTAGGAGAGGTTTTTATTTTTGTCCAGGTTTGGAAAATCAGTTGAAATCTTTACCTTTAGGATGGTGTAATTCTAGTGTCAAAATACAGTCTAATATCGAGATCGAGTTATATGTATTCGTGATGCTGTCTGATATAGCAAAAAACTTTATACGGTTTCATGCCTTCTTCTGTAGAAGATATAGATTTTGCAAATTTCGAGTTCCAACATGTCCAGACTCTTACTGAAAACACAATACAGTTGATTCAGAATCACAACATTGACATTACAAGTTGGTCTCTTGGAAACTAAGAACTTGTCGGTTATCCTTGATTTTAAGATGGCAAAACTCAGGCGACAATATCAGTCAACTCAAGAATTTAAAATAAATTCAGAAGGACGGAACCTGTGCTTTATACACTAAGCAAAGTCATTCAATAAATAACGCCACAAAGAACTTATATAGATGCTCTACAATACGAAGGCGTGTTGGCATGGCCAATGTGCATTCCAGAAGCTGAATAGTGTATTAATAGAGAAGAACTTTTCGCTGGAAACAAAGAAGAGTATTTTATTGTTACGTAATGTCTGTTCTTCAATATGGCAGCGAATAGTGGACAATCACATCAAAGATTAAAGAAAGACTTGAAGTAACTGAATTGTGGTTCTACAGAAGGATGCTGAGTATACCCTGGACAGAACATGTGAGCAACGACGAGATTTTAGAATGACTGGACACGAAAGGGGAACTGTTATTTGACATCAGGAAAAATAGGTGATGTTTCTGGAACATGTTGCGTGGAAGGAGGGCTTAGAGAATCTGATGCTCACAGGACGTGTAGAGAAAAGAAGGAACAAGGGAAAGAAATGCGTGACATACTGGATGGACTTGACCAGATGGATAGCAGAGAGGGGTTTGAGTGAGATAAACAGGATAAAGAGGATTATGAGCTACAACGGATAAAGAGAATAAAAGGCCATTATCGCACACATACACGGCACACAGAAGAAGATACAGAATCCGTTTTATAGATTAGTCGTTGTGATGCAGTGGATATCGACTCGGAACGTCAAATCGGGGAGCCGAGTTCGAATTTCAGTCGAATACATTTCATTCATTTACACATGAATACCCTTGGGAAAGGTATTAATCTTTCTCTTCCGTCCAGTTATGGGTTAAATAATAAAACAGATTGGATTCTATAGTCTTGGCTGACAATCAGTCTACCGCAGAAAGTAATGGCAACCTTTTGTGGGATAATCTTCTGCCCAGTCAGTCATGTCTCTTTCGAGACATGTTCGCCCAAAAGCGTATATCGCGAATTGGACTTCATTGATTGAAACTGCAAAACAGAATATATTGTTCAGGTATTTCATCGTCAGAGAAATGTTACAAGTTACTCAAAATAAAAGTTTATTTAGAGTTATTTGTTGTATATTTTTAAAACAAAAAGCGGACAAAGGGTTATTTTTTAAATATATGGAAACTACATTTTCCTATCCAATTTATAAAAATCTGGTGCCCAAAATCTATTATCAATTAATTTTAAATTCAAAGTTTAACAGGCTCTTAAAGCGTATTTGTCAAATTCCAAATTCCCAACTAACGAGTTTTTTTTTTTAATACATGCCGTCTCATGGCCTCTTTTTTCATTTGAATTGAGAGCTAACAAGTTTTTGAACAAGTTTCAGATACCCCACAACTAGTTGGCGCAGCGAACACCACATTGAACGCGTCAATATCTACCCAGCATTTAAGGGCGTGAAAATATTCTCTAAACAGCGGACAGCTACCCATGTAGAAGCTGCTGATGGTGTGGTTGACGGAAAAGCAGCTCGCAGTAGATATCATGAGGAGGCTATAATCTGAGAGAAGTCAGGTAGTATTTACGCTGTCTTGCTGCAACAGACCCAAGGCAATTTTTAAAAGAGTACCGGCATTCTGTCTGTTGACAGGAATAGTAAGGCAGTCAGCGAGTATATAAAGGCAGCTGAGGATCACCTCAAGTGGTTTGCCGGTATTAAGGCATCCGAAGGACACATTCTCCAACAAGTTTTCAAATTTTAACGACCAATATGGAAATTAGTAATACATAGTACGAGAGAAATACAATAATAAGAACAAAGTGTGATATGAGCTCTGATAAAAAATGATTACAGAGACTTCTGCTTCTGCTCCATGGAATTTATTCACTGGTGCCCCTATATATAAATTTCCTCCAGCCACAAGATTAGCAACTAGGTCCCACCCTTTAACTGTGAAACCAATAAATTGTAAACGCAAATTCTATTCCAACAGCTTCTTTTCTCGCACTTCCCGCCTGTGGAATTCCCTTCCATTTACTTGCTTCCCCGGCAGCTATAATCTGCAAGAATTTAATTGTAAAGTCAATAGACATCTCCTATCTCACTAACCTGCTTCCTCTCTCTCATGCTCCTTTCTTCGTCCACTCCACTCTCATCAGTATTCTCCTCCTTCTCTTACCCACTTCCTGACACCCCCTATAACCTGTCGCTCTTTCTCATAACTTTCCTCCTATGTAAACTCCTGCAAAACAGTGGCAATAAAATGCATTGCTTGGGGCGATATGATTATAAAAATAATAAAAAAAGAGACATTAGATTTATAAGTAAAAAAACTTCGTATATTGGTGTATTCAACGACATATGACCCGTTGGTTGAAGTAATCCTTTTAGCTGAAGGGAAAGACATAATACTGAGATATCCCGAAGAGGCATAGCATATAAAGCTAGATAGAAAAAAGGTTTCGGTTCAAAATTTCAATCACTTGATAGCGTGTAAAATGTCGATGAAGGTAAATACTGAAAATAATTACATTTCATCATATCAATAATTTCTTCAGTAAACATTCTTAGTTGATTAGATGGCGTAGCAAATTCAGTAATATTAATAGGAATTAAAATTTCGTTAATTATTACTCAACTTCTCATTTCATGAGCTGTGTAGCTTCAAGACTTGAAAAATTGTGGTTCACCACATCTTCCTATATTTCGTAAAGCTCAACAATATTTATTCCCTTAGTGCCCCCAGTCATTTTTCAGCTAACTATTTACAAAAGTTTGTGAGGTAGATAAGAGAGATATAGGGAGATATCCAGTAACCACTGCTATATATATATATATATATATATATATATATATATATAAAGTAAAATAAATTTTCAAAATTCAAAAATGGTGAATGAACACTTCAACATAAAATCATTCCGAGTTTACATCCACTACATCACAACGCATATATATATATATATATATATATATATATATAATTAAAATACTTTAATCCAAAACGGAAAAGTAGGAAGGGAAATCCGAAGAATCTGATCCTAATTAATATTAAAAATTTTAATATTAAAAAATAATACAGGAGGAGAGCTCAATGTAATTAAAATTACAGAACTAATATAAAGTAAAATAAATTTTCAAAATTCAAAAATGTTGAATGATCATTTCGACATAAAATCCCTAAAAGAGATATTACGTCTCCTCAGCAACGTCCGTCATTCAAAATGGTAAAAAAAAAAAAATAAGAATAAAAAGAGAAAAAAAAACTGGTTAAGATTTGAGAAATTTACGTTACAAAAAAATCCGGAAGTAATTCATGTCTAATTTTAGATTTTAACTATTAGATAGAGTTGTAAGTGAAGAAGTGGAAAATTTGGATTTGTCTGGCTTACAAAGAAAAGGGGTTAGGTGTGGTATTAAATTGAGAATAGAGTTAAACAAAAAGGAAAGGGAAGTAAGAAAACTAGTGACAAGGAAAGAGAAGAATAGAAAGGGAAAAAAGGTGAGAAAAAAGATAAAGGGAAAAGAAAAAAATTCATATTAGAAACGCTCGATACGTGTCAAAATAAATCCAAATTTTCCATTTCTTCACTTACAACTCTATCTAAATGTTAAAATCAAAAATTAGATATGAATTACTTCCGGATTTTTTTGTAACGTAAATTTCTCAAATCTTAACCGGTTTTTTTTTCTTGTTGTTTTTTTTTCTCTCTTTTTTATTCTTCTTTTTTATTTTTGCATTTTGAAAGACGGACGTTGCTGAGGAGACGTAATATCTCTTTTAGGGATTTTATGTCGAAATGTTCATTCAACATTTTTGAATTTTGAAAATTTATTTTACTTTATATTAGTTCTGTAATCTTAATTACATTGAGCTCTCCTCCTGTATCATTTTTTAATATTAAAATTTTTAATATTAATTAGGATCAGGTTCTTCGGATTTCCCTTCCTACTTTTCCGTTTTGGATTAAAGTATTTTATATATATATATATATATATATATATATATATATATATATATATATATATATATATATATATATATATATATGCGTTGTGGTGCAGTGGATGTAAACTTGGAATGACAAATCGGGGAGCCGAGTTCGAATTCCAGTTGAAATCCTTGCGTTCACTTAAGCACAAATAGCCTTGGTAAAGGTATTAATCCGTCTTTTCTCTTCAGATTATGGGTTAAATAATAGAACAGATTGGGTTCTATAGCCTTGGTCGGTAACAAGTCTACTGCAGAAAACAATTGCAACCTACTGCGGGATAATATTGTGCCCAGTTAGCCATGTCCCTTTCGAGACATTTTCGCCCAAAGTATGTATCACGTATGGCACTTGACTGATATATATGTATATAAATTAATATAGACCAAATATATGTAAAAATAAAGACAGACACATTATTCCATGGTTAATCGGAAGTATGGGCCTATTTCAGGCGAACCAACATCAGCTTCCGTCTTTATTAAACAGAAGATTTTACACGAAAAATTCGTGTAATAGTTTCTGTACAATAAAGACGGAAGCTAATGATGGGTCTCTTGAAATAGGTCCACATTTCCGCTTATCCATGGAATAACGTCTCTGTCTTCATTTTTACACACACACACACACACACACACACACACACACACACACACACACACACACGCACACATACACACACACACACACATATATATATATATATATATTATAAATTATATTTTAGAACATGTACAGAATTTTCTTTTTATATATCCACTAAAATTGTACATTTGTTTCGACATTGAAACTACAATGTTTCATCAGGCGGTATGTATAGGAATGAAAAGCCTCTAAGAAAAGAGGCTTTCCATTCGTGTCCACACCGTCTGATGAAACATTGTAGTTTCAATGTCGAAACAAATGTACAATTTTAGTGGATATATAAAAAGAAAATTCTGTACATGTTCTAAAATATAATTTATAATAAATATTCACAACTCTACGTATTATATATCGAGCACTGTTTAAAATGAATGTTTTGCAAGTTGTAAATATTTTTTTCTTCGTTCTGTATTCACTCGGATATATATATATATATATATATATATATATATATATATATATATATCCCTCTATCGTTGTATATGTCTAGTATGTATCAAATTCACTAAGTCCACTTTTCTCATTACACTTTACATAATATATTTCACTTAATAATTACAAGTATCTGCTTCAGTTAATTTTTTCTGAAAACTTACTAATTGCTCACATGATCTGTCCATAGTATTTTCGGAATTCTTCTAAAAAATCTCATATGTGTTGTTTCGAGTCTTTTCTTCAGTGGGAAAGAATCGATGCTAAACATTCTTAGTTGATTAGATGGCGTAGCAAATTCAGTAATATTAATAGGAATTAAAATTTCGTTAATTATGACTCAACTTCTCATTTTATGAGCTGTGTAGCTTCAAGATTTCAACACACATATTTTTTATTTCTAACGAAATTTTTGTATTTGTAAAAAAATCTTTGTCTCTTAAAACGCCCTCTTTCATCATTCAAATGCAACTTCAGATTTCTGTTCCATATTTTGTGTCGTGGCATAATATTTTCTATACAGTACTCTATGTTTTGGCGCTTTCAATCGTTAGCTAGCAAATGAGTTTGTCCTGAAAAAGATTTTTTAAAAATACAATTCTCAGTATTTCACATGCTATCACGCTTTGGGAGATCATGTCTCGAAACAGACATGACGGACTGGGCAAAAGATTATCCCGCAGTAGGTTGCCATTGCTTTGTTGCGGAAAACTGGTATCCTGCCATATCTATAGATTCCAATCTATCCTATTATTTAACCCATAAGTGGAAGAAGAAACGTATTAATATCTTTGTCAAGGGCATTTGTGCGTAAGTGAATGCAAGGAATTCAAATGGAATACGAACTCGGCTCTCTGATTTGTCATTCCGAGTCGATATCCACTGCACCACAATGCACATGCTGTACTAGATTTAACTGGGCTGTAGAACTATGAAAAAAAAATTCACACATAGAAGCATAAGGGAATTTATTAACATTAAATAGCATATGTATAAATAATCTTCTTAAATAAGATTCACAGACAATCGCACCTACCCATCCATTAGCATGGATCAGGCTAGTCCCCACGAAAACAAAACACGGCTAAACTCTAACAACTGACCTCAAGTAGAATGAATATATAGAAACCATAGGTAAATCTGCTGGGAAGAAAAGCGGTTGTGTGTGTAGGGCCAGGAAGTTTTTTCCGCCTGAAACAATCCTGCACATATATAAATCTACCATCCGCCCGTGCATTGAATACTGCTGTCGTATCTGGTCGGGTGCCCCTACTATTCTCCTCGGGGTTCTTTACAAAATACAACGGAGAATCTTTAATCTGATCAATACCGACTTGGCAGACTGGCTGCAGTCGCTCTCTCATCGTGGCTTCCCTGTGCCTCTTTTATAAATACTTTCACGGCTGCTGCTCCGATTAACTTAGATCACTTGTGCCCCTATATATAAATTTACTCGAGCCACAAGATTAGCAACTAGGTCCCACCCTTTTCCTGTGAAACCAATAAATTGTAAACGCAAATTCTACCCCACAGTTTCTTTGCTCGCACTTCCTGCTTGTGGAATTCCCTTCCATTTACTTGCTTCCCCGACAGCTAAAATCTCCAGGAGTTTAATTGTGAAGTCAATATTCTTCTCCTATCTTGCTAACTTGCATCCTCTCTCTCTCTCATGCTCCTTTCTCCGTCCACTCAATTCTCATCAGTATTCTCATCCTTCTTTTATCCAACTCCTGACACCCCCTATAACCTATCACTTTTTCCCATAATTTTCCTCCTATGTAACCTTTTGCAAAACAGTGGCAGTAAAATGCCTTGCTTGGAGCAATATATTATATAAAAATCATAATGATAATTCATTTTCCATTGTTAAATGAATCAATGCAAAATAAATATTGTAATACATTAAAACTATTCTTTAGCGATACGTTTCGTCATTTGATGTAATTTATCAAGGCAAATATAATTAATAATCATAATATTTATGATGAATTAATTTATTGATTGTTCCTTATCATGTTTAGATTTCTATTCACAGTTTATATATTAATTTTGTTTCATGTTCTTATATATGAAGGAAAACCTTATTCTTATTAAATATTTTATTTTGATACATTTCACAAGTTATTGTAATTGTCAACATTTAAAAAATGCAACATTTAAAAATTTTACAAGTTAATGTAATTGTCAGCATTTTAAAATGCAACAAATAATAAAACACTTTCGATTTCAAGTAAGCGATCAGAAGACGGTACAAGTAAAATTGGAATGAATAATGAAATATTGAAATGTTCAAAGCCGTTCACGACACCAGGCTTTTTAGAGAAGACAACAACAAACTTTTATGACCCCTGAATTTGGTTTCACATGTGGTGATAATTTGGCAAATGCGTCTTATTAAAAGAAAAACTGAATAACATTTTTTCAAGGTTGCGTACGCTCCAAAACTTATTTGATCTCTTCTTAATAAGAGTTAGATTAAACCAGAAATTGATTACTGGTGACATATAGAAAAAAAACTGCTCAATCCCCGATTTTGTAGAGTCAAAGTTCGTTCACGTGGCCTTGTTGGAAATTATAATGCATTCAGTTCAAGAGTTTGAAGCCACTCTCAGAATTAGCACTGAATGAACTTGAGAGAAAAGTTAAAAAATCAAAAAGACCTCTTACAGTCATTGAAAAACAGTGAAATCAATTATCAAACTTATACTTTGAGGAACTTTTGCATTAAATACCAAAAATTTGTGTTGCAAAACAAGACTAAAGCAAATTCAGTAAAGCAAAATTTTTTGTAATAATAAAATTTTTCATTATCAAAATCATGTATCACCTTTTATTAAACTTTTATAATTTTCTCTTATTTAAGGTACAAAACAAATACTATATAAGCAAATTTAAAAAATATGACCAAATCCAGTCATTCCTTTCTAATCACACAATGAAGGTAGTATTAACCGGACATGCCTCCCAAAACTACCATACGAACGCGGGTGTCACTCAAGGCTCTATTCTAGGTCCTACGCTTTTTCTGATCTACATTAACGATCTCCCCGAATAAATAAGATCCCAAGTAGGCATGTACGCTGACGACACCACCGTTTACTCTAGCCTCGAGCAAAAATCTGGTGAGGGTGAAAAACCGACCCTGGCTGCCGAGCTTGAGAAAGACCACGAATCCGTGGTGGACTGGGGAAAGAAATGGCTTGTAAATTTTAATGCTTTCAAAACGAAGATGCTCTCTATTTTTTTTTTAAACATATCACCCCGAGCAAGGCGGTAACGCCACTGATGTGCAGGGAGCTACATAGGAGTGAAAAGATTGGGAAAGAGAAAACTGGAAACCGCATCCTAAACAGAAAACAAGGGATGAGCCTCTTCACCTGTTCA
Organism: Ascarosepion bandense; assembly: GCA_037127315.1. Taxonomy (NCBI): domain Eukaryota; kingdom Metazoa; phylum Mollusca; class Cephalopoda; order Sepiida; family Sepiidae; genus Ascarosepion; species Ascarosepion bandense. The sequence continues at coordinate 3,286,754 of JBBBDQ010000511.1, forward strand.
ATAGACGTGGGTGGAGTGTGAACCGGGCGATAGTTTAGTCTATCTACACCAATTGAAAAAAAAAAGGATAGCGTCCATGAGAGTAAAACGCCTCCTTGGAAGCACACTCTCATCGGACCTCTATTTAGACTGACTATATCGAATCCTCTGCCAAGAAGGTCGGTTCACTGTGTCGGGCCAGGAAGTTTTTCTCGTCTGAGTCTTTCCTGCTGCCACATCTGGTCGGGTGCCCCTTCTACTCACCTCAGGTTTCTTGACAAAATCCCACGGAGAATCTGCAATGTGATAGATACCGACTTAGCAGATCGGCTGCAGTCGCTCTCTCACCGGCGTGACGTGGCTTCCCTGTGCCTCTTCCTTAAATACATTCACGGCCTCTGCTCCGATGAACTTAGATCACTGGTGCCCCCTAGGTATGAATTTACGCGAGCTACTAGATTAGCAACTAGGTCCCACCCTTTTACAGTGAAACCGATGAAGTGTAACTGCAATTTCTATTCTAACAGCTTCTTTTCACGTCCTTCCCACCTGTGGAATTCCAGTCCATATACTTGCTTCACCGACAGTTACAATCTCCAGGAATTTAAATGTAAAGTCAATAGACATCTTCTATCACACTAACTCGCATCCATTCTCAAAAGCTCCCTGTCCATCTACTCTACCCACATCCTCGGTATCTTCATCCGTCTATTACCTGACATTTCCTACAACTAACCCATCTTTCTCAACACTTTCGCTTATGTAACCCCCTGCGCAACAGTGGCAGTAGAATGTCCTGCTTGGGGTGAGATGATAAAAAAACAAAAATTCAATAAAAAATATAGTGCTCAATAAATATTATCCAGAGCAAATATATTGTGAAGAAAACTCAACAAATTTTTTTTACAATTGCCTTATTCAGACCGTCGATGAATAAATAAGTCATCATTTATTTATTCATCAACGGTCTGATTGAACAATTGTAATTTTTTTTTACATTGCTGAAATAAATTCTGGATTTATAACCGTTTAATTATGTGTTAAATTTTTTTCTCAATGTATATTTTTTGTTTTTTTTAATCATTTCACCCCAAGCAAGGCATTCCAATGCCACTATTGCGCTTGGGGCTACATAGGGGAAGGTAAATAGAAAGAGTGGTTAGATATAGGAAATGTCAGAAGGGGAGTGATAGATAGATGGGTGGATAGGAAGAGTGTTTGAGAGAATGGAAGCGAGTTAGTTTGTTAGGAGGTGATTGACCTTACATTTAAACTCCTGGAGATTGTAGCCGTCGGGGAAGCAGTCATGTGGAAGGGAATCCCACAGTCGGGAAGTGCGAGAAAAGAAATATATATATATATATATATATATATATATATATTCTTTTTTATTTCTCTTAAGTCTCTTATATATTTATCTTATTTGTAAACTCTTTTATATAGTCATGAGCAATTACAAAGAACGATTTTTGTATTCTTTTTATACCAGTTGAGTCGACGAATGCACAGATATTTCATCGGTGACTAAACTAGTTCCCACAAGAGAAAAATAGTTTGAAATAATTCAAATATATTTGCAACTAGTAGTTTAGCCCAGTTCCACTCGGGTAGTTTAAGAAATAATAATAAAAAGATATGATGAATTTACATAGCAAATACTTACACATTGTTCGCCCTCATTCCTTTTATAAATATAGATAACAATGTAGAATGTCTCTATTGGAATAGGGTGTGAGGGGGTGAGGGGCAACATATATAGATATAGATAATATGAAGTGGGGTGACCGATTTTATATTATAATCAATACATAAATTGATCCCTGACTTTGTGGTGTGATAATATATATTTTTCTACCCCTAATTTCGGCTTTCTGAAAGGTTTCAAGGTATCGTTAGCATTCTAAAATTTTGATCTATATCTGAGCTCAACTCCCGTCGTGCTAGACCGCAAAATGCAGACGCTAAGTCGAATCTATAAAACAAACAAATGCTTACACAACTTCCACCCTTGTCACTTTTATAAATATAGACTGCTCGCAAACTATAGTTTATTTTATTATAGCGATTACTGTTCTATTAATGATCACGAAATTAATATCGTAAACAGGCGAAAAAGCTTATATTATTCTATAATTGTTATGACTAAAAGAAATAACTCAGAATTTAGCATTGCCATGAGTACATTTGATTCTGCTGAGGCATGTAAAAGTGTTGGAATTTTGCTACTGTGGTGATTGAGATTTATTTTAGACATTACGAACAACGAACTTTATAGAAATACAGTTTAATTCTCTTCCATAAAACAAGTCCAAGAAACAGAGACCGAAGTAGAAAGGTACTGATAAAATTTTTCAAAAATCACGAACTACATATTACCGCAACCCCCAGTGCCAAAGGGATAAACTTTCTCGATATGACCTTGGATTTGAGTATTGGTTATTACAAACCGTAACCCAAAGATCTACATAACTACAGGTACGTTAATAAGGAGTCCAACCATCCATCCTTTCAATATTTGAAATAATCTGCATAATAAACAATATTATTTACTACCTCCAACAATAAGTATTGGAACTAAGCAACCAGAGATCACATTCCAAAAATAAAACAAATACAAAAATGGTAAATATAAACAGAGCACCGTAATTTGCAAGGGTTTAACTCCCTTATAATCGTTATGTGCAAACGAATATTGGAAAAATTTTCTTCAATTTAAGTCATAATCATTTTAATGACTGCGATATTAAAGAATATGTTTAGCAAAAATAATGTGATATCTAGCTATAGCTGCGTTAAAAATATCAAAGAAATGATATTCCAACAAAGACATCGATGTTACCTATTTCAAAAATAAGTGTAACCGCCGAAAAAACACAATATGACCCTTAAACGGCCAATGTATAATTGATAATAATCTATATTAAACTAGCTTGAATTCCAGGAACGATGTTAAATTTCTATTTTGACTCCGGAAATATCCTTTTGGTTTCTCCAAAGTTCTTTGAAATTTCGTTTCTATCATCATAGATTGATTTTAGTCAATGAAGATAGGTAAACAGCACTGTTTTCTCCAAACTTTTCTAACAATTAAAGAATGATTGTAATACACTTATCATTACTTAGGATATCGTAGAAAAAAAAAACAACCTTAGAAGGGGAAATTTATGCCTTGTAGGAAAATTGCCTTACTAAATCATTAAGTGATTAATTAACTTATTAAATATGAGAAGTTAATTTATGATCAAGTAAATTATAACTTTTCTCTTTTTTATTTTTTATTATTTATTTTTATTTTTCCTAGTCACTTATGTTATTTCGGGCATATACATGTTTTTAGATCCCATCAATGTTAAATACAAAATGTGTTTAATAGATTCTAGGTTCGTTTATTTTATTTATAACATTTTAAAGAAAAACATTAAAAGTAATCTCTATTTATGTTTAATAAAAATAATAATCCCAACTATAATTTTTTATTTTTTTATTTTTCATATAAATAATTTTAGGTCTGTTTATTTTAATACATATATTTAATAATGTAATTAATCCCTGTTTAGTTTAAATATAAAATCAAACATTAATGTCCGTTTATTTTAAATATTTTAAATATAAAATAAACATACTCTCTATTTTAAATGCAATTTTATTTTTAAGATAAGACCACCATAAACGCGCATATTATTTGAACTGCACTAGCATTGCGTTTACCAGATATTTTTATTAAAATATAAATTATGTAACGGTCAGTTTCTATCCAGCACCTGAATATTGCGTTTTGCATGAATATTTGAGTTGTGCTATAGCTGAGGGATAATGTGTATATTTATTAATATATATTTAATTGTTCTGTTATATAACATGAACAATTTTATTTGAGCAACATATATACATATGTATGTGCGTGTGTGTGTATGTATAAATATTTACGAAAATATATACTTGTCCTTATATATATATATATATTGCAGATGCTATAATCATTACCAATTTCGGAGAGTTTATATCGATTTCTGAGTCTGCAAGAAAAATATTTTCTTATCCTCAAGCAAAAACAAGATACCATACAAGCAAAACAAACTTTTCTGATGTCCAATGTCACTCAGACGTTTTTTCTTTCTTTGCAGTGTGATTATTTGTTTTCATTATACAAGCGATGAAAAAACTTAAACTGGACAGGACCTGGATTGACCTCTGCTAAATTCAATTTTTTTTATTTTCTTTATTGTCTACATTGTCTAATATAAAAGAAATTGACGTGTTGCTCTTTATTTATTAACAGCTATCACATGTCTCCTTGGATTACTTTCACATCAAACCTCAAATGGAATAACTAGATAGAATCCATGGCTAAATCCGCTGCTAAGAAAGTCGGTTTTCTGTGTAGGGCCAGGAAGTTCTTCCCGCCCGAAACAATCGTGCACATATACAAATCTACCATCCGCCTGTGCATTGAATATTGCTGCCATATCAGGTCGGATGCTCCTGATATCCACTTAGGTGTCCTTGACCAAATTCAACGGAAAATCTGTAATGTGATCGATCCTGATTTGGTAGATAGGATACAGTCGCTTTCTCACCGACGCAGTGTGGCTTCCCTGTGTCTCTTCTACAAGTACTTTCACGGCTTCTGCTCCGATGAACTTAGCTCACTGGTATCTTCTATAGATGAATTACCTCGAGCCACAAGATTATTAACTAGGTCCCCCCCTTTTACTGTGAAGCCAATAAATTGTAAACGCAAATTCTACTCCAACAGCTTCTTTCCTCGCACATCCCGCCTGTGGAATTACCTTCCGCATACTTCCTTTCCCGACAGCTACAGTCTCCGAGAATTTAATTGTAAAGTCAATAGTCATCTCCTATCTCACTTACATCCTCTCTCTCGTGCTTTTTCTTCGTCCACCCCACTCTCACCAGTATTTTCTTCATTCTCCTACTCTCTTCGTGACACCCCCTGCAACCTCTCATTCCTTCTCATAACATTCCTCCTGTGTAACTCCCTGCTTGGGGCGACACGATTATAAAAAAAAGTGTGTCCCTATTTTTTATTTAAATATTCTCTATTAATTAAACAAACTGTAAATATAAAGACTGTTATCAATGCGTAAAAATACATTGATACCTAAGCAGTCATAAGAAGTCTGTATGTCAACATAAGAGAATGAAGGTGCTTCAAAAAGTAAACTATTTTGCTTTATTATTTAAGAAAGTAGATATTGACTCGGAACGAGAAATTGGAGAGCCAAGTTAGAATTCCAGTTGAATTCTTTGAATTCACATACGCGTAAATATCCTTGATAAAAGTATTGTCTGTATATAGGGAGCCAGTTAAGGTTTCTTTGATTTGGCCTTGTGTCAGACATAACCGAACTCCGTACAGCTTACAAGCTTTATCCAGAATTATCGATTATCATCATCGGAATAATCAGAAGGTTTAATTCTTAATTTTATATTCCTACAAGCCATCCTTTCTCCCTCCAGTTATGAGTTGAAAAGCAGGACGGATTTGGTTCTTTAGCTTTGGCTGGCAACAAGTCTACCGCAGAAAAAATGGCAGTGAACTATCGGAAAATCATCTATCTAGTCAGTCGATGATTAAAAAAGACATGTTCGCCCAAGTGTGTATTTTTATGGACTGGCATAAGAAATTAAGAACATAAACATACCGTATATCAAAATATAGCTATACATCACATGCTTACATTCTTACGTTTCAGCGTGGTCACCCCCTCTTTTAATGACATTTTTCCGCTTGCGAATAAAGACGTGTTCCCAGTTTCTTAAAACACAACTGAAAATTAAGTGAATCGAACGAACTAATAAATTCGATCTTGGCTCTATGTTTTCTAATTCCAAGATACTATCCATTGCACCATCCGCACATGACAACATCTCCTGGAATTAGACTGACAAACATTTCGGAAACTTCCAACGAATGGCTTGTCTACTACGATCACGCGAAATGAGCCAAACTGAGCACTAATGAGACGCTGAAAAAGAGGTCAACATGCAGTCAAAATTGTGCTCCTAAATTTATCAGTGCTTTGTACAGTTGTCGAGATTGCATTGATAAACGTATTTCCAGTGGGCTACCGATACTATGCATCAGAAGGTACATATTTTAATGACTTTTGGTACGTCAGTATTTTACAGTTACAAGGAAATGGCATTTTCTAAAAGAATATTGTGTATTTCGGATTGAAGCTCGCGGGCAAAACGTCCCTTTACTGTACGTTTTCCACAATCGTATTAATGGGAGGCAAATCCATTAATGCCACGCAAAGTGCATATCACGTCCGCTGCTTTAAAGTTGTTCAAGAAAAAAGCTGCTTTTTGCCAACCCCTAACCGTGCTGTTTACGTATCTCATAACTTAGCTTCGAAACGATTTTATTTTCGGCAGGCAACGAGATATGCACATATTCAAGACAAAACTAACTGAGAGCATTGACAATCTAACAGAACTGAATATCAGTCAGTTAAGTGCCACACGTGATACACGCTTGGGCGATCATGTCTGGAAAGAGACATGACTGACTGGGTTGAAGATTATCCCGCAGTAGGTTGCTATTACTTTCTGCGGCAGACAAAATACTAGCCTAGGCTATAGAACCCAATCTGACTTTTTATTTAACCCATAACTGGAGGGCAGGTTCGGATAAATACTGCTTTTTGTGAAACCCTAACCGTGCTGTTTACGTATCTCCTATTTGATCAATTTAACTTCGAAAGGATTTTATTTTCTGCAACCATCGAGATTTGCACATATTCATGACGAAACTACCTAAAAGCAGTCATGAACAATCTAACATGACTGAATATATATTTACTTTTTAAAAATCATTTCACTTCCTACAAGTCAGAACTGCCACTGGTGCGCAAGGGGTTACAGAATATGGGAGATGAGAAAGGGAAATAAGTTACAGGGGGTCAGAGAATAAGTAAGAACAGGATGAGAATACAGCTGTGAAGAGGACTAAATGAGATTGTTGAGTAAAGGAAGAACAGAATACAAGGGTTGTCAGAGGAAGGATGTGAGCTAAGAAGGCCAAAGATGGCAATTGACTTAGCATTTAAATTCTTGGAGATTGTAGTTTTCAGGGAAGCTAGTACACAGAAGCAAATTCAACAGCTGGTAGAGTAGAAATTGAGGTTATATTTGATTGTTTTCACTGTAAACGGGTGGGACCTAATTGGTAGTCAGGTATCTCGAGTAAATTCATGCAAGATGGACACTAGAGAGCTAAACTCATCAGAGCAGACGCCGTAAAAGTATTTGGAGAAGAAACAGAGGGAGGCCGGGATCCATTACATCAGAGATTTCTCGTTGGCTTGTGTCAAGAAGCCTGAGATGAACAGCAGAGGAACACGACCGGATGTGGCAGCAGTATTCAATGAACGGGCGGATGGTAGATTTATGTATGTGTCAGATAGATTTAAAGAAGAAAAACTTACTAGCTTTACAAAGCCTTTCGAGCAGCTAATTTAGCTATGGATTCAATGTAGCCATTCCACTTGAGATCGGTTGATAGATTTAAACCTAGGAGGCTCAGTGTTTTGTTTTCAGGGAGACTAGCCTGATCCATTCTGATGGTGGAGAGTAGTAGCGGTTGTCTATTTTGGTTAAAGTATATTTTGGAAGCATTAAAATTTACGAGCCATTTTTACCCCAATCCACCACAATCTTTTCTAGATTAGCAGCGAAATTTGCTTTTTCAGCATCTGCAGATTTCTTATCGAGGCGGGAGTAGATTTTTGTGTCGTCAGCATAAATGCCTACTTGGGATCTGATTACATCAGGGAGATCATTGATGAAGATCACAAAAGGCGTAGGACCTAGAATAGAGCCTTGAACGACACCCACGTATTTATGATAGGATCTGGAAGCATGCTTATTCAGTACTACCTTCATTACGCGATTTGAAAGGGAAGACTGGATTAGATCAAACAATCATCCATAACCATAACCATGTGGCTTGCGTAGAAGGCCAGTATGCCAAACTCTGTCAAAAGCTTTGGAGATATCTAGTGCAATAGCACGAGCTTCGAAATATGTGCAATTTATTAAGAAGGTAACTGTGTCTGCTAAACGCGGATGCTTGAAGTGGCTGTTAAAGTTTGTATATTCAAATTAGTTTAAAGTATTCATTTTTTATCCGCAGTTTTCATTGAGCGACCATTGCTCTCTACATCTTCCTGTCTCTTATACCTCTAAGGAATAAGGTTTTACCATCATCGATTATTTTCCGCTCCGTCACCCATTCAGACAAACACTTGCATATATACCAATGCGTTATATTTGTTTTTGACAACGCTATTAAACTACTGTAAATAAGAATGCAGTTTAGTCTCTCACAAGCATATGACAACAGGGAACCCATAAAATGATAAGCAGCACTGACACCAGTATTGCATCAAGAGCCAGACCTGTCGGAATGTCACAACATAATTATAGCGGTTCGACAGCAAGTATTCAAGCTAAAGGCGAATGACATGTCAATATCTATGGCTTTATATGCGCACGTAAGATATGTGAGGATATGCGAAAATTTAACCCGTTGTCTTAAACTTTTTGGCGCTCTTCCAGAAGAATGTTTTCGTGTACTTTTGCTGATTCAGAAAGTTCTTGACACCTGTCATGTTCTATATTTACAAGAGCAACCAGACCAAATATTGAACATTGCTGCTTTATCTAAGCTGGAGCTTTCTAATGCTCTTATTCTTAATGTGTCGTGTCCTTTCAGAACGTACATAATCATGGACTTCCGTTTGCCACTATTCCTTGTCACACTTAACATTTCTCATCTTGCTATCTCTCCGCTATCAAACCCCGCTCTGCCATCCACTTATTCAAGCCCATCAAATATGTCTCATGCTGCTTTCCCTATCTCTCTTTACCCTTATCCTCCCTGGGAGTATCAGATTCTCCAAGCCCTCCTTCCTCATTACGTCCCCCAGAAACCACAGCCGTCTCTTCCTGATGCTAAGTATAAGTTCCATTTCTTTGCATTCTCTCCAAAACCTAGACGTTACTCACATGATTGGTTCACGGTATCCTCAGCATCCTTCTGTAGAACTACATTTCTATTGATTTGAGTCTCTCCTTAATCTTTAACGAGATTTTCTAGCATTCGCTACCACATAGGAATAAAGTCAATTGCCATCTTTGGCCTTCTTGGCTCACATCCTTCCTCTGACAACCCTTGTATTCTGTTCTTCCTTTACTCAACAATCTCATTTAGTCCTCTTCACAGCTGTATTCTCATTACAGTCCATTAATCTTTTCTGTCCCTAAAAAATCTTCCTGTGTTTCAGTACCCTGCTTAGCTTTTGAAATGTGTCATTGCCACACCAATGCGTCTTCAGTCACACTTTTTTCCTCTGTCATAGCAATTCTCAGTTATTTGAATTTCTACACCTGTTTGATTTTAGTATCACCGACCTGATCTGATATCTCGGCTTCAATCATTTTCCCACCATTCTAATATATATTCTTGGTTACTATGACGTTGTGTAATGTTCTTCCTAGAATCTATTACAACTGAGTAGTGAGTTTGATCCTTAGTGATTGCTACATGCATTCGGTCTTGTGCTACATCTAAACTGCGTTTCGAAAATCACTTTAGGCACCTCGGTGTGGTGTAACGGTTAGGTTCGCTATATATTATATTATGTTCGCTATATATTATATTAGGTTCTAGCTAGGTTCGCTAGAATCATTATAATTGTATAGTGAGTTCGATTCTTACAGGAGTCCCATAATTTTGACCTTGTGCCACATCTAAGCAGTGCTTAGTAAATGGTATTTCATGTGTATTCTTTTTCCTGTTAAGTACTATATTAACAGTTAATTATCCAAGTATAGAGTAGGCATGGATAGAACAATATTTCGTATCCAAAGAAACACTATTCTTAAAAAAAGTGCTCAATACAAAGCAGAGCTCATAATATTTATTCAGAAATTATAACATAAATGTGTCATAATATCACTACAAAAGTTGCTCTTTTGTTTCGACACTATTTGTGTCTTATCAAGTGACTAGCAGTATAGCCCGGCGTTGCTTGGGTGTAATGAAAGCTTTAAAACTAACCCATGGTCCTGGAGCTCAGACTCTTTAGACGTTGGCACGAAAGACTAAAAAGCAATAGTTTCTTCCAGTTAAAGCGAAACCGTAGACTGAAAGAAAAATGAATGGATGTAAATCAAATTTTGATTTCCTGGTATCGATATCAAATAAGATTTTTTCGTTGTAAAAATAATTTTGAAGGCCAAATAAGTCTTCTGAGTAAATGGTATCATGGCTGAGACTAAGAACTACAATTATACATACTTAGAGCCAAACACGAAGCAAAAACTAAAATAAAATGGCTGAAAAAATACAGACATAGAGGCAGATAAACAGACACACACACCAACATCTTGCTTTATATATATATTATCGATTTTCTGCACTATTGTAAGAACTGCAACCTTGAAACTTCTGAATATCGTTTTTATGTCTTTGTCTCTGAGTGTATCAAATTTGATTAAAATCGGACCACTCCTTCTATAACCCGATTTTTTCGATTTTCGATATTTATCGGGGGTAACTCGATACAAAACCTAGCTAAGAAGATTCGCAGACGCTTATAGTACAACTGTGTAAATTTTCAAGAAAATCGGTTCAGCCGTTTCGGAGTCTATAGGTAACGGACACGGACACACACACACACACACACACACACACACACAAAGTTCCATTTATAAATAAGTTTAGATGAGGTTTAAGAACTTTTAAATAATTCTCATCAGTTGATAAGACACAAGTAGTGTCGAAACAAAATAGCTAATTTTGTAGTGATATTATAACATATTTGTGTTATAATTTATGAATAAATATTAACAGGTAACTATGAAGATTAGATTGTAGAATTTAAACATTCTATTTTAAGATATTCTTCTTCTTAAACTTGTCGACCACGGAACTACCTTCCGACTACTTACTTTTTGGTCTAGTCTGATCTTCACAATTGCCAATGAAACATCCTGTTTCCTTAAATCATGTTCTCCAGATTGCGACTATCCTCGCAGTTACAGTTCCTTTCACTCGATAACCCATGATGTCTTAGTGACGTTATTACCTTGAAATACTTTTTAAAAATTATTTTAATAATTTAAAAAATAGAAAAAGAAGATTTAAATAGGGACATATCCATTTTTTTAATCATATCACCCCGGGCAAAGCGGTAACGCCACTGATGTGCAGAGAGCTACGTAAGAGTGAAAAGATTAGAAGAGAGAAAGCCGGAAACCACGTCCTGAACAGGGAACAAGTGATGAGCCTCTTCACCTGTTCAATAGACGTGGGTGGAGTGTGAACCAGGCGATAGCTTAGTCTATCTACTCCAATTTAAAAAAAAAGAAGAAAAGTGAAAAGATTGGAAAAGAGAAAACCGGAAACCACATCCTAAACAGGGAACAAGGGATGAGCCTCTACACCTGTTCAATAGACGTGGGTGGAGTGTGAACCGGGCGATTGTTTAGTCTATCTACTCCAACTATTCTATCTACTCCAATTAGTCTATCTATTTACTAGTATTTTTCATGATGCATCTTTGCAATTTAGAAATGGATACAACAGAATTGTTATCAAGATCATAGAAATAAATTCAGTTTACATGCATCTGACGGCAGATTTTTTGTTTCAAATTATATTTTTGGCTAACTTTAGCAAATTTATTTCTATTAGTTTGTTTTCTACGGCTTATCAATTATTTGCAAGTTATTTAAAACCAGGAAATATTTCTAGATTCTAAAAATTATCTTTGAGGAAATAATGAATTAAATCATAATAATTAACTCATAGCTGGCAGAAGAAGAGCTGGATTTATTCCCTTCTGGTCTGAATGAATAAAACAAACACTAATGCAATTATAACTCAGCTCAACAATTACAAGCCATTATACCACCCACACATTGAAGCTTACAGCACCTTGTATTCACAATCAGTTACCCATCTAGATACTCATCAGAGTTGCTGGTGCTTAACTTCGGTGATAGTGTTATATATCGACAAACAACAAACACGCATATATATAAAAATATAAAGTTATATTTTTATTAATGACGATGAACCGTGTAGCATAGGGAACAGAGAATTGAGAGAGCGCGCTTCTAATGGGTTGACGGGAGTGTAGTCTTATCTTATCTCTCTTCACCGGCCGATCTCTGTTGCTCCTCTACTGGCGAATCCGTGTGCCGAGGTCTTTTTATAATCTTCCAGAACCGGGACTTTTTCTTCCGGTTTTGCCTCGCCCACGCACGCCCACGTAATTCTCAGAGACACCTGTTCTGTTTGCCTCTGTAGTTATTTCCGCTGCTGCCGGAAATAAGGTCAAACGACATCCGTTCCTTTCAACGACCGGAAACACCCTCGCTTGCATCAGCCTTCCTCAGGTGGGGCCAGATTGTTATATTACAATAGTGCTGGAAGTGGTGCTTCTATGTTATGTAGCCATGTTATTGTTTGGAGGGGTAAGCGCTGTTGCATGTCTAATGCTTCTAAATCTTTTTCATTGTTTATGAGCACAGGACTCCTACCCAATGTTATCCACCAGAAAAGCGTTTTCACTTAGTGTTTTACATACTTACACATATACATACACAGTCAATTAGTCAGTTAAATGCCATACGTGATACACGCATGGGCGATCATGTCTCGAAACAGATATGATTGACTGGCAAGAAGATTATCCCGCAGTAGGTTGCCATTGCTTACTACGGTAGACTGGTTGCCGAAAATGGCTACAGAACCCAATCTGTCCTATTATGTAACCCATAACTGGAGGGAAGAGACGGATTAATACCTTTCCCAAGGGTGTTTACGCGTAAGTTAATGCAAGGAATTCGACTGGAATTCGAACTCGGCTTCCCGACTTCTCGTTCCGAGACGATATCCACTGCACCACGACGCACATCCGCATACATACACAACTGAGAGAAAAAAGAAGAGACACGCCCCTGTCTTAGTGATATGAAGAATCAAGGTTCGGTAAAAATACCAAAATCTTACCTCCACTCATTGACTATAATTTGCAAAGTTAGGGCTTGAATAAACTGTAATGTTAGCTATGAGATTAATCCTAATGTTTTCATTAAAACTTAAATAATATTGATACGAATAAATGAACTGGTGATTGCTAACGTGTATCCAAGAATAAAGATTTACCCAAAATAACATTTTACCATAATTCAGTCAGTCAGTTAAGTGCCATACATGATACACGCTTTGGGCGATCATGTCTCGAAATAGACATGACTGACTGGGCAGAAGAATATCCTGCAGTAGGTTGGCATTGCTTTCTTGGTTGCCGACCAAGGATATAGAATCCAATCTGTCCTGTTATTTAACCCATAATCTGGAAGAAAAGAGACGGATTAATATATTTCGTAAGGGTATTTATTCGTAAGTGAACGCAAGGAATTCAACTAGAATTTGAACTGGGATTCCCAAATTGTCGTTCCGAGTTGATATCCACTGCACCACAATGCACATCAAAAGCTTTTTCATATATGCTGGACCAGCTTCTGCTCCGATGAACTTTCACGGCTTCTGCTCCGATGAACTTAGATCACTGGTGCACCCTAGGTACGAATTTGCACGAGATACTAGATTAGCAACTAGGTCCCTCCCTGTTACAGTGAAACCGATAAAATGTAACCTCAATTTCTACTCCAACCGTTTTTTCTCGCACTTCCCGACTTGAATTCATTTCCACATGCTTACTTCCCCGAGAGCTACAATCTCCAGGAGTTTAAATGTAAGGTCAACATCCTAACACACTAACTCGCATCCATTCTCTCAAAAACTCTTCCCATCTACCCAACCCTCAACCTCGGTATCCTTACCCGTCTATCACCCTCCTTCTGACATTTCCTTATCTAACCACTCCTTCTCTTTACCTTCCGCTATGTAACTCCTTGCGCAATAGTGGCAGTGGAATGCCTTGCTTGGGGTGAAATGATTAAAAAAAGTGCTAAAATTTATATAAGAACCTGTGGCAAATGGAAATAATTAGAAATATATGTTTTTATATTTTGACCAGTATGCTACGGGAACGTACAGATCAGTTTCGTTTCTTCTTTTCAAAATCTTATCAAATGGCGCTAAATCGTGACTTAGAGACTTGTTCAATTTTTTTTTTTAACTTCCGAATCATATTTCCTATTATTGGCTTCACTTCAAAGAGACTATTAAGAGGTGTTTTTACTCCAAGTCTATTGCCATCTGTACAATAATAACTTCTCCTCTTCTGGTTTTAAAGAAGATGCAAACCTCAGCTCTCACTGGCGCTCATATCTAGAAATGGCCTTTAGTTTTCTTTAATTAAAAGCTGCCTCAGAAACCCTTCCGTGCAATTCTCCCAGAAAAACAAAGTATAAAAACTATCTTGTTAGGTAAAATATTAGTTTTTTATTATTGTTCACCCAACACAAAGCTCAAGAGTCATTCAAGGTAGAGGGTTAACTTATGACGATGTTTTAAAGACACACACGGAAGAAGCTACAGTTAGATATAAACATATGCAGAGTAGATATAGAATAATTATAGAGATCAAGTAAATCACCCACAATGTAACAGTTCTCGAGAAGTAGCGGTCTGAGTGGACGTTCCCTGTTACAATCTAAATAAAAAGTCATATGTTGACACAGTGGCCGTGATATAATCACTCTGAAGATCTGAACTGGTGAAACGTGTATCCTGATTGAGAGCAAGAACAACGGCAATGATTGGCGTGTCGCAGTGTTTTTGGTCAATAAAAACAGTCTGGGACATTGACTGGGGTGCAGTTGGGACCGTGGTGACGTGCACTGTTATAGAGGTTCATATTAACGTACTAACCCCAACTGTTTGTCATGAAAATAGCCAGTGATTACTATGTTCGATCCAAAATTTTATTTTACAGATTATTATTATTTCTCCACTAATACAACAAATATTTACTATTTTACTATTTATCTTTGATTTATTGCTCTCATCAGGTTGTTTTTGTCATTATCATCTGTTGCTAATCAGTGTATTCCTCCCACGTTTCGGTAGATACTGGTAATTACACCGGTCGCTCGATTTGTAGGTTTGAAGCTAGCGTCCAACTTCCAGACAAAAATAAGCAGAGTCGTAACTTAATACGAACCTCTATAACAGTGCACATCACCACGGTTCCAACTGCACACCCAGCCAATGTCCCAGACTGTTTTTATAGACCAAAAAATCACTGCCGATACACAAATCATTGCCGTTGGCCGCGCTCTCAATCAGAGTTCCCAGCTTGTGCCAATCAGCATAAAATAACAAATGTCGAAGAATGTACTTTTCTTGGATCAAACTTGCGAAAGGAGAGGATGCAGCTGACGAAATGACGAACTGTCTAGCACGTATCCATTACAAAACAGCAGCCCGATAAGCAAAACATCTTGGGCGCTTTGACTCCGGTAATTGCGAATATTTATCGTCACATTATCGAAAAGTTTAGCGGTTGTGTCCACCTTCTTTAACCAGGTGTATATCGATCTGGGTAACATACATTGAATTCTGAACTGAATCCTTTATTCAATCTACGAGTGCAGGCTGTTCTCATTCAACTGTCCATGTCTAGATAAATTTTATTTAGTTTTATTTTTATAACTGGAGGGAACAAACATAGTACCTTTCCCAAGAGTATTTGTGCGTAACTGAATTCAAGGAATTCAACTGGAGTTCGAACACGGCTTCACGTGGGCTAATAGTTGGCCTTCTACCCGGATAGTTAGCTACCTGGATAGAATGTTAGTTCGTGAAGCCGATATAAATCTTTTAGATTGTCCCACGTTCTACTGGTTAGGTTACTCGGACCACAAACTCATTTGTGCCCAGGTAGATTTAGAAGATAGGCCTAGAATGGCTGGTTACTGGAAGTTCAACTTTACTGGACAGACGGGACTTCCAGTGCCAGCTAATTAACTTAGAGCAGAGGGTGTTAACTGGGGGAGTCATTGGGAATAAATGGTGGGAGAATCTTAAGAGTAGCATTAGGTCTTTCACCACCAGGTTCAGTAAACGGCTCAAACCAGATAAGGCTGACAAGGTGAAGACACTTAGAGCTAATTACTCCGGGGTGGAGGCTAGTGGGTATCCCCTAATGATAGCCGTAGCTAAGGAGGCCCTGGAGCGGTCGACTTGCGATCGTTACATGGGCCAAGTAAATAGACATAGGTTAAGCAAGATGTCTTCCGAAGCTGTGAACATGGGCGAAGAACTGCGCAAACAAGAGATTCGCCGATGCGGCGACCGCTACATTCAAGAGGTTGTCAACTTGGAGAGACATACTCTTCGGTTGACTGACAATATGTGCGAGGCGTTTCGGCGGCATTTCGAGATCCTGTTTACCAAGGAGCTTGGTCTCCGTGATGAGGAGTTTCGCAGCTATTTGGCTGACTTCCCCCGGCTTTTGCCGGCTGTTGTAGCTAGCTGGGTGGGAGAGATTCACAGCTTAGAAGAGTCTTCTATCGTGGATTAGTGGAGGGCGTCGCGAAGGATTCATTCTGTGATGTGCTCCGCTTGTGGGAGGATGAGTTTCGCTCGTTTTGGTCATGGGAGCCAGGTGCCAATTATCTCAGCAACTCTAAATTTTCGCTTACCTGGCGATTGCCTCGGAATCTCTCAATGACAAGCTTTTTATTTGGGACCTGCTTCTCACGCCTTCTTCCACTCTTCGCGGGTTCCGTCTCTATGGGATAGTGTTGGCAAGTTGACTGCTCGTATCGAGCCGCGTGAGCTCGTGCTCATTGATCGTGCATTTGCCTGTGATAATGTGTCGCCTCCGTTCTCTGGGATAAAGTGTATGGTGTTTCTATCGCTGCTGGCCACGACTCGAATAGTGATATGGACGACGCGAAAGGAGTATGTCTTTCGAGGTCACCGACTTTCACATCAGGATCTGATCCGATATTTAAAGCACCAGCTCAAAATGAAGAGTAGAACTGATTGGAAACGTTTGACTTTGACAGACTTCAGCAAATGGTGGGTACATGTGGTGAGCCTGGTTCGCGTGAATGGGGCTAGCCTTGATTTTCTCTTTTAAATCTTCTAGATGTATCGGGGTGGATGTATTTGGCACCCCCCTGGTTCTCTCTTGTGTATCTAGTTAATGTGAATGAATGGGTTCCTAGCCTGTATCCGTTCTCTCTTTTTTGTTATGATCCAAGTCGAGTTTCCCACCCTCCCTAGTTTGTTCTAACCTTCTTTTATCTCGATTGGGTCAGCATCTGATTTTCCCATTCATTAATGATTTTATCCTCCCCCATTCCCTTAGCGAGTCTGCGTCTTGATTTCGCCGCTTGCGGAATACTGCAGCTACCCTTTTTAGTGGGATGTACGGGTCTTACTAACATTTTTTAATTTTAGTTTTAAAATTATGTTGTATTATTGTGTAATTTTTAGTGGTTCATCCCACTCTCATCATCTCACTTTTCATTAAATCTTTTATATATATATATATATATATATGTGTGTGTGTGTGTGTGTGTGTGTGTGTGTGTATGTGTGTATTATATTATTGTATGCATTTTTATTGTCATGGGTTTATTTCTCCGTTTTTGTTTTTTTTTGTTAGGTGTCCCTTGTAACTATGTGGTATTGTATTGTGTAAAGGATTGAGTGGCGATGGATGGATTCTTGTGGTGAATGTGCAAATTGTAATCAGTGATTGGGTCATGATAGTGTTTAGCTAGATATAGGATAGATACTGAAGACCACCCTCTACCCACCCCCCTCTCGGCCTTGTGCCAAAATTTGTGTATTTTTTACCCAAATAAATATTAAGTTCATAGGAGTTCTTTAGACTTCTATTGGAGTTCAGTAGAACTACTAGGCAGTTGATTTTAGTCGGCAGTTAGCTTTCAAGTTCCTAACATTCTGGGTACGTTAAGTCGATTTGCAACCGACCTAGCACGATTATAACCTTCAGTGCGAAAACTACTCCAAAACATCAGTACACCTAATTAGGGGATTACCCCTCTGTGAATATGCAATCGGCGTATTCTGAAACCCCACCCGTGTCAGTCAGCAATAACTACTACTTTATATTATCTGTTTATTCATTAATTTTTCTTTTTACTTTTTGCTTTTCTTCTGTTTGATTTCTTTATTCGGAATTATTATTATTTCAATTAGTTGCTTTTGAATTTCATTTATTCCTTCTTTCTTTTATTCCTTTTGTGTTCCACGTTTTTTCTTTCTTTCTTTCTTTCTTTCTGATTTGTATTGATTCCCTCAACAGTCTTTCCTTCTTATTTGTACAGGATTTTATGCTTTTCTTTGTTTCTTTTGATTTTACGTTTATTGTATTCAATAATGTTGTTCGTTCGGCTGTTTATTTATTTATTTATTTATTTATTTATTTATATATTCATTTCCAAACAACTAAGTCTATTTGGAATACATTTATGAAAAATAAAAGCACGAACTTAACATATTTTAGATGTGTCATATTTCCAGACAAGAACATGAACAATCAACATTTATACCAAACTAACCAAAGTCCTGCCAAGAATCTCATTTAATGTCAACTTATTTCTTTTTTTTAAATGTCGTCTGCGTTTTCTGCATATTATTTATTTGATTTTCTTTTGAGATCTTTTGTACGAAATCATAACAAAAGTTCTTTCTTCAGTTTACTTCTCCCCATTCAGATTCCTTTACTTCTTTCTTTCTCTCTCTCTCTCCCTCTCTCTTTCTTTATTTCTTTCTTTCTCATTATCTCTCTTTTTCATTATCTCTCTCTTTGTATCTTTCACTCTTCTTTTATTATTATCCGTTATAAATTTTTACGTAGTTTTTCCTTCAAATCTATTACATCCATCAACGATTATCACAGAACAGATAAACACATTTTTCCAGCATAGAGGAATATATGTTACCCATGCTGTGTGCCAAAGAAGATTATTAATAAAGTCTTCTATTCATATCAGAAACTTTGCGTGGAATGGTTTCTGTTCCTGCGAGTCTAACGACAGAACAATGGAATTTCAGAAAAAATGAAAAACGAAAGTAAGAAAAATGTATATATAAAATTGCGATTGTCATAATTGTCGCACATGAGAATACAAATCACTAGAGAGAAGTCTTTATTCTATCAGAATTTAGGAATTTTGTCGATATTCACGAAGCTTTGCTGACTATAGCACAGCACGGAATTGTGATGAAATTGGATGAGGAAGATTCTGTTACTTCAATTATACATGTCTGGTGAGTCTTCTTGCTGAGAAAATCAACATTCGAAAACGGGCAAATTTATTAATCAGTGGAATCACTAGTACTATAAATATGTAATTAGCCACAACTTGCATCATAGAAGAAAACGTTCTCAATGATATCATTAATACCCATCCTATGACTGGATGAAGACGTTAGATCGCTTTTAAAAGCTGTGTCATCACAGTCTTCTAGAAAGTACAGTTAGTTCTGTCCCATGTCCAGAGTCAGCCAGTAGGCGGCGGAAATACCGAATACTTATTGTCTCTCGACTAAACACTGGACTGATGAGATTCGGGAAACCGCTATAATTCATAACTTCCTCCACAGTAATTGTCTATATTTATGAGATGAAGTAGTATTTACATTATTTGTACTGTTCTGAATCTTGTCCTCATCTTTATGGATATTTTTTTCAACATTTCGACTGTTGTACGCTCCCGCCTTCTTCACTTGCTAGGAATTTCGAACCGAACCCTTTATTTTAATCACTGGGGTATATCATTCTGATTCTATGTGTGATACTACTTCCAGATGCCATGTAGTTATTTCCCTTTAACTCAACTGTCTAAATTATTTGTTCATCACTGCTGTAGCCAGGTATTGAACTCACAACTCTTTGGGTCAGTTCACTGGGACTAACCAACGTCTATAATGACTGGGCCATATGTGCTTGAGTGAATACAAACGTTGGTTAGTTCCAGTAATTTGACTCCAAAAGTTGTGGGTTCAATAACTGGCTGTAGCAGTGTTTCTTTTTTAGACGTTAGACCTCGGATTAAACGAGTGGTAGTCCAATACAGAAATATATTTTTATTAAAATTATTATTACTATTATCATATAATAATTCTTCTTGTTCCTTCCTTACTCTCTACACGAGCTTTTCCTTTCCCTCTATCTTTTTACTCTCCTCAGCTTTTCTCTAATCTTTGCCAAACGTAAGAGTAGTAAAGACTAAGAAAGTAGGAGGAGAGGGCCTATAGCATTACCGTATCAGTAGCAGCTTAAGCTGGTAGTTGTAGCAGTAATTGTGTGTATGTGTGTGTGTACTGTACAATATAGTAATAATATGTAGGTTTGTTGTATCTGCTATTGGGTTTGGGTGCTGTTCATACCATTTTCTTGCAGTTTACTTACCGTAAAATTTTAATATTTTCATCTTCGGTAATTCACCCACTCTATCATGCCTAGATTTATATTCAGTTGTTGCTAACAGCGTGAAACCT
This sequence comes from Ascarosepion bandense, assembly GCA_037127315.1. Lineage (NCBI taxonomy): Eukaryota > Metazoa > Mollusca > Cephalopoda > Sepiida > Sepiidae > Ascarosepion > Ascarosepion bandense. The sequence goes on from JBBBDQ010000511.1 coordinate 3,307,230, forward strand.
GATACAAGATGATGAATTGTTTCTAGTTATTTATCACGTAATCTGCATTAGAGGTCAGCAAATTCTTTCCGCATTTTAGTATTACTTTTTTAATCAATTCACCCCATGCAAGGTAGCCTCAGCACCACTGCTGCGCAGGGGGTTACAGAGAAAGAAAATGATGAGAAAGAGAGAATGAAAGAAGGAAGAAAGAAAGAAAGAAAGAAAGAAAGAAAGAAGAGGTGATAACACTGATACTGACGTAATGTTATCTTCGGTGAAATGGAAAAAAATTCTCTATTTACTTCTTTAAATAATGTTCAGCATTTATACTTATGACGGTTATTACAATATTTCGCAAAAGAAATAAGCTCAAATATACAATGCAAACGGAGAATTACAACTGATATTATATAGTCGAGGATCTCACAAGTGCTTATTCAATCATTAATTCAAAAATAAAGTTTTAACAGAAAATTAAAATAAAGCAGTCAAGTTTTTATGGGCATTTCTAGGTAGTAATAGTTAGAATTAACTAATCAGAATTAGTATTAATTAGTTAACATTATTATTATTCACTATTTGAACAGCTTTGCATTTCCCACTTAGCGAACAACTCTTGCCACAGAAGATGTAAAAGACCACGGCATGTTCACACTTGCATCATCATCATTTATCCATCACACCCAATGGTGCATATGGCAGCAACGTTTTGTTGCTGGAACTGTTTTTTACGGGGTAGGGTTGTTAGCCCTGCGCCCAACCCCCAAGCCCCAAGCCAGGAGGACCGGTGGACCATTCTTTAGTTGTTACGTTTACAGCAGCTGTTATTCCCAAATGGTCACCCATTTCAGTACTGACCAGGCTCGATGTTGCTTAACTTCGGTGATCGGATGGAACCGGTGCCTTCAACACGATATAGCCGTAGACTCACACGTGTATAATCTCTACTATTCGTATTCAAAGGATACACTTTTGATCATATGAATAACTAAATGAGAAATCGGAGAACCGAGTTCAACTTGAAGCCGGGTTCGTTACATTCAATTCCTTGTAAATATCATTAGGAAAAATATGTATCCGTCCCCCTAACTATGAGTTCAATAATAAGTCTAAAAAAAAAGTCTTATTTAGCCGCAAAGAAATTACATTGGTTAACACAATTTTTGGTATGAAAAAACAAAACACATTTTTTAGTTAATTTGCTGGAGGCTGATTCTGAAATTGACCATTTTTATGGTTAGCTACCGTTTTTGTCATACAGAAATTTCTCATTTTTGGAAAAAATGTCAATTTATAATTATGGCTGATCGCTTCATCTAATCTAAACTTATTTGTGTCTGTGTGTCTGTGTGTGTGTTCGTTACATATAGACTCCAAAACGGCTGAACCGATTTTCTTGAAAATTTACACAGTTGTACTATAAACGTCTGCGAGTATTCTTAGCTAGGTTTTGTGTCGAGGTACCCCGGATAAATATCGAAAATCGATAATCGAAAAAATCGGATTATAGAAGGAGTGGTCCTATATTTTGTAGCGGATCGGAAATAATTTTATTAATTAATTAATAACCATAACCGGAAAATCTTCTAATTGCTATTATAGATCATAAGAGAACATACTACGAGAAATATTCCTTATCCTCCAAATATGAGCAAAGGAAAACGGAGGTGATTAATTTTATTAACTAATTATTAACTGTAGCTGGAAAATCTTTATCTTTAAAAAGAAAGGAGGGACGAAAAATAACACCTGGTATTTCTCTATTATTGTAAACCCGGAAAGAAGAAGAAAGAAGAAGGAAAAGAGAAATGGATTTGTTTAATGTCATAGAGTCGATTTCGGCCCACCCATAAAGACAAGTTTCATTCTTAAATATAAAGGAAAGATAAATTTAATTTTTATTCTTTTTCTGGAATAGGAAAGGGAAATTTCTTTTTGGGTCTGATTGTCTCGCTAGCATGAATTGTGAAAAGAATCGAGATAATAAATGTTTTGATTCTGAGTCGAAGTAATTTAGAGAAAAGGTATTTTCACTGACATCAGGTAACGAGGCATTCTTGTCTTGAAAATATAGGTGACGCAGAGAATGGATATTAAAAACAGATGCGGAGAAATTGTTATCTGGGTAACAATATCAATGGACTCTTGTCAACTTGTTTTGGACGAAGCTGGTTCAAAAAGGTTAATACCTATTGTTTTAAGGAAAAAAATCCCCGAAATTGTTTCGTGAGAAAGAAAACTTTTGAAAGAGAAAATTCGGTTAGGTCCAGCCCAAAAAAGGGGAATGGGAAGATGATGTCATAAAATCGAGATAAATCCCATTGGTCCTGTAAACAAACCCCGAAAGGGGCAGACGACTAACAATTGACGTCATGGAAAGAAGACTAATCCCATTGGTTAAACCACAGGCAACAACGAGTAGCAGCTAACCTCAGGATTTTATTGGTTGCCGAGATGAGGGTTTAGACACCCAGCGACCGTCGGCCCCACACCATGGCATGGGTATAAATACAGGGTCCCGAGGGACCAAAATCAGTAGTTGCAGCTCGAGTGGCAGAGAGTTCGAATTCCCGGTTCAGAAACGTAATGACCAAAGACAGTTCCCAACCGATGAGGTAAAGAGAAGAGAGATGATTGCCATGCCGTTGGGTGCCGACCGTAGAGAAGCCTGTCACCAATCAACCACCAGAGATAAGAGAATTTGTAGACAAGTCTGAAATTGCTAACTGAAAGAGAATAACCCAGCACTTCGGCAATTTCCGTAACATTCCGGAAAGCAAGCAACAAGTTGACTAGACTTATAACGAACTTAGACTTCTATTGGAGCAGCGAGTTGCGGCCAGCCAGATTTCTCGTTATTGTTTAGGAGAACATTTCGATTTACCTAAGAAACGTCCGTTCCGCTACCAGTTGAAAGAATCAGGGATGGGAAATTATTCAAGAGACTATTGTGTATAATCTGCATATAAAGACGTTATTTTACAACACTTTTCAGCCGTCGGTTTACTTATTTCCTTTGATGTTACATTTCTTTCTTTTATTGCTCAATTGTGTGCACACGTCCCGGTTTGGTTTAGCTCGGCAGAGAGACAGTTAGTGGAGAAGTGATTAATCAACACAACGTGGGACAAGGGAAAACACCGTGACAGAGTCAATCTACGACCAGCTAACTGGATAAAAACCAACAGCGACCGGCCGCGTAGTGGTATAGTCCGATTTTAATCAAATTTCATACATTCATAGACAAAGATATAAGAAACGATATTCAGAAGTTTCAAGGCTGCAGTTCTTTCAGTAGTGCAGAAAATCGATAATATATATATATATATATATATATATATATATATATATATATATATATATATATAAAAGGCAAGATGTTTGTGTGTGTGTTTATCTACCTGTATATCTGTATTTTTTTCAGCCCTTTTATTTTAGTTTTTGCTTTGGATTTGGCTCTAAGTAGGTATAATTGTAGTTCTTAATCTCAGCCATAATACCATTTACTCAGAGGACTTATTTAGTCTTCAAAATTCAGTTTACAACGAAAAAACTTATTTAATACTGATACCAGGAAATTAAAATTTGACTTACATCCATTCATTTTTCTTTCAGTCTACGGTTTCGCTTTAACTGGAAACAACTATTGCTTTTTAGTCTTTCGTGCCAACGTCCAAAGAGTCTGAACTCTAGGACCATGGATTAGTTTTAATTTGATTTACTCATAGACAAAGACATAAGAAATGATATTCAGAAGTTTCAAGGTTGCAGTTCTTAAATTAGTGCAGAAAATCGATAATATATATATATATATATATATATATGAGCTTTCATTACACCCGAGCAACGTCGGGCTATACTGCTAGTTTAGTTAATAAATCTAGGAAAACCATCAATTTTCAGGTAGGCCGAGCAATAAACTTTTTACAAGAAAAATTTTACAAGAATAAAAAGTATTTTTGAGTCGAAACTTCTATACTAGAAGTACCAAAGTTTTCCATTTTTTCACCAAAATTCAATTTAATTGATAAAACTTATCAGTAATACACTAATATGAATATTACGATTCATGTTTTTACATAGCCAACAAGATAAATTTCCGGATAATTGCGGCAATGTGAGAGAGGAGTAAGGAGAGCAATTCTATCAGGATATCAAAGCGATGTAAGAGCGCTATTAGGGACAGGAGGCAAGCTAATGATGGCTGACTACTGCCGTTGTATCAAAAAGAACATAAATAACGCTGGACATCACAGACAATCTAGAAAGAAAAAAATGTTTACCTAGTTCACGAAGATTTTATTTCTGCTGTTAGTTCATTATATAATTTTATGAAAATACTTGTTGGTCTCGGTATATTCAATTGTTTTATTTTTAAAGATTTAGGGTCTGATTGTTATTAAAAAACAGTATTTCTCAATAAGCAGAAGAATATTTGTTGTTTTAAATACGAATTGAGAGATTTATACTATTTTAATCGAAAAAAAACATTGCCATCGTTCAATATCATATACACAGAAAACAAATGAGTTTTTTTTTTCCCCAAAAAATAGGTATTTCTGTACAGCAAGAACGGGAGCTAATCAAGAAAAGGCAAGGTTAATTTTAGATTCGGGGTGCTCAAATCAGCTAAAAAGATGTTTGTTATCTTAACACTATTCCCATTTTTTGTTGTTGACCAGTGTTATTATTACAAACCAAAATATGTTTCAGCGTTCAACAAACCACGATTAAAAAATCTTAAAATGAAATAAAAGTGCAAGGCCCAAGAATCCCTAGAGAAAAAAGGCTTATTGAATGCTGTTGAAGGATGCGTTATCGTGAGAGAACGGGTTAAGAAGTGCAGTTTAAGAATATATAGAGATTAAGATTATATTCAAAGGATTATCTTTTTTGATTCACGGCATATAAACTACTTATGGGTAATTTAATGCCGAAAATCTATTCTCTTGGGAGCCCTGATGCAATAAAATTATACCATACGTTTTTCTGCTTTCGCAGTTGAATACATGGTAGATGTTACTTACTGTTTTTGCAGGTATATATTTAGGTAGACTTTGCAGTTTGTTTTGTAAATTTATGCTTTGGAATGTCCTTAAAATGGTAGAAAATCATATCGACTAATACCATGAAACTTTTTTTCTTGTTGGTTGCTTGATTGTTATTTGACGCCATATAATCAACTATAGGTTATTTGATACCGAGTTCAAAATATTTCATTTTTTATTCTTCAACTATAGATATTTTGTATATTATTTTATAATTTGAGGTAAAGGTATTGTTTTTACGTAAATATTTTATAGATCATGAAATGTATTGTTGGTAGTTTTATTGCAAAAATGTATATTTTATATTTTTTTTTCTTTTACACTGATTGTCATTTTGCTATAAAAATGTATTGTTCGTCATTTTTATATATATATATATATATATATATATATATATATATTTAATCACATCACCCCAAGCAACGCGGTAAGGCCACTGGTGTGCAGGGGGCTACGTAAGTGAATAGACTGGAAGAGATTAAGCCGGAAACTACATCCTAAACAGGGAACAAGTGATGAGCCTCTACACCTGTTCAATAGACGTGGATGGAGTGTGAACCGGGCGATAGTTCAGTCTATCTACTCCAACTGAAAAAAAATTAACAAAAGAGAAAAGTGAAAAGATTGGAAAAGAGAAAGCCGGAAACCACATCCTAAACAGGGAACAAGGGATGAGCCTCTACACCTTTTCAATAGACGTGGGTGGAGTGTGAACCGGGCAATAGTTCAGTCTATCTACTCCAATTAGATATATAGCTGTACTGTTGATTTTTGTTTTGAAATTCAGTATTTGCCCAAAGTAAATAACAGTTGCTACAACTCCGATCAGGAGGGAGCCGGGAATAGAAGCAATTAAGAGCTTTTTTAACGCTCCTCTTATCTCCAATGTCCCCATCAGAGGCCTTACAGTCCGATATAGTTTATCGTCACACAGATGATGTAACACTGTAGAGATCTGGAAAGTATACTCACAGGCGTCTCTTCCAAGATGCAGCAATTTCTATAAAGAAGATGCTGCATAGATCGTTTTAAAGAATTTCTTAACAATTTCACCCCAAGGAAGGCAATAAAGCCAAAGCGACACAAATGTTAGAGTATATGAGAAAAATATACTCCTAAATAAAGACAACATTAAAAAAAGCGGGAATTAAGAAAGCAGGAGATTAACGTTAACAGGGAAACAGAGAAGCCGGAAGGGAATTCTACAAACGAGAAGTGCGATAAAAAAATATGTTAGTATAGAATTGCCGCCAACCTAGTGTGTTTACATTCACAGATTTAGGTAAAATTCATTAGAAACATTACCATTAACGTATTTATAGAATGGTAGAGGGAAGCAAGATTACGGCGGTCGAAAAATGGCAGAAGCCTCGATGCCAGGTTAGGACCAATAACATTGCAGATTATTGTTAAAATTTCATAAAAAATCTCCTTATACATCCTTTATATATATGAATGTCACTCCCTTCCTTGGAGTAAGATTCATTGAAAATATTGGTCGTAGGATAGCTAATCGAGAGTGGAGACAATAGAGTTTAGCCGTGATAAAAAATCTGATGCAATCACAGATGAGGCCAAACAAATTTCATCATACACCCCGAAAACAGATTCATTTTACATCACTGTAAATGACGTGATCTGTGAAAAAAATAGAAATCAATTACATGTCATGTCTCTGTAAAGCGTGAGCCATCATGGCCCTTCACAATTTCTGTTCTGCCAACCATTTCAGCCAGTTGTGCCATACGTGATACACACTTTGGGCGATGATGTCTTAAAAGAGGTAAGACTACTGGGCAGAAGATTATCTCGCAGTAGGTTGCTATTGCTTTCTGCAGTAGACTGGTTGCCAAACAATGCTATAGAATCTAATCTGTCCTATTACTTAACCTATAACTGGAGAGAACAAACGTATTAGTACCTTTCCTAAGGGTATTTGTGCGTAAGTGGATGCAAGGAATTCAACTGGAGTTCGAACAAGGCTTCCCGATTTGTCGTCCAGAGGTGATATCCACTGCACCACAACGCACGCACCCTAATTATGTAGGTTATGCGCTGTTTTCCTTTGTTGGTCTTACTTTCAATCTGCCCTGTCAGTGTCAAATTTTCCAAGCCTACCTTCCTTGTTATGTACCCTACAGGGTTTCAACTTGTTTTTTCCTGAGGTTAGATGAAAGTTTCCCTTTTATTCCTATGTTCTTAAAAACTTCATAATTGCTCACATCTTCAGTTTAACAGCGTTCTTCTTTAGAACGACATTCCTGCTATTACAAGTTTGTTCTCAGATGTCTGTGCGTCGTGGTGCAGGGCATATCGGTACGGAACAAGAATTCGAGTTCGAATACCAGTTGAATTACCTCTATTTACTTAGGCGCAAATACCTTTGGGAAAGATATTAACCCGTATATTCTCTCCAAGTAAAGGTTAAATAACAGAACAGATTGGGTTCTATAGTCTTGGCTGGCAAGCAGTCTACCGCAGAAATCAATGGCAACCTACTGCAAGATAATCTTCTGCCTAGTTAGTCATGTCTATTTCGAGACATGATCGTCCAAGCTAGTATCGCGTATGGCACTTAACTGACTTCATTTGAGAGAGAATTGTGCAGCATTCAGTGCCATATAGAAAATATTGTGTAATAGTTCAGTACCATTTCTTTGTTTCTAACAAACTTTTTTTTCTGTTTCTTTATACTCTAGTTGTCTCTTGGGAGGCATATTTGGATATGGCAATGCGCCTTCGGGTTTTAGTGTCGCACTTTCCGTCTTCTGTTAAGATATTGAATTATTTTTAGTTTTTCGATTTTAGCTTGTAATTTAAAAATATTAATACTTATATTAGACGAAGAAATCAGTCATTCTCAGAAACAGAAGAAATCAAACAGAAACGAAGAAATCAAAACGAAGAAATCAGAAACGAAGAAATCAAAACAGAAACGAAGAAATCAGTCATTGTGAGAAACAGAAGAAATCAAACAGAAACGAAGAAATCAGTCATTGTCAGAAACAGAAGAAATCAAACAGAAACGAAGAAATCAGTCATTGTCAGAAACAGAAGAAATCAAACAGAAACGAAGAAATCAGTCATTGTCAGAAACAGAAGAAATCAAACAGAAACGAAGAAATCAGTCATTGTCAGAAACAGAAGAAATCAAACAGAAACGAAGAAATCAGTCATTGTCAGAAACAGAAGAAATCAAACAGAAACGAAGAAATCAGTCATTGTCAGAAACAGAAGAAATCAAACAGAAACGAAGAAATCAGTCATTGTCAGAAACAGAAGAAATCAAACAGAAACGAAGAAATCAGTCATTCTCAGAAACAGTTACATAAGATTAATCGAATTAAGAAATTTAGCGTTACGTTATTCTTCAGAATCAATGGGGAATGATTAAAAAATAAAAATACAATTGAAAGAATTATAAGTATTATAGAAATAAAAGATTATATATATATCAAATAATACCCACTTTGTTTACAAGAGAAAGAGTAAGAAGGTAGATAACATGTTTCAATAAGGAAACACTCCGATAACACATAGAGTGGTGTCGGGATTTACAGTAAATTTAGCAAATATACTGTAATATATGAAATGATTTGTTTGAACATTATTTTTGATCGATATTCGTATTTAAGTAAGTATTCTGTTTTTAATCAAACAGTACTATATATTTATTTCTATTTACGATAAAGTTTTGTTACGGAATGTAGGTCAATTATCAGGATTCGAACCTGCGACCCTTATGCAAATAGGGAAAGCCATTACGTTATCTGGCGCGTCTTAGACCTCTCGACCACGAATGACGATCAGATTAAACGAAGTCTAATTAAGCCTATAACATAATTTTCGATTCATCGCAATAACCATATCTGCTTTGAAAATTATCGTTATGTCAACAAATGTAAACATGTTAGGGAAATTAACAAAGATTAACGAAACTGGTTATAAACAGAATATCTACTTAAATACGAGTATCGATCAAAAATAATGTTCAAACAAATCATTTCAAATTGTCGGTTGTTTATAACCAAGTTTCGTTAATCTTCGTTAATTTCCGTAACATGATGATTATCGTAAATAATCAGGCCATTAGATATAAATATATAATACTGTTTAATTAAAAACAGAATATCTACTTAAATACGAGTATCGATCAAAAATAATGTTCAAACAAATCATTTCAAATTGTCGTTTGTTTATAACCAAGTTTCGTTAATCTTCGTTAATTTCCGTAACATGATGATTATCGTAAATAATCAGGCCATTAGATATAAATATATAATACTGTTTAATTAAAAACAGAATATCTACTTAAATACGAGTATCGATAAAAAATAATGTTCAAACAAATCATTTCAAATTGTCGGTTGTTTATAATCAAGTTTCGTTAATTTTCGTTAATTTCCGTAACATGATGATTATCGTAAATAATCAGGCCATTAGATATAAATATATAATACTGTTTAATTAAAAACAGAATATCTACTTAAATACGAGTATCGATCAAAAATAATGTTCAAACAAATCATTTCAAATTGTCGTTTGTTTATAACCAAGTTTCGTTAATCTTCGTTAATTTCCGTAACATGATGATTATCGTAAATAATCAGGCCATTAGATATAAATATATAATACTGTTTAATTAAAAACAGAATATCTACTTAAATACGAGTATCGATAAAAAATAATGTTCAAACAAATCATTTCAAATTGTCGGTTGTTTATGATCATTTTCGTTAATCTTCGTTAATTTCCGTATCTGTAAAAAAATATTAAAAATCTCGAAGCAGACTTTGAAATTGATCTAGGAATATAATCCAATATCTAAAGATGATCTTGTCTAAAATGTGTTTTTACGTATCTTACAAAATATACTCATTTGTAAAGGCGGTTAGCATTTATTATGATTCTCAAGTAGCATTTATTCTAAGTCACTCTTTCCGATTATGCAAATACATTCATGAACATATTCTATGAAAAAATAGAAAGAACAACTTCTGGCAATCGCCATTGGCAGTTTAGTCTCTCGCATCGTGTGTACTAAGTGCGTGTCTTACCTGAACAGACCTCCTGAAATGGCTTGATTTTCACATCGCCTGAGGCATACATTAATTACTTGCCGCATGTTTAAAAAGAAAGCCTCCTTCTTATTTCCAACTTAGCCATAAGTTAAGAATTTCCTGCCGGCCATGTAAAATTATATTTCCTAGACAATATGAAAATTAATACAAGGGTTGATTTTGATCATCCGAGCGAAATAAACAACTGATAAGCATGTATATTAGAATTCATAATTTTAGGCAATTTGTCCTTAGTCCCACCACCGCTGAATTTTACAACTGTTTGTATTGCCTTACATGGGATGAATAGATTAAAAAGGTAACATGTCTTTGGTTAACGGTTATCTTTCTACCATAGTCACAAGAATTGACTTCTAATTTCGAACGATGTCGCAGAATATTCCTCTACCATAATCTGCTGCTGGGTTTTGTATAAAGTGAACATTCGCGCAGTCGGTAAAGTGCCCCATGTGATACACGTTTGTGGAATCATAACTCGAAAGAGAGATGACTGAATGGGTAAACAGTTTTTACCGCAGTAGCTTTCCAATACTTCCTGGTGTAAACAGGTTACCAACCAAGACTATAGAACACAATCTGTCTTGCTATTCAACCCATAGCTAGAGGGAGAAGAGGCGGATTAATACCTTTCCAAAGGGTATATGCACGTAAGTGAATGCAACTAATTCAACTGGAATTCGAACTTGGCTCTCTGATTTCTCATTCCAAGCCGATATCCGTTGCACCACTACGCACATTAAAAAAACGAAATTTTCCTTTCAAATCATCAGTCAGTCAGTTAACTGCCATACGCTTAGGTCTCGAAAGCAACATGTTTGTCAGGGCGGAAGTTTATCCCGCAGTAGGTTGTCATTGCTTCCTGTGGTAGACTGGTTGCCAGGCAAGGCTATAGAACCCAATCTGTCCTGCTATTTAATCCATAACTGGAGGAAAGAGACGGATTAATACCTTTCCCAACGGTTTTTGTGCGTAAGTTAATGCAAGGAATTCAACTGGAATTCGAACTCGGTTCTCCGATTTCTCATTCCGAGTGCACCACAACGCATATCATCAGTATAAAAGCAAAAAGGTATCTCAAATTTTGCCGTTATTGTAGACCTGACATTGTTATAAAAGTCTGTTTTTAATGACTTCTATGATCAGAACGATTATGGCCCTCCATAGATCCATTTTTCTTAAAATCTGTGAAATCACATGACTTATTAACATGATTCAGTGGTTTCACGTTGTCTTCTTACTGTCTTGAATTTAAACTGACTATACTAATAGGATGTGCGTTGTGGTGTATAGTGTATATGTGGTGCGCTGTATAGATGGCTATACTATATAGATGTGCGTTGTAGTGCCGTGGATATCGACTCGGAACGACAAATCGGGGAGCCGAGTTCGAGCTCCAGTTAAATTCTTTGCATTCACTTACGCACAAGTAGACTTGAGAAACGTATTAATCCGTCTCTTCCTTCCAGTTATAGGTTAAATAATAGAACAGATTGGGTTCGACAGCCTTGGCTGGCAACTAGTAACCGCATGAAGCAATGGCAACCTACTGCGGGATAATCTCCTGCCCAGTGAGTCATGTCTCTTACAAGACATGATCAACCAAATCGTGTATAACGTATGACACTTACCTGAGAAACTGATATTTATAGTCTTTTCTGCTATTCATGGCTAGAGAGCTCAGTCTACCTTGTTATTTACTCCATGCCATAACTGAGGGGATTAGATATTGATTCTTAACTTTCAGAAGAGCCTTTGCATGAAGATAAATACAGCAGACTGTGAGGAATTATGAAATCTGCTCTTGAAATACTAAAAAGTAAATTTATTCAATAAAACCGCCATTCAGCCACAGCCCCCAGACGACTTTGAAATCTCCTAAAACTCGTTTGAGCCGTTTTAGTGTTCAAGTTTGTGAATGTTGCCATAATCCTTCCTTCATGTCGTAATTCGTGTTACAAAAAGTTTTGTTGGTCTCTTGCTCGCCGGCTCCCTACACATAATCAAGTGGGACTGCAGTCTGGGGAGTTAGGTGGCTAAATGTAAGGGATGATGTGGTCGCTACGAGCTAAAGAAAAATGAATGAATGGTCAAAGAGGAGCACAAAATGCCAACTACATGTTGAAATATTGAAATCAAGCAGGTACAGAAATATAAATACCTAGGAAGTGTTCTTAAAGAAGACGGAAAGATTCGAAGCCGTATTGGCATGGAAATGGAGGCATTCCAAAGGTTGATTCAAGAGTCTGTTCTCCTCGGAATTCTTGATAAAATACAACAGAGAGTCTGTAATGTGATCGATACCGACTTGGCAGACCGGCTGCAGTCACTCTCTCACCGGCGTGACGTGGCTTCCCTGTGCCTCTTCTATAAATACTTTCACGGCTTCTGCTCCGATGAACTTAGATTACTGGTGCCCTCTAGGTACGAATTTGCACGAGATACTAGATTAGCAACTAGTTCCCACCCTTTTACAGTGATACCGATAAAATGTAACCGCAATTTCTACTCCAATAGCTTCTTTTCTCGCACTTCCCGCCTGTGGAATTCCTTTACACATGGTTGCTTCCCCGACAACTACAATCTCCAGGAGTTTAAATGTAAGGTCAATAGACACCTCCTAACACACTAACTTGCATACATTCTCTCAAACACTCTTCCCATCTACCCAACCCTCAGCCTCGGTATCCATACACGTCTATCACCCTCCTTCTGACATTTCCTATATCTTACCACTTTTTCTCATCACCTTCCCTTATGTAACCCCTTGCGCAATGGTGGCAGTGAAATGCCTTCCTTGGGGTGAAATGATTAAAAAAAATAAAAAAATAAAAAATCATTAAGAAACAGGAATTTTTTGGGGGGGAATAAAGAGAGTACTGGGCTGTTATGTGATGTCAGTTCTTCAGTATAGCAGCAAATGCCAGATATTCTTAACAAAGATGAAGAATATACTTGAAGTAACCGAAATCTAATACTACTGAAAGATAATGAGGATACCGTTAATCGAACTTTAAAAATTTTATAACTATTTTATTAAACCAGGAACGTGGTGTGGCTAACACACCATTGATTGCAATACGGCTATAAATAGTCTCACCGTCATTTTAAAATTGAGATAACCCAGTTCTGGAATCGAAGGCAATTCTCTGCAGATTATCAGTGTAACTTGGAAGGTATTTCATTTATTGTGAGTGCATTTGAAAGACTATTAATTTAATTATAATTTCCTTGGAGTTTATCATTGTTTTAACGGAATGAAAAGTTTTCCTTCCATCAAACTGTTGTTCAAAAGTTCAACTAACATATCATTAATTAACGATATGCGGGAATTGTAAGGTTAAACAGCTGTAGGCTTTCAAATCCGTTTAATATGACAAAGAACTTTAATGAATAGTTGTGAAGACACTCAGCAATAATTGTTTGGAATTATCGTTAATAATATACAAGCAGATGTAATGGCGATCGGCTCTCGCGTTGATATCCAAAACAAAAGTTAATTTACGCTTCTCAATAAAGATGAGTCAGTTATTTTTTATTTTATAAATTGTCTGTATTTCATTTTTGCAATCATCAGATCAGATATTGTTTCGCTATTAAACGTAAGTCCTTATTCCATCAAGTTTACAGAAACTAGTTTTAATAGAAATGCTAAAATTGGAAAGAAAAAAGACCCAGATCTTACTTGTATACCTTGAGAAATAAAACAATTGTTAGGGTATTTTTTCTGTTAAAAGAACTGGCATGCGTATCATTAATCACAAAGAGAATCGGCGAATCAATATTTATTGTACGATTAAGTAGAAATGCGGCATAAGACCTGATACCGGGATAGGAAGGCTGGTCATCATCTGTCCTAATTTAACTTAGCTATTCACTTTTGTCGACCCTAGCAAACTACAATAATCCTTACACCCTAATACCACATTCTTACTAACCATTTTTACTACGTCCATCATAATACCTCAGATACTCTATGAAGTCCTACTTAACTCCCATAGGTACAAATTTGTGGGCGGGGTGGACGTGAGCAGAAAATAAAGACATTTAAAAATTTTCCCGATGAGTATATACAATGACAAACAATATTTAAAAGAAACTAAACAAAATCGCATTAGTAATAAAGTCCCGCACTACTCTGAAATGTGACAAAAATCAGTTCACTGAGTGAAGATAATGCATAGTTTTAAGAATATAATCATCCGTTCAGGAAACACTCACACAAACACTCACACATGTAAACACTACAACAAGAACGAAAATGCACAGTTGAAAATTAAAAAATGCCACGTATCCACAAGTGAACTAACATTCATGATCACCTAAAAAGGGGAGAATCAGAGGATCTATAAAATAAATCAAACGTGAGCAATAAATACCAAATCCAAGATGGCGAAACTACGGTCAATCAGCTACAAGATTTTCTTTCGCAGTAGGTTGTCGTTACTTTCTACGGTAAACTGGTTGCCATCCAAGGCTACAGAAGCCAATCTGTTCTGCTATTTAAGCAATAGCTGGAGAGAGAAACGGCAAATTAATACTTTTTCTGGGGTATTTGCGCGTAAGAGAATGCAACGAGTTCGACTGAAATTCGACTCGACTATCCGATTTCTCGTTCCTAGCCGGTATCCATAGCACTCAGATGAATTAAGGTAAAACCAGACAAAAGGTGATGTTATGTTAGGAAAATGACATTACCAATTGAATATATATATTTTTTACGCTCTCACACCCTCATTGAGCCAACTGGAAGAATGGTAGACTTTGAAAAAACAGTAGCTATTCTAGCATCTACGCATTGTTCATTCAGTAATGAATTAGAAGACTCTTAGCTACGGGCGTATGTTCACATGATATATCACACTCTAAAAGTCTGCCTTCTTCTACCGAGCGCCCATAGCTTATAGGTAGAATCGCCGACTGATGATAATATGGTCGGGTTTTTAATCCTGGCTAAAAACAATCGGATTTCTAACCGTACTGCTGATACATTCAAACAGATCTGTCAGCGGATGACTTTCCTCTCTCTCTCTCTCTCTCTCTCTCTCTATATATATATATATATATATATATATATATAATCAGAAAACAATATATATATATATATATATATATATATATATATATATATATAATCAGGAAACAAAATATATATATATCCACCAAGTTTGGATTTGGTATATATAATCAGAAAACAATATATATATATATAATCAGGAAACAATATATATATATATATATATAGAGAGAGAGAGAGAGAGAGAGAGAGGTACAGAGAGATAGACAGACAGACAGACAGGGATATAGGGGGATAAAGAAAGGCGAAACACGCAATTAAATTTAGTTTAAATGAGACATTTTCAAATTTATTCAAAATTTGACCGGATGTTAGGTTTTATTATAAAATTATTAATTATTAATAACTTTCAGCATGAACTAACAATAATACAGAAGAGATACAAAATAAATACCAAGGACTATTTTCATGTCACTCATTTTCTTTAATCACGAGAAACGCCAGCTTTGGGGAAAAGTAATATGATTTATTATGATTCATTTGTCGACATGGACAAACCATACATTCATCACGTTCTAACAATAAATGACATCTACCAGCAAGCCATCCCATCAAGTAATTTTGGCGAGTATTGATATTGTTGCTACGTCTAACCTAAACTATTTGCACCTGTCCTCGGTATAAGAAAATATTTACCCAAAATTGTGGAAAAACACTATGAAACTATAAGAATTGATTTTGATTGTAAAAGAAACAGCAATATATTTAAAAAAAGACAAATATTACAAGCAATGCATTTGTCGACACA
Source organism: Ascarosepion bandense (assembly GCA_037127315.1). Lineage (NCBI taxonomy): Eukaryota > Metazoa > Mollusca > Cephalopoda > Sepiida > Sepiidae > Ascarosepion > Ascarosepion bandense. The sequence goes on from JBBBDQ010000511.1 coordinate 3,323,163, forward strand.
AAACTAGATTTACAAAAATACTTAATGAAACCTGATCTATAGATTTCTAAACAAAGAATACATATTCTACTCATACAAACATATCCTAAAAACATTGCCAACTTTTTTTGAAATTTAAAACCAAATAACCCATTGAGTTTGATATTCAGTGAAACAAAATAACCGAAACTACTTATTTTCAATCCATACTGAAGGATTAGATGAGGATTTCCTTAGATTAATTTCAGAAAATGCTACAGGAATTTTTTGCTTTTCAGTTATTCTGATAATGCGACTAGGATTTACCGTTAATTTGATACAAATATCCAAGTTATTAACAAATAGATAACCCCCAAACTAGGATCAAAACACTATGAAAGTATACAAATAGATTTTTATAGTAATATTTACATAAAAATAGACTTTTATAGAAAAATATACATATTTGAAGGAGAAATATAACCAACAATATATTTTTGAAGGAAAAAGATTATTGCCAGCAATACATTTTTGAATACTAAACTAGAAGACATCATCAGTTTTCTAAAATAATAAAAATAAAAAATAAAAATAAAATAAAATGTGTATCAAAATCTGACTAAATAAACCTTCTCTCTATAACCGAATATTTTAAAAATACCTTAAAATTACACCTTTCTGGCATAAAATAACTCACAGAAGTGTTGATGTGCCATTAAACAAGACTCAAACTGAAACTCAAACAACAAAATTTTGGCAGTCGTTCAGAGTTTTTCAACGAAATCAAAATAATTCGCATAGTCGACCTCAAACACTTCAAGAGTTGGTCGGACCTTCACATCCATTCCTACCATCGCCACCAGTGGGGAGAAAGGAAACAAGGAGAGAGGACGACGATCCCGATGCGAGCGGATACCGACTCCTCCGACTCCTACTACTACTACTGCTACACAAACGCACACATATTTGTTAATGTATATATGTGTTTATGTGTATGTATGTATGTTTGTGCGTGTCAGTTTGCATGGTGCTAGAGAAACACAAACAGAAAACTGTAGCAAATAACCGAAAACGCATCACTTGAAGACTACCAACATTTGCTGGAACCAAAATGGATAGCACATGGAACTCGAATGGAAAAGAATGACATAATCAAAATGTTTACATTCCACACCACATCAAATAGAAATTTTGGAAGGAAGCCCCATTAATACTGGAAAGATTTTCTTAAAGACAATATCAGCTAGTGGACTTGAGAAATTTGTATTACTTTAAAAAATTTAAGATAAAGATTTATTTAAATTTGAACAGAAAACAGTTCTTGCTAGTCAATCAATATCTGTCAAATGTTTCCTTATAGAGAATTGGCTTATCTTACTATTACCATTTTGTTAAACTAGTTGATTCACAAAACTATTGAACCTCATCTCAGCGACAATTTAACCCATTGTTGGACAGGTAAGTAGTGGGTTCATGACTTTCTCAAGAGCATTAATATGAAAGGGGACGTAACAAATGCAAAAGAAGTAGAACTTGTGTTTAATTCATAGATAATCGTTCATATCGGGCTTTAAAATCTATTAAGATGTCATCGCTAAATGTTAAGATATCTTCGCTCGAACTGCCTTCACAAATAAATACTGAGTAAAGATATGTCTTGGACTGACTGACTGATCATGAACTGCATTTAAAAAAGTTCATCTCCTATTTTTTTTTTTTTACATTGATGTTCATCCCTTACACGCGAATTAATATTACAAAGTAAGAAGCACAACTTATGTAAATATGTGGGGAACATATCGATGAACCCAGGACTTGAACAGGTTAAGATTGATAAAACATCATCTTTTTTTTATATTCATATCGCCCCTAGCAAGGCATTTTATTGCCAATGTCTTGCAGGGATTAGATAGGAAGGATTTTATGAGAAAGAGTGACAGATTATAGGGGTTGTCAGGAAGTGGGTAAGAGAAGGATGACTGTGGCCAAAAAGTGAGGGATGAGACTATATATTGCTTGTAACGTAGAATTGATCCCCCACTTTATATCCACATTATAATAGTATAGATTTTTTATAATCATATCGTCCCAAGCAAGGCATTTTACTGCCATTGTTTTGCAACGGGTTACATAGGAGGAAAGTTATGAGAAAGAGGGACAGATTATAGAGGGTGTCAGGAAGTGGGTTAGAGAAGGATGAGAATATTGATGAGAGTGAAGTGGACGGAGAAAGAAGCATGAGAGAGAGGATGCATGTTAGTGAGATAGGAGATGACTATTGACTTTACATTTAAATTCTTGTAGATTATAGCTGTTGGGAAAGCAAGTAAATGGAAGGGAATTCCACAGGCGGGAAGTGCGAGAAAAGAAGCTGTTGGAGTAGAATTTGCGTTTACAATTTATTAGTTTCACAGTAAAAGGGTGGGACCTAGTTGCTAATTTTGTGCTGGAGTAAATTTATATATAGGGGTACCAGTGAGCAAAATTCATCTGAGCAGAAGCCGTGAAAGTATTTGTAGAAGAGACGCAGGGAAGCCACATTGCGCCGGTGAGAAAGTGACTGTATCCGAGCTACCAAGTCGGAATCTATCACATGACAGATTCTCCGCTGAATTTTGTCAAGGGCACCTAGGTAGTCTTGGTAGTCGGTTCTATAGAAAAGCCTTTTGCAGAAAGAACTTTCTCGAGTAGAACTTGCATCTCACTAAGGGAGTACGAAATGAATTTAAGTGTTTCGCTATAATATGCGCTGCATAACGGGTTTTACACGTGAAGGTTAGAACTGATGGAACTAAGGAGTTTAGTTAGACCAAGCACTTTCTAAGAGAATAGACCAGTAATAGGCTTGTAACCTTTCGTTTGTGAGGAATGGGTTGTAGTGAGGGCAATATTCACATACAATGATACAGAGATATCTTTAGAATCTACGGACAATGGAAAGTAACAAAAACTTGGCAGCTTCTGTTCATATATGGCAGCAGTACTCTATTGTGGGGCAGTAAATATTTCCTTCTAGCTATGGGTTAAATAACAGATTGAGTTCTATAGAACTGGCTTGCAACCAGTCTACTACAGAATGTAATGGGAACCTACTGCGGGAACATCTGCTTAGTCAGGCATGTCTCTTTCGAAACATGAACGTCAAAGCGTATGTCACGCATAGCATTTAACTGACTGACTCCATTTTAGGCCTGATTTGGATTGTATAAAAATAAAGGATATCACGAGGGGCCAGGTATTGGAAACCGACCCCTTTTGCAACATCTTTAGCGATATATACGATATGTACGAGCTCCACGAGATTTAGGTTGAGGTTAAGGTCTAATAGGCGCCCAAGGCACGATGCCTACCTTAGGAAACATTTATTTATTAGTGTTTGGTGATATTCCATTGTTCCGACAGAAATAATGTAATGTGACTGGTTTGATTTTCGACATAATGTATGTAATCAGCCACTTTTTTTACAGAGGAGAAATTTGATGCTAATATCTGGTCATCTAATGTTTTGGAGGTGCATCCATATACCGCTGTATCCTCAGCGTAGGCAATCACAAATAATCGGGTGTTTTTTATCGGTTCACCCCAAGCAAAACTGTATCTCCACTGGTGGGCAAGGGTCTACATAAGAGAAAAGTGTAACTTTAAGCAGGAGGAGAGAAAAAAAAGAGACGAACCAGTTACAGAGGTTGTCGGAGAAAGGCCAAAAGAAGGATGAGCATACCAGTGTTTAGACAGTTGCGGGGGTAAAGTGAAAAAAGAAAAGAACAAGATACACGAGGTGATGGGGAAAGGACGAGAGAAGGATTGGACGAAATGACATGGGAAATGATATTGCATTTAAATTATTGGTGATTGTAGCTGTGAGGGAAACAAGTAGACTGAAGAGAGTTCCACAAGCGGGAATTACAAGAAAAGAAACTGATGAAGTAAAAGGGTAGGACCTTGTTGCTAGTTCTGGGGGCATCAGTAAGCTAAGCTCGTCGGAGCAGAAACCATAAAAATATTTGTAGAATAGACAGAGGGAAACCACATCCCGCCGGTAAAAACGTGGCTGGAGTTGAGCTGCCAGATTATGAACGTTTACGTTACAGAGTCTTCTTTGTAGCCTGAGATGAATGGCAGAGGCCCCCGACTAGATATGACAACAGTATTCATGCACGGTCGGATGACTGAAAATGAATTGAAAAAGATACGGCTATCACAGTTTAGCTCAAACGATTATCTGGTATGTTTTTATTCTTCATGTTCTTCAGGACGTAGGCGATTGTGGACTTCCACTTGGCTCTGTCTCTTGTCGCGTTCAATAATTTTTTCTCTTCGTATTACTTCTAAGCTCCGCTCCCTCAACCATTTGCTCAGACTAAGTAAGTCTCCCACTGCTTTCCCCTGTCTTTTCTTCCATTTATCCGACAAGTGAGTATTAAGTTCTCCAGGTCTTTCTTCCTCATTTGTCTATTTCTGATATTTATTATCAGTTTTCTTCTCGTATGCATCCTTTCTAACACCTCATCGTTGCACTCGTGCTCGGTCCATGGTATCTATCCTCAGCATCCTTCTGTAAAACCACATCTCTGATGCCGCAAGACTCTCCTTCATCTTTGATGAGGTCGTCCAGCATTCACCTCCATACAGAAGGACAGATATCACGTAGCAATCCAGCACTCTTTGCTTTGTTTCTAATGAGATTTTTCTGTCTTTCAGTACTCTGGCTACCTTCTGAAATGAATCTTTGACCATGCCAATGCGTCTTTGGATCTACGTGTCGCGTTTTCCATCCTCTGTCAAAACACTTCCCAGGTACTGGCATTTTTTATTTGTTTTATTTCAGGCTAGCAGTATAGCCCGGTGTTGCTCGAGTGTAATGAAAGGTTTAAAACTAATTCATGGTCCGGGAGCTCAGACTCTTTGGACGTTGGCACGAAAGACTAAAAAGCAATAGTTGTTTCCAGTTAAAGTGAAACCGTAGACTGAAAGAAAAATAAATGGATGTAAGTCAAATTTTCATTTCCTGGTATCGATATCAAATAAGTTATTTTCGTCGTGAACTGAATTTTGAAGACTAAATAAGTCCTCTGAGTAAATGGTATCATGGCTGAGACTAAGAACTACAATTATACCTACATAGAGCCAAACCCGAAGCAAAAACTATTATAAAAGGGCTGAAAAAATACAGATATATAGGCAGATAAACAGACACGCACATAAATACCTTGCCTTTTATATATATATATATATATATATTCTCGATTTTCTGCACTATTGTAAGAACTGCAACCTTGAGACTTCTGAATATCGTTTCTTATGTCTTTGTCTATGAGTGTATCAAATTTGATTAAAATCGGACCACTCCTTCTACAACCCAATTTTTTCGATTATCGATTTTCGATATTTATCGGGGGTACCACGACACAAACCGAGCTAAGAACACTCGCAGACGCTTATAGTACAACTGTGTAAATTTTCAAGAAAATCGGTTCAGCCGTTTCGAAGTCTATAGGTAACGGACACACACACAGACAAACGCACGCACACATACAAAGTTCCATTTATAAATAAGTTTAGATAAAAAGCAACAGACACATCTTTTACACGTCATTCTTTTCTAATTGGTACCGTTTCCCTTCACAAATTTATCTTCAAAATGTCATATCTCTTTTAGCTTTTAATAAATTTAGTCTTTCTGTTATTTCTGCTAAGTCCTCTTTAGCCATACTAAAACTGGCTTGGGAGGCTATGTGTTGTTTTTCTCTGTTCCTCTTAGCTTCAGTGTATCCAATTTTTTCTTTAATCGTTTCACCCCAAGCAAGGCATTCCACTGCCACTATTGCGCTTGGGGCTACATAGGGGAAGGTAAATAGGAAGAGTGGTTAGATATAGGAAATGTCAGAAGGGGGGTGATAGGTAGTTGGGAGGATGGAAGAGTGTTTGAAAGAATGGATGCGAGTTAGTGTGTTAGGAGGTGTCTATTGACCTTACATTTAAACTCCTGGAGATTGTAGATGTCGGGGAAGCAGTCATGTGGAAGGGAATTCCACAGTCGGGAAATACGAGAAAAGAAACTATTGGAGTAGAAGTTGCGGTTGCATTTTATCGGTTTCACTGTAAAAGGGTGGGATCTAGTTGCTAATCTAGTATCTCGTGCAAATTCGAACGTAGGGGGCACCAGTGATCTAAGTTCATCGGAGCAGAAGCCATGACAGTATTTATAGAAGTGACACAGGGAAGCCACGTCGCGCCGGTGAGAGAGAGACTGCAGGCGGTCTGCCAAGTCAGTATCGATCACATTACAGACCCTCCGCTGCACCTTGTCGAGAAGCCCAAGGAGAATAGCAGGGGCACCCGACCAGATATGGCAACAGTATTCAATGCACGGGCGAATAGTCGATTTATAAGTGTACAGGATAGATTCAGACGGAAAAAACCTCCGGGCCCTGCACAGAGAACCGACTTTCATAGCAGTGGATTTAGCAATGGATTCGATATAGTCATTCCACTTGAGGTCCGCTGAAAGTGTTAGACCAAGGAGGCGTAGTGTTTTACTCTCTGGGAGGTAAGCCTGGTCCATGCTAATACGAGGTAGGTGCGGTTGTCTATGATGGCTAATTGATAGTAGCTTCGTTTTAGAAGTATTAAAATTTACGAGCCATTCCCTACCAAGGACGAGCCATCTTCCTCCCCATAATTGCGTTCCGTGGTTTTTATGGGTAGGATCAAAGTGTAGTATCTGTTCCATAGTAGCGTTTACTGACACTGTGGTTTGACTGGCAATCAATTCCACTCGAGTTCATTGCTCGAGCAGCGTAAAAGTAGTGGCTATTTTATAGCTGCGAAACACCGGAAGCGATTGTCAGGTGTTCGGCCTCTTAGGAGGCATGGCCGCGGAAAGGCCAGAAGCGATCGTTCCTCCCACCACGGACTCGGTGGGAGGGAAGAGGGTGACTGGCAACTACCGCCACGGGAGTCACCCTCAGTTCCAGCAGCTGGTTCCCCCATACCGTCCACTTCCGGATGGACAGCGAGTAAGACAACCAGTGTGATGATATGTAAGGATGAGAAGTACTATGAGGAGATAAGAGCCAAATATGCGGAATACATTAAGGGCACAGAGCTGGTCTCTGTGCCGGATAAGTTAGCCGACATTGAGGCAAGGATTATCACCTTGCATACTAAAGACATAAAAACGCACAAGTTGGTGGGAGTCTCAAGGGACGTATTGGAAGAAGCCATTAAAGCTTTGAAGATTAAAGCCAGGGCCGTGGCGAGGAGGGGCAATTCCATGTGGGACGTCTTGATGGGCTCGGCCGAGGAGGCGAAACGTCTGATCGGAGAAGTACTGGAGACGAAATCACTCCAGTTCAGCACTGAGTACATGGGGGCCCGGAAAGTGAAAATTACACTGCATGGCGTCCCCATGGAAATTGATGAAGACCACGTGGGCGCCTTTTTCGCAGGATACGGAAAGGTGGCCTCAGTCTCCTCGCTGCGGTCGAAGGCTGGCTTTATGACTGGTGATATGACCCTGCAGGTGACTGCGTCGAAGGAGAATATCGGGAAGATTCCCAACATCCTCACCTGCAGGGGTCGTAGGATTTTCATTGTGGTCGAAGGAAGGAAGCCATGCTGTTGGGTCTGCGGGGCCGCGGAACACGTCGCTAAAGCGTGTCCAACCAAGAACCCGGCCCCAGCGGCCCAACTAGCACAACCCGCAAAGCAGCAGCCCATGGAGAAAGAGGGCGTAAAGCCGGTAACACCAGCTCCGGTAGCAAACAAAGAGGGCGAGTGGCAGGTGGTGAGCCGGAAGAAGGGCAAAACACCTTCCCCTGCAAAGGTGCTGCCACCTGGCATGTCGCCCGTAACAACAAAGGAGGCGCCCAAAAAGAAGTCGCCTCCCAAACAGAGGAAGGACAGAAGTCCAACCCCCCCAGATGAACAGCAAATGGAGGTTGATAGAGCGGCTTCCCTGAAGAGAGGGAGAGATGAAGCGGAGGAAGACATCGACAACCCTAAAAGTCGGCGAAAGAGTAGAAGCGTTGAGAGGAGGAAGGCAGTAAACAAATGTTCTTCACTGCCGGTCTCCCCCGTAAGGACTACATATGCCCAAAAGGCTAGGAGTCTCCCCTCGTCCCCGCGTAAAGCTTCCCAGTCCCCAGTTTTTAAACTGACCCCCTTGGTCAAAGCTAGTGCCATAACACCTTCTCCCTCCCCTTCTCCTACTCCCACTCCCACTCGGGCTAAGAAGAAACATGCCCTCCCTCGTGGGGATGCCCTAATGGAAGTCAAGGACAGCATCGTAGACGAGTGGTCTTCCCAGCGTCGAAGGCTGCTCAAGCCTCTGCTTAATCTCACCTCGGTGAAGGGTCTGTCCACTGAAGACCCGAGGAACTTTTCCCAGGCCCCAGGTGTCATCACCCTGGTAAGAAATACCGGTGGGAACCTGCGGGTCTGGGACCATATCGCCGAGGTGCAGAAACAATACCCAAAGATGACTATGGTGAAAGAAAACTCACCGGAACTGAGAAAAATGGCTAGGAATTGTTCGGGGAGGTTCCCCGTATTACTCCACCCCTGCTTATATAGGGTGGTAAAATTAACTTATCCAACGGACGTCGGCGGGATTGTCCTAGACGGGCGGATTACGTCCGATATAGGTACAGGGTCCCTAGGACAGTCCGTCGGGGTCCCGTCTATCCGAGATTTCTTCCCGGTATGCGAGTAGAGCCGTTTGTTGCATGTCTTTTTGTGTTTTTTCGTTACAGGTCTAAAGAATGTCTATTAAGATAGCCAGTATAAATGCGAAGGGCCTGAGGGATCGGGGTAAGGCGGCTCGCCTGCTTCGTGACCTCTTGTCCTTCGGCGTGGATGTGGCCGCGATCCAAGAGACTCACTTTGTTTGCGAAGTCGACTCGTGTGTGCTGTCTAACGACTTTGTCGTCTATTCAGCATATGGGAGCCGGCTGGCCAGAGGTGTTTCTTTGCTGGTCAAGCGTACCCTGGACGCGAGGGTGGACCTTGTCCATGTCGGTGCCGAGGGCCGGCTGATCGTGGCCGATATTGCAGTGAAAAGCAAGTCGTTCCGGCTGATTGTGGTTTATGCGCCCAATGTTCAAGGTGAGCGTGTCTCTTTCTTTCGGCTGTTGGAGCCCTTCATGGTGCATTCAACACGGCTAATCTTAGTTGGGGACTGGAATGCCGTCCTAACCCCCAAATGGGATAGAGGAAGGGGCGCTAGCGGGTGGAGTGGTGATCGTAGCCTGGTTGATCTGATCGGCGAATTTGGTCTCGTCGATAGATACCGGGTCGATCATCCGGAAGGGAGCATGTGGACGTGGACGCGTAGTTGGCCTTCTACCCGGGTATCTGCATACCTGGATAGGATGTTAGTGAGAGAAGCCGATATAGACTTCCTAGAATGTCCAACGTTCCACTGGTTAGGCTACTCGGACCACAAACTCGTTTGTGCCCGGGTGGCGTTAGACTTTAGGCCTAGGTTGGCTGGTTATTGGAAGTTCAATCAGTCCTTACTGGACAGGCGGGACTTTCGTGACCAGCTGACAAAACTAGTGCAGCGGGCGTTAATTGGGCGAGTCATTGGGAGTAAGTGGTGGGTTAACCTTAAGGACTCCATTAGGTCTTTCGCCACCAAATATAGCCAGCGGCTCAACTTAGATAAGGCTGCGGAGGCAAAGACACTTAGTGCTAATTTCGCCCGGGCGGAGGCTGGTGGGGATCCCCTAGAAATAGCCTTAGCCAGGGAGGCCCTGGAGCGCTCGACTAGCGGGCGCTACATGGGTCAGGTAATTAGGGCTAAGTTAAGCAAGATGTCTTCCGAAGCTGTGAACATGGGCGCGGAACTGCGCAAGGAAGAAATTCGCCATGCCGGCGACCGGTACATTCGAGAGGTACGCGACCCGGAGGGACATCTCCTTAGGTCCACCGACGACATGTGCGAGGCGTTCCGGCGGCATTTCGAGCACCGATTTACCAAGGAGCCTGGTCTCCGTGACGAGGAGTTTCGCAGCTATTTGGCTGACTTTCCCCGGCTTTTGCCGGCTGAAGCGGCTAGCTGCGAAGGGGAGATTACGGAGGACGAAATCTACGTGGCTTTGAAGAAGGTCAGCAGTGGCAAGTCGCCAGGTTTGGATGGTTTGCCCTATGAATTGTACTTGAGGATGTCGCACCTTTTTGTCCCGCTCTTGGCTGTCGTGTTCAACCACTGGTTTCGGCAGGGGTCCATCCCCGGTCGGATCACCAGGGGCGTGATCACGCTGTTGAGAAAAGGCAAGAAGGTTGGGAGGGAACTAGATGACTACAGGCCCATAACTCTGCTAAACACAGAGTTAAAGATTTTAGCCAAGATCCTGACGAATCGCTTGCAGCTAGTTGCCGAGTCTCTGTTGGAACCGGATCAGACTTGTTCTGTGAAGGGGAGAACAATTCAGAGCAACCTGCACTTGATTCGCACGATCATAGAGGGTGTAGAAGACGACGATGAGGCCGCGCTGATCAATTTAGATCAGTCCAAGGCATTTGATAGGATTGACCATGGCTACCTGGCTGCTGTCCTGCAGGCCGCCGGATTCAAACCCGACTTCAGCCGCTGGATTAGCCTTCTGTATCGCTCCCCCAAGGCTGTGGTACAGGTGAACGGGAAGCTGTCGGGCGCTTTCGCGCTGTCTAGGTCGGTCCGACAGGGTTGTCCACTGTCTTCTCTCCTTTATGTCCTGTGTTTGGAGCCCCTCCTTCGCAGGCTAAGGGACGAGACGGGCAGTCCGGTCCTGCGTGGAATTGAAGTCCCTGGCGGAGCTCGAGCCAGGGTTTCTGCGTACGCCGATGACGTAACGACCTTTGTGTCCTCCCGCAGGGACATAGAGGCGGTACACCAGGCGCTTGTACGGTACGAGAAGGTGACAGGGGCCAGAATTAACTGCGACAAGTCATCCGGCTTGCGGTTAGGTGCCTGGAAGGGAGTTTCCCTCCCGGGGCCCTTCAGCTGGACGGACGGGCCGGTCAAGCTCCTCGGAGTTTGGTTCGGTCCGGACTTACAGCTGGAGAAAAACTGGTCAGAAGTACGGGCAAAGGTCGGCGCGTCGGTCAAGATTTGGCGTCGACGGGGTCTCTCCGTGAAGGGCTTGGCGGAGGTGTGTAACACATACCTCTTTCCCATGATCCTTTACCGGCTGTCAGTACTTCCCCTTTGTGACGATCATGAGAAGGCGCTCGAGCGTTTGCTATTCTCCTGTCTGTGGAGAGGACGCAAACACATGGTCGACAAAGGAGTCTGTTGCCTCCGTCCGTGTCAAGGGGGTCTGGGGATGCCACACTTGAGGAGCCACGTGCTCGCTTCAAGGTTGGCATTCCTCAGGCGCGCGTTGGAGGAAGATCGGTTGCTTGCGGGGGTAGTGAGGGACATGTTCCCTTGCCTTACCATCACGCCCCCGACCCTATGGCTGACCGTCAGGCCTTGGGTGCGACCGAAATTCCTGCTCGAATGTCTGGCGGCTTTACAGGCCATTCCACGGTCCAGTGACCTTTCACAGCCTAGGAAAATCTTCTATCGGGGATTAGTGGAGGGTGCCGTGAAGGATAAGCTGTGGAGTAAGCTCGGCATGTCGAGAGTGGAGTACCGCTCTCATTGGTCTTGGGCGCCAGGTGCGGATTGGCTCAGCAACTCTGAGTTTTCTCTGACCTGGCGATTGGCTCGGAATGGTTTGTCGCTCAATGACAAGCGTTTCGCAATGGGCCTGGCGGATTTGCCAGATTGTGAACGTTGCGACCTTGGAATTAAGGAGACGTCTGCGCACGCCTTCTTCCATTGTTCGCGCGTTCGCCCGTTGTGGGCGCGTGTCGGCGAGTTGACTGCTCGTATCGCGCCGCGGGAGCTTGTGCTCATTGATCGCGCATACGCTGTGGACAATGTGTCGCCCCCGTACTCTGGAGTGAAGCGGATGGTGTTTCTGTCGCTACTGGCCACGGCTAGAATGGTGATTTGGATGACGCGTCTGGAGGAAGTCTTGCGGGGAGGTCGTCTTTCGGATCAGGATCTAATCCGATATTTTGAGCACCAGCTCAAAATGAAGATTAGAACTGAACGGAAACGGCTGCACCCGACAGACTTTAGCAAAAGGTGGATATATGCAGCGAGCCTGGTTCGTGTGACCGGGGCTAGTCTTGATTTTCTTTTTTAGATCTGCTTGCTCGCATCGGGGTGGATTCCTCTGGAACCCCTCCCGTGGTTAAGGTAAAGTATTCTTTTGTATACCTAGTTAATGTGAGTGATAGTGTTAGTCCCGGCCTGTTCCCGGCTCCCTTGCTTTTGTTATGATCCAGTTCGAGATCCCCATTGTCCAGAGTTATTTTGTCCCGTTTCATTCTCGGCTGGGTCAGCCTTATATATTCTCCAGTCCAATTTATTTTATACCCTACTTCGCCATTCCCCTTTAGAAAGAGAGCGGCTTGATTTTGTCTCTACAGGCAGAATACAGTGGCCTCTTTAATTATGTGGGTGTGTTTGGGTCTTACTAACATAATGTATAAATATTCATTTGAAATTGTTTTTGTTTTGGGGATTTTTTGTTTCTTCATACCCCCTCCCCATCACATCATTTCATGTACAAATTTTTAAAGTTATTTTTGTATTATATTTTGAATAAATTTTTATGTACATTTGGGGCGTTTGTAGGTCCCCGGTATGTTTCGCGGTATTTTGGTGCTTGATAGGTATGAGTGGTGATGGACAAATTCTTATGGTGAATGAGAATCATTGTAACGTATGTATGGGTCGTGAATCTGATTAGCTAGGTATAGGATAGAGTAGCTGAAGACCACCCCAAGTTTTGTTCCCCCTCCCTTTTTTCTGGCCTTGAGCCATAATGCTGTATTGCTCAGTATAAATAAAACGAGCCATTCCCTACCAATCTTGTGTTGTGTGGTAAATGGCAGAGGATCAAAGTGTAGTATCTGTTCCATAGTGATATTTACTAGCTCTTTGTTTCCTGGACAATTGTGTTCCAGCCTAAGTTTATTGCTCAGGCCCGCGCAAAAGTAGCGGTAAAACGCGAAACGCCGGAAGACAAGCGTCTGTGGTTCGGCCTCTTGGGAGGCATGGCCTCGGAAGGGCCTGGGGAAGTAGTTCCTCCCACCACGGCCTCGGTGGGAGGAAAGGAGGGTGACTGGCAGCTACCGCCACGGGAGTCACCCTCCGTAGCGTCCGTAGCAGCAGCAGCATCCCCCAAACCATCGACCTCGGGGTGGACAGGGGGAAAGATCGTCATGAAAAACGAAGAGTTCTACGAGGAAATGAAAGGAAAATATGCGCAGTATATTAAGGGAACTGAGCTGGTCTCAGTTCCGGAACAACTAGCGCAAATAGAAGTGCGGATCATCACGCTGATAACGAAGGATATTAAGACGCACAAATTGGTGGGAGTAACCAGAGAAGTTTTTGAGGAGGCGTTATCAGCTCTGAAACTAAATGCTAGGGCCGTGGCGAGGAAGAGCAATGCCATGTGGGACGTCCTGCTGGCTTCAGCGGACGAAGCCAAAAGACTAATTGGGGTAGTTCTGGAGACAAAAACGCTCCAACTCCACACTGAGTATATGGGGACCAAAAAAATCAAGGTTACCCTGCATGGCGTCCCCATGGACATTGCGGAGGACCACATAGGTGCCTTTTTCGCCCATTATGGAAAGGTGGCCTGTGTTTCCTCGCTGCGGTCCAGAGCAGGTATCTTGACAGGCGACATGACCCTGCAGGTGACTATAACGAAGGAAAACATTCCCAAAATTCCTAACATCCTCACCTGCAGGGGTCGCGTAATATTCATAATTGTTGAAGGAAGAAAACCGTGCTGTTGGGTCTGCGGGGCAGCGGAACATGTTGCCAAGACCTGCCCCACCAAAAATCCTGCCCCAAAGGCCCAACCAGCAAAGCAGCAGTCGGAGGAGCAAGGAAAAGTAAAGTCAGCAACACCAGCACCGGCTCCAACAGTTAACAAGGACGGCGAGTGGCAGGTGGTGGGCAAGAAGAAAACAAAAACACCATCCCCGGCGAAGGTGCCGCCACCTGCCAAGACGCCGGCAAAGCTGAAGGTGACCCCGGTGAAGGAGACCCCGGTGAAGAGGTCGCCAGCCCAACCGGAAAGGGGTTCCCAAAAGGAAAAGAGCCCCGCACCCAATATGGAGATGGAGGTGGATAGGGCAGCGTCTCTCAAACGTGGGAGAGACGAGGAAGCGGAGGAAGAGCACGACAGCCCAAAGTCTCGGCGGAGAAGCAGGAGCAGAGAGAGAAAAGTGCACAAAGAGAAATGCTCGTCTCTACCGGTGTCCCCCGTAAGAAAGACTTATGCGGACAAGGCAAGAAGCCTTCCCGCTTCCCCGCTTAAGGCTTCCCAGTCCCCAGTTTTTAAACTGACCCCCTTGGCAAAAGCTAGTGCCATAACTCCTACTCCCTCCCCTTCTCCTACTCCCACTCCCTCTCGGGCTAAGAAAAAAAATGCCCTCCCGCGTGGGGATGCCCTGATGAAGGTTCCAGAAAATATTTCGGAGGAGTGGTCTTCCCAGCGACGAAGGCTACTGAAGCCTCTTTTAAAATTGACCTCTGTGAAGGGTCTCTCTACGGAAGACCCGAGGAACTTTGCCCAGGCCCAGGCCCCAGGTGTCATCACCCTGGTTAGGAATACCGGGGGGAACCTGCGGGTCTGGGACCATATCGCAGAGGTCCAGAAGCATTATACCAATTTAAATATGGTCAAAGAACATTCACCAGAGCTAAGAAAAATGGCAAAAAATTGTTCGGGGAGGTTCCCCGTATTACTCCACCCCTGCTTATATAGGGTGGTAAAATTAATTTATCCAACGGACGTCGGCGGTATTGTCCTGGACGGACGAATTACGTCCGATATAGGTACAGGGTCCCTAGGACAGGCCGTCGGGGTCCCAGCCACCAGAGATTTTTTCCCCGTATGTGATTAGAGCCGTTGTTGCATGTTTTTTCTGTTTCTCTTTTTCAGGCCTAAGAAATGTCTATCAAGATAGCCAGTCTGAATGCGTATGGCCTGAGGGATCGGGGTAAGGCGGCTCGCCTGCTTCGTGACCTCTTGTCGTACGGCGTGGATGTGGCCGCGATCCAAGAGACTCACTTTGTTTGCGAAGTCGACTCGTGTGTGCTGTCTAACGACTTTGTCGTCTATTCAGCATATGGGAGCCGGCTGGCCAGAGGTGTTTCTTTGCTGGTCAAGCGTACCCTGGACGCGAGGGTGGACCTTGTCCATGTCGGTGCCGAGGGCCGGCTGATCGTGGCCGATATTGCAGTGAAAAGCAAGTCGTTCCGGCTGATTGTGGTTTATGCGCCCAATGTTCAAGGTGAGCGTGTCTCTTTCTTTCGGCTGTTGGAGCCCTTCATGGTGCATTCAACACGGCTAATCTTAGTTGGGGACTGGAATGCCGTCCTAACCCCCAAATGGGATAGAGGAAGGGGCGCTAGCGGGTGGAGTGGTGATCGTAGCCTGGTTGATCTGATCGGCGAATTTGGTCTCGTCGATAGATACCGGGTCGATCATCCGGAAGGGAGCATGTGGACGTGGACGCGTAGTTGGCCTTCTACCCGGGTATCTGCATACCTGGATAGGATGTTAGTGAGAGAAGCCGATATAGACTTCCTAGAATGTCCAACGTTCCACTGGTTAGGCTACTCGGACCACAAACTCGTTTGTGCCCGGGTGGCGTTAGACTTTAGGCCTAGGTTGGCTGGTTATTGGAAGTTCAATCAGTCCTTACTGGACAGGCGGGACTTTCGTGACCAGCTGACAAAACTAGTGCAGCGGGCGTTAATTGGGCGAGTCATTGGGAGTAAGTGGTGGGTTAACCTTAAGGACTCCATTAGGTCTTTCGCCACCAAATATAGCCAGCGGCTCAACCTAGATAAGGCTGCGGAGGCAAAGACACTTAGTGCTAATTTCGCCCGGGCGGAGGCTGGTGGGGATCCCCTAGAAATAGCCTTAGCCAGGGGAGGCCCTGGAGCGCTCGACTAGCGGGCGCTACATGGGTCAGGTAATTAGGGCTAAGTTAAGCAAGATGTCTTCCGAAGCTGTGAACATGGGCGCGGAACTGCGCAAGGAAGAAATTCGCCATGCCGGCGACCGGTACATTCGAGAGGTACGCGACCCGGAGGGACATCTCCTTAGGTCGACCGACGACATGTGCGAGGCGTTCCGGCAGCATTTCGAACACCGATTTACCAAGGAGCCTGGTCTCCGTGACGAGGAGTTTCGCAGCTATTTGGCTGACTTTCCCCGGCTTTTGCCGGCTGAAGCGGCTAGCTGCGAAGGGGAGATTACGGAGGACGAAATCTACGTGGCTTTGAAGAAGGTCGGCAGTGGCAAGTCGCCAGGTTTGGATGGTTTGCCCTATGAATTGTACTTGAGGATGTCGCACCTTTTTGTCCCGCTCTTGGCTGTCGTGTTCAACCACTGGTTTCGGCAGGGGTCCATCCCCGGTCGGATCACCAGGGGCGTGATCACGCTGTTGAGAAAAGGCAAGAAGGTTGGGAGGGAACTAGATGACTACAGGCCCATAACTCTGCTAAACACAGAGTTAAAGATTTTGGCCAAGATCCTGACGAATCGCTTGCAGCTAGTTGCCGAGTCTCTGTTGGAACCGGATCAGACTTGTTCTGTGAAGGGGAGAACAATTCAGAGCAACCTGCACTTGATTCGCACGATCATAGAGGGTGTAGAAGACGACGATGAGGCCGCGCTGATCAATTTAGATCAGTCCAAGGCATTTGATAGGATTGACCATGGCTACCTGGCTGCTGTCCTGCAGGCCGCCGGATTCAAACCCGACTTCAGCCGCTGGATTAGCCTTCTGTATCGCTCCCCCAAGGCTGTGGTACAGGTGAACGGGAAGCTGTCGGGCGCTTTCGCGCTGTCTAGGTCGGTCCGACAGGGTTGTCCACTGTCTTCTCTCCTTTATGTCCTGTGTTTGGAGCCCCTCCTTCGCAGGCTAAGGGACGAGACGGGCAGTCTGGTCCTGCGTGGAATTGATGTCCCTGGCGGAGCTCGAGCCAGGGTTTCTGCGTACGCCGATGACGTAACGACCTTTGTGTCCTCCCGCAGGGACATAGAGGCGGTACACCAGGCGCTTGTACGGTACGAGAAGGTGACAGGGGCCAGAATTAACTGCGACAAGTCATCCGGCTTGCGGTTAGGTGCCTGGAAGGGAGTTTCCCTCCCGGGGCCCTTCAGCTGGACGGACGGGCCGGTCAAGCTCCTCGGAGTTTGGTTCGGTCCGGACTTACAGCTGGAGAAAAACTGGTCAGAAGTACTGGCAAAGGTCGGCGCGTCGGTCAAGATTTGGCGTCGACGGGGTCTCTCCGTGAAGGGCTTGGCGGAGGTGTGTAACACATACCTCTTTCCCATGATCCTTTACCGGCTGTCAGTACTTCCCCTTTGTGACGATCATGAGAAGGCGCTCGAGCGTTTGCTATTCTCCTGTCTGTGGAGAGGACGCAAACACATGGTCGACAAAGGAGTCTGTTGCCTCCGTCCGTGTCAAGGGGGTCTGGGGATGCCACACTTGAGGAGCCACGTGCTCGCTTCAAGGTTGGCATTCCTCAGGCGCGCGTTGGAGGAAGATCGGTTGCTTGCGGGGGTAGTGAGGGACATGTTCCCTTGCCTTACCATCACGCCCCCGACCCTATGGCTGACCGTCAGGCCTTGGGTGCGACCGAAATTCCTGCTCGAATGTCTGGCGGCTTTACAGGCCATTCCACGGTCCAGTGACCTTTCACAGCCTAGGAAAATCTTCTATCGGGGATTAGTGGAGGGTGCCGTGAAGGATAAGCTGTGGAGTAAGCTCGGCATGTCGAGAGTGGAGTACCGCTCTCATTGGTCTTGGGCGCCAGGCGCGGATTGGCTCAGCAACTCTGAGTTTTCTCTGACCTGGCGATTGGCTCGGAATGGTTTGTCGCTCAATGACAAGCGTTTCGCAATGGGCCTGGCGGATTTGCCAGATTGTGAACGTTGCAACCTTGGAATTAAGGAGACGTCTGCGCACGCCTTCTTCCATTGTTCGCGCGTTCGCCCGTTGTGGGCGCGTGTCGGCGAGTTGACTGCTCGTATCGCGCCGCGGGAGCTTGTGCTCATTGATCGCGCATACGCTGTGGACAATGTGTCGCCCCCGTACTCTGGAGTGAAGCGGATGGTGTTTCTGTCGCTACTGGCCACGGCTAGAATGGTGATTTGGATGACGCGTCTGGAGGAAGTCTTGCGGGGAGGTCGTCTTTCGGATCAGGATCTAATCCGATATTTTGAGCACCAGCTCAAAATGAAGATTAGAACTGAACGGAAACGGCTGCACCCGACAGACTTTAGCAAAAGGTGGATATATGCAGCGAGCCTGGTTCGTGTGACCGGGGCTAGTCTTGATTTTCTTTTTTAGATCTGTGCTCGCATCGGGGTGGATTCCTCTGGAACCCCTCCCGTGGTTAAGGTAAAGTATTCTTTTGTGTACCTAGTTAATGTGAGTGAGTGGGTTTGTCCTAGCCTGTTCCCGGCTCCCTTGCTTTTGTTATGATCCAGTTCGAGATCCCCATTGTCCAGAGTTATTTTGTCCCGTTTTATTCTCGGCTGGGTCAGCCTTATATATTCTCCAGTCCCATTTATTTTTGTTCCCTGTGTCTCCATTCCCCTTAGAAAGAGTGCTTCTTGATTTTGTCTTTTAAGACAGAATACAGCGGCCTCTTTAATTATGTGGGTGTGTTTGGGTCTTACTAACATTATGTATAAATATTCATTTGAAATTGTTTTTGTTTTGGGGATTTTTTGTTTCTTCATACCCCCTTCCCATCATATCATTTCATGTACAAATTTTTAAAGTTATTTTTGTATTATATTTGTATATATTAATAAAATTTTTATGTACATTTGGGGCGTTTTTAGGTCCCCGGTATGTTTTTGCGGTATTTTGGTGCTTGATAAGTATGAGTGGTGATGGATAAATTCTTATGGTGAATGAGAATCATTGTAACGTATGTATGGGTCGTGAATCTGATTAGCTAGGTATAGGATAGAGTAGCTGAAGACCACCCCAAGTTTTGTTCCCCCTCCCATTTTTCTGGCCTTGAGCCATAATTTTGTAGCTCTACAAAATAAATAAAACGAGCCATTCCCTACCAATCTTGTGTTGTGTGGTAAATGGCAGAGGATCAAAGTGTAGTATCTGTTCCATAGTGATATTTACTAGCTCTTTGTTTCCTGGACAATTGTGTTCCAGCCTAAGTTTATTGCTCAGGCCCGCGCAAAAGTAGCGGTAAAACGCGAAACGCCGGAAGACAAGCGTCTGTGGTTCGGCCTCTTGGGAGGCATGGCCTCGGAAGGGCCTGGGGAAGTAGTTCCTCCCACCACGGCCTCGGTGGGAGGAAAGGAGGGTGACTGGCAGCTACCGCCACGGGAGTCACCCTCCGTAGCGTCCGTAGCAGCAGCAGCATCCCCCAAACCATCGACCTCGGGGTGGACAGGGGGAAAGATCGTCATGAAAAACGAAGAGTTCTACGAGGAAATGAAAGGAAAATATGCGCAGTATATTAAGGGAACTGAGCTGGTCTCAGTTCCGGAACAACTAGCGCAAATAGAAGTGCGGATCATCACGCTGATAACGAAGGATATTAAGACGCACAAATTGGTGGGAGTAACCAGAGAAGTTTTTGAGGAGGCGTTATCAGCTCTGAAACTAAATGCTAGGGCCGTGGCGAGGAAGAGCAATGCCATGTGGGACGTCCTGCTGGCTTCAGCGGACGAAGCCAAAAGACTAATTGGGGTAGTTCTGGAGACAAAAACGCTCCAACTCCACACTGAGTATATGGGGACCAAAAAAATCAAGGTTACCCTGCATGGCGTCCCCATGGACATTGCGGAGGACCACATAGGTGCCTTTTTCGCCCATTATGGAAAGGTGGCCTGTGTTTCCTCGCTGCGGTCCAGAGCAGGTATCTTGACAGGCGACATGACCCTGCAGGTGACTATAACGAAGGAAAACATTCCCAAAATTCCTAACATCCTCACCTGCAGGGGTCGCGTAATATTCATAATTGTTGAAGGAAGAAAACCGTGCTGTTGGGTCTGCGGGGCAGCGGAACATGTTGCCAAGACCTGCCCCACCAAAAATCCTGCCCCAAAGGCCCAACCAGCAAAGCAGCAGTCGGAGGAGCAAGGAAAAGTAAAGTCAGCAACACCAGCACCGGCTCCAACAGTTAACAAGGACGGCGAGTGGCAGGTGGTGGGCAAGAAGAAAACAAAAACACCATCCCCGGCGAAGGTGCCGCCACCTGCCAAGACGCCGGCAAAGCTGAAGGTGACCCCGGTGAAGGAGACCCCGGTGAAGAGGTCGCCAGCCCAACCGGAAAGGGGTTCCCAAAAGGAAAAGAGCCCCGCACCCAATATGGAGATGGAGGTGGATAGGGCAGCGTCTCTCAAACGTGGGAGAGACGAGGAAGCGGAGGAAGAGCACGACAGCCCAAAGTCTCGGCGGAGAAGCAGGAGCAGAGAGAGAAAAGTGCACAAAGAGAAATGCTCGTCTCTACCGGTGTCCCCCGTAAGAAAGACTTATGCGGACAAGGCAAGAAGCCTTCCCGCTTCCCCGCTTAAGGCTTCCCAGTCCCCAGTTTTTAAACTGACCCCCTTGGCAAAAGCTAGTGCCATAACTCCTACTCCCTCCCCTTCTCCTACTCCCACTCCCTCTCGGGCTAAGAAAAAAAATGCCCTCCCGCGTGGGGATGCCCTGATGAAGGTTCCAGAAAATATTTCGGAGGAGTGGTCTTCCCAGCGACGAAGGCTACTGAAGCCTCTTTTAAAATTGACCTCTGTGAAGGGTCTCTCTACGGAAGACCCGAGGAACTTTGCCCAGGCCCCAGGTGTCATCACCCTGGTTAGGAATACCGGGGGGAACCTGCGGGTCTGGGACCATATCGCAGAGGTCCAGAAGCATTATACCAATTTAAATATGGTCAAAGAACATTCACCAGAGCTAAGAAAAATGGCAAAAAATTGTTCGGGGAGGTTCCCCGTATTACTCCACCCCTGCTTATATAGGGTGGTAAAATTAATTTATCCAACGGACGTCGGCGGTATTGTCCTGGACGGACGAATTACGTCCGATATAGGTACAGGGTCCCTAGGACAGGCCGTCGGGGTCCCAGCCACCAGAGATTTTTTCCCCGTATGTGATTAGAGCCGTTGTTGCATGTTTTTTCTGTTTCTCTTTTTCAGGCCTAAGAAATGTCTATCAAGATAGCCAGTCTGAATGCGTATGGCCTGAGGGATCGGGGTAAGGCGGCTCGCCTGCTTCGTGACCTCTTGTCGTACGGCGTGGATGTGGCCGCGATCCAAGAGACTCACTTTGTTTGCGAAGTCGACTCGTGTGTGCTGTCTAACGACTTTGTCGTCTATTCAGCATATGGGAGCCGGCTGGCCAGAGGTGTTTCTTTGCTGGTCAAGCGTACCCTGGACGCGAGGGTGGACCTTGTCCATGTCGGTGCCGAGGGCCGGCTGATCGTGGCCGATATTGCAGTGAAAAGCAAGTCGTTCCGGCTGATTGTGGTTTATGCGCCCAATGTTCAAGGTGAGCGTGTCTCTTTCTTTCGGCTGTTGGAGCCCTTCATGGTGCATTCAACACGGCTAATCTTAGTTGGGGACTGGAATGCCGTCCTAACCCCCAAATGGGATAGAGGAAGGGGCGCTAGCGGGTGGAGTGGTGATCGTAGCCTGGTTGATCTGATCGGCGATTTTGGTCTCGTCGATAGATACCGGGTCGATCATCCGGATGGGAGCATGTGGACGTGGACGCATAGTTGGCCTTCTACCCGGGTATCTGCGTACCTGGATAGGATGTTAGTGAGAGAAGCCGACATAGACTTCTTAGAATGTCCAACGTTCCACTGGTTAGGCTACTCGGACCACAAACTTGTTTGTGCCCGGGTGGCGTTAGACTTTAGGCCTAGGTTGGCTGGTTATTGGAAGTTCAATCAGTCCTTACTGGACAGGCGGGACTTTCGTGACCAGCTGACAAAACTAGTGCAGCGGGCGTTAATTGGGCGAGTCATTGGGAGTAAGTGGTGGGTTAACCTTAAGGACTCCATTAGGTCTTTCGCCACCAAATATAGCCAGCGGCTCAACTTAGATAAGGCTGCGGAGGCAAAGACACTTAGTGCTAATTTCGCCCGGGCGGAGGCTGGTGGGGATCCCCTAGAAATAGCCTTAGCCAGGGAGGCCCTGGAGCGCTCGACTAGCGGGCGCTACATGGGTCAGGTAATTAGGGCTAAGTTAAGCAAGATGTCTTCCGAAGCTGTGAACATGGGCGCGGAACTGCGCAAGGAAGAAATTCGCCATGCCGGCGACCGGTACATTCGAGAGGTACGCGACCCGGAGGGACATCTCCTTAGGTCGACCGACGACATGTGCGAGGCGTTCCGGCAGCATTTCGAGCACCGATTTACCAAGGAGCCTGGTCTCCGTGACGAGGAGTTTCGCAGCTATTTGGCTGACTTTCCCCGGCTTTTGCCGGCTGAAGCGGCTAGCTGCGAAGGGGAGATTACGGAGGACGAAATCTACGTGGCTTTGAAGAAGGTCGGCAGTGGCAAGTCGCCAGGTTTGGATGGTTTGCCCTATGAATTGTACTTGAGGATGTCGCACCTTTTTGTCCCGCTCTTGGCTGTCGTGTTCAACCACTGGTTTCGGCAGGGGTCCATCCCCGGTCGGATCACCAGGGGCGTGATCACGCTGTTGAGAAAAGGCAAGAAGGTTGGGAGGGAACTAGATGACTACAGGCCCATAACTCTGCTAAACACAGAGTTAAAGATTTTGGCCAAGATCCTGACGAATCGCTTGCAGCTAGTTGCCGAGTCTCTGTTGGAACCGGATCAGACTTGTTCTGTGAAGGGGAGAACAATTCAGAGCAACCTGCACTTGATTCGCACGATCATAGAGGGTGTAGAAGACGACGATGAGGCCGCGCTGATCAATTTAGATCAGTCCAAGGCATTTGATAGGATTGACCATGGCTACCTGGCTGCTGTCCTGCAGGCCGCCGGATTCAAACCCGACTTCAGCCGCTGGATTAGCCTTCTGTATCGCTCCCCCAAGGCTGTGGTACAGGTGAACGGGAAGCTGTCGGGCGCTTTCGCGCTGTCTAGGTCGGTCCGACAGGGTTGTCCACTGTCTTCTCTCCTTTATGTCCTCGCGTTGGAGCCCCTCCTTCGCAGGCTAAGGGACGAGACGGGCAGTCCGGTCCTGCGTGGAATTGAAGTCCCTGGTGGAGCTCGAGCCAGGGTTTCCGCGTACGCCGATGACGTAACGACCTTTGTGTCCTCCCGCAGGGACATAGAGGCGGTACACCAGGCGCTTGTACGGTACGAGAAGGTGACAGGGGCCAGAATTAACTGCGACAAGTCATCCGGCTTGCGGTTAGGTGCCTGGAAGGGAGTTTCCCTCCCGGGGCCCTTCAGCTGGACGGACGGGCCGGTCAAGCTCCTCGGAGTTTGGTTCGGTCCGGACTTACAGCTGGAGAAAAACTGGTCAGAAGTACTGGCAAAGGTCGGCGCGTCGGTCAAGATTTGGCGTCGACGGGGTCTCTCCGTGAAGGGCTTGGCGGAGGTGTGTAACACATACCTCTTTCCCATGATCCTTTACCGGCTGTCAGTACTTCCCCTTTGTGACGATCATGAGAAGGCGCTCGAGCGTTTGCTATTCTCCTGTCTGTGGAGAGGACGCAAACACATGGTCGACAAAGGAGTCTGTTGCCTCCGTCCGTGTCAAGGGGGTCTGGGGATGCCACACTTGAGGAGCCACGTGCTCGCTTCAAGGTTGGCATTCCTCAGGCGCGCGTTGGAGGAAGATCGGTTGCTTGCGGGGGTAGTGAGGGACATGTTCCCTTGCCTTACCATCACGCCCCCGACCCTATGGCTGACCGTCAGGCCTTGGGTGCGACCGAAATTCCTGCTCGAATGTCTGGCGGCTTTACAGGCCATTCCACGGTCCAGTGACCTTTCACAGCCTAGGAAAATCTTCTATCGGGGATTAGTGGAGGGTGCCGTGAAGGATAAGCTGTGGAGTAAGCTCGGCATGTCGAGAGTGGAGTACCGCTCTCATTGGTCTTGGGCGCCAGGCGCGGATTGGCTCAGCAACTCTGAGTTTTCTCTGACCTGGCGATTGGCTCGGAATGGTTTGTCGCTCAATGACAAGCGTTTCGCAATGGGCCTGGCGGATTTGCCAGATTGTGAACGTTGCAACCTTGGAATTAAGGAGACGTCTGCGCACGCCTTCTTCCATTGTTCGCGCGTTCGCCCGTTGTGGGCGCGTGTCGGCGAGTTGACTGCTCGTATCGCGCCGCGGGAGCTTGTGCTCATTGATCGCGCATACGCTGTGGACAATGTGTCGCCCCCGTACTCTGGAGTGAAGCGGATGGTGTTTCTGTCGCTACTGGCCACGGCTAG
Organism: Ascarosepion bandense; assembly: GCA_037127315.1. Taxonomy (NCBI): domain Eukaryota; kingdom Metazoa; phylum Mollusca; class Cephalopoda; order Sepiida; family Sepiidae; genus Ascarosepion; species Ascarosepion bandense. Next base: position 3,347,605 of record JBBBDQ010000511.1, read on the forward strand.
AATGGTGATCTGGATGACGCGACTGGAGGAAGTCTTGCGGGGAGGTCGTCTTTCGGATCAGGATCTAATCCGATATTTTGAGCACCAGCTCAAAATGAAGATTAGAACTGAACGGAAGCGGCTGCACCCGACAGACTTTAGCAAAAGGTGGATATATGCAGCGAGCCTGGTTCGTGTGACCGGGGCTAGTCTTGATTTTCTTTTTTAGATCTGCTTGCTCGCATCGGGGTGGATTCCTTTGGAACCCCTCCCGTGGTTAAGGTAAAGTATTCTTTTGTGTACCTAGTTAATGTGAGTGAGTGGGTTTGTCCTAGCCTGTTCCCGGCTCCCTTGCTTTTGTTATGATCCAGTTCGAGATCCCCATTGTCCAGAGTTATTTTGTCCCGTTTCATTCTCGGCTGGGTCAGCCTTATATATTCTCCAGTCCAATTTATTTTTGTTCCCTGTGTCTCCATTCCCCTTAGAAAGAGTGCTTCTTGATTTTGTCTTTTAAGACAGAATACAGCGGCCTCTTTAATTATGTGGGTGTGTTTGGGTCTTACTAACATTATGTATAAATATTCATTTGAAATTATTTTTGTTTTGGGGATTTTTTGTTTCTTCACACACCCTTCCCATCATATCATTTCATGTGCAAATTTTTAAAGATATTTTTGTATTATATTTGTATATAGTAATAAATTTTTATGTACATTTGGGGCGTTTTTAGGTCCCCGGTACGTTTCGCGGTATTTTGGTGCTTGACAAGTATGAGTGATGATGGACAAATTCTTATGGTGAATGAGAATCATTGTAACGTATGCATGGGTCGTGAATCTGATTAGCTAGGTATAGGATAGAGTAGCTGAAGACCACCCCAAGTTTTGTTCCCCCTCCCATTTTTCTGGCCTTGAGCCACAATTCTGTAAGCTCAGAATAAATAAAACGAGCCATTCCCTACCAATCTTGTGTTGTGTGGTAAATGGCAGAGGATCAAAGTGTAGTATCTGTTCCATAGTGATATTTACTAGCTCTTTGTTTCCTGGACAATTGTGTTCCAGCCTAAGTTTATTGCTCAGGCCCGCGCAAAAGTAGCGGTAAAACGCGAAACGCCGGAAGACAAGCGTCTGTGGTTCGGCCTCTTGGGAGGCATGGCCTCGGAAGGGCCTGGGGAAGTAGTTCCTCCCACCACGGCCTCGGTGGGAGGAAAGGAGGGTGACTGGCAGCTACCGCCACGGGAGTCACCCTCCGTAGCGTCCGTAGCAGCAGCAGCATCCCCCAAACCATCGACCTCGGGGTGGACAGGGGGAAAGATCGTCATGAAAAACGAAGAGTTCTACGAGGAAATGAAAGGAAAATATGCGCAGTATATTAAGGGAACTGAGCTGGTCTCAGTTCCGGAACAACTAGCGCAAATAGAAGTGCGGATCATCACGCTGATAACGAAGGATATTAAGACGCACAAATTGGTGGGAGTAACCAGAGAAGTTTTTGAGGAGGCGTTATCAGCTCTGAAACTAAATGCTAGGGCCGTGGCGAGGAAGAGCAATGCCATGTGGGACGTCCTGCTGGCTTCAGCGGACGAAGCCAAAAGACTAATTGGGGTAGTTCTGGAGACAAAAACGCTCCAACTCCACACTGAGTATATGGGGACCAAAAAAATCAAGGTTACCCTGCATGGCGTCCCCATGGACATTGCGGAGGACCACATAGGTGCCTTTTTCGCCCATTATGGAAAGGTGGCCTGTGTTTCCTCGCTGCGGTCCAGAGCAGGTATCTTGACAGGCGACATGACCCTGCAGGTGACTATAACGAAGGAAAACATTCCCAAAATTCCTAACATCCTCACCTGCAGGGGTCGCGTAATATTCATAATTGTTGAAGGAAGAAAACCGTGCTGTTGGGTCTGCGGGGCAGCGGAACATGTTGCCAAGACCTGCCCCACCAAAAATCCTGCCCCAAAGGCCCAACCAGCAAAGCAGCAGTCGGAGGAGCAAGGAAAAGTAAAGTCAGCAACACCAGCACCGGCTCCAACAGTTAACAAGGACGGCGAGTGGCAGGTGGTGGGCAAGAAGAAAACAAAAACACCATCCCCGGCGAAGGTGCCGCCACCTGCCAAGACGCCGGCAAAGCTGAAGGTGACCCCGGTGAAGGAGACCCCGGTGAAGAGGTCGCCAGCCCAACCGGAAAGGGGTTCCCAAAAGGAAAAGAGCCCCGCACCCAATATGGAGATGGAGGTGGATAGGGCAGCGTCTCTCAAACGTGGGAGAGACGAGGAAGCGGAGGAAGAGCACGACAGCCCAAAGTCTCGGCGGAGAAGCAGGAGCAGAGAGAGAAAAGTGCACAAAGAGAAATGCTCGTCTCTACCGGTGTCCCCCGTAAGAAAGACTTATGCGGACAAGGCAAGAAGCCTTCCCGCTTCCCCGCTTAAGGCTTCCCAGTCCCCAGTTTTTAAACTGACCCCCTTGGCAAAAGCTAGTGCCATAACTCCTACTCCCTCCCCTTCTCCTACTCCCACTCCCTCTCGGGCTAAGAAAAAAAATGCCCTCCCGCGTGGGGATGCCCTGATGAAGGTTCCAGAAAATATTTCGGAGGAGTGGTCTTCCCAGCGACGAAGGCTACTGAAGCCTCTTTTAAAATTGACCTCTGTGAAGGGTCTCTCTACGGAAGACCCGAGGAACTTTGCCCAGGCCCCAGGTGTCATCACCCTGGTTAGGAATACCGGGGGGAACCTGCGGGTCTGGGACCATATCGCAGAGGTCCAGAAGCATTATACCAATTTAAATATGGTCAAAGAACATTCACCAGAGCTAAGAAAAATGGCAAAAAATTGTTCGGGGAGGTTCCCCGTATTACTCCACCCCTGCTTATATAGGGTGGTAAAATTAATTTATCCAACGGACGTCGGCGGTATTGTCCTGGACGGACGAATTACGTCCGATATAGGTACAGGGTCCCTAGGACAGGCCGTCGGGGTCCCAGCCACCAGAGATTTTTTCCCCGTATGTGATTAGAGCCGTTGTTGCATGTTTTTTCTGTTTCTCTTTTTCAGGCCTAAGAAATGTCTATCAAGATAGCCAGTCTGAATGCGTATGGCCTGAGGGATCGGGGTAAGGCGGCTCGCCTGCTTCGTGACCTCTTGTCGTACGGCGTGGATGTGGCCGCGATCCAAGAGACTCACTTTGTTTGCGAAGTCGACTCGTGTGTGCTGTCTAGCGACTTTGTCGTTTATTCAGCATATGGGAGCCGGCGGGCCAGAGGTGTTTCTTTGCTGGTTAAGCGTACCCTGGACGCGAGGGTTGACCTTGTCCATGTCGGTGCCGAGGGCCGGCTGATCGTGGCCGATATTGCAGTGAAAAGCAAGTCGTTCCGGCTGATTGCGGTTTATGCGCCCAATGTTCAAGGTGAGCGTGTCTCTTTCTTTCGGCTGTTGGAGCCCTTCATGGTGCATTCAACACGGCTAATCTTAGTTGGGGACTGGAATGCCATCCTAACCCCCAAATGGGATAGAGGGAGGGGCGCTAGCGGGTGGAGTGGTGATCGTAGCCTGGTCAATCTTGTCGGCGATTTTGGTCTCGTTGATAGATACCGGGTCGATCACCCGGAAGGGAGCATGTGGACGTGGACGCGTAGTTGGCCCTCTACCCGGGTATCAGCGTACCTGGATAGGGTGTTAGTGAGAGAAGCCGACATAGACTTCTTAGAATGTCCAACGTTCCACTGGTTAGGCTACACGGACCACAAACTCGTTTGTGCCCGTGTGGTGTTAGATTTTAGGCCTAGGTTGGCTGGTTATTGGAAGTTCAACCAGTCCTTACTGGACAGGCGGGACTTTCGTGACCAGCTGACAAAACTAGTTCAGCGGGCGTTAATTGGGCGAGTCATTGGGAGTAAGTGGTGGGTTAACCTTAAGGACTCCATTAGGTCTTTCGCCACCAAATATAGCCAGCGGCTCAACCTAGATAAGGCTGCGGAGGCAAAGACACTTAGTGCTAATTTCGCCCGGGCGGAGGCTGGTGGGGATCCCCTAGAAATAGCCTTAGCCAGGGAGGCCCTGGAGCGTTCGACTAGCGGGCGCTACATGGGCCAGGTAATTAGGGCTAAGTTAAGCAAGATGTCTTCCGAAGCTGTGAAAATGGGCGCGGAACTGCGCAAGGAAGAAATTCGCCGAGCCGGCGACCGGTACATTCGAGAGGTACGCGACCCGGAGGGACATCTCCTTAGGTCGACCGACGACATGTGCGAGGCGTTCCGGCAGCATTTCGAGCACCGATTTACCAAGGAGCCTGGTCTCCGTGACGAGGAGTTTCGCAGCTATTTGGCTGACTTTCCCCGGCTTTTGCCGGCTGAAGCGGCTAGCTGCGAAGGGGAGATTACGGAGGACGAAATCTACGTGGCTTTGAAGAAGGTCGGCAGTGGCAAGTCGCCAGGTTTGGATGGTTTGCCCTATGAATTGTACTTGAGGATGTCGCACCTTTTTGTCCCGCTCTTGGCTGTCGTGTTCAACCACTGGTTTCGGCAGGGGTCCATCCCCGGTCGGATCACCAGGGGCGTGATCACGCTGTTGAGAAAAGGCAAGAAGGTTGGGAGGGAACTAGATGACTACAGGCCCATAACTCTGCTAAACACAGAGTTAAAGATTTTGGCCAAGATCCTGACGAATCGCTTGCAGCTAGTTGCCGAGTCTCTGTTGGAACCGGATCAGACTTGTTCTGTGAAGGGGAGAACAATTCAGAGCAACCTGCACTTGATTCGCACGATCATAGAGGGTGTAGAAGACGACGATGAGGCCGCGCTGATCAATTTAGATCAGTCCAAGGCATTTGATAGGATTGACCATGGCTACCTGGCTGCTGTCCTGCAGGCCGCCGGATTCAAACCCGACTTCAGCCGCTGGATTGGCCTTCTGTATCGCTCCCCCAAGGCTGTGGTACAGGTGAACGGGAAGCTGTCGGGCGCTTTCGCGCTGTCTAGGTCGGTCCGACAGGGTTGTCCACTGTCTTCTCTCCTTTATGTCCTGTGTTTGGAGCCCCTCCTTCGCAGGCTAAGGGACGAGACGGGCAGTCCGGTCCTGCGTGGAATTGAAGTCCCTGGCGGAGCTCGAGCCAGGGTTTCTGCGTACGCCGATGACGTAACGACCTTTGTGTCCTCCCGCAGGGACATAGAGGCGGTACACCAGGCGCTTGTACGGTACGAGAAGGTGACAGGGGCCAGAATTAACTGCGACAAGTCATCCGGCTTGCGGTTAGGTGCCTGGAAGGGAGTTTCCCTCCCGGGGCCCTTCAGCTGGACGGACGGGCCGGTCAAGCTCCTCGGAGTTTGGTTCGGTCCGGACTTACAGCTGGAGAAAAACTGGTCAGAAGTACTGGCAAAGGTCGGCGCGTCGGTCAAGATTTGGCGTCGACGGGGTCTCTCCGTGAAGGGCTTGGCGGAGGTGTGTAACACATACCTCTTTCCCATGATCCTTTACCGGCTGTCAGTACTTCCCCTTTGTGACGATCATGAGAAGGCGCTCGAGCGTTTGCTATTCTCCTGTCTGTGGAGAGGACGCAAACACATGGTCGACAAAGGAGTCTGTTGCCTCCGTCCGTGTCAAGGGGGTCTGGGGATGCCACACTTGAGGAGCCACGTGCTCGCTTCAAGGTTGGCATTCCTCAGGCGCGCGTTGGAGGAAGATCGGTTGCTTGCGGGGGTAGTGAGGGACATGTTCCCTTGCCTTACCATCACGCCCCCGACCCTATGGCTGACCGTCAGGCCTTGGGTGCGACCGAAATTCCTGCTCGAATGTCTGGCGGCTTTACAGGCCATTCCACGGTCCAGTGACCTTTCACAGCCTAGGAAAATCTTCTATCGGGGATTAGTGGAGGGTGCCGTGAAGGATAAGCTGTGGAGTAAGCTCGGCATGTCGAGAGTGGAGTACCGCTCTCATTGGTCTTGGGCGCCAGGTGCGGATTGGCTCAGCAACTCTGAGTTTTCTCTGACCTGGCGATTGGCTCGGAATGGTTTGTCGCTCAATGACAAGCGTTTCGCAATGGGCCTGGCGGATTTGCCAGATTGTGAACGTTGCAACCTTGGAATTAAGGAGACGTCTGCGCACGCCTTCTTCCATTGTTCGCGCGTTCGCCCGTTGTGGGCGCGTGTCGGCGAGTTGACTGCTCGTATCGCGCCGCGGGAGCTTGTGCTCATTGATCGCGCATACGCTGTGGACAATGTGTCGCCCCCGTACTCTGGAGTGAAGCGGATGGTGTTTCTGTCGCTACTGGCCACGGCTAGAATGGTGATTTGGATGACGCGTCTGGAGGAAGTCTTGCGGGGAGGCCGTCTTTCGGATCAGGATCTAATCCGATATTTTGAGCACCAGCTCAAAATGAAGATTAGAACTGAACGGAAACGGCTGCACCCGACAGACTTTAGCAAAAGGTGGATATATGCAGCGAGCCTGGTTCGTGTGACCGGGGCTAGTCTTGATTTTCTTTTTTAGATCTGCTGCTCGCATCGGGGTGGATTCCTCTGGAACCCCTCCCGTGGTTAAGGTAAAGTATTCTTTTGTATACCTAGTTAATGTGAGTGATAGTGTTAGTCCCGGCCTGTTCCCGGCTCCCTTGCTTTTGTTATGATCCAGTTCGAGATCCCCATTGTCCAGAGTTATTTTGTCCCGTTTCATTCTCGGCTGGGTCAGCCTTATATACTCTCCAGTCCATTTTATTTTTGTACCCTACTTCTCCATTCCCCTTAGAAAGAGAGCGGCTTGATTTTGTCTCTACAGGCAGAATACAGTGGCCTCTTTAATTATGTGGGTGTGTTTGGGCCTTACTAACATAAGGTATAAATATTCATTTGAAATTGTTTTTGTTTTGGGGATTTTTGTTTCTTCATACCCCCGTCCCATCATATCATTTCATGTACAAATTTTTAAAGTTATTTTTGTATTATATTTGTATATAGTAATAAAATTTTTATGTACATTTGGGGCGTTTTTAGGTCCCCGGTATGTTTTGCGGCATTTTGGTGCTTGATAAGTATGAGTGGTGATGGACAAATTCTTATGGTGAATGAGAATCATTGTAACGTATGTATGGGTCGTGAATCTGATTAGCTAGGTATAGGATAGAGTAGCTGAAGACCACCCCAAGTTTTGTTCCCCCTCCCAGTTTTTGGCCTTGAGCCACAATTTGTATTTATACAAATAAATAAAACGAGCCATTTCTTACCCCAGTCCACTACGGATTGGAGGTCATCTCCAAGCTCGGCTGCAAGGTTAGCTTTGTCGCCCACACCAGATTTTTGATCGAGGCGAGAGTAAACTGTGGTGTCATCGGCGTACATACATACTTGGTATATTATGGTATCCGGGAGATCATTAATGTAAATCAGAAAGAGCGTAGGACCTAGGTAAGAGACTTGAGGGACACCCGCGTTCGTATGGTAGCTCTGGGAGGCATGTCCATTTAATACCACTTTCAATGTGCGGTTAGATAGGAATGACTGGATTAGTTCAAACAGGTGTCCAGCTATACCATAGCTCCGCAGTTTGCATAGAAGGCCAGCATGCCAAACTCTGTCGAACACTTTAGAGATATCTAAGGCGTCGGTTCGGGCTTCGCCATTCTTGTCGAGTGCCTGGTATATATACTCGGTGATGGTCGTTAGCATATCGGCAGTAGACCTGGTGAAGCTGAAACCATACTGTTTGTCCGAGAGGAGTCTGTGTTCTGTGAGGTGCTGATAATGGCCTCGAACACTTTGCCAAAGATCGGAAGAAGGCTGATAGGGCGGTAATTTGCGGGGTCCGAGGGTTCTCCAGAGTTTTTGAATATAGGAACTACAGAGGAAGATTTCCAACAGGCAGGAAAGCAGGAAGCAGAGAGGCAGAAGTTGTAGAGTTTAGAAAGGACAGAGGCACATTTCTTTAAGACTATGATTGGGATTCCTTCCCCTCGGCTCGCTTTGTGGGGGTCAAGTTTTGAGATTATCTTAGAGACAAGCGAGGGTGTAATGTGGACGTCATTCAGTTGAGCCTCAGTTCTAGGTGAGAAGTCGGGTGTAAAAACCCCAGACGATTCCAGACTCGAATTGTTCGAGAATCTCCGTGCAAAGCATTCAGCCTTGTCCGCTGAGTTGGTAAGGACCTCAAATTTATGTACCAATTTACTTTAATTTGATATTTCATCAGCTATCATTTTTTAAGCCACTTATTGATTTTATGAAATTTAATTCATTTAGAGTTTATTTAACCATATTCTTATGTGAACATTTTGCAATATCTACATATGACATTTATCTCATTGCGTTTATTTAATAGATTTTTATTCTGAAGTGATCTGATAATATATTGTTTTTCGTATAGACATAATGAGCATGGTTCATTATAGGACTTATATGTTTTAGCTTCTTTAAAATTTTCTACTTTATTGTGGGTGTTTTTTTGTTTTTTTGTTTTTGTTTCCTTTAGATACCAATGATATTTCCATAGGAATATTTTTGTACTTGTTATTATTAAATGAAACCTGTGCTGGTAAATGCGCTGTTTGAGAGTATTATTAGTAGTCTCTATATAAATTTTTACATTATTGGGGTTTTCCTTCGAAGATATCTCGCATTGATAGACGATTGACGCCGTTAGGCACCTGTTTTCTAACGGGCAATCTATAGAGTTTCTACAATTACATTCTTCTTGTCTAAATTGTTATTTTCCGTTATTAGACAGTTTTTATTAATTTTGTCAAAGATTTTAAAAATATTATTATTGTGATTTTTATGATTTTTCTGGATTGTTCACACAGCTATAACTTCATTTAATATAATAGTATATATATATAGTCAACCGCAAACAGATTTGTTTCGCTGTGTCACAGCTCATCGGTACTGTTAGACATCCAAATGCTTTTTACCCAGGATTGAAACCCAACCGAATTAGCGATATATTCACAATTTCTGATATCCCCAACAACAGCACTTCCTTGGTATAAAGAATAAGAATGACTATATCATCGAATGGTGCAAAAAAGCATATAAATATTCATCTGAATAAAAATGTTAGGGGCACTCTTTTTAAAATTTTCATCTTATATCATGTAATGCCTTCTTGATTGCATTAATTGGACATGTCATTATGAGCTATAACCTCCATATCCTGAAAGTAAACGACAAATAAAACAGTATAACGAGCTACACGTGAAATTAAGTCCCCTCAAGAAAAGATATTTCATTTACTGCGATATTTGGTCAGGTAATCCGGCTACATATACCAAGATTTTTGACAAAATAATAAAAACAGAAGTTTCGTAATGTTATCCGTTCTGACCTGGCGTTTCAAGTTCAGTTATTTTCCCACCGCTGTCACGTGGCTCACCCTGTCTTTTCTACAGATATTTTCATGCTAATTATTCTAAGGATCTTTTTTCTTTGATACCTCGACTACATAAGTTTAAGATTACTACTAGACTGGCAACTACGTATCACTGTTTTACTGTTGCAATAGGTAAACGAAATTTAATTTTTCGGGTTTCTTCCTTGTGGAAATCTCTTCTGATTTTTTGTTTCCCTTTCACCCGCAATCTTAGAAAGATTTAATGCAACGTCAATCACCACCTTCTCATTAGCTGAACCCTATACTTTTATTGTCCTTTCTCCCCGCTAAAGTCATTTTATTCTCTACCAGTCCCTGTCACACTGAAGTTTTAGTTTCATTATTACTTTACTTGGGGTGAAATTAGTTAAAAAACGTAAAAAACATGCGACTGTAACTACCATGTGTTCACTTTTTCAAACTTGATAGAGATCAATATTGTCTACGCGGCCTACTAGGCGATAAATAATTAGCCACCTTATACATCTAAACTTATTTATAAATGGAACTTTGTCTGTGTGTGTGTCCGTTACCTATAGACTTCGAAACGGCTTAACCGATTTTTTAAAATATTTACACAGTTGTACTATAAGTGTCTGCGAGTATTCTTAGCTAGGCTTAATGTCGAGATACACCCGATAAATATTGAAAGTCGATAATCGAAAAAATCGGGATATAGAAGGAGTGGTCCGATTTTAATCAAAGATATACTCATAGACAAAGGCATAAGAAACGATATTCAGAAGGTTCAAGGTTGCAGTTCTTACAATAGTGGAGAAAATCGTTTATATATATATATATATATATATATATAAAAGGCAAGATGTTTGTGCGTGTGTGTGTCTGTTTATCTGCCTGTATATCTGTATTTTTTCAACCCTTTTATTTTAGTTTTTGTTTCTGGTTTGGCTCTAAGTAGGTATAATTATAGTTCTTAGTCCCATCCATGATACCATTTACTCAGAGGACTTATTTAGCCTTCAAAATTCAGTATACGACGAAACAATCCAGTAAATTAAAATCTGACTTACATCCATTCATTTTTCTTTCAGTCTACGGTTTCGCTTTAACTGGAAACAACTATTGCTTTTTAGTCTTTCGTGCCAACGTCCAAGGAGTTTGAGCTCCAGGACCATGGATTAGATTAAAGCTTTCATTACACCCGTCATCGCCGGGCCATACTGCTAGTAAAAATATATATATTGTACAATAAAGACGAAAGCTGATGATGGTTCGACTGAAATAGGCGTATGAGTTAAATTTACCATGAAATAATGTGTCTGGTTAATTTTTCTTAAATTTGCTCTCTGTCTGTCTGTCTGTCTGTCTGTCTGTCTGTCTGTCTGTCTGTCTCTCTCTCTCTCTCTCTCTCTCTCTATATATATATATATATATATATATATATATATATATATATATAAAGACAAATATATATAATCTTCTCATTATGTCCGGTAGTGTACCTGTTACGGCCGGTAGTGTACCTGTTACGATCGAGCACTCTAGAGAGAAAAATGTTAAAAACGGTTACCTCTTCTGCGATTTGCTTGTTAAGTAAAGAATTGAGTTCTCTAGGTGGCTGTCATGTATATACACCGCATATATATAACACGCTAAAATTTCCGCTATATCATTCCATGTGTCTATGGCTTTTGGGAGTAGAAACTCCGACTGACAACAAAACGGTCGAGTTTCGATCCAGGCTGGAAACAAGTGGGTGTGTCTAGCGTCACAGTGAAACACGTTCTCCTTTGCTGAATCTTATTTTTTATTGTCCTTTCTCCTTGTCCACCACTCACTATAACACTTAAGTTTCAGTTTTACTATCATTTGGGGCAAAATTAGTAAAAAAAAAAACAAACACTTCATAGAGATCAAAAGCGTCTACGCGACCTTCTAGGTGATGAATTAGTAGTCACCTTATAATTCCTTCCCACTATTTTTTTTGAAAAATCTACTCTCGAGCAACATTCTCTAATTATAGCAATTCTAACCTTCAGAGATAAGAACCGACATGACAAGTACTGTTGAGCGAACCATCGTTATTCCATTCGTGCTCTATTAGTAGGAAGTTTATTTTAATCAAACGGCTTCTTGCGACGAACCAATTTGTGAATGTGAGTCCCGCGTGGATGCTTTCCCAGCCACTGCAATAACCATTATCTTTCTCATTGTTCTTCTTACACTAACGGCCATAATTATTAGGCTACCCAAGTGTTTTAGAAAAATGATGTATTTCATACTAGTAATTTTTAATTTTTTAGTAATTATTGCCAAGTGAATAATTGTAAATGAAAATAGAATAGTTCTTTTGTTAATATTGCACAATAACATGTGCAACAAAAGAATTTATAAACATTTAATAATTACTTATATTGCAGTTTCATCAATGAAAGAATGAAGAACATTTAGGATGATTCGGACGAGTTTATCTTTGTTTTCTTGCCTTGTAAACTAATAATAACAAAGGAACCATTTTATTTTTATTTGCCAATAAATATTAAAAATAATATGAAATCAGTCAGTTAAGTGCCATACGTGATACACGCGTGGGCGATCATGTCTCGAAAGAGACATGATCGCCTGGGCAGAAGATTGACTGACTGGGCAGAAGATTATCCCGCAGTAGGTTGCCATTGCTTTCTGCGGTAGATTAGTTGCCGACCAAGGCTATAGAACCCAAACTCTCCTGCTATTTAACCCATAACTGGAAGGGAAAGATGGATTAATACCTTTCCCAAGGGTATTTGCGCGTAAGTGAATATAATGGATTCAACTGGAATTCGAACTCGGCTCCCCGGTTTCTCGTTCCGAGCCGATATACACTGTACCACAATGCTGGGGTTGCCTAATAATTATGGCCGGTAGTGTACCTGTTAAGTTTATGCACAAACCTTATTCAGTGACCATTCACCTTGAATTAGGTGTTCCTTAACTAGCTCTACTTAAAAAAAGAAAGTATCATTTGCAAAATACCAAGTAACGATCGAATTCTGAACAATATGCCGTCTATTTTATTTTATTTTATTTTTTTACTTAAATATTCGAAAAATGAATCAAGACACTAAAAATCATAGAAGACTTTGTAAGCGATTCGAAACCATTATCTCTTGAGATCTCACTAGTTTAAAAAAGATTAATGTACGTTTTCCGTTTCTAGAACTTCAGAACGAATAAAGAACACGTTAGAGAAAAGGGAAATCCTATCCCCAGGTAAAATACAGAACGTATGAAGTGCCGAAAAATGACACGAAAAGTAATGTCAAGTGTTCGTGTGCAGAAGTATTAATCAGACGCGCACCATGATGTCGGCAGAGAGTGAAAACAAAGCGATGAAGAATTCAATTGGGAGCTAGCCAGCGGTCACACATTTTGATTGAAGACTATACTTCAATATGTACATCAGAAGTTAAAAGATGGGAAAGCTCTTTAAGACACCTTAGAACCCAGAATAGAGCAAAATAAAGAATTCTTGGCTAAAACGATGTGCCTACAATAACATTTATAATACTAAGGATAGTGGGAAAAATAGTTCGTAAAGCGTATAAGGGAGGGTAACGGTAATATCAGCCGTTTACTTATAAAGAAACATTTGACTTTTCTTGATCTTTCATTGCTGCTTCCGGTTGGGATTTATAAAATAACCCTTTTTTCCTTTTCTTGAAAAACAGGTTTCTCAAGTCTAGAAGCTGTTATAGCCATTTTATTAATGATGGAATGTTAATTCCTAAGCTTTTATCTAAACTTATATATAAATGGAACCTTGTGAGTGTGTGTGTGTGTGTGTGTGTGTGTGTGTGTGTGTGTGTGTGTGTGTGTGTGTGTGTGTTCGTTACATATAGACTCCGAAACTGCTGAACCGATTTTTTTGAAAACTTACACAGTTGTACTATAAGCGTTTGCGAGTGTTCTTAGCTAGGTTTGTGTCGAGGTACACCCGAAAAATATGGAAAATCGATAATCGAAAAAATCGGGTTATAGAAGGAGCGGTCCGATTTTAATCAAATTTGATACACTCATAGACAAAGACATAAGAAACGATATTCAGAAGTTTCAAGGTTGCATTTCTTACAATAGTGCAGAAAATTTGATATCGATACCAGGAAATCAAAATTTGACTAACATCCATTTATTTTTCTTTCAGTTTACGGTTTTGCTTTAACTGGAAACAGCTATTGCTATTTAGTCTTTCGTGCCACCGTCCAAAGAGTCTGAGCTCCAGGACCATGGATTAGTTTTAAAGCTTTCATTACGCCCGAGCAACGTCTGGCTATACTGCTAGTTTGAAATAGTTTGAATTAATAATATCTTGATTATGTCTCTTCGATTTACAAGTGATATTCATTCTATTTTCTGCTGCCGTTGAATGTCCTCAACTGATGTGTTTTAATGTACTTTTCTTCTTATCTCATATTGGAAAATTTATTTGATGTGCATAGCTGTTACTTTTTCCGACAAATGAATTAAAATAAGCAATGTTCCTGTCTTCCGCATCATTTAAAGCTGGAAAACTTCAGCTAACATAGAAATAATGAAGATGATGTTCGAACAAACAGCCATGAAAGCGTTTAAAATTGGCTACGACATCCTCTACATCAATTTAAAAATGATTGTAAGTCAGCGTGAATTTAAAAGTTAGTTTTAAGACGTAAAAAACAACCGAATCGAACTTTTTTTATGTACCGCGTTCCTTCAGGACGTAGGCGATCATAAACTTCCACTTGGTCTTGTCGCTCTCAATGTTTTTCCTCTTGGTATCTCTTCCATATCCATCTCCATGATTCATTCATTATTCTTTATGTGCCGTGTTCCTTCAGGACGTAGGCCATCATAAACTTCCACTTGGTCTTGTCGCTCTCAATATTTTTCTCTTGGTATCTATTCCAAATCCAGCTCCATGATTCATTCATTATTTTTTATGTGCTGTGTTCTTTCAGGACGTAGGCGATCATGGACTTCCACTTGGTCTTGTCGCTCTCAATATTTTTCCTCTTGATATCTCTTCCAAATCCAGCTCCATGTTTCATTCTTCTTTATGTGCTGTGTCCCTTCAGGACGTAGGCGATCGTGGACTTCTACTTGGCTCTGTCTCTTGTTGCTCTCAATATTTTCCTCTTGGTTTCTCTTACAAATCCAACTCCATGATTCATTCTTCTTTATGTGCCATCTCCCTTCAGGACGTAGGCGATCGTGGACTTCCACTTGGCTCTGTCTCTTGTTGCTCTCAATATTTTTCTCTTGGTATCTCTTCCAAACCTTGTTTTCCATCCATTTGCTCAGGTCTATCATGTATGTCTCGCCCTGATTTCCACTATCTTTTTTCCACCTTGAGAGTATCAAATTCTTCAGGCGATCCTTCCTCATTACATGTCAGAAGATTATCATCTATCTCTTCCTGCTGTTAGGTATGAGTTTTTTCCCGATTGCAACTTCGTGGCTCACGTGATCAGTCCATGGTATCCTCAGCATGCTTCTGTAAAACCACATTTCTGCTGCCTCATGCCTCTCCTTCATCCTTGATTAGATCGCCTAACATTCAATTCCGTACAGAAAGACATATCCCGTTGCAATCCAGCACTCTTTTCTTTGATTCCAATGAGATTTTACTGTCTCTCAGCACCATGGTTAGCTTTTGAAATGCGTCCTTGGCCATACCAATGCGTCTTTAGATCTCAACGTCGAACTTTCCATCCCCTGTCAGAACACTTCCCAGGGACTTAAATTACTTCACTTGTTTTATTTTAGTTTCTCCGACATGTAGTTGGCATTTTGTGGTCTTCTTTTTGCTAATGACTACACATTCAGTTTTCTTGCTTTGTCCTTTCTTGCCGTTTTCTTTTGCTAGGACGCCTTGCATTCTCCCCTCCGTACCCGCTAACAACATCGTGTCATCCGCGTATCTTACATTGTTGTGATTTTGGACGCCAATGACGTATCTTGTCAACGATTTTATATCATTTTTTATAATAAATATCTGTTAAATAAACAGCATTGGACGGAACGTCTATAACATAAATCCATTTATATCTTATTTACAATCGGACAGTTTTCTCTATCTTTATTGTTATTATCAACATCATATAAACTGCCGTTCTCTCTGGACTTTTGCGAGCTTTCTATCGATCCGGGTGGCTTTAAAAAATTTCGAACGCAACATATTTGTCTAATCTCCAGAAACAGTCAAGTTTTATATAATGTAACAAATTAACAAAACTTCAGTCTCGTATGATGTAGAAAAATGCACGATGAAGTTAACTGGTATATTATTTTCAAGGACTTACCTTCTTATATGGGGATTTACTAAGCGTAGCTTAGATGTGGAACATGACCGAAAGTAAGGGACATCCATTTAGAATCAAACTCACTAATCAATTGTAATGATTCTAGTAAGACAAGCTTGCTAACCATTGCACCACCTCAACGTGCCCCTCACCTTCTAATATGAGAAATGAATAGACGGACTCTTTTATTTGATGATTTCTCCTAAGTAAGACCGAAATGCCATTAATGCGTAGGGAGTGCCAAGGAGAGGAAGTGAAATGTACAGCGCGTATTAAAGTGCCAAGGAGAGGAAGTGAAATGTACAGCGCGTATTAAAGTGCCAAGGAGAGGAAGTGAAATGTACAGCGCGTATTAAAGAAAGCACAAAATGAAAGGGATTCAAGAAGATAAAAGATGGCAACTAACATTGTATTTTAATTTCTGAAGATTGAAGTTTTCAGGGAAGCAAGTAAACGGAAGGCAGCTCCACATATGGAAAATGCGAGAAGAGAATCTGATAGAGTAGAAGTTGTGGTTGCATTTAGCTATTTTATCAGAAAGAGTGTAGAACATTTATGCCAATCCAGTAGCACGCTTAAATTCGTGTATTCAGGACACCAGAAAAAATCTTATCAGAAGAGTTACCTTGTAAATATTGACAGAAAAAAAATTTAGAAAGTCAAGATGCCTGCACAGGAAGAATTACATAACCGATACTTCTCTGGATGGCAACAGCATTCAATACACGAATGAATGGTAGATTAGTAAATGAACTCTAACGAGGAAAATATTCTGACACAACACATTGACCCAAATTTCCTTACAGAAGATGCGTCTATTGATTCGTTGTAGTCGTTCCAATTCACGCCAGCTGAATAACCGTGATAAAGACGAATCACAGGCCGAAACTTCTGGGAAAAACTTTCTACCAAGCCATGGTAATTTTAAATAAATTGGACAGCAACTCGGCCCGTAGACTACTGGTTCTTTAAAACGTCTGATTTCCATAACAATCACACGTTTAATGACGTTACTAGGGTAACCGTTACCTTGTTTCAATCCTGGGTAAAAATCAATTGGCTGTCTAATCGTACTGATGAGCTGTGAATACAGTGAAACAGATCTGTCTGTGGATGACCATTTATGCTCTCACAACCTGATTGAGCACTCTGGAAGAATGGTAGACTTTGAAAAACAGTAGCTACTCTAGCATCTACGCATCGTTCATTCAGCAATGAATTAGAATCCTCTCAGCTATTGTGCGTGTATAATGATTATATACACGGTAAAAAATCTGCCTCTTCCTACCGAGCGCCTGTAGCTTAGAGGTAGAATCGTCGACTGACTCCAATTTGGTCGGGTTTCAATCCTGGGTAAAAAGCAATCGGCTGTCTAACCGTACTGATGAGCTGTGATACAGCGAAACAGATCTGCCTGCGGATGACTATATATATATATATATAAGGTGTAGGAGTTTGTCACCTAGTTCAGCAGTGTTGTTTCATTCATGGCGACTTTTTAAGTTACGTTACGCAAAAGTAATGTGATGTCTTCACACTTCGGCTGAAACAAAAACTACTGAATAGTGAAGACATAACAATAATGCTTTCATGAAACTTGGATGTCGACATGAAGGAACCATCGCTGCTGAACAAGCACATTCGAATTCACACGTAAAAGAAAAATACTTTTTCGCCTCTCGCTTATCACAGATAGCTGGCAAAAAATTCAAAATTCACGGTAAAAATTTGATGGGGGTATTTTCGAGCAAATAATGGATATCACATTGGCTGTATGTTGACAGTGGGTGGGGAGGGGGAGTGTGACATCGATGATTCATTGGCATGGTCAAGAACGTTTTCTTCAAAAGCTAACGAGAGTACTGAGAGAGAGGAAAATCTCGCTGAAAACAAAGAAAGGAGTCCTGGACGGTTATGTGATACCTGTCCTTATGTATGACAGTGAATGTTGGACAAGGATGAAAAATCGAAACAGCAGAATAGTGGTTCTACAAAAAGATGCTGGGGATAGTATGGACCAAGCATGTGAGCAACGATGGGGTGTTGGGGAAAATACAAACGAAAAGAAAACTCATACTTAGAACCAGAATGATATGTAATGAGGAAGGAGGGCCTGGAGATTCTTATACTCATAGACGGATAGAACGAGAGACACGGTAAAACAGCGAGTGAGCCACTTGATAAGCCTAAGCAAATGGGTGGCAGAGCTGGATTTGGGAGTGATACCAAGAAAGATATATTGTGAGGAACAAAAGACATGGCCAAGTAGAAGTCCATTGTCACCTACGTCCTGAAAGGACACACTACATGAAAACGAAGAAGATGTTTTGCTAGAGTAAACGGTAGTGTTGCTTAGATGGATGGCATATATATTTAGAATGCTACGAAAATACAGCATGTACAACTGATTCAACAAGGATTTCAGAGACTAGATGGTTACAGGTTTAAAATCGATGAATAGAAATGTCCATTTTTTATGGATAAAGTTATATATTTATTTCTGATAATCAAAGGAAAAGAAGGACTACATCCCGCAAGAGTATGTACATTAAAGAAATGCCTCGCGCGATAAATTTAATTTCTCTGATTGGCAAATAATTATATTATTTATGCACTAGAAATGTACAAATTCCGAATACGACTGAACGATTTACTTAAGAAGCGTACAAAATGGAATTGTTTGGCCGAATTACAAAAAAACTTTTGAAGGAATAAAAAAACTTCAAACTTCAGTTATCGTTGACACATTATGACCCGCAGCCACAAATGATAACAATGTCAGACCCGAGCGAATACAGCATAGGAGCGTTAATAGGCCATAAATAGGCCATAAATAGGCCATAAATAGGCCATAAATAGGCCATAAATTATAAAACCGAACAATAAAATGAGTTGCCCTCTCTTCAAGAAATTTTATAAATAAGGAAAATCCTACAGTCAAATTGAACAGGAATGCTTCGAATAATTTTTGCTGTAAAGAAATTTTACAGGATGATACTGGGAATAGAATTCATATTGCAAACAAAGCATCGGCTATTATGAATTATAATTCTAAAAAAGGAATTCCTATTTTTACTGATAACAAATAACAGCTTTGGGTTACGATTTTGTTGAACTATGATTTTCAAGATGGAATTTCAATCGTCTGAAATTTGAAACATGGAAATGTTTTGTGCAGCTTAATATAAAAATATAAGATTTTTTAAAATATTATGATAGATTCGTTGGATATTGAAAACGAAATTAAAATCCTTGTAAGATTAGTATAGAACAAGCAGTTACTATAGCCGAGGTCAAAATTAATGCTAAAATAATACCTTTATTCAAAATAATATGAATGACATTAAGTCAAAATGGGGTAACCTAGAAGTAACTCTGGTAAAAATAATACAGCATTTTCCATTGGTGATTTAGTACGTTTGTACGCAGCAAAAGTAGTAATACTTCTGTCAATGCAAAAGAATGATTTTGAAAAAGTTCAACGTAGGACATCCGGGAATAGTGAGGATGAAGTCCCTGATGAGAAGCTACGTTCATCAGCCAAAGTTGGACATAAATTTGCTGGACTACTAAATGAATTAGAATATATTTAATTGCGGTCGTTAGTTTCACAAAATGGCCAAAGATATTAAAGTGTAAACGATCAACTTCCGCTGTAGCGATTATATTACGCGAAATTTTTGCGATATGTGTAGTACGTAATAGTGTTGTATCTAATAACAGAACACAATTTACTTCTTAGAGGTTTTAAAATTTCTGCATTTGAAAACATGACAATATCTATTTATCATCCGAGATGTAATGGTCAAGCTAAACTGTTTGTTGTCACCCTCAAAGGATAATTAAGAAAAGTTAAAGTGTTTGAAGCTGAAGATACAAGAATATTTTAGTGTATATCGAATGACGTCAAATGCAAACCTCACCGTGAAAATATTGCCTGCAGTGCTTATGTTTGCTAGAAATGTGAGATTAATTTTCGACAAATTACTGGCTGAACATGTTTCATTAAAACATAATAGATTTTATTAATTTTTTTATTTAATTTTTTCCAGTATTCTTAAATGTTTCCTTTTTGCTAGAGATAAGGAATGTAAAAATGTGTCATAATTTTCGACTTTCCAAATTATGGAACATTTTTACATTCCTTATCTCCATCGAAAAGGAAGCAAGTAAGAAAACTTGAAAAATTTAATAAAAAATAATAAAATCTTCTTTCATGTTTAAATGAAAGATTGCTGTCGAAATACACACACACGCACACACACACACACACACACACACACACACATATATATATATATATATATATATATATATTATAAATTTGTATAAGAGAAGGATTGCTGCCCAAATAAACTATATGTATATATATATATATATATGACTGACAATCACACACACACACACACACACACACACACACACACACACACACACACACACACACACATATATATATATATATATATATATATATATATATATATATCGAATAAAAGAATAGGGTTGTTCCAACGAGAGTAAATAGTATAAAATAAAAAGTGTGAGAAGCTGTGAACGTTTTCTTTAAAATATATATTTATTGTTTGGTATTCATACAAGTTATGGAGTATGAATTTGCCATGGTTTGCGCTACACGTGTTTCGAGTCTAAAATTGACTCTCTTCAGGCGAACAAATTCGTTGCTTTACGTTTGGGTTTCTCTGAGTATCTCTGAGTATTGAAGAGAGTCAATTTGAGTTCTCTCGGTGACTGGCGTGTGTAAACACTGCTGATATACAACACGTTAAAATTTCCCTTCTCTGATTCCATGCGCCTATGGCATAGTGGGTAGCGACTTCGACTGAAACCAAATCGGTCGAGTTTTGATCCCGGCCAGAAGCAAGTGGAAGTGTCTATCCACGCTGATGAGCTGTGATACAGCAAAACAGGCTTGTATGTGGATGACTTATATATATATATATATATATTCTTCACGGTTATTAGCGCGTAAATTAATATAACGAACTCTCCTGAAATTGCAACCCGGATATAACAATTCCGAGGCGTTATCGATTACATCACCCAAAAATCCTAAGTCACAGCACCTGGTATTTCCAAGCAATCACTCATGTAGATACTGACCAGGCTCAATGTTGCTTAACTTAGATGATCGTACAGAAACCGTTGTGTCAACGCGATGTGGCCGTAAGCAGTGTCGGTGAATAATAGTGTAAAAAGTGATTTGCTATAAACTCTATTCTCTGGTCACATTCTACCTGCGTCTGTTGTAGTTTTGATGTAAATAATTTGAAAGCATTAATTTCGGAGCGTGCCTCGGAAGTAATTACTCACACACACACGCACGATTGTGCACATGCACACAGACGTGCGCGCGTGCATATACACACGCACGCATATATATATATATATATAGAGAGAGAGAGAGAGAGAAAGAGAGCAATGCGACGATCCTTTCTTTTCTCATATATGATGTTTTTTCTTCGCCATGTAATCTCAGTAATGGATTCTTTTCCAAAGATGTTGGACACACATATATATGCCATTGTTTTATGACTTCACAAGACGAAAGAAAAATATTTCTCAGTGCTAAGTTACATTCTTACATTAACGAAATCTTAATCTACTTTTTAATACATGCAGTTGTCATGTTTGTCGTTGATGTGCCTGTGACATTTGCGCAAAAAACGAAATGTGTGTGCGCCCGGGTGTGAATATGGCTCACCGATATACTTCGACTGGAATGCGTTGACACATCTCCAAAATTCGATTTTTTTTCATATTGTTATTTTATTTAATTTTTTAGTGCATTTTTATGATGTTATTTGGATTCAGAAGAACGAGACACTGTTCCTCAGATCACTTCCAATCGATGTATTCTGCTTAAAAACGTTGTAGTTTTAAAGTCTAAATATTAAATTCATTTGAAACATTTGACATTAAATCCTTTGATTCTGGACAGTTATGTGATATCTGTTCTATATGGCGGCGAAAGTTAGACAATCTCCTCAAAGATTGAGTAGAGACTCCAAGCAACAAAAATATTCTATAGAAGACTACTGAGGATACCTTGGTCAGAAAATGTGAGGAACGACGAGGTTTTGGAGTGGATGCAAACCAAAAGGAAAATTATACTAGACATCAGGAAGAAACAGTTTTCTGAGACAGTTAATGAGTTTCTGGGACAGGTAATGAGGATGGACGACTTGGAGAATCTAATACTCAGGGAATGGATAGAACGAAAGAGAGACATGGGAAAGCAACATGTGACATACACTACCGGCCATAATTATTAAAGCACCCCAGTGTTTTTTTAATAATGTATTTCATATTATTTTTAGTATTTATTGCCAAATGGATGATTCTAATTGAAAACAGAATGGCTCTTTTAACATGTGCATCAAGTGACTGTTCCGGTATCCAGTTTTTGTGCTAGTCTCTTGTTATTATCGGTTGGCCGAAGTTAAGGCTTCCTGGCTGCGTTGTAAAATTTTGCAAAATAAAAATAACAAAAGAACCATCATACATCCTTTTTTTAAAAAAACTGGGGTAATCTAATAATTATAGAGTGCAGTGTATTTGACAGGTTTGAGCAAGTGGATAGCGGATCGGGGTTTGGAAGAGATACCAAGATAAAAAATATTAAAAGCGACAAGGGGTGAATGGGGGCTCATGATCGCCAATACTATAAAGGAACACGGCACAATTTTTAATAATAATTTCACCTCAAAAAGGCAGTACTGCCACTGGTGATCAGGGGGTTACAAAGAGAGGGAAGGAAAGAAAAAAACGTTACAGGAGGTGACGAAGAAAGGGTAAGAGAGAGTTAGGAGACAAGGAGATAGAAGATGGAAATTGAAGTTCCACTTCAACCTTTGAAGATTGTAGCTATCAGGAAATTGAGCATGTGGAAGGGAGATTCCACAGGGGGAAGTGTGAGAAATGAAATTGACAGATAAGAAGTGGCGGTTACATTTTCTTATTTTGACGGTTGAAGAGTGGGACCTACTTGCCAATGTAGTTGCACGAGTAAATACATGAGAGTAGGGCACTACAGAATGAAGCTCGTCAGAACAGAAACAGTAAATATACTTGTGAGAAGAGAGGAGGAAGACATACCTCATCGATAAGAAAGTTACTGAAGCCGAATGAGGACGGTTATCCAGGGTGTCCGTAAAGTCCGTGTTCCCTTTAAAAAATTATAACCTAATTCGTATTTGTGATAGAAATAATCTGTAAAAAATGAGCTTGAACAATTGAACTTGAAAGATAATACAGTATTTCAACAAGATGGAGCTCCTTGTCACTTTGCTCTGCGTGTTAGACAGTTTCTAAATTAGGAATTTCACAACAGATGGATCTAAAGGAGTGGACCATTTTATTGGCATTCACGTTCGCCAGATTTGACTCCATTAGATATTTTTTCATGTGAAAACTTTTTGTGTATGCAACCAAATCTAGTTCATTAGAAGATTTGAAAGCTAAAATAACTAATGTGATTTCAGCCATTCCTGAAAAACTATTTGCAAATGTATTCGGTGCAAAATCATATTACCCTTTGTATTGATAATGATGGAGGACATGTGGAAACTTAAATAAAATTTCAAGAAAAACCTTAAAAAATATAGATTTACTTCTTTCTAATTCTTTTTACAACTTATTACTATCGCAAATATAAATAAAGTTATAATTTTTTTAAAGTGCACACAAATTTTATGGACAACCTGTATTAACAAACAAAAAAAATGTATGTTACACTTTGCTATTAGTGAGAGACGCTTAGTCCCGGATGTTTAGTAATAATTCCACACCAATGAGAAATATCATAAAAGAGAATTCCCATCTATTTTAGAATAATTGTATCTGAATTGCAGATGAAATTAATAAATGCTAAACTCTACAAGTAACACCGTCTAGGAAAGAATTACGACAAATTTATTATATGTGATAAGGACACTAAACAATTTATAAGCAGCGTTAAGGGATAGATATGATGAACATTACAAAAAAAAAAAAATACGTTAACCAAAAACCTCTCGTCATGGTCTTTGAGTTTCTTCGGAGCGAGACTTTTACATTAAATATCCGTACTTTCATTTGTCTATATTTCTGAGATGAGGTAGTATTTACATTATTCGGGGGAATGTGCGTTGCGGATGTCGGCTTGCAACGATAAAATCGGGGAGTTCGAATTCCAGTTGTAATTCCTTTGCATTCACTTACGAGCAAATAGTTTTGGGACAGGTATTAATCACCCTCTTCTTTCCAATTATGGATTAAATAACACGATAGATCGGGTTCTAAAGCCTTGGTTGGTGACCAGTCTAGCGCAGAAAGTAATGGCAACTTACTGCGGGATAACTTTTTGCCCAGTCAGTCATGTCACTTTCGAGACATGATCGCCCAAGCCTGCATCACGTATGGCATTTAACTGACAGACTGACATTATTCGGACTATTGTCCTCACCTTTGTTGCCATTTGTACTGCCGTTATACTCTCCGGCCTTCTTCAGGTACTAAGAATTTCGAACAGAATCATTTATTACAATCATTGAGGTATATCATCTAAATACATTTTGCGTATAGTCTCTCTCTGAGGGTCATGAGTTATCTCCCTCTAACTCAGTAAGTTACTTGTTCATCACTGTTGTAGCCTACGCAAAAGGAATGGAGATGATATACGCAGTGATTGTAAGAAAGAGTTCTGTTCGAAATTCCTATCACCTGAAGAAGGCCGGAACGTACAACGGCCGATACGTCGTACAAGTGGCAACAAACATGATAACAATAGTCGGAATAATGTATATTCAAGCTGTCTGTTAGAAATGATTTTGAGATGAAGCCTGAAGTTCTAGGTGAAAATAATCCTTCTTTAAAACTGCTACATAATCACAAGCAAATAACTATACCAAGGAGCAGAAAGGACATTATTTGATTAAATTCAACACTAACAGTAACTAAACTGGAAAGAATATGTAACCCAAAGAAAGATTTTGACGTTTCACACCATTTCAGACAAAAGGTTAGGAAGATTCCATTCATATTCGAAAGAGCTATGAACGTTAGAGAATTTGGGAGTTTTTTTATTTAATGTATGCTTATGAATTTTAAACGATAGTAGCACTGATTGCTCAGACAATAACTACTGAAATTTTCTCAAGGAAACAGTTAATATTACAATTGCTACACATATACATGTGCCATTAATTTCGGTCGTGTTATGGTGTAATATTTGTTAGTTTAAGTATGTAATGAGTCCTGATAAAAATAAAATATAAAAATGATGT